>OY992536.1:315631481-316332837 GCA_963921195.1 Pegoplata infirma | reverse complement strand
AAAATTATTAATGATAAGTGTTAATCAATGATCAACTTTTGATAAGTTAGCGACCCTAAGATAATTTGTTAAATTTGTTGAAATACATATGATTATTAAATTTTCCAATATTGGTTAATATTTTAATTGAATCAATTAAAAAATTAATTGAATACTCTTTAGTAAAAAAAATTATTAGTAAATTCTATCGCACGTTTGCTTATACGGGAGACTTTTTTCGTGTGTTAATGCAACGAACAGATTTCTAAATTCTAAGCCGTATAATGCAATAAATTTCTCAAGCCAAAATTAGCACTTGTCTACTCTTTAGTATATTTCTCTTAAGTTTTTATATTCTTGTCTTTATTTTCTAGTAGCGAGAGAGTTTTTTTAAATGTTTTAAAGTAACCGACATGACTTGACAGAATGTAAAACATTTATCAATTGTTTGTCTTTTTTATGACAAATACGTTGTGATTTGCACTGCTATTTTAGGACTTTAATTCTATTTATCATACAAGACCCGGTAGAGAATTTTATAACCTCCAACTCCAGTATACGGTGATTTTCAATTTATCATTCCGTGTGTAGCGCATCGAAATATCTATCTTAATATGTAAAAAGTTAGTTGACTGACTGACTGATTTATTATCGCCTAGCCTCAGATACTGAAGCTAGAGGATTGAAATTTGGTATATAGATTCGCCTTTCGGAAAACCAGTTTTCTACACAGAAAATATTTGAAACGAATTTCAATCAACAAAAACGCGGAATCAATCAATTTTTTGATTGAAATTCCTCCAATCAAGAAAATTGTTATACCAATCATCAATTGTAGGTGATTTATTGAATATTTTTTCAATCAAACATTTTTTCGATTTTGATCACAAATTTGATCATTTTTTTATTTATATATATATATGTCCTTTATTTATTTAAATATGTACAATACTTATACCTTAATATAACAAGTATATACTTAAATATAATGTTCACGAGGAACATAGGGCGTTAACGAATTCTCTCCAACTATTTCTGTCTCTTGCAAGTAGTTTGATTTGATTCCAAGTTGTTTGTGCTGATTCAAGTTCCTTTCTTGTGCAACGTATCCATGTGTTGCGAGGTCGTCCTTGCCGGCGTTGACCTTGAGGATTCCAATCAAGAGCTTCTCTAGCAATATCATTTTGTGGTCTTCTAAGAATATGACCAATCCAAGTCCATTTTCGTCTTCGTATATCGAATTCGATTGGACAACAACCAGCCTGCAGCCAAAGATCTTCATTAGATATCCAATTTGGCCAAAAGATATTTAATATTTGCCTTAAACATCGATTTATAAACGTTTGGATCTTTCCTAGAGTAAGCTTCGTGAAGCTCCATGTAGTACATCCATATAACAACACTGATTTTACGCTACAGTTAAATATACGTAATTTAGTCTTTTTTGAGATGTTCCTAGCGCGCCAGACTTTGTGTAGTTTGTGAAAAGCGGTACGTGCTTTATTAATACGATCATTAATATCAGCTTCCGATCCACCATCTTTGGTTATTTTACAACCGAGGTAGTTGAAGGTGTCTACATCTTCGATCACAGTGCCATCTACTGTTAATGGAGTTGTTACATGAGTACCAATGCGCATAAGTTTTGTCTTTTTGAAGTTGATTCTCAATCCGACTTTTTTAGCGTTTTCGGAGAGTATTTTTATCTTTTTTTCAATATCCGCAAAGCGATGAGCCATCAAACATATGTCATCAGCATAGTCTATATCGTTTAAAAACTCTGTCATGTTCCATTGAATGCCTATAGGGGCCTCCCTGTTGGTATCTTCCATTACACAATCTAATAGTAAAAGAAATAATGTGGGGGACAGGACACAACCTTGCCTTACACCAGTCAGAGTTGAAAAAGGCTGGCTTTCCTTTCCATTAAAACGAACCTTACATGATGCATCTCTGTAGAGTTCACATATTAGGGTGACAATTTTCTCTGGAATACCTTTATTTATAAGGGCAGACCACATAGATGTTCGAGATATTGTGTCAAAAGCACGTTCAAAATCTACAAAAAGCAGGTAAAGATGTGTGTTGTATTCTGCTGATTGCTCTATTACTATACGCAACGTGTTTACGTGATCGACACAAGATCGTCCAGGCCTAAAACCGGCTTGCTCTCTTCGTAAAATTTGTTCGACTACTGGCGAGATACGTTGTAGTATTAAAGTGGCCATTACTTTACCAATTGCGTTTAGGACAGTAATGCCACGCCAGTTTTTGCAAAGCGTTAAATCACCTTTTTTGGGAATTGTAACAACTACTCCCTCTTTCCAATCTGCGGGAATTTTGTTGTTAAGCCACGCATTTCTGACGAGTGGAGTAAGAAACTCTGCTAGCGTGTCAGAGCCATATTTCAACAACTCTGCAGGGATGTTGTCAATCAAAATAATGATTGATTCAACGAATGAAATATGTTGCCAACAATAAAAAAAAATTAAACCCGATTATTTTGTATATTTTTTAATTAATGTATTTAAATAAATTAAAGCGAAAAAAATCTGGTATGTTGAAAATTTGTAATTCGACAGTTAAAGAAAATAAAAATTTTAATCAAAACATTGATTGACTCATTTAAATTTTGTAGATCAATAGATTTAATTGACGAATTTTAGCCAATAATTTTTTGTGTGCAATGTTGCGTTTTTAGAAATAACGATTCTGATCCTCCGGCGAAAAAATATTCCAAAAAAAGTACTTTTTTTTTAAATTCCTATTCCAAAAGGTAAAAACTGATCAAAAGAGTTTACTTTGGTACTTTTTGTATTTTTCAAAAGTAATGGTCCTAGAAACTTAAAATTAAGAGGGCAGGATATTCTGGCGGAAAAAGAATTCCGAATACATACACTAAACATTTCGCACATGGCCATACAAACTTAAATTTAAATTGTGGGTTTCTCCAGCCGATAAAAAAATTTTTTGAAAATAACAAGTCTAAGAGGTCTGAAAGGGGGTAAGTAAGGTAAGTGAGTGAACTTTGACACTTTTTCTATCTCCTGAAATTATGACCATAGAAACATGAAATTGGAATTTTGGAATTCTGCTGCCGAAAAAAACATTCTGACAAAAGTACATTTCAAAATGTTGATGCTAACAGGGTAAAAAAGTGTACTTTGGTACTTTTTCGATCTATTGAAATGTAGTATTCTCCTTCGCAAAAACCACATGAAAACACTGAAAAAAATACTTTTAGTAATTTCTGAGTCTAAGAGGGTAAAATTTGTTAAAAAAAAATGTGGTTATGAAATTTAAATTTTGAGTGTAAAACAGTCCAGCAAAAAAACATTCAAAAAAAGTTTTTATTGGAAATTTCGATTCAAAGGGGACAAAAAAGGTAAATTGAACTAATAATAAAAATAAATAATAAAAAAAATAGGAACTTCAGAGAGAAAAAAGTGATTTTTGGAAATTAAGGTTCTAAGGTTCCTTTATAAAATAACTCTCCATTAAATTTAACTTTTTAATACGAATTTTGACATAAGACTCCGTTAAATCGACGCACAGAGGGTTGAAATGTACTAAAAGTGAGGATTAATTCAAAAGCTGAACTTTATCCTACACATTCGTGTTTGGTACCGGGTGAAAGGTAATTAAATTCTACATCACTATTTGCCAAAAAGTTTTGTTTTGTGTTAATTACTCTATTGACTGTGAGCGGTCAAAGTCAAATAATTTTTCAAAATTTTACGTGCCGTGACTAAAAGTGAAAATTGAGATATTTCGAGTGCTGATAACACTATGCTACACCAAAAAAATGCAGGGGTTCTCATATAAAAATTCGGGTTGGTTGGAGTCCATAGAGTACTGATATACTCATAGTTTTTCTGGATCACTTCGATAAGTACGTTTTTTATTGGCAAATGTGTTGGAAAACGGAAATTCTTAAATTACAATTTTAAAAAATTATTACTTTGTTAGTTTGCAACCGATTTTCGATTTTATGGATTTTTTTTAAAGGTATAGGTCTGACCTTTCAAACAAAACAAAAATATTAAAAATCGATCAAGAATTGGCTGAGCTACGATCGCTTAAGTAAAAGAAAACCGAATTTTTTGAAAAATTTGTCATATTCTTTACACTCTAAGTTGAAAGTAAATCATTAAACAATTTTTTTGAATCTTTTGTAAAAAAGTATAGTAAAGTGGCTTTCCAAAACACCAAAAAACATAACAATCGGTTAAAAAATGAATGAGTTATGCTAAGTTTTGTGATAGGACATTTTTAATTTTTTTCAGAAACGCTTGTAATTCAAGCATTATTCATAAATCTTGTTACTAGTAGTAATTTTATGCGCATATGCATATAAACTAGAGATGGGAACGTAATTAAATTTGTGTGTGATTCACACATGATCAGAAGTGAGCGTGATTGAAAATTAATTTTACTCACGTGGTTGTTAGTGAGTGTCAGTGTGAGTGGAATAAAAAAAATGGGCGTGTCAGTTACTTCCAAATCCTATTTATAATTTTTTGGGTTTGTTTAAAAAATATCAGTGTTACTTCTTAAACAAAAAAGTATTGAGAATAGGTTAAAAACAGGCTAAGGTGCGCTTGTTTAAGTAAAAAACCTTTTTTGAAGAGTTATACCTGCAACATTTTTATGACAGAAAAAGCTGTGCGCTTGCAAACATGTTTTTTAAAACGAAATTGCTAAAATTGTGGGATCATTTGATGGACATTTTACCTGTATATAAATATACATGTGAGGCATTCCACACCAAATGTTCAGTGAGAAAAAAATTGTGTACCAAAATTTTTCAATGGGTCCCGGGTAAAAAAGTTTTTTATATAACTAGGGTGAGATTTCCAAGCAAATGCATGTTTTTTGTCGAAAGCCTAAAAACGATATCGACCAATTATCTTTCCGAATCAAGAGATTTGCATTAAATGGCATCGATTTGTTTTCGCATATTTTGCATATTTTGGTGAAAATACATATTTTTGCATATTTTGATTTTAAATGCATATATTGTGCATATTTCGAACTTTTAAGTGCATATTATTGCATATTTTGGCATAAATTAGCAAAAACACAAATTGAAATTAATTTTTTTCAAAAACTATTTTAAATTTTTAAAATTTATTTTGAAAATCAGAAAAATTACTTTTTTTTCTTCTTAATTTTTTTTTATAGATTTTCTTAATTTTTAAAAAAATCTTGCTAGACAAACATCTAATCTTTAAAAAAAAAATACAAAAAAAAAACAAAAGTGGCCGGATTTTTTATAAATTGACTTTTTTAAAAAATGGAAAATTTCAGAACGGGTTCTGAAAATTTTCCAAAAAAATTTTAATCGATAGCCGATACAAAACTATACAAGAATGTAAATTTTTGAGATTTTGGTGCATTTCGTTTTTATTTGATATATATTTAAACAAGGCAACTTGACACAAACTTGACCATTTTTCCAATATTTGACCACGCCTCCTAAGCCCAGTTTTTGAAAAATTGAACAACCAAAAACGTAATTTTCTTAGCTCCATATATGAGGCATTCCACACCAAATGTTCAGCAAAAAAAAAAAGTTGTGTCGTGTCAATATGAAATCATTTTCAAAGTATTCGCTCTTAGGGTACTATTAAATAACAAAAATAAAATTTAAGTTTTTTTCAAAAAGTGGGCCTTGTAGGCGTGGTCAAAAATTTAAAATATCTAACTTTTTTGCCTGAGCATCTTTATTTCAATATTTATGCAAATTAAATGAAACACAGTAAAGTCTTAAAGACAAAAGCTGTTTATAGATTTTTGAATGGGCTATCAATAAAAGCTAAGAAAATGAAAATTGGAACATTTTCAGAAGAAGTTCTGAATTTTTTAAATTTAAACTTAAACTTTATTTATCAAAAAACATGCCGCAATTTTATTTGTTTTTTATTTTTTTAAAAAAGTTAAAGGAATTTTCTATCTGATCTGAAATTTTTAGAGATGTGTTTTGCCTTGTCTTCGAAAAATCAAAATTCAAAAATTGCAACACGCTTATTTTATTCAATAATGGTATTTAAAACGTGTGCATATGAGTAATATCAATACTTAAAAAATATTTTAAGAGGCGATGGTAGCGTGAGTGAGTTTTTAATAACGATTACGCACGCTTATGAAAGAAAAAATTTAGTCACGCACGATATTTTATTTTGCTCACGCTCATTCACACACACGTGAGTAGAAAAAAATAAGTTACGGTCACGATGTTCACGTGAGCGTGAGTAAAATAAAATATCGTGCTTTAATATTTTTTTTCTTTCATTAGCGTGCGTGATCGTGAATAAATACTCAGGCAAAAAAAATGATATTTTTAATATTTGACCACGCCTACAAGGCCCACTTTTTGAAACAAACTTAAATTTTATTTTTGTTATTTATTAGTACCCTAAGAGCGAATACTTTGCAAATGATATCCCATTGAAACCACTATGGTTTTTCTGTAGTGGAACAGTTGGTGTGGAATGCCTCACATGGCTATCCATACAACCCATTTAAAAATTTACGGTTCACATGTTTTTTTTTTTTCGCTGAACATTTGGTGTGGAATGCCTCATACGTATATTTATAAACAGGTACAATTTCCATCAAATGATCCCACAATTTTACCAATTTCGTTTCAAAAATGTCAAATGTTTTTTGTCATAAAAATGTTACAGGTATAACTCTTCAAAAAAGGTTTTTTACTTAAACAAGCGCACCTTAGCCAGTTTTCAACCGATTCACAATATTTTTTTGTTTAAGAAGTAACACTGATATTTTTTAAACAAACCCTAAAAATTATAAATAGGATTTGGAAGTAACTGACACGCCCATTTTTTTATTCCACTCACACTGACACTCACTAACAACCACGTAAGTAAAATTAATTTTCAATCACGCTCACTTCTGATCATGTGTGAATCACGCACAAATCTAATTACGTTCCCATCTCTAGTTTATATGCATATGCGCATAAAATTACTACTAGTAACAAGAATTATGAATAATGCTTGAAATACAAGCGTTTCTGAAAAAATTTAAAAATGCCCTATCACAAAACTTAGCATAACTTATTCATTTTTAAACCGATTGTTATGTTTTTTGGTGTTTTGGAAAGCTACTTTACTATACTTTTTTACAAAAAATTCAAAAAAATTGTTTAATGATGCACTTTCAACTTATAGTGTAAAGAATATGACAAATTTTTCAAAAAATACGTTTTTTTTTACTTAAGCGATCGTAGCTCAGCCAATTCTTGATCGATTTTTAATATTTTTGTTTTGTTTGAAAGGTAAGACCTATACCTTTAAAACAAATCCATAAAATCGAAAATCAGTTGCAAACTAACAAAGTAATAATTTTTTAAAATTGTAATTTAAGAATTTCCGTTTTTCAACACATTTGCCAATAAAAAACGTACTTAACGAAGTGATCCAGAAAAACTATGAGTATATCAGTACTCTATGGACTCCAACCAACCCGAATTATCATATGAGAACCCCTGCATAAATTATTTTTGGTCTTTTGTAGCACAGTGTAATTCTTATTAAGCTTTCTAAAATTAAATATATTAGAATGTTTTGCAAATATTTTTAATATTTTTTTAAAAAGTGCTCCATATTTGGGGTATTTTCGATATAAATATTGAGTTTCAACTAATTTCAGGTCGCGATCAAGCAAATTTTATTAAAAAAGTTCTAAACAAAACTTTTGCAGAAACACCGCGTTTTTTTACTTATTTAAATTTTTGTGAAAAAACTCCAGTTGCTAAAAAAAGGCTGAAAAACATTTGAAAAAGGGCATTATGGGAGCCCCCTTAGTTAGAGGAGATACGGGGTGCGTATGTTGAAAAAAAGTTGTGGAAAAAAAATAATGATAGTTGATCTCAAATTTCACCCTCTAGGAGCCACATGGAGCGGTAGCAACTGAAAAAAAAAATATTTGTATGGGGAACACCTTAAGGGTTAAAGATACAGGGTAGGTATATTCTAAGAAAATGTTTGGGTTAAAAAAATATTTGGGGCTGGTCACACATTCCACATCTCTAGGGGCACCCTTGGGGCAGTTAGATCTGTATGAGCAGATTTTATAAAAATGTCATTTTGTATGGGAGCCCCATTATCGAGTGGAGATACGGAATAAGTATGTTCCGAAAAAATGTTGGGGGGTAAAAATTAATGGGGGTCGGTCTTAGTGGATAACACTCTACGACGCACCATGGGAGCGGTAGGAGCTAATTTCATAAAACAACTTTATAAAAAATAAAAAAAAAATTGTATGGGGACCACCTTAAGGGTTAAAGATAGAGGGTAGGTACATTCTAAGAAAATGTTGGGGTTGAAAAAATATTTGGGGTCAGTCACACATTCGCATCTCTAGGGGCACCCTTGGAGCAGTTATTGCTATAGGAGCAGATTTTATAAAAATGGCATATTGTATGGGAGCCCCATTTTCGAGTGGAGATATGCTATAAGTATGTTCCAAAAAAATGTTGGGGGGTCAAAATTAATGGGGATCGGTCTTATCGATTAATACTCTAAGACGCACCATGGGAGTGGTAGGAGCTGATTTCATAAAATAAATTTAAAAAAAAATAAAAAAAAATCTATGGGGACCACCTTAAGGGTTAAAGATAGAGTTTAGGTATATTCTAAGAAAATGTTGGGATTGAAAAAATATTTGGGGTCGGTCACACATTTGACATCTCTTGGGGCACCCTTGGAGCAGTGATAACGGTAGGAGCCAATTTTTATAAAAAGGTTATACCTTCTTTTTTAATAAAAAATAATTTCTGTAATTTTTTTTTTTTTGTTAAACATTTTTTTTACTAAATAATGTATAGTTAGTCTAAAAAAATATTAAACATGAACCGGGTGATAAACGTGTGAATGTAGAGGTCAAATGGAGTAAAACCTCATTTTCAGTTTTTCATTTCATGATCCTGTTTTGTTTTAAAAGGACTGTAAAGTTTTAAAGGATCACATTTTAAAAATGTTTGTACTTGTCCTTGGTCTCCACTAGTGACGGCACATGAAAGAGAAGGATCACCCCTAATTTTTTCATTATTTTTTTCCATTTAATTTTTAATTTCCTTTCAATACTTTTTCAAAATATTTTGTTCAACATTTTAAATGACATTGAAGAAAAAAGTTTTGAAAGGACTTACCTACCCCTTTTGCCCTGATATGTCAAAATAATAAAATAGGAAAATTAGAAGTATCGTTCTCTTTTATTTGCCATCACTAGTGGCATCCTAGGACAAGAATAAATATTAAAAAAATAAAATTTAATTCTCTTAAACTTTGAAGTCCTTTTAAAAGGAAACAGGATCACGAAAAGAAAAACTGTAAATGCAGTTTTACTACATTTAGTCTCTAGTTTCAAACGTATACTATCCAGTTCGTGTTTAACGACTTTTTTAATTTTTGTCGGACGGTGTTATCGATACTTTATACGACATTTTTGGAATATCCATATGTCCGTCCGTCTGTAGACGTGGCACGGTTAAGTCTTATGATAATGAGCTGGTCAGTTCGGAAGTGAGCAAAATCGCACCAGGGAGAAAAAAATACATTTATAAACATTTTTCATGAGAATGAAGATGTCCCCCAACAAAAATGGTGGTTTCAAAGAGAACCCATTTTTCTGAAATTGTAGTTCAGTATTTTTTTTAGAAAAATCTTTTCCTATCTAACTGATTACTTTCTACTGGGTCCTTTAAACTTATGTGTATTTTTGTATGTGTATTTTTTAGTATATTTTAAAATGTTCATGTCTGAACAGACTCTTTTCTAAAACATTGCAAGGAAGGACGTACGGAAATCTTTTTCGTATCGTTTCTGTTTTTTTTTTTTTTGCTGTTATGCATCAAGGAAAAATTGATGAAGGTAGTTAACGCTTTTAAAACAAGACAAATTGTTAGATATTTTTGTTCAAGTAGATCATACAACAAACAGGAATTGAATTATATTTGTATTCCTGGGAGAACTCAAAGGGAGGGAAGGTTTGCTCTAACCCAATTAGAAATTCTGTCTTTAAGACAATGTCAGTAATGATTCATCAGGTAGAAGTCAGCAAGTGAATACATTTTACTAAAGACAACTTAAGGACATGTCATAATTTTTGTCGGAGCTCCCCAAGTTCTATAAATGTACTGACTTGTCATATAAGTTGTCTTATCAATTTAGAAAAATCATGTCTTTAATGCAGACAATTATATAGCAAATCCGACCAATCACTAAAAAAATTTTTTCCAACGTAAAATTGATGTAATTTTGTTTAATCCTTTAAAACTCTTTTAATTTTCTTTGTAATTAAAAAAATAAAATTTAATTGGTCTTAAAACAATAAAAAAAAAATCCGCGACCGGGGATTGAACCGAGGCCAAAAATCTACAACACGTAATCTGTCGAACCTGCTAGACAACTAGGCCAACCACAACTTAAAATTGTTTGTAATAAAATATATTTTGAAATCATAATATTTTCAAATTTGTCAAAAACAAAATAAATAGAATATATCGTCACCTTAATTGTAAAGGGCTTCTGCAATATTTTTTTTGTAAATATTTTTTTTTGTTTTGTATGAATAATATTAAAAACAACTAAGATACGCCTAAATAACTCTAACAAAATCTTGTTAAATAAGATGAAACCAAATTCCAATTAATATTTAAAAAAAATGTTATATTTGAGGAAGAAAAATTCATATTGTAGCATTTTTCAATTCAGGTGACGAAATATATATAACAGGACAATTCAAATAATAAATTAATTTAAATTTGTTTTTAAATAAACACATTTATTATCAAAGTTTGGCTAAAGGGGTAAGGTGCTAGACCAGTGAACAGAAGGTTCTGAGTTCGCGGACCAAGTGAGGCAGATAAAAATAGTATGTTTTAAAAAATTAAATTTAAGAAATGGACAGATAAAAATAGTAAAGTAGTGTAAATTAAAAGACGTGATTAATAATTTTTAAGTTTTTTACCGATCTCTGACGTACTATGTACATGTCATAATGTAGTCAGCACTATTGACTACCTGCTTACTTGTCGGCGAGGAATTTTGACAAAATACTTGAAAAAGTCAGGAGGTGTCATGAGGTTTTTTGTATGGTCAGAGCTTTTTCAGTCAGCAGGTACACTGACATTGTCATAAGGAAGTCTTTGAGATGTCTTAACGACATTTCTAATTGGGAAGCTTTTGAAATATACTTTCATCTTCAGAATGTATTATGAGTAGTTTTTGCAATAAGTTTTAGTTTTTATTTTCTTAATTTTGTTTTTTGTTTTATTTTTTTTGGTAATTTTTGCTAGCAAAAGCAAGTTTTATAGTGCGTGCGTTCGTGCATGACCCATGGTAATGGCACTGGCACTGGCAATGCTGCTGTCTTGTACTTCAGCTACTCGTTCGTATTAATGCTGCTTTTGCTAGCTTTTCTTGATTTTTTTTTTGTTTTTTTACTGCAATTGCAAAAATTTGTGAGTGATATCCTTAGTTTTTTAACAATTGTTGATAAAATATTTTTTTTTTCTTATAATGCTACAAATTTTTTTTTATATTTTTTACTGTTACTGTTGATGCCAACTCTTGTAGTAGCAACTGTAAAAGTGTAGAGAATATCACTTTGGAAACTTTCAATTCTTTCGTTAGTCTTTTTTATGTTTGATTTAAAAAAATAGAAACAAAAAAGTACAAAAAGTAAAATTTGACTTGGCCGAATTTAGAAATACTCTTTACAATGTCCAAAACATTTATTTTTTTTAGTAAACAAATTTTTTTTGAGTGTAAATTTAAAGTTTTTTTTAGTGTAAATTCATATTTTTTTCTTTTTTATTTTTGAGTGATAAAAACAATGTGTTAAATATTTTTCTAGCAGTATTTTAAAGTTTGTTGAAATGCTGAAACTCATCAAAATTTACGGTTTCGCTCATAATTTTTTAACCACAGGACCGATTTAGCTGAAATTAAATACCAACCTCACCAGGTAAATTTCAAATATATGTTGTCTTTCAAAAGTTATCGCGTTTCCGATATCTCAAGAACGACCAAGGATCATGCATACTTTACGGGGTCATTTACCATCATTTAAAGGTGTTACAAGCGCAATGACAAATTTTGATCTTCTACCGCTAAGTGTAGGGTATAAAAATAAAACTATATAAAGTAATTCAGTTTATATGAGAGTATTATTTTTGTTTGTATGATTGTAGAAATGTATGTGCATGAATGTATGTGTGTGTGTGATTGTGTATTAGGTCCAGTTTTCTTTTTTGGGAATCTTTCTTTTGAAACAACAAAAACTACAACTGCTTTTGATTTTAAACTATGTCCATAAAGTAACGAATTAAAATTTATTATTTCTAATACATAAATGACTAGCATGCTCGCCTGATACTTCGATGCCGTTAATTGTATAAATCGGATAATACAAGGTTTAGGATTAAAGTCTCCATTTCCGAAATTCTCTCCTCTCTTCTTTCTCTCCTCTCTTCTTTTGTGTGAAATTCTCTCCTCTCTTCTTTTGTGTGAAAAAAAAAATATTGAGCAAGGAAATTTCATACCATGTCGTTCCTTGTTTCATTCCATTCTATTCGATTTCGTTCCATCCCAGCAAAATGTTCCGTTCCAAATAATCAATTCCAGAACGCATTCTATTACCCTGCAATCGATTCTACTATAAATTGCAGAATCGATGATTTTTGTTTAAAATTGTTACGAAAGCAATCGTTTGTTAGAGCAAGTAGTTTTTTCGAAAAATTATTTAACATTGAAAATTTTGTTGTGATTACCGTAGAATGTATTCTAGAATTTATTGCAATGGGAATCTGTTTCAAAAAAATTTCCTGGGATTTACTTTTTTTGCCAACTTTTTTTAATCTTTACACTTAAAATGTTAAATTTCAAAATATGTCCTTCTCTTCTATAGTAATTCTGCTATAGAATCCTTCATGTCAAATTTTTAAAGTCTGGAGTATTTAGCTCAATAGTTATAAAAAAGTGTCAATTTCTCCTATTCTTACCTTCCTCGCCCCTTAGAAACAAAATTTAAAAAAAAAACTTTTTCCAGACTGTTTGTTTTTTTATACCCTCCACTTAGTGATAGAGGGTATATATAAGTTTGTCATTCCGTTTGTAACTCATCGAAATATCGGTCTAGGACCCTATAAAGTATATATATTCATGACGCCCGATCGATTTTAAGACATTCTAGCGATGTCCGTCTGTCCGTCTGTCTGTGGAAAATGCTCTCGCGGACAAAATATTGCACAGAGATGACTGAAACTTAACATATATATTGGAAGTTCTCCCGAGAAGTTTGGAATTGCATTTGAGCGATATCGGTTCAGCGGTTCAAAAGTTATGAACGAAAATGTAAGCATACCTCAAAAATTTAAGTAAACTCAACATAACCTAAAAATACAAAATGCTTTAATTCGGCTTCTGGTTGACATATGTTAACATAATTGAACACCAAATGGTATTTAAACAAGTACGAACATATTTTTTGACAAAAAAAGAAAAAAAATCGCGGATTTTTTTTTACCAAATTTTTTTTTTTCGCGGAAATTTTTTTTTCAAATTTTTTTTGTTTCAAAAGTAATTTCCTTTTAAATAAAGTTGTTTGCAATAATCTTTTTGAAATTGTGGAGGGAATCACTACATTCGGCAAGGCCGAATTTAACTTTTTTACTTGTTTTGTTTGCTGTAGATCCTACCCAGCAAAAATAAATCGAGATTTTGGCAACACAGCATCTTTTTATAGCATACCGAAGCGCATCCAAAGAGCGCTCTTGAGGATGCAGTAAGAGTAAGGGGGAATTTTTTGTTAAGATATTTTATATAAAATTTATATATAATATAAAATTATTTTTTGATAAAATTTAACACTTGCTTTTCTTTTTAATACTTTTAACACTTTTTGCGTGAAAAAATCATGAGTTTTGTACAAAGACACATGATTTGACTGCATCATTTTTGCGCATTAATCGGCGCTGCAAAGAGTGCTTCCTTCAATCATAACATCTTTAACACATTTTGAATGATGATAAAAAGGCCATAAAAAAAACAGCAAATTGCTTTTTCTTATAAATTATAAATTTCCAATTGTATTCAAGAAATTTATGTTTTTATTTCCAAAATTTTTTTAATTGCTTTTCAGAAAATTCCATTTGTATTTCAAAAATTTCCATTTAGATTTAAAAATTTTATAACTGCTATTAAGAAAATTTTATTTTAATTTAAAAAAAAATCCATGTATATTTTAGAAATTTCCAATTGTATTTCAAAAATAGTCAATTGTATTTCAGATTTTCATATTGTATTTCAGAAATAGTCAAATGTATTCATTCATCTTTATTCTGCTTAAATCAGCTCTAAAAAGTTACATGAATTCACTGCATCCTTATAGCGCTTTAATCAGCGCTCTAAAGACACTTGATTTTAGTGCATCTTAAGAGCGCTTTTTCGGTGTATCGAACTAGCGCTCTAAAGTGTGACATTGCCTTAGACAATCATGCATGAATTCAGCAGGATTGGATGCGCTCCTTAACTCTAGTTTCCTTTCCAAAAGCTGCTGCCAATTCAGCAAAATTTCTGCTGGGTAAAGTCAAAATTTTAAGTTTATAACATCATTATTAAGGAAAATATAAAATGTACCAAAGTTTTAATGTTTACCCCATTTTTCTCTTTAAGAATCAAAAACAAGTAGAACACTCCATAAGAATCTGTATATATTGTACTTTAATCAGAACGTTTTTTTTTTTTTGCTGGATGATCTTCTATTCCACATTTCAAGTTTCTGGAACCATTATTTCAGGAGATAAAAAAGTAACAAATTTAATTTGTTTACCCTTTTTGCTCCATTAAAATCTAAACTTTCAAAAGTAGGTACTTTTTTCTGAATGATCCAACATTTCAAATTTTAAGTTTCTAGGACCATTATTTTATGAAATATAAAAAGTACCAAATATAATCTTTTTAACCCTTGTTGTTTTTCAAAAAAAGTTTTTCCCAAAAGCATTTAAAATATTTATTTTTAAAAATGCCCAAAAAAAAAATTATTTTTAAATTTTTTAATGATTTTTTTACTCAAAAGCGCAAATTAAAAATTTGTGTCTTCGGGACTTAGAAAATTTAGATACATATGTTCTATATTTTGTTCCAAAAGTGTTTTGATAGTACATACTATATTTTTTGGTTTTCAAGATCTTTAAAATAGCAATGGCAGACCATTTATCGTGGTTGTCATTTTGGGCGCTGGTAAATTACTTAACTGTTATGCTTTCCCAGCACATAAGCGGCCAGACATCTTCCGTCAGTACTTTTTCTACCTTGGGAGTCAGTCAGTAAATCACAACCCATTAAAATTGTAATTTTCAAAAAGTACCTTTTTCGGAATATTTTTTGTTCAATCCAGCACTTCCAAATTAAAATTTCTATGGCCAATATTTCAGGAGATAGAATATTACCAAAAGTCCAATAAATTAACCCTTTTTATAGCCTTAGAACCGGAATTTCCAAAAATCCAACTTTAGCGGATCTTTTCCATGAGGTGAACCTACATTCCCGATTTGAAGTCTCTAGCTTCAGTGCGATAATAAATAAGTCGGTCAGGCATTCAGCAGTCCTAAAGTTATAAAGGGCATGGTTAATTTCCTTCTTGTGAAATTTCTAAAGTCTAACTCACTTCTATGCGATCAACAATATGGCGTTCGTAGGAGTCATACACCAATTTTCTGAGAGTAAATTGGTGGCTTTGGATAATTTCGTGTGTGGTACGCCGCACTTTATCAAAACTAAATGCATTTGGTGTTGATAATGATTTCTCTTGACTTATATCGAGCTCTCTCGACCTTCTTAATCAAACCTTCAATCCTATATACTCTTAAGCAGATGCAAGCAGCATTTGTCATTAATTTTCTTTTCGTCATAGGCCAAGTCTTTTGGAGGTTCAGTCCGTGAGACAGAAAATGAATGGGGTCTGGCAAATAGGGTCGATTTTATATCTCGCAAGACTCAATGTTGTAAATTGACCCACTGACGATCTGTCGAAGTCATCTGTATCGGTATAACTATTGAGGAATCAGAAATTATGCATGAAAATACAATGTGATGTTCACTGGAGCCAGCGTTGCCAGGTACTTTTTTTCGTTGTCCCCAAAAATATAACAAAATGTCCCCAAAAATCCCCAAATAATAAAAAAACGTTATTTTTTAATCACACAAAAAAAATTTTCTTCATTTTTTAAAGAAAATTTATGGATAGTAATTTTAAAATTTTATTTCAAAGATTAGCAATTAAAAAATCCCCAAAAATCCCAAAACGCGTAAATAAACAACTTTTGGCAATGGTTATATGCATTTTACATCCGATAAATGCAAGTTTTACTAAATACGCTACGTAATATCGTACAAAGAGTGCTTATCAGTAAAACTATTTTTAAAAATATGTAGTTTTAATGATAACATTAAATTTAGGAACTGGTATTAAAAAGATTAAATTTTAAATATCCCCAAAAAATCCCCAAATTAATTTTTGAAATCCCCATAAAAATCCCCAATCTCCAATTGAGATTTCTTGTCCTTTTTGCTATCATGAAATCCCCAACTTTGGGGTTAAATCCCCAAGTCTGGCAGCCCTGACTGGAGCCAACATGTTGTTCAAGTGTACAAAGAAGCATTTAAGAGCCTCGGTTTCTTAAAACGGCGCAAGAATTACTACACTACGTCTGATCTCCTTATTATTTATACCGCCTATATCCAATCTTATCCATTACAAAAGGGCATCGTACTTATCCATTAAAATAGGTTATTCAACTCTATGGATTCATTGGAGCATCTCCAGAAATTGGTTTGAGCATCATTATTTTACTGATATTACCATGAAAAGTGCTCTGCTGAGATAAGTAAACTAATTCCCGAGATTCGGATGTTTCTTCGCAATACTTGATAATCCAGTAGATCACATCCGCACAGAGAAAAATAAATTTCCAACTGAATTTTTCAGTTGTATCAACTCAAAATACGGTTACTGCTAGTATATTTCGCTGTGGCAGACAAATTTTTTAGTTGTTTCAATTAAAAGACAGTTGTATAAAAAAAATTTAGTTGTAACTACCGATATTTAGATGTAACAACCATAATACAAATGCATCAACCGAATTTTTGTTGCAACAATAGAATTTCAGTTGGAAATTAGCAAAATTGTTTTCTGTGTGCGTTTGTTGTAGACAGTCCAATGAAAAGCACAACACATTACCGGGAAAACTCGTTTCTCAATCGAACTAGTCGTATGTAAAATTTGCTCTCCGCAGAAGTCTTTCCAGTCAGCTACGGTTTGGAAAAGATAAAAAAAAATGTCCATATACACTGATCCATCTTTCCTCCTTTTCATAACTAATTTGCCTAATACCAAGACAATGCACTGCATTAATAGGGGACATCCACTGAGTGTTGGTAAAAAAAATTTATTCTCTACACTTATTAAAGTTTTAACCAAATATAGATCCAATTGGTAAATGTTCGAACTGATAACCCATTCTCGGTTTTAAATGGTCGATTCTTTGTTTTGTTGTATACTTTAATACCATAGTGTTACTATCAACTACTATGTTAGGGAGTTTTTATTCATTCACATAAATCACGTTCGCGCACAAAAGTTTTGATTTGTAAAATCAAAAGCTATTTGCGCTGTAATCAGCACAAACATTGTACAATATACAGAGTAGATTCCAAGTCATCTTAGTTCTTTTACTTACTACACACAACTACGAATAAGTTTCTTTTTCGTTTTTTGATATTTTTTTTTTTTTGTTATTTTTTTGAGTCGATATAATATTGTTGTATGCAGGCAGTGATGTCAGATGTAAGAGATTTTCAAAATGTTTGCATTTCCAGCAAAATTTTCTTGTGGAATCAAAAAGATATTCATTGTAACGTGTCACTCACTACGGGCCCCAAGCTGGGCGCCTTTAGTTAGCACACAAAATTTTTAGCATTTTTAGAAAAAAATGTCTTGTTTGATAAAAAAAAATTCATTGCTATGCGTCACTACGCGCTCCACTCTGGGCGCTATTCAATAAGCGCACTAGAGCTGATCTTAAACTTACATTTTTGACTACAACATATCCGATGACAACTGCAACATATTAATTGTGCCCACGTTAGGCACCATTTGCTTCATTCATGAAATGAAGTCATTCATTAAATGAATTCATTTGATTTTGCTAGCAAACAATGTGACCTAAAACTAACGTTTTATATTTTTTTGTCACTAAGCCCCAAGCTGGGCGCCATTTTCAAATAAAGCTACTTCACTATATTTTGCTGTGCACCTTACTAGCAAACTAGAGAAATTTTTAAAATATCATCTGGCATCACTTTTTGTATTACCTACAGTTTGTCCTAAGTTGCAGAAATTTTAGTTTTGGATATCCTTTAGCCCGTTGACGGGTGTGTGTGTGTATGGCTTATTCTGATGTTGATATTTCTTCGGTGTGTTTGTTGCTGAAGTCGTCGAGAAAAGTTGTTATTTTTTCAATATTTTTCCCATCTTTTTGGATAATAGTTGTAGGTATTTCTTTATGGACCAAGGGAATTTATTTATGTTGTTTTATGCTGTTGCAGCGCATTGAAAGTTGCAAAGTATAACTTCTACTTCTTTATACGTTCAAATATATCCAAACAATACTTTTTAACAATGTGCAACATTTTTTGGACATTAATGTATGTGCGTTTTATGCGGATTTGTAATGTTACTTTTTTTCTTCGAAATGCATTTTATTTTTTTATTTTTTACTCGTAGTTTGTTTGAGATAAATTTGATTTGGAGTCTTGAATTGCAGTAAGTTTGTAGGATTTTGTAATTTTTGAAATCATACATATTTAATAACTTTGTATTTTATCTACAAAGCTAAGTTAAATATTTAGGTTTCTGAAACCAAAAGAGATCTGTATATATAAACAAGCTTGTCCGCCGGAACTTCGTTTTTGGTAATATAAAATACCGGATAAAAGAAGGATCAGGAGGGTTCCGATTTCTAAAATTTCTTCTACAGAATTTTTCTACAGAAAAAATGTCTCAGAATCTTTGAATTTTTCTATAGAAAGAATGTCTCAGAATCTACGAATTTTTCAATAGAAAAAATGTCTTTGAATTTGAGAATTTTTCTGTAGTTAAAATGTCTTAGAATCCCAAAATTTCTTTACAGAAAAAAGTTTTTTAATCTGAGAATTTTTTTTTAGAACAACTGTTTCAGAGTCTGAAAATTTTCGTATAAAAAAATGGTTTAAAAAATTTTTCTACAAAAAAAATTTCTCAGAATTTAATACAATTTCTTTTGCAAAAATTTCTCAGAATCTGAAACATTTTTTCGAAAAGACCGATTGACTGACTGATGACTGACTGATGACTGACTGATGACTGACTGATGACTGACTGATGACTGACTGATGACTGACTGATGACTGACTGATGACTGACTGATGACTGACTGATGACTGACTGATGACTGACTGATGACTGACTGATGACTGACTGATGACTGACTGATGACTGACTGATGACTGACTGATGACTGACTGATGACTGACTGATGACTGACTGATGACTGACTGATGACTGACTGATGACTGACTGATGACTGACTGATGACTGACTGATGACTGACTGATGACTGACTGATGACTGACTGATGACTGACTGATGACTGACTGATGACTGACTGATGACTGACTGATGACTGACTGATGACTGACTGATGACTGACTGATGACTGACTGATGACTGACTGATGACTGACTGATGACTGATGATTGGCTGATGACTGACTGATGACTGACTAATGACTAACTGATGCCTTTTTTGTGGAATATGTTAACCCTCTAACTCCTCAATTTAAGGGTCTATTTTGTCCTTCTTTTCAAAAAGAGCAAAAAACACCATTAAAACAGGGATTTACTGTGGTTCAAATGTTCCGCAAAAATATTCGCCGTGAAATTTTGCTATAAGTCCTTGAATACACCAAAAGGGAAAACTCAACCAGAAAGTCAGAAATAAGACACAACAAAAGAGAGCTTAGGGTTAATTTCGCATTTATTAAGAAAATCGAGTAAAGCTTACGTTTCCGGAGAAACCTATATTTCAAATTTCAAGTTCCCCTATAAAAACGGAATTTCCAAAAAGTATATTTTCCAGAATGTTTTTTTTTCACAAAAGGTCTTTGTTTTATTTAAATGTGGAAGTTTAAGTTTTTCATAAAACTATATTTCATAGAAAATTTTATTAAATAAAATTGAAATAACTTTGCTGGCACGTTATCATGTTCGCTCCCTTATAAAAATGTACTTTTTTCACAATACTTTTTTCTCTGGCAGATCCTTTTTTCAAAATTTCAAGTTCATAGAACCTTTATGTCAGGAAATGTAAAAAGTACCGAAAGTACACTTTTTATCTCTTATTCCTCGATTAAAACGGAATTTCCAAGAAGTATATTTTCCAGAATGTTTATTCACTAAAGGAGCCTACATTACAAATTTCAAGATTTTGGTACCATTTTTTTGGGAATTATTGAAAAAAAAGTACTTGAATATTTTTAACACCGAATGATCCCACAATAAAAATTTTAAGTGTCTAGGATAATTATTTCAGGAAATATTAAAATCACCAAAAGTACACTTTTTTAGCTTCAGGAAAACTACAAAGCACTAAAAGTACACTTTTTCACCTCTTTTACATCCCTCCTGGATTCTAGGACCATATTTTTTAGGAACTATATAAGGTCCCAAAAGTACACTTTATTATCCCCGTTAGAAACGGAATTTCAAAAAAATACTTTTTCCAAAATGTTTTTTCAACGAAGCATCCTACATTTAAAATTTCAAGCTTCTATAACCAATATTTCAGAAAATATAAAGTACCAAAAGTACACTTTATTATCCCCGTTGGAAACGGAATTTCCAAAAAGTACTTTTTTCAGAATGTTTTTTTTCACCGAAGGATCCTACATTCCAAATTTCAAGAATCTCAGACCATTATTTTAGGAAATATTAAAAGTACCAAAAATAAACTTTTTAAGCCCAGTAAGAAACGGAATTTCCAAAAAGTACTTTTTCAGATTGCTTTTTTTACGGAAGGATCATACTTTCCAAATTTAAAGTATCTGGAATTATTATTTCAGGAATTATTAAATGAACTTTTTCCAGAATGTATTTTTCATCCATTTTTCCCCGTTAAAAACAAAATTTTCAAAAAGTATTTTTTCCAGACTGTCTCTTTTACTAAACCATTTATTCAGGAATTAAAAAAAGTACCAAGCTAAAAATAGTTTTTCGAAAGAGGACTATTTCCAGAATGTTTTTTAACCGAAGGCTAAAGTACGTTTCTAGGATGTGATTTTAAACGAAGGATCATGCAATCCAAATTTCAAGCTTCTTGGAGCATTATTTCAGGAAATAAAATAAGTAACAAAAGTACACTATTTTACCTTCTTATTATCAACATTGCCAAAAGCCTAGATTTAGCAGATCTATTTTCCGGGAGGTGAACCTGCATTCCAATCTTCAAGCTGCAAATAAATTTGTATTTTTACATTAAAAAAAATTCATCCCAATAAAGTTTTTTGAACTGCAAAATTTTTTTTGTATGCAAAATTTTTTGGAAATTGAAGAATATTTTCACGAATTTGTCCCTGTCAGATTTGGCTGTTTTCATTTGTCTCTTGTTCGTTAAAAACATTATTCGCGTTCGAAGCCCAAAAAATTAATCTTTAGGTATTCTGATCATAGTTTATAATTCGTTTGCATCGCTTACCGCCTTAATTGTGTCTTAACAATCAAGTGTATTTACAGGAAATTTAAAAATTCTTATGAATTTTATAAAATGCACAGACAAAATTCCTTAAGGCGTTTTTAGACAAAATTTTTATGGACAACAATTTAAATGAAAATGAAAAAAAAAAAACAAACAATTATTTAGAAAATATGTAATTCAATTAAACATTTATTGTTATCAAACCAAAACAAATTCAACACAAAAACATGCAATATGAAATCATTGATTTTATTTTAAAATAACTAATATTAAATATTCAATGTTAGTTAGCATCAATTAGAGAACATACAAACAAATATACATAACTGCATTACAAATACGAATACACAAACATAAATATATATTCAAGAATTTTCAAAATGTTTAGAGTTTTCAATTAAAGAACTACAAAGATTTCAAAATATAAAAAAGGAATTTTGGAGATTTAAAAATCTTAAAATAAAAAAATATCTGAGAATTACAAAATATTAAAAAAAATATCGAAAAATTCAGAAGAATAAAAAAAAAATTCTCATTTGAGGTTTTCTTGGAGAAAAGACTTTCCAAATTGCTATACAAAAAGCTATTAGAATACCCCAAACTATCTGAGTTGGGTGACTGATTCTCTTGAAATTTGGATTCACTTCCCGGAATATAGATTCACTGAAGCTGGGTTTTTGGAAATTCCGATTCTAGGGATATAATTAAAAAATAATCTGTTTAAAATATGTTCAAAAATATTTTTAAATTCAGCAAATCAGTAAAAACGCAGTAAAATTTCTATTATTTTGTAAAACTGAATGACAGAGATTTTATTAAAAATATCAATTTTAGCAGAAAAATCTGTTGAAAGTTTGGTAAATCAAATTGAAAGTCGTTTTACAGATTTTTTAAACGTTTATTTCTTTGGTTACTTTTAATTTTCTCAATTTTTAATATTTTTTATAAAATTTCCTTACAATTTTCGAAATTTTCCTGAATTTTTCAAAATGAAAATTCAGAAACATTTCGAAAAATTAAAAACGAAAAAGTTCAGGAAAGTCAAAAAAAAAAATACCACTCGTGCTAACTCTCTTAAAAAAAATATAACTGTGCTACAGTGAAAAAATACTTCTAATGTGACATGGTATAGGTTGTTGGATTTGTGGAGTAGATCACAAAAATGCCCATTTAACTTGTCAGACACCCTCAAATTTTAGAGTTATTGTCAAAAAACGTTTTTTTGGGACTTTGCTCACTAAACCTTGTGTAATTCAGAAAATTTTCAACCGATTTTAAAATTTTTAACTGTTTTGGATAGAAGAAGGATAGGACTTTCCATGTGTTTGAATTGGTGTTCATATATAAGAAAGATATCTATGGAATTTTTCTATAAGATCTAACTTTTTGGTTATTTTTTGAAAATTTTTCGAGTTTATAGATTTTTTTCTGCTATAGTTCGCTTAACAACCTTTATATTTAAAAACATATTTTTAAAGAAAATTTAGTTCTGAATTCGATGAGCTTTATTCCTTAAAAATCAGATAAGAATTGACAGAGTTGTGATAATTTTTCCAAAAAAAGAAAATTAAGATTTTTCAGGAAATCGCCGTTCAGATAACCCAGGCAAAAAAAATAAATTTATCATAAGAGGTCATGTACAATATTTTTAAAGGTTTTTGGCGCGCTGAATCCGAATCTGGCCTTTAAAATGCTCTATCGCGTCAGGTTTTTGAGATATTAAACATAAATTGATATATCAAAAACTTAATAAGATAGCGCAATTTCAAGGTCAAATTCGAATTCAGGGGACCAAAAACCTTTAAGATAATGATACGCGACCTCTCAGTATGTTCGTTTATTTTTTTATTTTTTTGCCTGGGTTGTCCGAACGGCAATTTCACGCAAAATCTTAATTTTATTTTTTAGAAAAATGATCACAACTCTGTCAATTGTTATTCGATTTTTTCTGCATAAAGCTCATCGTCTTCACAATAAAATTTTCTTTAAGAATATGTTTATAAATATAAATATTGTTGAACGAACTATAGCAGAAAAAAATCGATAAACTCAAAAATTTTTCAAAAAATAACAAAATAATTAGATATTGTTGAAAAAATCAATACATATCTCTCATAAATGTATAGACCAATTCACACACATAAAAAGCCCTATATTTTTTCTATCCAAAACAGTTAAAAAATTGAAAATCGGTAGAAAACTTTTTAAGTTGCACGTGGTTTAGTGAGAAAAGTCCCAAAAAAGCGTTTTTTGACAATAACTTTAAAATTTGAGGGTGTCTGGCAAGTTTTATGGGCATTTTTGTGATCTTCTCGACGAGACCTACAACCTTAACTACCTCATTTCAAAAGTATATTCGATTTTGTGTTTTTTGTAGCACAGTGTATTTTTCCTTTAGAAAAAGTCTCACCAAAATTTAAATCCTACATTTAAGTTGCAAATAATATTGAGAAAACCCTAAACACACATATATTTATTTTTATAATATAAATCAATGAAAATTAAACTAAAAAATATTTTTTTTAATATTGCAAAACTATTTTCAGTTTGTTCGGTTTGTCTCTTTGATATGTTTGTTTAATCATATCACTCATACAAATATTTCTAAAGAGGGTGGCGGGAAGGGGCGGTGGGGAAGGAGTATAAAATATATAAAAATCAGTATTCATGAATGCATGAATGTATGAGTGGACAAATATTTTGTAGTCATTTGTGGTTGCATAATTTAATTAAAAATGTTTATTTAACTATTCACAGACACAGACACCCCCAAGCAGAAATTGACGACGGTTATAAAAAAAAAGCGTTCTGAAAGCACTGTAACAAAAAAAGAACGTTCTCAAAACGTTATTTTCGAACGCTTTGCGAACGTTTTCGAAAAGCGTTCTGAAAGCACTGTAACAAAAAAAAAGCATTATCAAAACGCTTTATTCGAACGCCTTGAGAGCGTTTTCGAAAAGCGTTTTGAAAGCACTTTATTAACAAAATACATGTTCGTTTCAAAATTAAATGGTTTTAAAGCAGGTTTTGCAAACGTTTTTAAATTTTTTTTCGTAGTACATGCAAGTATAGTATTATTTTAGATTATACTCAATTTTAAACAAATTATTATAAAAACATTTTGTTAAATCAAATTAAATAATTTTTCCCTACCACCACATTGAAAACGCAAAATTTTGAAAACATAAAACATTTTTTAATTTGTAAATCTATTTTAAGTTTTATTATTATCATTTATGCAAAAGAGTTATAGCAATAGTTTCGTTATAAAATTTACAAATAATGCATTTAACTTCTACAATATGCACACTAGTGCCTACGGTCAGTACCGTAGTACCGGGAATACCGGTATTCCCGGTTCTCGGTATTACCGGGAAATGGAACCGGTTTCCCGGTTCTTGAATTATTCCCGGTATTCCCGATTCCGGTTCTGACGGTATTCCCGGGACTACCGGTATGTATATTTTGTAAAATTTTGTATAATTAAAATTTATTCTTCGATTTTACCAAAAAATAATACAAAACATGTGAAAAACACCATTTCCTATTTTTTTATGAATTTAAGGTGAAAAAAAATTACTTGATTTTTAGATAATTTTACAAACACAACTAAATATTTCTCAAATACTGATTAAATGGTGTAATCTTAATATTTTATGGTGTGGTATTTTTTTGTTTTTTTGAGAACCGGTACCAGGATCAGAACCGGGAATACCGGTATTCCCGGGAATATATCTGGAACCGGGAAACCGGTACCAGAACCGGGAATACCGGTATTCCCGGGAATACCGGTATTCCCGGGAATACCGAGAACCGGGATACGGGGGGCACTAATGCACACTGACTTTAATAACATCTTCACGTAAATTTTTAACGTTATATAGTCCTATTTCTTTTGATGGAATTGGATAGACAAAATAATCGTTTATTTCATTAAAGATGTTGCCTTTTAAATATATATTATCAAATGTGTGTTTAGATCGATTTGTACTAAAAATTTGGTTTACTATCATAATATTTCCATTACTAAGTAGAATTGCGTTATCAGGATGGGATGCAGTAATTTTGAAACCATGAATATTAATAAAAGAAAACACAAGTTTTGTTTCAGTGGATTCCATTACTTTGCCAAGAGAATACTTTTTGTTTTTAAAGAGAGGATATACCAATGGAGCTTTATTTGGAGAGTTAACGGTATGAAAAACATGCAATTTTGGTTGAATTTCAGCAATAGGATTGTTCCAAGAGTTAACAATCGCTGGAAAATATCTTTAATTTTTGTATTTAAGCTCTTTATAAGTGCTTTACTTTTGGTTTTTAAAGCGCTTTCATGACTTTTAACAAAACGTTCTGAAAGCACTTTTTTAAAACGCTTTTAAAACGCTTTAAACCTAGCGTAGATCGATGTTATCATTCGGATCATCTGAAAGCGCTTTCAAGATGGTAAATGGAACGCTTGTAGAACCGTTTACAACGCTTTCACAGCGCTTTTGCGATTGTATTTTTCTGACTGGGCCGATACAACAAAACACCGACACAGACAAACTACAGACGAAGAGAAAGTGTAGAATGCATTTATGTTATTTACACAAACAAATACATACAAACAAACATTCATACATACATAAATAGACACAATTTACAAACATGACTTGAAGAAATAAAATTAAAAAAATAAAAAAAAATGTGTTAAAAAACATAAACTCATACAATAATAATAACAAGAACTTTTTAGAAGACCAAACAAACCATTCAACATACAAATGATATGATGCCCTTTTTGTAACATTGATGTAATCAAATGCACATGAATGTGTGGGAATGAATGGTATGTATGTGTGTTTGCTAGTAACTACCCAGGCAGAAAAATACAACGTAACGTAAACGGCGGTACAAGCATAGTGAGGACGTAGCATTTTTTGTATTTCTGTCTGTACTGACCCGGAAACTTAAATAATAACTTTGACCTACGAATGACCCGTAGGTTCTGATAGCATCGAAAAAGTTCTATAAAAAACAAAAACTAGTGTTGTTATAGTTCTTCAAATCCAAAAAAGAAGTCGAGTTATAGCATTTTGCATGCTAAGGTTATATAGCATGCAAATTTGTCAAATTCTCTTCAAATTTTACACAGAGATTATACATGGTAAAAGTATAATTCTCTACACGCAGAGAAGATATGTGATTGTGGCAACCAAAATTTATGAGCGTCATATTATGATTGAAAATTTTATCATAACTTGTTTGTAGCAACCAAAACATTTTTGCAGCAATCATGTTATGATCCTAACTATTCGAAAAATTGCTACAAAAAATTTATGATTGCTATAAACATATTATGGTACAATTTTCAAACATAATATGACGCTCTTAAATTATGGTTGTGACAATCATATCTCTTCTCTGAGTGTACCATTTTTTTTTTTGTTAAACTAAAGCCATGTAAAAACATTTTATATTTCTAAAATTTTAGAGGTGACTTTCACTTATAACTTTTGAGCCGCTATGCCAATTTCGCTCAAATACAATACCAAACTTCGCGAAGCAACGATAAATATATATTTTTAATATCAGTCACCTCTGTTTTGTAGTTTGGCTGTGATCACCATTTCAACAGACAGAAGAACATCGCTAGATTGACTTAAAATCAATCGAAGATCACGAATATATACTTTATGCGATCTCATACCGATATTTCAATGAGATACAAATTGATTGGCAAACTCCGCAAGTGGAGAGTATAATAAACAGTAATATTTTTTTTTGTACAAAAGCACTGGTAAAGCACTTAAAGGTTTTCATTTCCAACAATGGAAAATAATTCTATTTTCCAAAAAATGTACTTTGTTAGTACATACGAGAAATGTTTTAGGATTTGAGAATTTATCTATACCAAAAATTTTTCAGAATTTGAGAATTTTTTTATTCGAAAAATATCTCACAATCTGAGACTTTTCTATACGAAAAATGTTTTAGAATCTGAGACATTTTCTATACGAAAAAGGTCACATAAGCTGTGACTTTTTCTATGTCTTAGAATCTGAAACTAATTTTTATACGAAAAATGTCTCAGAATCTGTACCTTTTTTAATGAAATGCTGAGTTGGAATATGACCTTTGAGCGGGTATGTCGCTACACACTATATTTTTTGAACTGCACACAGTTTCTGACTGGGTATTTACAAAAGTGGTAAAGAAAAATAGCACCAGTGTTATTTTTCAAGAAATTTATAAATGTAAAAGAAATATATATTCTAGTGGTCAACACAAAAACAGATGTCCATCAAAGTATCAAAAAAAGGATCAACTTTTATAAATCCATAATTATTTGACTTTTACACTCAAAAAATTATGTTAGTAAAATCAACTGAAAATGTCAGTTAAAATAACTACTTTGTAAGTTGTTTCGGGGTCAACTACTTTTTCAGTTAAATCAACTTACAATGTTAGTTATTTTAACTGACAAAAAAACATCTGACTTATGTAGTAAAAACTACTTACAATTGTAGTCAAAACAACTAACATGTAGTAGAAATAAAATAATCAACATATAATTTTTTTTTTTTGCAAAAATTTTTCAGAAAAAAACATTGAAGACCAAATTTTTTTTAAAAAAAAGTTTGGAAAAATAAAAAATAGAATTTTTTTTTTGTTTTTTTTAAAAAACTGAAAATTTTTCAGAAATAAAAAAAATTAAATTAACTTCTTTAAATAACTGTTACTACATTACAGTACTTTTTTGTTAGTTATTCAAAAAAACGACTAAAAATAACTAACAGAAAAAATTCTTTGATATTTTTCATACAAAAACAACTGATTTTGTAGTTGAAAACAACTAACTACTGTAAAATATACAAACAACTAACATGTAGTAACTTACATAATTTTCTAAGTGTATGCATCTTTTAGAAATCCACGATTACTTGACTTTTAAAAATCCTCAATTATTCCACTTTTATGCATCTTCTATAAATCCACGATTTTTCGGTTTTTAATCCAGGATTTTTCGGCTTTCATATATCTTCTATAAAACCACGATTATTCGACTTTTATGCATGTTTTATAAATTCACGATTATTCGACTTTTATGCATCTTTTATAAGTCCACGATTATTCGACTTTTATGCATCTTTTAAAAATCCACGATTATTCGAATTTTAAGCATTTTTATAAATCCACGATCATTTGACATTTATGCATCTCTTATAAATCCACTATTATTCAACTTTTATGTATCTTTTATAAATCAACGATTATTTGATTTGTATACATCTTTAATTAATCTAAGATTATTCGACTTTTACACATATTTTATAAATCGACTCTTCCCAGGAAAATTTTTCAGAACCGATTCTGACAACACTTGTTCTAGAACAGGTTCTTTGGTAACCATACACTATTACACTTTAATTATTCAGAACAAGTTAAGTGAAAATTATTGTGAAGCTTGTTCTCTGCAATCAAAGTTTCATAACATTTTGGTTCTCAAGAATTAAAAAAAAATTATGTGTCAAAAAAATTAAAAAATAAATATTAATGTATTTTTGTTAACCAAGAAAAAAGACGAAATTCTACTAAAATAGCAGGATATAATCGTGAAAATTGTTGAAACAAAGGTGAGTAAATAAAATTTTCATTGTCTGGGTCGGGTCAAATACTAATAATATTATGTCTTTTATTTTTGTTTGCAGAAAATCCATGTTCTGGTATGTCGTTATTGTAAGGCCCAAACTGCAACTTTGGATGCGAAAAAAGATAAATGTGTCTTAAAAAATGTAAATATTTAATTTTATATATGATTGCCTTTATCTTTGTTAAATAAATTATTGCAATTCAAAATATTTCTTTAATTTTTATTTCTATTCCAAATTACACTTCTAGAACCGATTCCGAGGAACAAAAATATGTTCTAATTTAGCTTACAAACACCTGTTGCTTTTGGGACAATCCCTTTGTTAAAAGAATCGGTGTTGCACAAGAATTAGAACAGGTTCTAGGGAAGTATAAGTTGTTCCACAATCGGTTCTTTGCAACCGAAAATTTTGCTGGGTTATACATCTTTTTTATACCCTCCAAGAGGAACAATGTTGCGAAATCCTGCCTCAATTCAACATGGAGTAGCTTTTTAAGTAAAAGAGATATCGCATTTGGAACTAAAATGCACCTTTTTAATTCTGTTTGCAGGTCAGTACAATCATACGGTGCACAAGTATGGGGGCATTCTCATTTTGAAGAAGTGGATAAGCTCCAAAGATATTTCATAAAACGTATTCTAAATTTACCGAAATTCGCTCCCAACTACGCTCTCCTTCTCGAGTCTGGAATGAACGATGGCCATTTATTTATGCTAAACCTTCACATGCAATACATAAAACGCACCCTCTTTCATTATCAAGACTCTCGTCTACCTTATCAATTAAGTAGACTTGTGTTGGAACATAATATATCCTGGGTGAAATGTTTAAATACGATTAGCAGAGTTCAACATATCGTGGTCAACAAATATTACTTTAAGGGAATGGAATGAAAACCAAGCACTGCTTTTAAATTGTTTAGAAAATAAATATCACCAAAGTCGATTAACTCGAGTAAGTCAAACAGAATCCATTTACAAGAAAATAGATACCTCAGTGGCACACCTTTATTTCCACTGCAACAATTATCAGTCGAGTATCATGTGGATATTTAAGGCTCGATGTGATCTAATAGAATTAAATGGTTCTCATTTCTCGAGGAAAGTTGTTAAATATTGTTCATTGTGTAATAAAAAGGAGATTGAAGATCTACATCATTTCATTGGAAGGTGTCCTATATTAAATAACTTTCGACAACATTGGTTCCAAAAAATAACAATATCAGAAAATGAGCTCATTCCAATTTTAAATGGTGAAGATAATTGGGAAAAACTAGTTAAATATTTAATCAATGCTTTGGCGTATAGAAAAACCTTAATTATTGAATACAACAATTAATTTTTACAAACACAAAACATAATATTTATATACATACATATATATGTTTATAAAATCTCTTTTCCGGCTAACGACAAAGTCAACGCCGCACTGTGGTCAATATTTTGAGATAGCGGCCAAAACTCCTTTTGGTTTTTGTTCTCCGATTTTAAAGTTATTAGACTCATATGAAAGTAGACAGTAGTAAACCTCGGGAGCCAAAAAATTAGAACTCTATTTCAATTATTTCACTGAGAACAGGGTGGTCCAAAATGGGATTTTTCAGAATTTAGTAAATTTATGATATTTTTAGTTAATTTTTAAAGTTTAAATGATCATAACTTTTTTGTTTTTCAAGATTTTTGGACGAAATAAATTTTGTGTTGTAACTTAACTTATTTCCTATTACTGGTAAAAAAAATTGAAGCTCTACTGTTTTCAGAACAATTTAAATATTTTTTTTAAAAAAGGTCAAATTTCTCGGAAATTTCCTACTTCATAGAGCACAACTCCTGTGAGTCAAGCTGAGTCAAAACACAAACTTACTATTTTGTAGTCCTAACTCTCCCCTACATTCCTATATATACAAGTCCATGCATCGGGGCTGCACTTTTTGAGCTACAGCAATTTTTCTGACCCAAGGTAAGATATTCGGTACAAATGCACGTCATATTTTTTGAGAAGTTATTTTTATGTGAAAGTGGCTATTATGCATATATTTTGATGAAATTTTGTACAAGAGTTCTTAATGACCCAAAAAATAATTCTGTTAAAATTAGGAGAAGTTGGCCCATATTTGGACCTAGTCCACATAGAAGGGTGTATCAAAATTTTGACAAAAATGACAATAGAACTCTCAAATTATGTGGTATCTGGCAATTCATTTGGAAAAGGTAAAAAATGATTTTATTGCCATCTAATATTACATAACTTAAATACCTGATAATTGCAAATAAATTTAAAACCAATGGAAATAACCTGTGGATCCTTGGACCTATCAAAAAGACCTATCCTTGGACCTATCAAAAGGACCTATCCTTTTACATATCAAAAGGACCTATCCTTGAACCTATCAAAAGGATCTATCCTTGGTCCTATCAAAAGGACCTATCAGAAGGACCTATCCTTGGACTTATGAAAAGGACCTATCCTTGGACCAATCAAAAGGACCTATCCTTGGACCTATCAAAAGGACCTATCCTTTGATCTATCAAAAGGACCTATCCTTGGACCTATCAAAAGGACCTAAGCTAGGGCCTTGATCTATTAAAAGGACCTATCCTTTTACATATCAAATGGACCTTTCCTTTCACCTATCAAAAGGACCTATCCTAGGACCTATCAAAAGGACATATCCTTGGACCTACCAAAAGGACCTATCCTTTTACATATCAAAAGGACCTATCCTTGGACCTATAAAAAGGACCTTTCCTTGGACCTATCAAAAGGACCTATCCTTTGATCTATCAAAAGGATCTATCATTTTGCATATCAAAAGGACCTATCCTTGGACCTGTCAAAAGGACCTATCCTTTGATCTATCAAAAGGACCTATCCTTTGATCTATTAAAAGGACCTATCCTTGGACCTATCAAAATGACCTATCCTAGGACCAGTCAAAAGGACCTATCCTTGAACTTATCAAAAGGACCTATCCTTGGACCTATCAAAAAGACTTATCCTTGGACCTATTAAAAGGACCTATCCTTTTACATATCAAAAGGACCTATCCTAGGACCTATCAAAAGGACCTATCCTTTTACATATCAAAAGGACCTATCCTTGAACCTATCAAATGGACCTATCCTTGGTCCTATCAAAAGAACCTATCAGAAGGACCTATCAAAAGGACCTATCCTAGGACCTATCAGAAGGACCTATCCTTGGACTTATGAAAAGGACCTATCCTTGGACCAATCAAAAGGACCTATCCTAGGACCTATCAAAATTACCTATCCTTGGACCTATCAAAAGGACCTATCCTAGGACCTATCAAAAGGACCTATCAAAAGGACCTATCCTAGGACCTATCAAAAGGACATATCCCTGGACCTATCAAAAGCACCTATCCTAGGACCTATCAAAAGGACAAAGGACCTGTAAATATTGAGACTAAATAAATGTCAGTGGCCAAATGTTGGCATTTTCTGACCAAAATTAAGTTTAGGAATAATAAATAAGAATTGGTTGTAAAATACGATTGAAGAAAATAAGAAATTATAAAAAAAATACCTGTTTAAAATGTCAAAATATTCAACTTTTACATGGAAACTCAACAAAAAATTAAAATGCATTTTTAACTCCACATTACTTACGTTCCTATCAGTCGATTTTTACGTTTGAACACGCAAATTGAAGCTTAAAGTCCCTCCTATTGAACAAAACAAATTGCGTAAAAAAATACCAATCCGGTCAAAAGTTATAGAGTTTTGACCGCTATCTCGCGAAATTGACCACTGTGCGCCGTATATTCTTTTAAGTTTTATAATGTAATTTGAAAAAAAAAAAAACATTATTGAATAAAGAATTCTTACTACTACTACTACTACTATACCCTCCAACTACAGTATGGGGGTATACTCACTTTGTCATTCCGTGTGTAACGCATCGAAATATCGGTCGGGGACCCCATAAAGTATATATATTATTGATCAGTGATAGATTCTAAGACATTCTAGCTATGTCCGTCCGTCCGTCTGTAGTTAACACGATGCAGTCCAAAATAAAAGAGCTAGACCCCTCAAGTTTGGCATAAATATGTCTTATGATCCTAGGCAGGTTAAGTTCGGAAATGGGCTAAATCGAACCAGGGGAAAAAAAGTTCCCCCTTGTAGAACTAAACCAACCTCTTAAAAATGCTAATTTTTTTAACGTTTTTTTGTATTTTTGTGAACTAAATGATACATTTTTATGTTCGTAAAAGCTTATAGTCCTGCGCTTGGACCCAGGGGATTAAAAACGTCGCTTTTTGGCCCGCCCCTCTTTTAAGGGCGTGGATAAAAAAATATTTTAAATAATTATAAAACTATAATACTTTAGTGCACAAAGCAGACAAAAATGAACTTGTAAACATATACCGTGAGGGCCAAGGAGTCACCTCAGTTCACCGACCCCTCCCCCTACCTTGCTCCCCCACTTAAAACAACGCCCCTGTCAAAAAAAAAAAAAAAAAAATTTTTTTACATGTTGGAGGGTATAATAGATTCGGCACAGCCGAATTTAACACTCTCACTTGTTAAATCTACAATTATTCGACTTTTATAAATCCACGAATGATCGACTTTTAATCCAAGATTATTCAACTCTTATAAATCCTCGATTATTCGACTTATATGCGTTTTTTATAAATTTACGATTATTCGACTTTTATAAATCCACGAATGTTCAACTTTTTTCCACGATTATTCGACTTTTATATGACTTCTATAAATCCACAATTATTCGACTTTTATTCATCTTTTATAAATTCACGATTATTCGATTTTTATGCATCTGTCATATATTCACGATTATTCGAATTTTATGCATATTTTATAAATACACGATCATTTGACATTTATGCATCTCTTATAAATCCATTATTATTTGAATTTTGTGCATCTTTTATAAATCTACGATTATTCGACTTTTATAAATCCACGAATGTTCGAATTTTAATCCAAGATTATTCGACTTTTATAAATCCACGAATGTTTGAATTTTTATCCAAGATTATTCGACTTTTATAAATCCACGATTGTTCGAATTTTAATCCAAGATAGTTCGACTTTTAATCCAAGATTATTCGACTTTTGTAAATCCACGATTATTCAACTTATATGCGTCTTTTATAAATCTACGATTATTCGACTTTTATAAATCCACGAATGTTCGACTTTTTATCCAGGATTATTTGAATTTTATACGACTTCTATAAATTTATGATTATTCGACTTTTATACGACTTCTATAAATTTACGATTATTCGACTTTTATACGACTTCTATAAATTTACAATTATTCGACTTTTATGCATCTTTTACAAATCCACGGTTTTTCGATTTTTATGCATCTGTCATAAATCCACGATTATTTGAATTTTATGTATCGTTTATATATCCACGATCATTTGACATTTATGCATCTCTTATAAATCCACTATTATTCAACTTTTGTGCATCTTTTATAAATCTACGATTATTCGACTTTATAAATCCACTAATGTTCGACTTTTAATCCAAGAATATTCGACTTTTGTAAATCCACATTTGTTCGACTTATATGCGTCTTTTATAAATCTACGATTATTCGACCTTTATAAATCCACGAATTTTCGACTTTTTATCCATGATTATTTGAATTTTATACGACTTCTATAAATTTACGATTATTCGACTTTTATACGACTTCTATAAATTTACGATAATTCGACTTTTATACGACTTCTATAAATCCACGATTATTCGACTTTTATGCATCTTTTATAAATCCACGACTATTGCATTTATGCATCTTTTTTTTTTTAAATCCACGATTATTCGACTTTTATGCATCTTTTATAAATCCATGCTGTTTCGGCGTAAAGTATTGAACACCCCTATTGTAAGCTTAACGAAAACTCTCTTTGGCTTTTATTCGTTGCTTTAGAGTTTTGTTTCGTTTAAGCTGGTGTTCATACTCTTGTATACCCCGCTCAAGGTACGTTGTACGCTTAATTCCAACCCCGAAATTTATTATTAAATAAATATAATTTTATAACGTTTAAGAAAAAATTCTAATTCGTTTTATTTTTTCATTTTTCATAATTTTTGGGAAAATTATCTTTGCGAAAAAACATTGGTCCTAGCGAACCGGATAATTAACCCGAATTTTGCAAAATAATTTACCCAAAAATTATTTTCTTTCAGAATAATTCTTCGTTTTCTGGATATTTGCCGTTGAGGAATAAGTATATCCCCACAAATAAATTCCCCCATTAAAATAGTCAAACCCCTAATAAAAAAAAGGTACGTTTTTTTCAATTTTTAAAGTGAAAATTACATATAAAAAGTGTTGTGACAATAATTAATAAATACATAAAGATCCCCCGTTAAAACAATACAAAAAATTATACCAACAAAATACGTGAAAAAAAAACCATAAGAAAAAAAAAAAAAAAAAAAAAAACAACAATACGCGCTATTTTTAATAAAATCTCTTTCTTTCTCGATTTTTATTTACTCGTTAAAAGTGCATTTCGTTGTTTTGTGTTTTGCTCCTTTTTTGCATCATTGTTACTAGTTGCAATTTTTTCGTTAATTTATAACCAAAGCAGTGCTTTTCAAACTGTAGAAATTAATTTTACTCGTTGTTAATAAAAACAATAGTGTTAATTTATTAATTTTTTCCGTAAATAATAATTAATTTATTAAAGAATCAATAACTCGTGATTTTTTTTATAATAAATAACATTATAATTGTGTACAGTGTTTATAATACGAAAATAGTGTAAAAGAGGAGAGAAAAATTGTGTTTTTTTTATTGTTGGTTTGTGTTGTATTTATTGTCACACACATATTTCACTAGTGTTGTAACGTTTCGAATCGAACGGATAAACCGGTTACTTGGTGTTTTTAATAATTTGTGGTAATTAACTCGAATTTTTTCACGTAATTTAAAGTGAATTAAAAACATAATTAATATTTTGGAAAGTTTATTCGTATTTTTCGCGAAAATTGTGGAAAAATTATCGATTGAAATTAATCACGTTTACCCGAAACGATTACCCGAACTGATTCTTTGCAACACTTGTGTAAATAAAGTTTTTTATACCTTTTTTTGGAACAAAAGTGATTCTACACTGAGAGAAATAGTTGTATAAATTAAATTTCTTGGTCGATTTTAAAGAAAAACCGAAAATAAACCCGAGTTTTTTTGATTTTTATTCGAATAATCGAATGTCAGTGTAAAATCATTTCAATATTTACCATTTTTTTGCGATAAATTCTCGTTTTTATTAATTTTTATCGATTAAAATTGCGTTTTTTGCCCGAAATTTTTAGAATTATTTGGTTTTTTAAGAAAAATCAAAAATAAACCCGAGTGTTTTTTTGATTTTTAATTCGAATAATCGACTTTCAGTGTGAAATCATTTTAATATTTACCATTTTTTGCGATAAATTCTCGTTTTTAGTAATTTTCATCGATTGAAATTGCGCCTTTCCCCGAAATTTTTTCGAATTATTCGTTTTTTTTTAATAAAATCTTCGTCTTTTGACTAATTTCGTAAAAATTTTAGCTTTTTCCGTTTTTTTTTGTTAAAATTTTGGAAAATTTTTTTGTTTTTGTGGATGGATATGGCAGATATGTCGAGCTTTATCAATGCTTGTGACCGCTTAGCGGAATTTGAGGCTTTTATTGCCGTTATACCGCAGGCGGATCATAAAATCGCGTCATTGAATACCCACGAAAAAGAGCTTAATCGGTTATGGGACTCTGTGCGTGCCACTTATGATTCATTTTTACTCGAAAAGGAATCGAAAAAGTGTCTTTTAGAAGTTAAACAAAAGTATATGGCTTCGTACAGCACTTTTGTTCGCGGCATATCTCTAATTGGGGAGAATATAGAGGTTTTGAAGTCAAGTGCTCAGGCTTCAAGGGCTGAAGAACTTGGCCCCTCCCATAATATTCGCTTACCCCCGTGCGATACAGAGATCTTTTATGGTGATTATGTAACTTGGCCCACTTTTAGGGATATGTTTACCGCGTTATATAAAAATAACCCCCGTTTAAGTTCGGTTGAAAAACTTTACTATCTTTTGCAGAAGACTAAGGGTGAAGCCCATAATATTATTCGAACTTGTCCGTTAACGAATGATGGGTTTGCACTCGCTTGGCAAAATTTAGTGGACATGTATGAAAATAAACGCGTTATCATACATGCTCAATTAGGAACTTTGTTGTACAATCTTCCTAAGGTGACCAAGGAAACTGGACCTAATGTGAAAAGTTTGCAACGCACCATAAACGATTGCATAACAAACCTGATGCAGTTGAAGCTCGATTATGAGACTATTTATAATCACATACTTGTTTTTATTTGCTCGTCAAAATTGCCCGATAATATTTTAAGTCTCTGGGAGGATTCCCCGAAAAAGGACCCAGTAAATCCAAAGTGGGAGGAAATGGATAAGTTTTTAACTGCTCGTTTTCAAACGTTGGAAGCAGTATCCGATATTAGAGGCTCACACTCCAATCCCGTTCAAAATCAAATCGCCCCGAAAAACTCTTCGAACGACACACGAAAAGTTAAGAGTTTTGCGACAAAATCCAGTTCTAATCGGGCTGTTAGTTCGAATCGAACAATGAGTCGTTGCGTTATTTGTCAAGAACAGCACCCGTTGAGACTTTGTCCTACGTTTTTGGGACAATCAGTTGACGATCGAATGTCAACTGCTAAACGATTCAAGTGTTGTACAAATTGTTTGGCTACCTCCCATGAATTTAAAAATTGTAAAAGTGTTCACGTTTGTTTCATGTGTAAGCAAAAGCACCATTCGCTTTTGCATAGGGACTGCCAGGCTTCGAGGGCAACTTCTGGTCCTAACGTACCACAAAATTACCCCGGTAATATTCGGGAATTTGTTCCGAGGAATCCAGCAGTCCCTACACATCAACAACCGTCCCCCGGAAATGCTATCGTCCCTTCACAAAATCAGCCTCAGCCCGGAGGTGCTCTAACTTATACTCGACCTCAGCCCTCGGCGAATTTGGATACTAGGGCCTCGACATCCGCAGCAGCCCAGTCTTATCAGACATATAGTACACAGGTAGAATCTAACCCGCATTCTACAGTTTTATTAGGGACAACGGTGTGTGAAGTAGGAACTGAGGAAGTTTTGTGTTCAGCCCGAGCTTTAATTGATCCGGCGTCGCAAGCCACATTCATATCGAAAAGGTTGCAAAAGAAGCTCTCAATTCCGATTTTGTCCGCGCCCATGGCTGAAATCACAGGACTTAATGGGTCTGTAGCCGCTACTTCATCGAAAATGTGTATCATTTCGATTGAATCGTCTGTGGATCCAAATTTTAAAATTCGAACTGAGGCTTATGTAGTAGATCATTTGACAGGTCGTCTTCCCTCGTGTTCTCTTGCGAATAATTTTGATAGTTTCCCCGAAATTACAATGGCGGACATCAGTTGTACCCGAATGGATATTCTTCTGGGTGGGGATGTCTACCCGCGGATTATACTACCTGATGTCCAAAAGCACCCGAATGGCAATCTAGTTGCCCAGAAAACCGTTTTTGGTTGGATCGTGACCGGTAAAGTATCTCACCCCGAACCGATACCGTCAGTTGTTTCATTTTTTAACCACGTTGAGCTCAATACCCAACTGGCGAAGTTTTGGGAACTCGAAGAAGTTCCTCCGGCAGCACGGTCCACAGATATCGAAAACTTTTGTGAGAAACTATTCCGTTCTACGACTTATAGAAATGCTGAAGGTCGTTATGTTGTTTCACTCCCCTTTAAACCCGAATTTCCGAAATTTTCGTCTCTGGGAAATTCTCGGAATATTGCTCTTTCTCAATTTATGAGAAATGAAGCGAGACTTTTAAAAAATCCCGTTTTAAAATCTCAATATGATGACGTTCTCAGTGAATATATTTCACTCGGTCATGTTCACGAAGTAGAACCCCCCGTTTCTGAAGCCTCGTGCTATTATATGCCTCATCATGCCGTTATTAAACCCGATAGCGTAACTACGAAGCTTCGAGTAGTATTTAACGCGTCGAGCCCGTCATCGAACGGCGTCAGCTTAAATAGTGTTCTGTATCCGGGACCTGTCTTGCAGGCGGATCTTACTATTTTAATTTTACGCTGGCGACTTTTTCGATTTGTTTTTAATGCCGACATAGAAAAAATGTATAGGCAAATACTTGTCCATCCCAACCATGCCACATTTCAAAGGATTCTTTTCCGTCGTAATCCTGAGGAAAATATAAAGGACTATGAGCTAAACACGGTGACTTTTGGAGTGAATAGTGCTCCTTTTCTTGCTATAAGGACACTTCTCCAATTGGCTAGCGATTGCAAAGCTCACAGTCCAGCTGCATCTGAGATTTTAGTAAACCACGTGTATGTCGATGACGTACTAGCCGGCTCTCATGAATTGGCAGATGGTTTGAGGAAACGTAGTGAACTTATAGAAGTTCTTCAATCGGCTGGTTTCGTTCTCCGAAAATGGACCGCAAACGATCTACGTCTTTTGGAAAATTTACCCGGAGAGAATCTGCTTGATGCAGATTTCTTGAAACTCTCAGATGCGAGCACAACGAAAACACTAGGCTTGCGGTGGAATGCTGTTAAAGACAGCTTCTATTTTAAACTCGTGTCGCAGCCCGGTAGAAATGTGGTCACGAAGCGTGCGGTCTTGTCCGAGATAGCAAAATTATTTGATCCAGCCGGTTGGCTTTCCCCGAAAATTGTTGTTGCAAAGATGATTATGCAACAGATTTGGAAGGACAAAACCGAATGGGATGAGTGTTTAAACCCTTTAACATTAGTTCAATGGCACGCTTTTCTCGACGATTACCCTAATGTTGAGAAAATTTTTATTCCAAGATGGGTGAATTTTCATCCTGAGAATGATATCGAGATTCACGGCTTTTGCGATGCTTCTGAAAAAGCATACGCTGCTACACTCTATGTTCGCGCCGTCTCTTCCCCGTCTGAGACAACATCGCATTTACTTGCGTCCAAAACAAAAGTAGCTCCCGTTAAATTTGAGACATTACCCCGTTTAGAGCTCTGTGGAGCAGCGTTGCTGGCAAAAATGGTTGATTCAGTTAATAGTCAGTTGAAATTCCCTAAGGAGAATATTTATCTGTGGACTGATTCAACAATTGTGTTAGCGTGGCTTAAAAAAGAGTCATGCGATTTGCCCACTTTTGTTGCGAATAGAGTTGCGTTAATTGTAAGAAAAGTTGGAAATGAGAATTGGTCTCATGTTGATTCCAAAGACAACCCCGCCGATCTGGCAAGTCGTGGATCTCTTGCTCGTGAATTAATTGGCAACTCTTTGTGGTGGCATGGTCCTCAGTGGTTATCGAAACCTAAGGACAGCTGGCCTCAAAAAGCAATTAATATTCATTCTCATTTGGAATGTGTCAAATCGGATAAGGAAACAGAGAAACCAACTGATATACTCCACAAGTATTCAGATTTACCCCGGGCAATGAGAATTATTGCATATTGGTTTCGGTTGCTGCATTTTCTCCGTATGCGCAACAGTTTATATCCGACTTTAGAGATCTCCCATGCCGAAATGAAATCTGTTAGAGATCGTCTAATCATTGTGTGTCAGCGAACCTATTTTTCTGAATATGGTTATTTGTCCAAGGGACTTTCACTACCATCAAAGAGTAATTTGCTCGCATTGAATCCTTTTATTGACTCGGACGGATTCATCAGAATGAATGGTCGGCTCGTTCAAGCCCCTGGGCTGACATATAACGAAAAGTACCCAAAAATATTACCTTACGAGGGTGCTTTCACGAAATTGTTTGTTCAACATGTACACAGGTCTTCGATTCATGGCGGACAAGCTTTAATGATGCGACTGATAAGAATGGAATTTTGGATTCCTAATTTGAAAAATCTTGTTCGTGGAACAATCCGTAATTGTACAAAATGCGTTTTATTTCAAAAAAAAATGGGTCAGCAAATCATGGCTTCACTACCCCCAGAAAGAACGACTCTTTCAAGGCCATTTACCCATACGGGGCTTGATTTTGCTGGGCCATTTGAAATAAAATCGTATGCCGGTAGAGGTTGTAAAATTACGAAGGGCTACGTAGTGGTATTCGTTTGTTTTGCGACAAAAGCAATTGATTTGGAGGCAACAAGCGATATGTCGTCTGAAACCTTTTTGGCGGCATTTAGCAGGTTTTTCTCACGTCGTGGTTGCCCGTCCCATTTATACTCCGACAATGGGACAGCTTTTGTCGGTGCTTCAAATCTGCTCGAGGCAGACAGGAAAGTTTTCCTTTCTACGTTGAAATCGAAGGTTCTTGCTCAAAACAGCATGAACGGCGTAGAATGGCATTTTATCCCACCTGGAGCTCCTCACATGGGAGGACTCTGGGAAGCCGGTGTCAAAAGTTTTAAGACACATTTGAAGAAAATCTCAAACGCTCAAAAGTTTACGTTTGAAGAATTCACAACGATGCTTGCTCGAATTGAGGCATGTTTGAATTCGCGGCCACTATGCCCGATGAATGAAAGTCCTTATGATGTCGCTCCATTAACTCCCGGTCATTTTTTGATTGGCGCGCCTTTACTTGCTCCCCCTGAACCCGACATGTCTGACTTAAATTTGAGCCATGCAAACAGATGGCAGAAGTTGAAGGTACTTCATCACCAATTTGCGATTAGGTGGAAGGATGAGTACCTAAAAGAACTTCACAGACGCGTAAAATGGAAGTTTCCAAAAAGGGAGTTTCAAGTAGGGGATGTTGTCGTTATCCGTCAGGACAATTTACCGCCAAATGAGTGGAAACTAGGGCGTATAGAAAAGGTTTACTTAGGTTCTGATTCTAAGCCCCGTGTTTGCGATTTAAGAACAGCTTCAGGCATTTTTACCCGGCCAATTGTTAAGCTTGTTCTTCTACCCGTTTCTGAGCAGCACTAATTCGTTTTTTTTTTTGTTTTTCTTTTTCTTCCCCCCACAGGTAAAATGTCGTCAGTATCCCGCCGTCTCGAGGTTCACCGACCTGCTGAGAATTCGCCCAAGCCTGCAGACGAGTTGGCAGAGAAGTCGGAGATGGGTTTCTCGTGTCGGCTTTGTAAGAAGGACCACCCGCTTCGAAAATGCTACCGCTTTAAGGGCATGTCGGTGGACCGTCGTCTACAAACAGTCAGGCGGCTGGGATATTGCTTCAACTGTTTGGCTACCACGCATTTGTTGCGTAATTGCGACAGCCGGGATCGGTGTTTGGAATGCTTTCAGGAGCATCACACTCTTTTGCATCGATCCCAGCGGCAACAGCCGCAGCAGACCCAACACAAAAACCCGAAACCAGATACTCTGCAGGGTCAGAAGAAAAAGAAGCCCGTAAAGCCTAAGCAAACAAGGCAACAACCCCAACAAAAGCGTCAGAAAAAGCGTCATCACAAACAACATCATCATCAACATCAGCAACAACAACAACAACTACAACAGACCAGCAGCTACCAGTGTTGCAACACGCACCATAATGTGCAGCAGCGCACCTCTGGTCAACAGGCGACCATCGTCATAAATGTCCATTCTGGACAAATTTATTAATTTCTATTTTTTTTAAATTTATTTTCCCCCTTTTTTTCTTTTTTATTTATATTTCACTCTTTTTTTTTATATACAGTCCATTCTTAATTTTGAACAAAACTGAATTGTTAATTAGTTTTAAGATTTAATGAATTGTAAAATGAATTAACTTTTTTACCCGATTTTGAATTTTATTTTTTTTCTCGTACCTCGCATTTATTCCTTAGCTCCTCTTGTTGCACCCTTGCAAGGGGGGCGGGATGTTTCGGCGTAAAGTATTGAACACCCCTATTGTAAGCTTAACGAAAACTCTCTTTGGCTTTTATTCGTTGCTTTAGAGTTTTGTTTCGTTTAAGCTGGTGTTCATACTCTTGTATACCCCGCTCAAGGTACGTTGTACGCTTAATTCCAACCCCGAAATTTATTATTAAATAAATATAATTTTATAACGTTTAAGAAAAAATTCTAATTCGTTTTATTTTTTCATTTTTCATAATTTTTGGGAAAATTATCTTTGCGAAAAAACACATGCTTTTTCGACTTTTATGCATTTTTTTTAATTCGCGATTATTCGACTTTTCTACATCTTTTTTAAATCCACTATTATTCGTTTTTTATGCATAAAATCACGATTATTCGACATGTATGCAACTTTTATAAATCTACGATTTTTCGACTTTTATACAACTTTTTTAAATCTACAATTATTCAACTTTTATAAATCCACGAATGTTCGACTTTTAATCCAAGATTACTCGACTTTTATATATACACGATTATTCGACTTATATGAGTTTTTAATAAATCCACGATTATTCGACTTTTATAAATCCACGAATGTTCGACTTTTAATTCAAGATTATTCGACTTTTGTAAATCCACGTTTATTCGACTTATATGCGTCTTTTATAAATCTACGACTATTCCGCGAATGTTCGACTTTTTATCCAGGATTGTTTGACTTTTATACGACCCCTATAAATATACGATTATTCGACTTTTAATCCAAGATTATTCGACTTTTGTAAGTCGAAATTTACGATTATTCGACTTTTATACGATTTACGATTATTCGACTTTTATACGACTTCTATAAATCCACGATTACTCGAATTTTATGCATCTTTTTTAAATCCACGATTATTCGACTTTTATGCATTTTTTATTAATACACGAACAATCGTGTATTAATAATTTTTATTCGATCTTCATGCATCTTTAATAAATCCACGATTATTTGAATTTTATGCGTCTTTTATAAATCCACGATTATTTGACTTGTATGCATCTTTTATTAATACACGAATAATCGTGTATTAATAATGTTTATTCGATTTTCATGCATCTTTCATAAATCGACTTTTATAAATTCACGATTATTTGACTTTTATAATTTTACGATTTTTATACATCTTTTATAAATCCAAGATTATTCGACTTGTATGCATCTTTTATTAATGCACGAATAATCGTGTATTAATAATGTTAATTCGACTTTCATGCATCTTTCATAAATCTACTTTTATAAATTCACGATTATTTGACTTTTATAATTTTACGATTTTTATACATCTTTTATAAATCCACGATTATCGACTTTTATTCATCTTTTATAAATCCACAATTATTTAACTTTTATTCCTCCACGTTTATTCGACTTTTATGCATCTTTTATAAATACACGATTATTTAGCTTTTAACCCGGACTTTTCGACTTTAATGCAACTTTTATAAATCTACGATCATTTGACTTTTATAAATCCACGAATGTTTGACTTTAATTCAGGATTATTCGACTTTTACAAATCCACAAATGTTCGACTTTTAATCCAGGATTAATTGACTTTTTCAAATCTGCGAATGATCGACTTTTAATCCGGGATTATTCGACTTTTATAAATCTACGAACTTTTAATCCATTCGACTTTTATAATTCTACGAATGTCCGACTTTTAATCTAGGACTATTCCACTTTTATACCACAAATTAAAATATACGATTATTTGACTTTTATACAACTTCTATAAATCAACGAGCATTCGACTTTTATACGACCTCTTTAAATCCATTTTTCGACTTTTATACCAACTCTTCAAATCTATATACGACTTGTATCTTTTGTAATCCATGATTTTTCGACTTTTATGCATCTTTTTCGAAAATCCACGATTATTCGACTTTTATGCATCTTTTAAAAATCCACGATTATTCGACTTTTATAAATCAACGATTATTTGACTTTTATTGCATCTTTTAGAATCCCCGATTATACGACTTTTATACATCTTTTATAAATTAATTTTATTTATGTTTTGACAAACACATTTTTTGAGTCTACGTAGTTTCAGAAAATTTCAATGTGACCAATTCTCACTGAAAAGCTCTAAAGCTTAAATTTCATAAAATTTAATCTGGTACTATATTTTTAACCACCACTATTTGTCTGTTTGTCTATGTATATTATATTGTTGTCTATGATATTTATATGCATATGTATAGTATTTTTTATGCAAAAAATGTATAAAAAAAAGAAATATATATTTCAAATATGTGGTCTTTACGGTTGGCCAAGTTGGTGATATTTATACTTTCAATGTGTGGGTTAGAGTAGAATATTGTTTTGTTTGTTTTTTTTTGTAGTTTTTCATTTTATTTTTTTGATAAAAAGATACAAATGCATTTATATTCATACATTCATACTCATTTACACACAAACACTTCAACACTTGTGTTAATATGTTTGTGTAACTGAACTGAAAATATTCTTGTCCATATCAAGTAATTGTCTATGAGTCTGAAAATTGTAAAACAATTACAAAAAAAAAACACAAAAAAATAAAATAAAAAGGAAAATTTACATTTTATTTGTTTGGTTACCAAAAGAAAACAAAACAATTATAGACTCTATTGCCCTCTATTAACAAACAAACAACAAATAACAATAGAAAACAAACACCCATACAAAACAAACAATTAAATAAACTTTTAAATTTATATTCACACATATATATTTATATTTTATTTATAATAAATAACCCAGTTAGAAATTTTTTTAAGACTTATTTAAAAAGTATAGCCAAGGCAAAAAGTGAGCAAAAAAAACAATCTGGTTTTCTGAAAATAAATATTCTTTAGATTTAGATCAAGTCTAACATCATAATATACAATTATATCTGATTACACCATATACAATTTTTGAGAACTGCAATGTCGATAAATATTTTAACTGATCCAATTAACTAATTAATGAAATATAAGTTTTTCTCCTTAACAAACATTTTAATCATGAGGGTGAAGGGGAAATTCCCCATCCGAAGGAAAAAATCTCGAAATCCAAAAATTTTTCATAGAAAAAAAATTGAAAATGTTTATATGGAAAATTTGAAAATTTTTAAAGGAAAAATGTGACTTAATCTGAAAATTTCTGTGAAAAAATATCTGTCAATCTTTTTATGAATTTTGTTAAAAAAAAAAATGACTTAGAATATGTTTTTTTTTTTTTTGTATAGAAAAATGTTGCAGGATCTTAATTTGGTTTACATAAAAAATGTTTGTCTACTCCAAAGGAATAATATCTTCAAATCTTTAAAATATATGTAGTCTAACGTTTGAAAAACTATTTTGGAAAACTTTTTCAGAATGTCTTAGAATCGGTCACAGAATCTGAGACTTTTTCCATAAAAAAAGGTACAAAAAACATATTTTGAGGATGTTTATTCTGGCTCGAGGTCATTATTTTCTTTACTAATTAAAACCATGATATTCTCATAGCATAATTTTCAAGAAAATTATTTTTTTTTGTTTAAAATTTATTTATGTTGGTCATTTTTGCAAGACTTAATCGATACGTGTTTCGGAATATGTCAAGATTCCATTGTCAAGATTATTTAGCAAAAATAGAAACGATTTACTACAAAGTAGCAAACGAGTCTAATGACAAATCGTTTGTGGACAAACTGGAATATTAATACATATTCGCCTCTATTCACAATGAGAATTAGAAAGACGAAGAAATTGTACCATACTAATAAGGCAACGATTGTCAATAACCAACAAAAATATTTAAAACAATTTTACATACGATAGTCCATTGGACTACAACAATATGTTTTTTGTGTTGTTGTTGTGAGAAATACTCCATATTAGGGTTATTCATCACATGGCGTGCCAATCATTATGTTCAAATTCTGATTAATTTTTATTAAAAAATAAAAATTGTTTTATTCGACCTTTAAAATATTATATTTTGAGGATGTTTATTCTGGCTCGAGGTCATTATTTTCTTTACTAATTAAAACCATGATATTCTCATAGCATAATTTTCAAGAAAATTATTTTTTTGTTTTAAATTTATTTATTTGTCATTAGACTCGTTTGCTACTTTGTAGTAAATCGTTTCTATTTTTGCTAAATAATCTTGACAATGGAATCTTGACAAATTCCGAAACACGTGTCGATTAAGTCTTGCAAAAATGACCAACATAAATAAATTTAAAACAAAAAAATAATTTTCTTGAAAATTATGCTATGAGAATATCATGGTTTTAATTAGTAAAGAAAATAATGACCTCGAGCCAGAATAAACATCCTCAAAATATAATATTTTAAAGGTCGAATAAAACAATTTTTATTTTTTAATAAAAATTAATCAGAATTGGTACAAAAAAACTCCAAAATTTTTCACATCCTCAAACATTTTCTTTTTCGGATTTTTGTAGAAGAATTCTTAAATTCTAAAATTCTCAGAATCTCAGACTTTTTTTACTGTATCAAAATTTGAGACTTATTTATAAGAAAAAAGGTCGCAGAATCTGAGACTTTTTCGATACGAAAAATGTCTAAGAATCTGAGACTTTTTCTTTAGGAAAAAGGTCTCAGAATCTCTGAATTCAAAATCTGAATCTTTTTTTAAAAAGAAAAAGGTCTGAAAGTCTGACACTTTTTATTGTTGAAAAAAGAATCTAAAATTTAGAATCTAAAACTTTTTCAATAGGAAAAACGTCTTAGAATCTGTGACTTTTTCTTTCGGGCCTCAGAATCTCAGACTTCTTCTAGAGGAAAATGGTATTTGAATTAGAATGTTATTTTCTGACGGAAAAAGTTTTTACAATCTGAGACATTTTATAAAGAATAAATTTCTCAGAATCTTTCACTTCTCCTTTAAGGGAAAAAGTTCCAGAATTTTAGACTTTTTTGATTTAAGAAAAAGTTCTCAGAATCTGATACATTTTCTATGGGAAAAAGGTCTGAAAGTCTGAGACTTTTTTTTAGGAATAAGGTACCAGAATCTGAGACTTTTTCTATAGAAAAAAAAAGGTCTGAGAATCTGAGATTTTTTCTATAGGAATTAGGTCTGAGACTTTCTCTATAGAAAAAGGTCTCAGAATCTGAAATTTTAGTACGAACAGATCTAATAATCTGAGACGTGTTCTATAGGAAAAATGTCTATAGTAAAATTTCTCAGAATCTGCGACTTTTTCTGTGGAAAAAAGTTCTTAGAATTCAAAAATTATTCTATAAGAAAAAAGTCTTAGATTCTGAGACATTTTTCGTAAAGAAGAAGTCTTAGACATTTGTTCTATAAAAAATCATTTTTTCATCATCTGATATTTTCTATGTAGGAAAAATTTCTTCTATTTAAAAATTCTCAGATTTAGAAAAAAAAAGCAAAAAAAATATCTAAACGATCATGAAAAACAAACCTCCTTCGGCAAAAACTAATAAATTTTATGATTTTATAGCTTTCCCATCACTTTTTTTTGCAAATGAAACGTATTCCTGCACTGAAAAAAATAGCTTCGTAAAATTAATGAAAATTGACTTAACCTTAATGAAAAATGACTCACGTTTTCAACACTCAAAAAAATAAAACTGTAAAGTTAACAAATTTTTTTTTGTTAACTCGAGTTTACTGGCTTTTTAGCAAATTTTTAGTTAAAATCAGCGTTTTAACTACTTTTTTTAGTTAAGTTCAATTTACGAAAATACTAGTTTTTAACAAATTTTGAATTAATTTTTTTTGTTGACTTCAAAACTGAGTTTACGAATTTTTACTAATTAATTTGCTGATTTTTCGTAACAAATTTGTTAAGTGGAATTTCTTGTGAAGCCTCCTATGCAAATCTCATAAGTTCTACTTAAGCTGAAGAAAAAATAGAAAAAATAAACTTTTAATTTTTTACAAAATATTTTCTAAATTTTAGTTTACGAAAAGTAACAAAAAGTTTAGCTGAATTCAACTAATTTTTTTGTTAACATATGTACATAAAAACTTTACGAAATTTCAGCTAAATTTTTAGGTAAAGTTACGGTTTTTTTTGCTACATTCATTCTACGAAAAGTTAACTAAATATTTTTAGTTAAATTAACTAAAAATTTAGTAGGCCCAAAATCAGGTGCTTTTTTAGTTAAATTTAACTAAATTTTTTGTTAACTTTACAGTTTTTTTTTTTTTTGAGTGAACCGAAGACAGGTTTCATTTGATTAATGAAACTGGTGTCATTAAAGTTCCTTTCAATGAAAACTTGCATATAAATAATGAAAATATTCGTAGAACTTGTTTGAAACGTTTTATGAAGTTTTTCATAAAATGTATGAAAATATCCATTGATTAAATGTGGAATAGTAGTTGGTAATGAGCGTATGATAATTGATTTTTACAAGTAACTAGTTGCTAACTTTATTAAGATTTTGATATGGGAATTACGATAAATTCATGTTGGTTAAAGTTATCAAAATTTCCATAGAAAGCCCCTAATCAAGTTAGGAACAAGTTACCTAAAAACAGCACGTATCATACACCCATAAGTGAAAATTTGCATTAATAACAAGAAAAGTTAAATTCGACTTGGCCGAATCTATGAATACCCTCCACACACCCAAAAAAAAATTCTCCATTGAACGACTTTCATAGTATTTATGAGTACGTATTTTATCACCACGATCTGTTCATTTTTGTTCTTTCTTTCACCATTAAAGAATATTGAACAACGTTTGATGTTTTTTTTTTCTTTGTCATGAAATTGAACACAATGTATTTTGTTCATCTTCATTTCGTTTCAGTTGAGAAAAAAAAACTGTTTATCGTTTCATGAACATGAGATGTGGTTTGTTTTTTTTTTCTTCTTTTTCAGACGGTGAGTTTAAGTTAGAAGAAAAAAACTTCGTTTCTTTTTCGTGAAACGAAGAATTCTTATCGTTTATCATGAAATGAGAAGTTATAAGCAAAATATCGTGATAAATTTATCATGATATGAATGAATGATAAAGAAAGAATGAATGAATTTTATTTATCATTCTTTAGAAATTTATTTAGTTTTCTTTTACATACACACTACATATCATTTAAAAAATTATTACATTCCAATATGGTATTTAACAGAAAAATACTGAAAAAAAAAATTAAAAATAAGGGAAAAAAATTAGAAAAGTATAGGAAAATGAATTAAAAAAATATATGCAAAATTAAAAACAAAAAATTATTAGAAATTTGTAAAAAGCAAACAATTTTAGAATAGCAGTATATTAAAGAAAAAAAATAATTTATTATACATATGTATGTGTGTATGTACATTAGAACGACTCAAAAAAAAAAGTTGTTGATGTACCCACCGCAAAATTAACTTTGACATGTTTTATGAAGATTAGAGACTAGAGATTAGACTAGAGCCCAAATATTTTGGGAATCTTCATAAAACATGTCAAAGTTAATTTTGCGGTGGGTACATCAACAACTTTTTTTTTTTCGAGTCGTTCTAATGTACATACACACATACATATGTATAATAAATTATTTTTTCTTTAATATACTGCTATTCTAAAATTGTTTGCTTTTTACAAATTTTTAATAATTTTTTGTTTTTAATTTTGCATATATTTTTTTTAATTCATTTTCCTATACTTTTCTAATTTTTTTTCCTTATTTTTAAATTTTTTTTCAGTATTTTTCTGTTAAATACCATATTGGAATGTAATAATTTTTTAAATGATATGTACTTATGTAGTGTGTATGTAAAAGAAAAACTAAATAAATTTCTAAAGAATGATAAATAAACTTCATTCATTCTTTCTTTATCATTCATTCATATCATGATAAATTTATCACGATATTTTGCTTATAACTTTTCATTTCATGATAAACGATAAGAATTCTTCGTTTCACGAAAAAGAAACGAAGTTTTTTTCTTCTAACTTAAACTCACCGTCTGAAAAAGAAGGAAAAAAAAACAAACCACATCTCATGTTCATGAAACGATAAACAGTTTTTTTTTCTCAATTGAAACGAAATGAAGATGAACAAAATACTTTGTGTTCAATTTCATGACAAAGAAAAATAAAACAAAATACAAATAATCTTGTTCATGAATATGAAAACAAAAAGAGCTTCATATACGTACTCTGGTATTTATGAACAAATTCATACAATTTATTAACTTTTTCATAATATTTATAAAATTTTTCATAGTATTTATGAATAAATCATAATATGGGAATATTTAGAACTATTTTGCATTTTTCATAAATACTATGAAAAAGTTTATAAATATTATGAAAAAGTTAATAAATTGTATGAATTCGTTCATAAATACTATGAAAATCGTTCATTGGAAAAAAAAAAATTTTGTGCAATGAACTTTTAAAGTGATAGTAAATTTTCTAACGTGAAAAAAATAACATTTTTGATTAGAAATATATTACTTTGAGTAAAGCAACTTTTTTTTAGTAATTTTTGGAAAGAAAAAATAATTTGCTAAATTTTGTTTTCGAGTGTAAAATTTTTTTTGAGTGTAAAATTTTTTTCGAGTGTATTTTTTTTTTGGTGTAAATATTTTTGTGACTTGTAAAATATTTTTGTGACTTATCAATGTTTTTAAAACATGTTTAACGCGTTTTCAACACGTGAATTTAAGGAGAAACTAATCTGAAAATCACGGTTTTGCTAATAACTTTTGAACGACTGGACCGCTTTGGCTGAAATTCAAGACGAACCAGGCCAGGGGAATGACAAATATATATGCCAAGCTTTAGCATCCTCAGAATTGTCTTTCGAAAGTTAGCGTGTTTTTATCTCATAAATTCACAAAAAACCTTTGCCGAAATTCGGTCTTTTGCTCACAACTATTGAGCCAATGGACCAATTTCGCTGGATTGCAATACCAACCTGATCAGGTAAATACCCAACATATATGCCAAACTTCAGGAGCTTGCGTACAGTCTTTCAACAGACAGACGGACAGACGGACTTCATAGGGTCCTAGACCGATATTTTGATGCGTTACACACGGAATGACAAAGTAAGTATACCCCCGTACTGTAGTTGGAGGGTATAAAAATAGCAAATGTAATTACACCTGTGTCTAAAAAAAATATTAAAAATTAAATTAAAATAAACTTTTTTTATGTAAAATGGTTTATTTTATAAAATTCACGGATTTCCCGGGAAAAATTAAAAAAATTCCCGGGAATTCCCGTCAGTATTTTTCCGGGAATTCCCGGATCCCAAACACTACATGTCACAGACTCAATTCCGTACGGATTTGCAAAAAGTGGTTTAGTCGTAAAACGCAAAGCGAATATTTTTTTTCGGAATAAAACCACTTTTGATGAATTTCATGTAAAAATCGAGATGCATTGAACCCGACCCCCTCAGATATCGATGAAATTTTGTTCATAGCTAAATTTGATCAATACAAACAAACTCTCATTTTTAGAAATGACTGTTTTGCGATTTTTTGGGCGTGACACAGTGGGAACGTTTTCGAAAAAACGCGAAAATGGTCGAAAAGAGCTCCATTTAAACTACAATAACTCTGAATCGGCTAAACCGATTTCCATGATCTTGGTATCATTAAAAAGATATTTTAACAGGCTTTATGACACGTTAAAAAAAAAAAAAAAAAAAAATACACTGTAAAAAATTTATAACAAAAAAAATTTTAACTGACGAAAAAACCAAAAAGATCAAGGGTTTTTTTACAGTGTATTAATTTTTTAGAAAGGTTTATCCTTCATCTATACCATATCAAAAAATAAAAATGGGTTCTTTGTTAGTTTTTTTTATATAATTTTTTAAGTAGTGTCACTTCTAGTAATTGCCCTTATATTTTATAACAAAAAAAATTTTAGGTAACGAAAAACCAAAAAAGATCAAGGATTTTTTACAGTGTATTACTTTTTTAGAAAGGTATTTCCTTCACCTATAACATATCCAAAAAGTAAAATGGGTTCTTTTTTATTTTTTTTTTAATAATTTTTTAAGTAGTGTCACTTCTAGTAATTCCGCAAAATTCTGAATAAAAAATCAATGTATTCTTCATAATAATTTTCTATTTTGTCATAAACATTTATTACTTTACCCATAATAAAGAGAAATATATATAGAACAAAAAAATTGTTGCCCTTTTCATTCCAAAGATTTTTTCAGGTCTATTTTTTCTTCCTCAGGTAGCTAATAACATAGTAAAAAGAAATAGAAACACAAAATATAACAAATATTTTCCTTTCTTAGTAAAAAATTTAACGGCAAACAGCCCTTATTTCCATACAAATGCATGTAAATGTATAGGGGTCTGGCCAGAACTAAGGACTCAAAATATGTACCTGACGAAGGGTTAACAGGTAAAATAAATAAACATTGTCCCAAATTATGAATATGTTTTAACCGCAAAAAGTTCTTGCTTGCCTTAAAAAATGCTATATAATTGCACCTGATGAACGTACCGAAATTCATAATTATAAACAGTTTCGAGAAGCCAAGATATCCCATTACAATTTTTACGCGTATATTTTAAAAAATTGAGTGAATATGAATTCAAACAATAAGTACAGATGCATAAAAATATCTAATAAGTGTTGCGCTTCGCTTCGTAAAATAAGTGAAAACGAGGCTGCAAATATAATTGAATATTTTCCAGCTGTCGCCAACATTCATTGTAGCCGTATTTGCGAAACTTGCCGGAATACACTGAGAAAAGCTCGCAGTCGTAATGAATCCAACGTGGAGCAGAATGAAGTCTCAAATTATTTACCAACAACGCCCAGCAATGAAATTAGCGAAGAATTGAATGAACTTCCAACTTGTACCAGCCGTATTGCAAACATCGAAAGGACGGAAGTCATTGAAAATATAAATGATCATATTATTCCTCATCTACCAAACCAAATGTCGCCTCTTAAAAGGAAATATATGAAACGAGATGCATACAGAAATAGAAAATCACTGCAAATTTTCGAAAATATAGCAGATTCACTTGGAGCTGATCCATTATCTGATTTGTCAGCGCAACTTGAAAACGTCAAAGCCATTTACGAAGAAATTTTGGAAAACATCAAATATCAAATAGAGAACAGCTCAAATCTTTTGGAAAAGCAAAAACTTTTATCTCTCTTACCAATCAATATGAGTCACGCAGAAATTAAAGATCGTTTTGGGGATGATATATCTCACGATTGTATCAAAAAAAGTAAAGATATCCAAAGGAATAAAACGAAGTTTGCAGATATCAATCTTTTTAAAATGAGCAGACGTAGCTTACCAGCCGAAACTCTAAGCACAGTCAAGTTATTTTATGAAGATGATGAAATTAGCCGAATGATGCCTGGATCGCAAGATTCAATTACTGTTAAACAAGGAAACTTACGTGAAAAAGTTCAAAAAAGACTGATGTTATCTTCACTACGCGAATCTTACTACGAATTTAAAAAAAAACATCCCTTGGCCAAAGTGGGTTTTACAAAATTTACAATGTTAAGGCCAAAAAATTGTATAAAACTTGGAGTTGGAAACCAGCAAAATATCTGTGTATGCACATTGCATCAGAATATGAAATTGATGTTTGAAAAAAGTGGCTTAAAATCAATTTGTATTGAAGGAGAATGCACATTTACCGATTACAAAGATGTTCTCAAATTCGTTGTTTGTAATGGTGACATAGAAAAAAGCGAGTGTTGCGTTTCAATGTGTGGTCACTGCTTTAAAAATTTAAATAATCTAAAAACGCATATGCTAAAACATTTTGAAAATAACCAAACTGAAGAAATAATATACAAAAAGTGGAATACAACGATTAGATGTGTTCTGGAAACGTTAACCACCAACCCAGAATCATTTGTCAGCGATTTTACTGAACACATCAAAGTTCTGATTCCGCATCATTTCATAGCAAAGCGACAATCTGAATTTATCAGCAATAAAAGAGCGGCGCTGTTATCAGGAGAAATGTTAATTCAAATGGACTTTGCTGAAAATTATGCATTTCTTGTACAAGATGCCGTGCAAGGATACCATTGGAATAATGATCAGGCTACAATACATCCGTTCGTTATTTATTACAAAGGTAATTATTTTAATATTTTGGTATTAGTAAACACATCCATCCACACTCATCAAAATATTTAATAATTTTTATTTATTTGTTTTTTTCCTTTGTTTGTTTATTTTCAGATAACGATAAATTAACTCATAAAAGCTTCGCCATAATATCTGATTGCAATACCCATGATAGTATAGCAGTTCATCTATATATTTCAAAAATGGTACAGTTCGTGAAGGCCAATATAACCAACAATATTAATAAAATCATTTACGTATCAGATGGTGCAGGAGCACAATATAAAAATAAATATAACTTCATTAATTTATGCCATCACAAATCTGATTTTGGGATTGACGCTGAATGGCACTTTTATGCTACCAGTCACGGAAAATCTGCATGTGATGGAATCGGAGGAACATTGAAGAGAGGTGCTCGAAATTATAGTATTGCAAATAAAAATGAAATCCAGACAACGAGGCAACTCTATCACTGGGCATCAGAAACATATAAGACCACCATACAAGTTGCTTACGCAGATGCTGACGAATACAACAACGTTAAAGAAAAGCTATTTTCAAGATATGAAGAAGCTAAAACTATAACAGGAACTCAAGGCTTTCATTCATTCATTCCGATAAATGAAACTTTTGTACATGTGCGCAGATATTCTGACTGTGCCAAATTTGAGCAGCGCAAAATTTCTTACAAATAATTAACTTAAAAAAAATTTAAATAAAATAAAACACAAATTAATAAAAACGTGGCAAATAATATAAACAATTGTTGATGGTTTTTTATTTGTAAACATTTAAAAAATGTTAGAATTGTTGAACTATTTTGTGAATGTGACCAGATATTTTCGCTGTTATTCGAATTATTTCGAAAACTTTCGGTAAGTATTACTAGAAGTGACACTACTTAAAAAATTATATAAAAAAAATAAAAAAGAACCCATTTTACTTTTTGGATATGTTATAGGTGAGAGAAATACCTTTCTAAAAAAGTAATACACTGTAAAAAATTCTTGATCTTTTTTGGTTTTTCGTTACCTAAAATTTTTTTTTGTTATAAAATATAAGGGAAATTACTAGAAGTGACACTACTTAAAAAATTATATAAAAAAAACTAACAAAGAACCCATTTTTATTTTTTGATATGGTATAGATGAAGGATAAACCTTTCTAAAAAATTAATACACTGTAAAAAAACCCTTGATCTTTTTGGTTTTTTCGTCAGTTAAAATTTTTTTTGTTATAAATTTTTTACAGTGTATTTTTTTTTTTTTTTTTTTTTTAACGTGTCATAAAGCCTGTTAAAATATCTTTTTAATGATACCAAGATCATGGAAATCGGTTGAGCCGATTCAGAGTTATTGTAGTTTAAATGGAGCTCTTTTCGACCATTTTCGCGTTTTTTCGAAAACGTTCCCACTGTGTCACGCTCAAAAAATCGCAAAACAGTCATTTCTAAAAATGAGAGTTTGTTTGTTTTGATCAAATTTAGCTATGAACAAAATTTCATCGATATCTGAGTTGGTCGGGTTCAAAATTTCAGTTTTATCTCGATTTTTAAATGAAATTCATCTTTTATGCAATTCAATTCCACTTTGATTTTTGAAAGTGATTTCATACCGAAAAAAACTATATTCGTTTTGCGTTTTACGAGCAAACCACTTTTTCCAAATCCGAACGGAATTAAGTCTGTGACATGCCCCTTAAATTTTTCATTTTCTCAATATCAACAAAAAAATCTCAATTTTATTAGATCTTTTCTCAATGTATCTGTGTTTATTTATTTTCTCAATTTCAAATTGAAAATCACAAATTCAAATGTTGTATTCTCAATATAAAATGGATATTCTCAAATTCAATTGGCCTTTTCTCAATATCAAATGGAAACCGCATTTCCATTGGTTGAGTTCTCAATTTTAAATGGAAAATCTTAATTTAAGACCTCTGTTCTGTCTTTCACAACTTTTCAATTCACATGAAAATTTCCGAATCACAAGAAATCAAGTTTAGTGTTTTGTTGATCACGTTTTTATTTGAAGTTGAAATCGAATAATTAAAATTTAAAAAATCATAAGGAAAAAAGTGCATTTGTTTTACTTTCACCAAAATTTTTTTATGTGAAACAAAACGAAAAAGAAATTCGGATGTGAAAACTAGAACACCAAAAAAAATCGAAAATTTTTATTTTCACATTTTTTATGTGAATTATTTTTTTGGAACAGCGGCCTAAATTAACGTTGTCTCAACATTAAATGAAAAATCACAATTTCAATTGATGTTTTCTCAATCTATATAAATAAAAATCAATTGTCGTTCGTTGGTAACAGCATCAGTTGAGAACGGCTGGACCGATTTGGACATTTTTTTGAAATGTTCGTCATAGTCCAACTTAGGTTTTTACGTAAAGAAAAATTAACCACGCCCACTTTTACGCCCACTTTTTTTGATTTATCTAAAATCGGAAAACGGCTGCACCGATTTGGGTAATTTTTTATTTAAATGTTCGTAGTAACCCAATTTAAGTTTTTACTGAAAGAAAAATCGACCACGCCCACTTTTACACCCACTTTTCCAATTTATCTAAAATCTGAGAATGGCTGGGCCGATTTGACAAAATTTTTTTAAATGAATTTTCATCATATTCCAACTTTTGTTTTTACGAAAAAAGAAATAGACCACGCACACTTTGGCTAATTTTTGATGAAAATGTTCGTCATAATTCAACTAGGGTTTTTACGGATAGTAAAATTTCCCACGCCCACTTTTTTCTATGTATCGAAAGAACTATATCTGCTAGACCGATTTGGTTATAGTCCACAAAAGATTTTTATGGAATGAAAAATTGTCCACGCCTATTTACGCTCACTTTTCCCAATATATATATATTATAAATCATGTAATGGCTGGATCAATTTGTCTAATTTTGTTTTTAGTGTTCGTCATAGTCCAACTAAGGTTTTTCGGAAAGAACAATTTTCCATTTCTACGCCCACTTTTAAATGGATGGACCGAGTTGGTTAAATTTAAATAAGTTATTTACGGTAAGAAAAGTTGTCGACCCACTCTTTTTTTTCGAATATATAAAATGTGCTCTATAGAAAAATAAGATATATAATTAATTATTTGAGATTCTAGAATAATAAAATATAAATAAAAATAAAATGTAGTTCGTTGGTAACTGACCCTCCAGAACTGACCGATTTGTTAAATATTTTTTTTTAATGTTCGTCTTATTTTTTTTTTTAAATGTTTGACTTAGGTTTTTTCAGAAATAAATAAATCACGCCCACTTTGCGCCTCTTTTTTTTGATATATTTAACATCGGAGAACGGCTCGATCGATTTGGCTAAACTTTTTTTCAAATGCTCGCCATAGACCAACTTAGGTTTAAACGAAAATAAAAATTGTTCACGCCCGCTTTTATTTCGATATATCTAAAATTGAAGAACGGCGGGACCGATTTGGCTATTAGTAGAATTTGTTGACGTTCGTGATAGTACAACTAAGGTTTTTACGGAAAGAAAAAATTGTCCACACCAACTTTTTTCAATACATCTAAAATCGGAGAACGACTTGCCTGATTTGGTAATTTTTTTCTTTAATGATCATTATAGTCCAAGTACGGATTTTACGGAAATAATTATTGTCCTCCACCACTTCAAAGCCAACATTTTTCAATATCCTTAAAATTTGCAACACTTGAGAACGCCTGGACCGATTTGGCTATTTTTTTTTTTAATGTAAGTAATAGTCCATATAATTGTTCGGAAATAAAAATTGTCGTCGTCCACTTTTTTCGATATATCTAAAATTAATTTTTACTCTAATTCGATTAAAAAAAATTGTTCTTAATAGATTCCGCTTAAACTTGGTAAAAATGATTTTAAATCCTTGGGTATTGTTTTTTTATGTTCCAATTCCAATTAGGTTTTTAAGGAAATATAAATGAGAAAAGTGTCCCGGGAAAATTTAAAATTCGGGAAAACTATAAAGGATTGTTTGAACTCCAGACAATAGCTCACGATAAGAACGAAGGATATGCGTAATTTATATTTGTGTTGTTCGTAATAATACCAAAGAAGTTTTAAATATGTACAGATCGCAAAGTCTAAGACCTGGTAATTTTTTTTAGTTCCTAAAATATAATTTCAAGATGATTATCTGCGTAATCGGGTCTTTAAAACCACGCCAACAAATTTTTCTAAGCCAAGAAATTCATTACATTTTTTGCAGGGCTATATATTTGAAGCGAGACGAAATCTTATATTTGGGCCAGCAACGCGGACCGGGCCAGCTAGTTTCAAATAAAAATTCTTAATTTCAATTTTTCTTTTCTCAATATTCTTTGGAAAACTCTCAATTTCAATTGAAAATGGTGTAGTGTTATAAAAAAAAATATATATGTAATGACATTTTTTATGAAATGATGAAATGTGTCATCACTTGTATCTTAAATTTTGATGACATGACATGTTTTATCATAATGAAGAAAACCTTCATCAATGTTATAAAGTTTATTAAACACTGATGACAGCATGTGATGAAACTGATTCATCAATATGATGAAGCATTTTTCTTTGAGTGTACTTTGGCCTTTCAAGTACGCTCGCAAGGCGTTTTAAACTATCGTTTAGAGAGTGACTTGTTTTTGTTACAGTGCTTTCAGAACGCTTTTTTTAGAACTGTCGTTAATTTCTACTTGGGAACATACATATTCATAATATAAATCAGTCATTTAGGGGTCAAATTGAAGAAAATTGTAGCAATTAAAGAAACCACAATTTGTTTAACAAATAAATTAAGAAAAAATAAAGAAAAAAAGAAATCTAGCAGTAATTTATAAACCAGCATCTTTTTCTCATTCCAAATTACAGGCGGTAGTTGTAGCTGTAAAATGTCTACTTAAAAAACAATCAATTTTATGTGTGTGTGTGGTGGACAAAAGACAACACATTGAAACATGTATAAAAACATGCATACTTACATATGCATGGGTGTGTATAAGTGTATAAATGTCTACAACTTTAATTGGTTTAGCTTTGTTTTGTTAAATTTCATTTAATTTATTATTTTCATGTAAAGATTTATGCCAACAAACAAAAGAAAATTAAATAAAAAAAAAAAAATCTGTCGATAAAATTTATTGATACCAAAAACTATAAAAGCAAAGAAAAAAAAAACTTTGAGGTCAAAACAATCAACTCCTCCCCTGTTTCTATTTTTTTTTTTTTTTTTTTTGCTACACATAATTGTACATTTATTGTAGAAAATTGTTAACAATTTTCCAAGAAAGAAATACAAATAAAATCTAAAATAATGTAAATCAATTGAGCAAAAATAAAATAGTAATAATAATATTTTGACATAAAATGACAGTTGTAGACAAATTACTAACATGTTTATTTCGATTTATTTTATTTTTCAATAAAAACTGTGAAGAAGTAAAAAAGAATTATATGTATTTGCTATGTTTCTACATCAAGTTACTCATAGGTTTATGTTCAAAAATGTGTTACTACTTGTGGTATGAGTAATTGAAATCCTATTTTAACATCATGTTATTCGAACATTATTTTTTTTATTATTGTTATACTATGGGTACAATAAACAGTGGTTTAGAGCAGACTAAAAGGGTTTTAATGAAGTAAAACGTAATGAGAAATCAGTAAAAAAAAATTTTAAAAAAACAACACACATTAAGTGTGACAATCGTAAAGCGCTGATGATTCGAACTTTCATGATTCAAAATATATGAATATAAGATAGATTTTGACTTCCTGATTCCAAGTCTGCCTTCCAATATTTTATTTTACGTACACTCAATGGAAAACCGCCCAGCAAAACTTACCTTACCATATAAGGTATAAAATAAGGTATAAGATCTCTTATTTTATACATTGCAGCATTGATGATTTTAACAGGCGATGAGACTAAAAGTAATGCATATACATTATCACAAAGAATACCAGTAAGGTATAAAATAAGTCATAAATTTATAACAAAGAATACGAGTAAGGTGTAAAATATATGATATTTTATAGGCTACGAGTAAGGTATATAATATAACATACCAGAACGTAATATATAAGGTGTTACGAGTAGTGAAAAAGTAATTTTGTATTAAATTTACTCACGTGATTGTAAGCGAGATAAAATATACTCCTGGGTGAGTGTGTGTCATTAACAAATTTCTGTCGTGAATCCATCTCTAGTTTAAACTTATGCATTTTTTTATAAAATATTTATTTTTTATGTTATTGTAATGCATTATGTATTCAATTATAAATAATGCATTATTTCAAACTTTGAAATAATACATAATGTAACCAAATATAAGTCATCCATGATTTAATGTTTAGAAATAATAAATATGAAATACATTTTTTCCAATAATCATGCATTACGTAGCTAATTATTAGTAATGTATTATTTTTCACTTTAAAATAATACGTTGTGGAACAAATGTTTGGTAAGACATCATAAAATAATGCTACAAATAAGATATATACATTACCTGGTAATGTGTTATATAATCACCACCCATTACCAAAGTTTTGCTGGGCGTCTTGTATGTTGATGAAAAGTTATATGAATATGATGAAATGTTACATAATTTTTCGCGCAATGTAACGTGTCATCAATATAATGAAGCGGTGACATCAATATAATGAAGTTTTTTTTATTTAAAAAAAAAAAAATATTTAATTAATTTTTATTATTATGTTATTTTATGAAATTCAATTTAATTTTATTTTATATACTTACAATTTCTGTGCTATTTTCTATTTTTAAAAACTTACATATTTTTTGTCTTATGTCCCCACCAAGATTTGAATACCAGACGTCTTGTTTGTAAGGCCACTGTTGCCAAGTTGGAGGTTTTCCCGCTAAATCTAGCGCTTTTTGTTTGGATTTAGCGGGGGAAAATTGGTTTTAGCGGGAACTGTGTTTTAGCGGGAAAATCTAGCGCTTTTTGTTTGGATTTAGTGGGAAAAATTTAGAGGTTTTTTTCAATTTTTCTTTTTTTTCAATCGAAAACGCTAAGTTTGTTGAGTTTTAGCGCTATTTTTTGTAACTTAGCGGGAGAATTTTATATTTTCCCGCTAAATTTTTTTCGTCGGTTTCTTGCGCGTTTTTAGTGAAAAGTCAATTTTCGTAGAAAAAATAATTTGGAGGTTTTTTTTTAAATTTTTCTTTTTTGTCAATCAAAAATGCCAAGTTTTTCCGTTTTTAGCGCTTTTTTTCGTAATTTAGCGGGAGAATTTTAAATTTTCCCCGCTAAATTTATTTTTGGCGGTTTCTAGCGCTTTTTTAGTGAGATTTAGAGGTTTTTGGTTAAAATTAGTTGGCAACAGTGTGTAAGGCTTAGACTTAGAAACTTGCCAGACACCCGCAAATTTTAGAGTTATTGTCAAAAAACTTTTTTTTGGGAATTTTCTCACTAAATCTTGTGAAATTCTGAAAATTTTCAATCGATTTTATATTTTGTTACTGTTTTAGGTAGAAGAAGGATAGGGCTTTCCATGTGTGTGAATTGGTCTACACATATAAGAAAGATATCTATTGATTTTTTCTAGGGATGTCGCGAATATTCGTCACTATTCGGTATTCGGCATGTTTTTTTAATATTCGGTTAAATAAATATTCGTCAATAGTTTGACGAATATTCGGCAAAATTTAAATTAGTTAAAAAAACACTTTTTATTAACGTTTCGACTCTTTTTTGTAGTCATTTTAGTTTGTTTTTTATACAAAAAAACTTGAGCACTTGATTTAAATTCGAATTGTTAAGTTTCCAGAAAAAATAGTGTCAACAACAGCGTTGTTATCCTTTAGTCTGGTACTTTTTTTTTTTAATATTTTACATGTAAAATACAGGCGTATGAATAATTAAATTATTCGGCAAATATTCGTATTCGGTTCAAACCGAATACCGAATAGTAAATATTCGGTAAAATGCCGAATACACTATTCGCGACATCCCTAATTTTTTCTATGATATCTAATTTTTTTGTTATTTTTTGAAAATTTTTCGATTTTATCGATTTTTTACTGCTATAGTTCGTTTAACAACCTTTATATTTATAAACGTATTTTTTAAGAAAATTTAATTCTGAATACGATAAGTTTTATTTTGAAAAAATCGGTCAACAATTGAAAGAGTTGTGATAATTTTTATAAAAAAGAAAAGTAAAATTTTGCTGGAAATCGCCGTTCAGATAACCCAGGAAAAAAATTAATATCATAAGAGGTCATGTACACTATTTTTAAATGTTTTTGGCGCGCATAGTCCGAATCTGGCCTTTAAGTTGCTCTATCGTGTCAGGTTTTTGAGATATTTAACATAAACTGATATATCAAAAACTTAATAAGATAGCGCAATTTCAAGGTCAAATTCGAATTCAGGAGACTAAAAACCTTTAAAATAATGATACGCGATCTCTCAGTATGTTCGTTTATTTTTTTATTTTTTTGCCTGGGTTATCCGAACGGCAATTTCATGCAAAATCTTAATGTTCTTTTTTAGCAAAAATATCACAGCTCTGTCAACTGTTATCCGATATTTTTGGTATAAAGCTCATCGTATTCACAATTAAATTTTCTTTAAGAATACGTATATAAATATAAATGTTGTTGAACGAACTATAGCAGAAAAAAATCGATAAACTCAAAAAATTTTTCAAAAAATAACAAAAAATTTGATGTTGTTGAAAAAATCAATACATATTTTTCTTATATGTATAGACCAAATCACGCACATGAAAAGCCCTATCTTTCTTCTGTCCAAAACAGTTAAAAAATTGAAAATCGGTTGAAAAATGATTAAGTTACACGTGGTTTAGTGGGAAAAGTTCCAAAAAAAACGTTTTTTGACAATACCCAGCAAAAAAAGAGCTTACCATTCACTACAAAATTCACCACAACTTATGAACCAGATGTACTTCTTCTTCAGCTGAAACACTGATGAATTTTATATGGGCGTGACACACAATATCACTAGTGTTTAGTATGTACATATATATTAACATCTTTATCACAACTTCTGAAGTAGTGATCGGGATGTTAATATAACTTGACCTTTTGGAAGTGCTTTTTTCATCACTTCTTTAGAAGTATATATTTCCTGGCATTTTGGATGTGATTATGTAATTTTTATATGGTGATTTAAAAGTGATTTTTTCATCACTTCTTGATAAGTACATATTTCATGACTTTTTGGGATTGATTTTAAGAGTTTTTTTTTTAGTATTTACACTAATAATAATTAAAACCAAAACGATATGTTTAACAATGTATAATATTTATTATGTAATATTTAGACTTGAAATTGTTAAGATTAAATCGATGTTTTTAATAATTTAGTTTAGCTAATAGGACTTATTAATTAAATGTGGATGTATATATTTTTCTAATAGTTTTTCATGCGCTTAATCCGAATCTGGCCTTAGAAGTGATTTATCTTATTTTGAGATATTTAGATTTTCGATTGACAGTACTGCATAAACTCAGATATTCGCAATGTCCGGGACCTTATAAAACCGAGAATTATTTTATGATGTATAATTAGTTCAGCACATTATATAATGTATAATACATTCAACACATTTCGGCCCTAAAAAATAAAAGAAAACAAATTTAAAAACCAACCAATTTGTCTTGTTGATATATAATAGTACCGAATTCGAAACTCTATTAGAGGTGCATCTAAGCCCGGCATCAATTTGGGTATCAATTTTAGGGTAAATTTTTTATTTTTTTTTTTTTTTTTTTTAACGAACGGTCCCACCTCACACTTACCCGCCCCAACCGACCGAGAATGCTCGTTCCCATGACGGGGGAACACGTACGTTCAGGGTGCCATACAAAAAATCTTTATTTGGGCTAAAATTATAGAGCTTCGCCATATAGGATAAAGATTTATTTTAAATAAAATTAATAAAATTCTTAAAAGTACATAGAGTCCTTAGTTTTATATTCAATTAAAATTTTTATTATTCGGTTAACCGAATAATTCAAATTTATCCGATTATTAACCGATTAAATCTCAACCCCGCACTCAGAAAATTATGTAAGTTACTACATGTTAGTTATTTGTATATTTTACAGTAGTTAGTTGTTTTCAACTACAAAGTCAGTTGTTTTTGTATGAAAAATATCAAACAACTATTTCTGTTAGTTATTTTAAATCGTTTTTTTGAACTAATAAAAAAGTACTGTGATGTAGTAACAGTTATTTAAAGTAGTTAATTTTATTTATTTTATCTCTGAAAAGTTTTAAAGTTTTTTTTTCCAAAAAAAAAAAAATTATTTTTATTTTTCACAACTTTTTTAAAAAAAAAAACTTGGAAAAAATTTGGTCTTCAATTTTTTTTTTTCTGAAAAATGTTTTGAAAAAAAAATTATATATTGATTTTTTTATTTTACTACATTTTAGTTGTTTTGACTACAAATGTAAGTAGTTTTTACTACATAAGTCAGTTGTTTTTTTTTTGTCGGTTAAAATAACTAACATTGTTAGTTGATTTAACTGAAAAAGTAGTTGACCCCAAAACAACTTACAAAGTAGTTATTTTAACTGACATTTTCAGTTGATATTACTAACATAATTTTTTAAGTGCGATTAATTATTTGCCCGATTAGCCGATTAAACCAAAACCTCGATTAATTGAATACCCTAATGTTTCGAAGAGTTTTTATGCCTTTCAACAGCGATACCAACTTAGTCATTTTGTGGCTATAATTCAGCCCTTTTTTTTAAAGGCTACCACCTTTTTTTGGTTATCTTTTTTAGCCCTTTAAGCACTTTTTAAGTCATTTGATTTTTACCATAATCTGGAAACTTTTTATTGTTTTTTTTTGTACATAATTTACAAAACAACTCCAAAAATTTAAAAAAAAAAATGTTTTTATACATGTAGTTAAAAAAAAACATCCAATAAATAAAATGAAGAGATAAAAAAAAGTAATTCTCTCATTTTAAATCAGATATCGTATATTTTTAGAAGAGTTTTTATACCTTTAAACGGCAATGCCAACTTAGCTCTTTTTTGATTATATTTAACCCTTGTCTTTTTTAAGGGCTAACAGTTTTTTTGTTATCTTTTTAGCACTTCTTGAGTCATTTGGTAATTTTAACAAAAATCTGGAAACTGTATTTTTTTATAACATAATTTACATAACAAATTCACTTTTGCGGCATATCAAGTTAATTCATTTATAAAATTTAACTTTTTATTAAATCAGAGAAAATTATAAAAAAAAATGTTCAACAAAACAAATCCAATACTTAACATAAGTGCCACAAATTTGTACTTTTCAATTGCATTTGTAAACAGATATGAAAATGGTACTTATAAATCATTGAGGAAAGAACTGGTGAAAGTTATTATTAATGGCATTTTTTTAGCAGTTTTGGAAGTGCTTATAAAAGTACTTCTTATGGAATATGAAGATCGGCACATATAGCTACTATGTATGTAGTGAATCACTTATTCTTTTTGCACCACTTCGATTTTTTTTTGCTGGGTAACTTTAAAATTTCAGGGTGTCTGGCAAGTTTGATGGGCATTTTTGTGATGATTTCGACGAGACCTACAACCTTACTTACCTCATTTCAAAGTATATTAGATTTTGTGTTTTTTGTAGCACAGTGTAATTATCCTAAAAGCCGTTTTGTTTATTGTGTTCTAAAACATTCGGAGTTTGTATGTTACTATGCTGTGCCAAAAGCTGTGAGAGAGAAAAATTTGTTTCCCTTTACGTCACGTGAATAACTAAAATTTTTCACACGATCACGAAATAATCACGCTAACAAAGACTCACAAAACTAAAATAAACAAATTTTTATATTCTTTTTTATATAATTTCCTAAAAACAATCATAAAAGTTTATTTAAATCACAATCTTTCATAAATTAATCTCTAAATTCAATATGATGAAGATTTTTATTCCCTCCGCTCTAGTGATAGAGTAGAGATGGGCGCGTGAGTGATGTTTGACACACACACACTCACGAGCATATCTTTTCTACTCACACTTACAATCACGTGAATTAATTTAATTTAATTTAATTTAATTTAATTTAATGCACTCACGCAAGCTTCACTCACACTCACGTTGACTCACACTCACGTTGACTCACAATCACGTTGACTCACACTCACGAAACTCTTTTTTATATAAAAAAAAAATCAAAAATCTTTAAAAATTTTCAGCAAAATTTAAAGTTTAGCGAATTTTTACATTTTTTTTATACCCTCCAACTACAGTATGGGGGTATACTCACTTTGTCATTCCGTTTGTAACGCATCGAAATATCGGTCGGGGACCCCATAAAGTATATATATTATTGATCTATGATCGATTCTAACAATAAGACTTTTCTAGAATGTCCGTCCGTCCGTCCGTCTGTATAGGACACGATGCAGTCCAAAATAAAAGAGATAGACTCGTCAAGTTTGGCAGGAATATGTCTTTTGGTCCTAGGCAGTTTAGGTTAGTAAATGGGACAAATCGGACCGGGGGAAAAAAGTTCCCCCTTGAAGAACTTAACCTCTGAAAAACGCCATATTTTCAAAGGTTTTTTTGTATTTTTGTTAAGCAAATGAAAAAATTTGATGTCAGAAAAAGTTCAAGGTCCTGCACTTGGACCCAAGAAATAAAAAAAATGTTTTTTTGGGCCCTGGCCTCCCCCCCCTTTTGTGGGCGTGGATATTAAAAATATTTTTAAATAATGGTAAAATTGTATTACTTAAGCTCCAAAAGCATAATAAATGAATTTTTAAAAATTATTTTATATGTTGGAGGGTATTGAAGATTCGGCACAGCCGAATTTAACACTCTCACTTGTTTTTGTTTTATTAGTCAAATTTTACAATTTTTTTGATGCTTTTCTTGGTACGTTAGGAAATATGAAGAGAAAATAAATAACGCAAACTCACGCAAAAAAAATTAAATTTAAAATAAATCACGCAAACTCACGCAAAAAAATTGACTCACGCACACTCACTCACGTAATTTTTTTCTCCACTCACACTCACTAAGGGTGCTTAAGCTTAGCATATATATTTGCCGTTCCCCTGGTCTGGTTCGTATTGAACTTTATCCTAATCGGTCCAGTGGTTCAAAAGTTTTTAGCAAAACCGTGAATTTCAGATTGGTTTCACCTTAAATTCACGTGTTAAAAAAACCAAGCTTTAAAAACATTGGTAAGCCACAAATTCACTTTACAAAGTATTTTTGCTACTCAAACATTTTTATACCCTCCACTTAGTGATAGAAGGTATATATAACTTTGTCATTCCGTTTGCAACTCATCGAAATATCGGTCTGGGACCCCATAAAGTATATATATTCATGATGCCCGATCGATTTTAAGATATTCTAGCGATGTCCGTCTGTCTGTGGAAAATGCTATCACGGACAAAATATTGCACAGAGATGACTCAAACTTAACATATTTATTGGAAGTTCTCCCGAGAAGTTTGGTATTGCATTTGAGCGATATCGGTTCAGCGGTTCAAAAGTTATGAACGAAAATGTAAGCACACCTCAAAAATGTCAGTACATTCAACATAACCTAAATATACAAAATGCTTTAATTTGGCTTCTGGTTGACATATGTGAACATAATTGAACACCAAATGGTATTTAAACAAGTACGAAAATATTTTTTTACCAAAATAAAATCGCGATTTTTTTTTTTTTTAACAAAATTTTTTTTCGCGAAATTTTTTTTTCAAATTTTTTTATTTTTTTTTAAAGTAATTTCCTTTTAAATAAGTTTTTTGCAATAATCTTTTTCAAATTTTGGAGGGTTTCACTACATTCGGCAAGGCCGAATTTAACTTTTTTACTTGTTTTTATTTAAATTCACCTTTTTAAAAATTCATTGTAAAATTTTCCACTTTTTTCTTCCTTTGTCACCACTGTGCAACAATATATAACGATTGAAGCTTGTGTATGTAAGTACATGTGCATACATACACTCATAGAAATCCTACAGTATTCCTTACTAAAAAGTTGCCAGTTTTTACTAATTGTTAGTATTAAAGGGCCCTACAACGCGTTAGTCAATTTTTACTAACGCAGTTATAAAAAAACGGTAAACAAATTTTAAAGCGAAAACCTATCCAAAACCGATTTTGACAAATTTTTTAATAAAGAAATTGGATCAAAAAAATATAATTATTGAGCTTGAAATTAAATTGAGCTTAGAAATTAAAAAAAAAATATATATACATTTATTTTTATACCCTCCAACTACAGTATGGGGTATACTCACTTTGTCATTCCGTGTGTAACGCATCGAAATATCGTTCGGGGACCCCATAAAGTGTATATATTATTGATCAGTGATCGATTCTAACAATAAGACATTCTAGCGATGTCCGTCCGTCTGTCCGTCTGTCCGTCCGTCTGTAGTTAACACGATACAGTCCAAAATAAAAAAGCTAGACTCCTCAAGTTTGGCACGAATATGTCTTGTGGTCCTAGGCAGGTTAAGTTCGGAAATGGGCAAAATCGGACCCGGGGGAAAAAGTTCCCTCTTGAAGAACTAAACCAACCTCAGAAAAAAAATCACTTTTTACATGATTTTTTGTCCTTTTGTTTAAAAAATTGAATATTTTTATGCTACAAGAAGATCAAAGTCCTGCATTTGGACCCTGAGAATTAGAAAGTGTCGTTTTTTTGGTCCGCCCCCCCCCCCCCCCCCTTTATGGGCGTAGAATAAAAAAAATTAAATTATGATAATATTGCATTTCTTTAGTGCAAAAAACATAGGAATGAATTTTTAAACACATATTTCAGAGGAAATTTGTCCCCCCCAATCACCACGACCCCCCTCCCCCAAAAAAAAACAAACGTCCCTGCATTTTTTTTTATTTTTTTGCATGTTGGAGGGTATTAAAGATTTGGCACAGCCGAATTTAACACTCTTACTTGTTTTTTTTTTTTTTTTAATGGAAATTTGCTATGTGCGTTTAAAAAAAAAATATTCAAAAATGTAAATTTTACCTTTTTAGGTGTGAAAAATAAGTTTCCAAATTTTTAAAAATTACTAACAAAAATTATTAAAAAATCGGTAAAAAAATCAGTATTCAGTAAATTCCAAGCTCAAAAAATAACTAAATTTATACTGTAAAACTAAATTTATACTGTAAATTACTAAAAAAGTAGTAAAGTTAAAGTTATAACACTTTTACTGTATTTTTTACTGTAGGATTATTCTGGGTGTACTTCTTTCATTTTGCAAATTTTCTTTTATTTTTTACGATTTTGTTTGTTTCGTTGTAGTACATTTTTAAGAGGATTCAAATGTCAAATGTGTGTGGTTACGACTGATAATAAAATAAAAACCCAGAAAAGAAATGATGTATATTCATCATCTTTACCATCATTCAGCAGCAGCAGCAGCAGCATCATCATCGTCATATAAAATAAAAAAGTTTTGAAGACTATGTGAATAATGCGTTGCCATAACATAAAAGTGTTAAATACACTGATGTTTGGAAAAAAAAAAATAAATAAAAAAGAGGAAAAACTATTAAACATTCTGTGGGAATAACAAATTAAATTCAGAAGAATTGTTTACAACGGATATGTAGATTAAGGCCGAGTTATTTGGAATGTGGATTAAGTTTTAAATTTGTTTAAAGTAGTCTTGTTTTTGTCTTCCCAGTTGGCAATAAAATCACACCTGACAAGCTGCTGACTCTCCCTTTATGAAATCGCTGACATCTTCATACAATTTTTTAAAATGTCATCAATGACATGTCAGCAGTTGGTCAGCAGTGTCCACCAGTATCGGTGGCCACTAACAATTCGTTTAAACAACCGCTGACCAACTGCTGACATGTCATTGATGACATTTTGAAAAATTGTATGAAGATGTCAGCAATTTTATAAAGGGAGAGTCAGCAGTATGTCAGGTGTAATTTTTTTTGCCGACTGGGTTGTTATATCAATAAGGAACTCTTGATATATCAACAATAAACTTGACCATTGTACACATCACGCCATGACCACTCTTGTGAAGCCGGTACAGAGATTTCATGGCTCCCCCTTGAATATGTAGATCTAAGGAAAGCATGTCAACATAGCGTTCAGAAAACAGCCGATCTTTATAGTCCCTTTAGCCTTTACCATCGTTCTAATAGGTCTAATTACTCATATGTATACTAATGCATATTAGCAAGTCACAGAAACCATGTCTTCTAAAAACTCCCCGACACTGCCAGGAAATGCGAAATGCCCGTAAAACTATTTGTTCGACAATTTTTGTCCAAATTAGTTTACTATCTATAGGTGGTCAAATGAGTTGCAGACTAGCAGAGATTCCTGCAGAAAGCTCATTAATAAGGCTAAATCTTCAAGAGCGGACGAGGACTGGTCTGCATACAGGCTGCAACTTAAGAGTTATAAGAAGATGATCAGAATTGCCAAATGTGATTCTTGGAAAAACTTCTGTGGAAACATAGAAGACGTATCTGAGGCATCCAGGCTACGCAAGGTTCTGGCTTCCTCTCCTTCCACCCTGGGATACCTGAAAGATCCTAATTGGGTGTGGTCTTCCTCCAGTGGAGAGTCGCTGGATCTCCTTCTAAGCACGCATTTTCCTTGGCAATTCCATGACGCCGTTTCAATCTTTGGAACGTTCTCACGCCCAAGCATCTGAAATTGCTTTGGAAATAATAAATATGCCAACATTATTCTGTATAATAATAATAATAAATGGATGGATGTGTGAGACAACACGACTGATTTGGCCGTCTCTTAATCAGAAGTGCACAAGTGAGCTTATATCACTGTCTTAAAGGGAAGCACTAGCATGTCCCGAAATCAGTAAATTTTGGAATTTCTTTAGGGCATACCCCTAGAACGATGCTTATTAAAGAGCTGATTACGGGAAAAATTATTAAAAAAATTTTGGAGGCCATCTTCTGGGCGCAACCAGCGCTTAAAGTTTGCATCCGTAGTGCATTTGGTCAAAAAAATATATTTTTTTTTATTTTTAAAATTGGTGCCAAAAGTTTCGTTAGGTAGAGTACATTCTGGAAAAAATATTTGTAAAGTTTTCATGGAGCAATTTTGGTCCAGCGCAACGTTTTGAAACTTCGAAGATGCATAATTTATTACATATTTTTTTAAGTTTTCGTAAAAAACAGCTTTTTATACAAAGGCTTGAACATAAACTTCGTTTTATACAAAATCTTAAAAGAACTCTTACAAACTCCAGTTTTTACAAAACTGGACCAAAATTGCTCCATGAAAACTTTACAAATATTTTTTCCAGAATGTACTCTACCTAACGAAACTTTTGGCACCAATTCTAAAAATAAAAAAAAATATTTTTTTTTTGACCAAATGCACTACGGATGCAAACTTTAAGCGCTGGTTGCGCCCTGAAGATGACCTCCAAAACTTTTTTAATTATTTTTCCCGTAATCAGCTATTTACTAAGCATCATTCTAGGGGTATGCCCTAAAATTTTTCATTTTCGGGACATGCTAGGAAGCACGCAGAGCGGTTAAATGTGCCGTCGAATGACTTTTGCCAGAGTTGCATGGATCAAGAGGAGTAAGAAAGTATCGAACACTTTATCTGACATTGTGCCACATTTTCTGGTCAGAAACTTGCTTCACTGGGATCTAGGAAGCTGCACGATCTTTCCAATTTCTCCGATGTCAAAATTCAATATTTTAGGAGTTTTATAAAAAGCTGAAATTGGTTTAACGGCAGGGACCAATATGGATACATATTACAGTCCCGTTGTATCACAATGGACCTCAGAGTCTACGTGTGCTGACGGAAAACGTCAAAAGCCACTTACAACATAACCTTACCTTCAGATACCTAACAAGATGACAATTTACCATGCTCTCCATCACTTTTGAGAGCGCTGAGCATATCGCGATTGGGAGGTAATTATTAGAGTTATTGGCCCTTTTTAGACATTGGCTGCACAATGACAACATACCAACATGAGGCAAAGACTACCACACGGAACGACAAAATGAAAAGATTAGCTGCCGCAATTTACAATTGTAAATGTGCAATCTTTGTAGGTTGGTATAAGTAGTGGCGACAGATTTGGTTAACTATTCGAGGTAAAGAATGTTGGAACAGTGAATTTTAATTATTTCCTCTTTACCCTCATTCTCTTGAAATTGGGTTTACACGTGAGTGAAACCATGGCTTTCCAAACATGAGGAAAAGACTACCTCACGGGAAAGACTACCGCACGGTTCGATGAAATGAAAAGATTAGCTGCCACAATTTACAATTGCTAATAATTACCTCCCTCTGGAAAAAGAGAAATAATTATTCCCTCTTCCCCTCATTCTCCTGAAATTGGGTTTACAGCAGTGGTCGGCATCCATTGCACATGGATCCCGAACACTTTCGGCTATACACATGTATTCAACACGAATGTCAACAAAACTCACAACTAAGAGCATAAAAATACAACAACAAGCTGGTTGATGTCGCTTTGTTTAAGAAATATACTAACACATGCATATTTATATTCATACAACAATGCATTCATATACTCTCTTTCTGCCGACCACTGGTTTACAGTGAAACAATGGCTTTCCAAACATGAGGGAAAGATTACCGGACGGTACGACAGCTGCCACAATTTACAGTTCGTAGGTTCTTTTAATAGCGATAGTTTTAGTTAGGTAGCGATAGTTTACCATTCGAGGTAAAGATTGTTGGAACAGTGAATTTTAATTATTCACTTTTTTCCTCATTCTCTTAAAATTGGGTTTCCACATAAGTGAACCCATGGCTTTCCAAATGTGGCTACTAATATGATTCGTTTGCCTATTGCCACATTCAATCCCCTACTTGCTACGTCAGAGTAGCTTTGGGGTCCTGCTGGCTGCAGTAGCTGCTTAGTTATGGTTGATTGTGTTCCAGCCTGACTTTCACAAGAGATACCCTGGAAAAGCCAGCTGATCGTGTCAGTCATGAAGAGGAAGAGCTCGAGTCCAGATTTGCATACTTTCTCATTATTTCTAGTTTTCCCCGTCCACTGCTGTGTTCCAAGAGTGCCCAGTCTGTGTAGACGCAGTTTCACCAGTCTTGGCATGCACACTTTTACAAATTCAATCAACCAAGTTTAACTGAGATCACAAACCAAGTTTAACCGAGATCACTTCCTACCAAGGCAAGTATTCCAACCGCTATGAACCGTTTTGTCTGAAACGTAAAATATATACAAAAAAAAACATATTAAGGTTGGGTTGTCTCGGCTTATCAGCTATGTCAGTGTTTAAAAATTTCGTTGCCCCCTTATGAAACAATGTAGACCTTCGGAAAAATTCCGATATCGCCCGAACTAACAGAAATATCGTCTAGAGCAAAAATATGTGTTGACTTAAATTTGATCAAGATTATTTCTTATACATATGGATATCGTAGGTCTATGTCTTCACATAATGGATAGGAATTAAGAAACCTTTCTTCTCATATGAAAACATTAGCTTCTAAGAAGAAATGGCTGAAAACCTGAAAAAATATTTTTTCACCATTGTTGCCCCATTTTTTTAACCCCAAAATCCCCGATATGCCCGATAAGCCGAGACACCCCAACCACAGAATTGTCTTTTTTATATATATTTCAAGTTTAAGGAAAATCGGTTCAAAAGGGTTGGAATACTTCTCTTTTAAGTGTAAATTTTTTTAAATGTCCTTTATGTTGTTGGTTTTTGTAGAAAAAATATAATGTTTAAAAACTTTTATAGTCCCAGATTTTAACCTAACTTTTCTGTAAATACCTTTATTACTCATTATACCCTGTGGTACAAGGTATAATGAGTTTGTGCTGATGTTTTGTAACTACCCGAAATATTGGTCCTAGACCCATCTTAAATATACCGACCGAATCGGAATTACGTTTTGAGTCGATTTAGCGATGTCCGTTCGCTAAGCTTAACCTTCTTGTGGCCCAAGGACGAAGCCTATTGAAATTGGAAAAAATCGGTCCATGTTAAGACGTAGCCCCCATACAAACGCCCACTTTGAATTTCACTTAAATGCATCTAATAACCGTATTATAATAGATATCGTTTTTATACCCTACTCCACTCAGTGGTTCAGGGTATAATGAGTTTGTGCTGATGTTTGTAACTACCCGAAATACCTTCAAGTATACCGATCGACTCAGCATTACTTTTTGAGTCGATTTAGCTATGTCCGTCCATCTATCGGTTTAAGCACGATACAAGTCGCAATTTTCAATCAATTGATTTATTTAGCGATGTCCGTTCGCTAAGCTTAACCTTCTTGTGGCCCAAGGACGAATCCTATTGAAATTGGAAAAAATCGGTCCATGTTAAGACGTAGCCCCCATACAAACGCCCACTTTGAATTTCACTTAAATGCATCTAATAACCGTATTATAATAGATATCGTTTTTACACCCTACTCCACTCAGTGGTTCAGGGTATAATGAGTTTGTGCTGATGTTTGTAACTACCCGAAATACCTTCAAGTATACCGATCGACTCAGCATTACTTTTTGAGTCGATTTAGCTATGTCCGTCCATCTATCGGTTTAAGCACGATACAAGTCGCAATTTTCAATCAATTGACTTGAAATTTAAAACTTAAGCATCTTTTCGATCGGTATACTTTCTTATCGATCGAATCAGAATTACTTTTTGAGTCGATTTAGTCGAAATTGTAAAAAATCGGTCCATGTTAAAACCTAGCCCCCATACAAAGCCTCCTTTGGATTCTACTTAAATGACTCTAATAACCGTATTATAATAGATATCGCTTTGAAATTCAGCAGGTAATCAAATTTTGTACGCACGAATTTCAACCGATATATCGCGATATTCAATTAAATTGGTCTACTGACAAAAAAAATAAACCAACTCCGCTAAAATTTTATCTGTGTGTGTTTTCTACACTAAATAAAGATCTAACAAAAGACAAATACAATCGGTCCATGTTTCGACACATTTTCCGAAAATCACTGGTGTAGGGTATCATATGGTCGGTCTTGGCCGACTTTAACTTTCTTACTTGTTTATTTTTTTATTTTTATTTATTTAACAGATAATAAAATTTTGAATGCACAAACCATCATACCGAATTTCAAAGGAATCGGACCAGTCCTTCCGGTAGTCCCCATACACAGAAAAAAAAAATTCATAGTATTTATGAATATTTTATGAAAAATTTGCCAATGAACGAATTTAGGAACTTTTCATAGCATTTATGAAAAAAATCATAAATTTTTAAAAAATACTGGGAAAATTTCTTTCTATTTTTTTATGAACAACTCATATTATTTATGAAATAGTACTTAAAAATTATGTAAATGTGCATAAAAAATTTGCCAATGCACATATTCATAAAATTTATGAATAAGTTCATATTTTGCTAAAATACTAGTAAATTTATGAACGTGTTCATAAATTCTAAGAACACGTTCATACTTTAAGTGAAAGACTTGCATAGATTTTATTAAAAAAATTATTTATTTTTATAAATAAATACATAACTTTTGTACTTTTGCTTCAGGGGTCTGCGTTAATTCATCGTAGCCATGATTCTAAACTGTGTTCAAGTAGTATTGCCAGCCCTATTGGAAAATCGTTGACCACATTTTCTATCTGATTCCGTTTAATAATTTTTAGTACAGGGATACAACATTGTTGTGCTATGAATTGTTAAAAGAAAAATTAAAACCAGTTATAAAAAATAAAAATTTATTAATGTGCTTACCCTTAAGCTTGTCAAAAAATTGAGTTAAGTTCCACGACGTCAATATATCAAACGTTTGAAAACAATTTGGAACACTGCACTGAAATTTATCAAGCACTCTGCAAATGTGTTGCCTTTCTAAGTGAAAAATATATTGATCCACATTTTTATAATTTATATTACATTTAAAACAATAAATCATTTTTTACGTACTTTTAATTTAAATTTTTTATTTATGTTTGTATTTGTATTTATTAGAAAAATCACTTTTTGTTTTAATTTGCAAAACACACGTTGCTGCAGCGCACGACAAAACAAAACTGATGATGTTATTGCTTGTCTAAAGCAAACGCAATGTGTAAAAAAGAGATAGTAATATATGTAACTCTCAAACTCAAAGCCAACTACGGTAACTTTTCAAAATAAAACTTCGATAATTCCGTTGAATTTATGTTTTAAGAACTAGTTCATAATTTATATAAACTTATTTTGGATTTTTATGAACGATGTCATATTTTCTTAAGTTGTGTTTATACATTTAAAAAGTGTTTAAACATAACTGTTTTGTTTTTATTAAAAAGGAATAAAAATTATGAACCCATGCATAATCTTAGTGAAGTAGTTCCTATTATTTATGTCTTTGTTTACAAAAAAAGTAGGTTTTATAATTTTTTGTTTTTTTAATTATGAGATTATTTTTAAATTATGAAACTATTCATAACATTAAGGATTTTTTTTCATATTTTATAAAAAAAAATCGTAAAAATTAAATTAAGAACAGAGTTCATAATTATTATGTTCTTGTTCATATTATAATACTGGGAATGTAATTGAAAATAAAAAAATTAGGAAATAGTTCATAGATATTATAAAAAGTTCATAAATACTATGAACACTAAAAATTATGAACAGCATTCATTAATAATATGAAAATTATTTTTTTGTGTGTACAAACCACTCTCCCGATATTCACACAATTTCTTCAAAATTCATAAAAATTAAAACATTTTATTAGAATTTTATTTGTAGATGTTAAACGTGTACTTTGGTAACCTAATCGCATCAAAATACATTTGGACCTAGCCCCCATATGAAAATTTCCACCGATATTCAGTTAAATAGGTCTATTGGCAAAAAATAAACCAATTCCACTAAAATTTTATCTGTGTTTGTTTTCTACACTAAATAAAGATCTAACAAAAGATAGGTCCAAACGGTCCATGTTTAGACTTGGGACCCATTTTCTGGAAAACACTAGTGTAGGGTATCATATGGTCGGTCTTGACCGACTATAACTTTCTTACTTGTTTTGAGTTATATTATTTCTTATACAAACAGTTTGCAAAATAATTATACTGTGCTACAAAATCGAACTTTCCAATTCGGAATGGGATGAAACCAAAAGCAAATGAAAGTTTATATTTTCTATAACAAAACACTTAAGGCTTTTTTTAGTTTAGTTCCAGACTTTTTTTACACGAAGAGTTGTTGGTGATTTTAAAGCATTTAAAGTTTTTGCATACTAAATATGTCTTACTTTAGGAGCCCTTGGTGGTGCCCTTATTGGACATGTGGGATCCAGCTTCCAAACTCGAAATTACGTAAGCTTTATTCGGTAAAAATTTTGCTGCATTAAGTCAAGTATTTACTGACTTAATGCAGCAAACATTAAGTCAGTACTTTAAACAACAATCATACGCACTGTTGCGTATGATTGTTATTTAAAGGCAATTACAAAATAAAGTATACGCCTTTTATATTGTTTTCAAGTAATTATAATATAGTTTACCAACTTCAAATGCATGTAAAAAAAATGTAGCACTAAACTAAAAAAAACCTTCCGGCTTTTGTTATTGAAAATGTCAACTTTTTTTGCTTTTGGTTTCATCCCATTCCAATTTTGGTTGTTGCACTGTGTTAAATATATGCTATTATAAAAAAAAATTTAAGTTATATCATAATCGTCCACATCATTCCTAATTCATCCATCTATGGTTAGTTATTATTCATAATTTTTTTGACAAAGTTTGTTTTAGCAAACATTCTCTTTTTCAACATTTTTTAGTTAGTAATAGTTATTTTATTCCCTTTGGTGTTAACTGAGTAAAAGAAACAAAGTTTTTTTCTTTTACTTTTTATTTATTAAGCTTTATGACAGTTTAAAATTTTCAATTTGTTTGTCATACCAAAAAAAAATAGAAAAATATGCTGCAATTTGCAATCACTTTACTTTAATCTATTCTAATGTAGAAATCAACAAAAAAAACAGGGTAGGAAGGATAAAGGACTTTAGCTAACGTACATTAGAAGTTCTCAAGATATAAAACCATAAAGTTGAATATTTATGTTTTCAACTCAAAGAAAAACATTAGTTGAAATCATTGAAATGATTTTGAATATTAACAAACCAACTACACTTAAGACTAAGTATGAATATGTAAAAAGATTTATTTCAAAATTCTTAAATCCACAAGGACATTATCCAAAAAAAATTCTCAAGTATGAACATGTTTTTTGTCAAATGATTCTAAAAGCAAATATTATTGAAAATACTTAAGGATAAGAAAAAAAAAACAAATCACGACTTTGTTGAGAGAAAACTGTAACATTTTTTTAAGCTTATTGATAGTATAAATGTTGATGTAGTAGAGGTTCTTGTTGCAAAGTAGCTACAAACTAAAAATCCATTGGAAAAAAATAATATTAATGAAGCGCTTCGCTTTCTCTATCAAAGTAAATGATTAACAAGTACAAAAGTTGAATTAAACTTGGCCGAATCTATGAATACCCACCACAATACCCATTTTAAGTGATAGTAAATTTTCTAACGTGAAAAAATAACAATTTTTATAACAAACATTTTTTTTTTTTGTAAGAAACTTTTTTGAAAAAACAAAAAAAAATTTACAAAAATTTTTTTAGTGTCAAATTTTTTTGAGTGTACAATTTTTTTTCAAGTGTAATTTTAGCATTTTTTAGTGTAAAAATATTTTTAAGTGACAAAAATACGTTGTAAAATATTTTTGTGACTTACCAATTTTTTTAAAACTTGTTTAACGGTTTTTTAAGGTGAAACTAATCCGAAATTCACGGTTTTGCTAATGACGTTTAAACCACTGCACTGTGAGCCAGCATCCCTGAATTTTGGCCATAAATAGACCGTTTAACCTATATGTCACAAAAGTATTACATATGGGTGTTACAGGATCGCTGATCACGATTGTGGAAAAAAATTTCAAACTTTAAAATGGCGGATCCAAAATGGTGGACATGATTTTTAAATTCGTTGTTAATTGTATTTAATATAATCATGGTCGATGTATTTGGGGTCTCTTATAAAGAATATGAGCTCAGACTTTTAAAATTCAAAATGGCGGATCCAATATGGCGACAAATTTAAATTTAAGATATTTTATATGTGGTCTTTTTTGCCCAAAAACGATTTTAATGGTTTTTCGGATGTTAAAACTGATTTTGGAATTAAAGATTTGAAATTCAAAATGGCGGATCCAATTTGGTGGATATGCTTTTGTAATTCTTACACTGAAAAAAAATAGCTTCGTGAAATTAATGAAAGTTGACATAACCTTAATGAAAAATGACTCACGTTTTCAACCGAAGACAGGTTTCATTTGATTAATGAAACTGGTGTCATTAAAGTTCCTTTCAATGAAAACTTGCATATAAATAATGAAAATATTCGTAGAACTTGTTTGAAACGTCTTATGAAGTTTTTCATAAAATGTATGAAAATATCCATTGATTAAATGTGGAATAGTAGTTGCTAATGAGCGTATGATAATTGCTTTTTACAAGTAACTAGTTGCTAACTTTATTAAGGTTTTGATATGGGAATTACGATAAATTCATATTGGTTATAGTTATCAAAATTTCCATAGAAAGCCCCTAATAAAGTCAGGAACAAGTTACCTAAAAACAGCACGTATCATACACCCATAAGTGAAAATTTGCAATTTTGGTAACCTGTAACTGTAACTGTAACCGTCACTGAAATTTTATGTAGGTGCATGTCACAGACTCAATTCCGATCGGATTTGAAAAAAAGTTGTTACTCGTAAAACGCAAAACAATTTTTTTTTCGGAATGAAATCACTTTCAAAAATCAAAGTGGAATTGAATTGCTAAAAGTGGTTTCATTCCGAAAAAAAAGTATTTGCTTTGCGTTTTACGAGTGAACCACTTATTGCACTTCCGAACGGAATTGAGTCTGTGACATGACCCCTAATTGCACACTTTTTATGGTTTTCACCTAGTTTTTACACACAACAAAATTTTACTCCAAACTTAAATTGGTCTGAACTGCCATATAAGGTAAACTATAAAAGACAAAAACACGATGACTTTAAAAACACGTGCTGCCAAAACGTAGCAACAACGTAGCAATGGAACAACACAAATAACCCTACATTTCATCACAAAATTTTAATGACTTAAAAAACTATTTTTCTGTTGCAAATTATATTATATTTTATAAGAAACAGTCAAAAGAAACACTTATACGGAAACTTGTAACACAAGTTTCAATAACAAAGCAAAAAAATATAAAATTATTTTTTTTTATTAGAATAAAGTTAACACACATGTAAAAATTACAATTAGACTAAACACGCGTGGTGTTATAAAACGACGTATGTTTTTGTTCTGTTTTCTTTCTCTTATTCGCAACGCAGAGTTGTATTTAGTTCTAAAAAATCGTATGATATTTTTTAATGAAATTGTGAAATCTAATGAAACAAGTTTCATAAAATTTGTTCATAACATGCATGAAATTTCTTCATTTAAGAATTCCTTCATTTAAGTAATGAAAACAAAATATTGAATCCGTTTCATTAATATCAGGAAGGTTATTTTTTTCAGTGTAGCTTATTGTTCTTAAATTTATCATTTTCGATGTATTTAGGGTCGGTAATTACGAATTTGAGCACCGATTTTTTAAATTCAAAATGCCGGATCCAATGTGGCGACAAATAAAATATTAAGTTTTTTTCTATGTTGTCTGATTTTGATGGTTTTCGAATGTCAAATCAGATTTTAGATTCAAAATAGCGGATCCAATTTGGCGGACAAGATATTTAAATTACTGATTAATGTTTGAAAATGTTACTAGGAAGTGATTGCGCAACACGAATACGAACTCAAATTTTTTTAAAACAACATGGCGGATCCAAAATTTAGGACACAGTTTTTTTTTTAAATATTAACAATATTTACATTCCTAAGTTTTTATAAATCCCTCTTTTTGATTTTATCAGAAGATTTTAATAAAATACTTCTCTTTTAAATGCGTCAAAAAGTTTATATATTCAGTTCATATATTCAGAGAGAACTTTTTTATTTTTAATTATCATTTGCCATCCTAAATGTAAAAATAATGCTACTAGCTTACAATTCCATAAAAAATATTTAAAATGCTATCGCCAAAATATGCCCGCTTAAATGCGTTCCCAGCTTTAATGTTTAGCACTAGAGATAGACGCTTGTCAAGTGAATTACGAGCGATCGAAAGTGAGCCTGATTCAAATTTTTTGTTCGTGAGTGAGAATTTTTTTTGCGTGAGTGATTCGAAGTGAGTGCAATTTTTTGCGTGAGTTAAAATTATTAAAATGTATTGATTCAGTTTTTACAATATTTTTCGTGTTTTAAATGTTTAGTATAAGTTAAGAGTGAGCGTGAATCACACGTGAGTGGTGTTTTGTACTAACGTCAGTAGTGAGTAAGTGAAAAAAAAAACGATTGGGTAAATTATGTTTTTTTGCGTGAGTCAACGTGAGTCAAAATTCACTAGTGCCCATCTCCAGTGGGAAAGTGGGAAATATTTTATTAGAAATCAATAGAAACAAAAATATCAAAAAATGTTCCGTTTTAGGGCATTTCCAAACGTCATATTTCGGTTTATTGCCTCTATGTCAAACGTTTATGAACGGTCGCACAGGGTCGCAAAAGTGTGAATAGAATTCATTGTCAGGGACAGATCGTAATTCGAGGATTGTCAATATCGTTTGGACTTTTTTGGGCTTTGGTGATGAGAAAAAAAAATTTATGAAAAAAAAAAAATTATGAAAAAAAAATTTGTTTGCCGAAAAATAATTATGTTACTTTTTATTCACCAGCTGGTGAAAAACGGGTATATTCACCAGCAGGTTAATTATTATCCAAGTAACTAATCGAAGTTACAAACCTTTTTAGTTTTAAAATTAGACACCAGCCTAAAAACATTATAATGATAAAATAATTAAAAAAAATCCCAGGGACGATTTTTTTGGTGGGCTCTGTCCCACCACAGTGGGGGCTGGTGGCTGATTACTTTTCCATCGCGATACATGTTTACTGATTTATTTTTTATGCCTTAGAGCCCGAGTCACAACTGGCACCACCGACGACGAACCACAGCAGAGAGAGTGCGACACATTAAAATTAAGCGACAGACGACCAGACACATTTTATGAAGAAAACGACTTTCACATCAGTTACAAACTGTTTTTTTCTTTAGTTATCCTATACAAACATGTTACCTGCAGGTAACAAAATGTTTCTTGTTTGCAACACACACAAAATATATCAACTCCAATTGGAAAAATTAGCATATTATTTGAACATATGGCAACGCTACCTGTTACAAATTTGAAAAAAATGAGAGGGTGGTGAGAGAGAACCACCAAAATAGAATAGAATCTATCAGTGTTGCCATAAGAGAATTTTAAAAAAATGCTAAATGGCAGAAAAAAAAAGTGCTAAAATGCTCTACAGACCAAAAAAAAAGTGCTAGATTTTTTTTTTTCATTTTTTAAATTAACAAATAATAATTTTTAACAATAACTCTAGTTTACAACGAAAATGCGCACTAACTGTGTCTACATATTTTTTTGACCGCTAAACTTAAAAATTTTATCGAAAAAAATACTTCTAATAAACTTTTTTTGCGTTTTTTGGAGTTATTTTCACTGTTTTCCCTATATCTTGAGCATGGACGTATACAGGGGGTGGGCACAGAGGGCACGTGCCCCCCCCCCTTTTCGATTTGAAAATTTTTAAAAATTAATACACTGCAACGCATTGTACAAAAAAATACATAGGAATCAAAATATTTTGGTTTTTAAAGAAAAAAAAAAAGATTTTAGTTTTTTTACAAAAGCTCAAGAGCGAAATCTAATTTCATTTCAAAAAAGCCATTTATATCGAAATATCTGTAAAATATGTTTAAGAAACACATAAAACGTTTTTTTCTAATAAAAATTAAAATTAAAAATTGAGATTCTGAAAAATTATATCTATAGGAGATTCTCAGATTCTGAAAACGTTTTTTGTAGAAACATTTTCAGATTCTAATACATTTTTTCGTCAGAAAAATTGTTATATTTTGGGAAAAATTTTTTTTTTCTTATTGAAAAATTGTTAGATTCTAAAACATTTTCTCTATATAAAATTTTGAAATTCTTATTGTTAGTATTTTTTTTATAGACAAACTATCAGATTCCAAACTATATTTTCCATAGTAAAATTTCATATTCTTAAATATTTTTATAAAAAAATATATCAGATTCTGAAACAAATTTTATATAAAAACTTTTTAGATGCTGATACTTTTTCCATTAAAAAGAAAATCATAAATTTGGAATCTTTTTTATAGAAAAATCATGACATGGTACCACGGAACAAGCTAAAATCTAAAACAGCGTCATCACCAGACATTTTAATGAATATGAATTTGGAATATCTAACAACAATTTTTGGATCTAATTCTAAAATTTTCAATCTAGCACTTTTCCTGGATTAAAATTGCACAAATGAAAAAAGTTTTGTAACTATCCCAGCAAAAAAAGAACATACTAAAATGTTAATAAAAAGTAGTTCAACTGCTGCTAAAGTAGTTCTAACTTTGCTGAAACTCTAGTGAATTTAACAAGGCGGTGTCGCTCAAAATAAGTAGTTTTTTTTACATTTTTTAAGTACATATAAAGTAGTACTCATACTGTTGTCATAGTTTAAGTTTTTGTATGTAAAGTTTAATTACATCTTTAAGATCACTATTTAAGAGCATTTTTGCACTACTTAAAAAGTGTATTTTTAGAATTCATTAGGAAGTAGATTTAGTAAGCGATTCTGACGATGTCAATGTTCTAATAACATTACTAAACATCGAAAATGCGACTGGGACGCGACCTTGTACTTGATTACATTAGTTCTGCTGGTCAAAAATCCAGTCTCCGCACTTTTCCATCACATCTGGTTTCTGAGAAAATTGTGGTCAAAGTTCAAAAAATCGCCGTTTTGGGTTAAGCTAAAACTTTCCTCTTTAAGATGCAGAACTCATTTGGTCAGTCGCCCTAACTTTTTGGGCACCAATTGTATTTCAATGCTGTCATATCAAAAAAAAGTTTTTGGGGGAAAGCACTTTATTAAAAGATTGGTGCTCCAAAGGTTGAAGCGACTGATGAATTGAGTTATACGTCTTTAAGAGCAATGTTTGAGCTTTACCCTTAAAAAGAATGGAGACTGGATTTTTGACCAGGAGAATAATTGTAATCATGTTTATAAGCCGTATACTAAAAGGTGGCGTTCCATTCGAATAAGGTTTTTTTTCATATGATTTGTAGCGGCAAAAATCGTTTTTTTGGGAACAAGACATCGTTGAGAGATAATTGGTGCCCTAGGGGTTAAGGCGACTGACCAACAGAGTTCAGAATCATTTAGAGCAATGTTTAAGCTTTAGCCTCGACTTATTTTTAAGTCGCTATCATATCGGGTTCATCCGCTATGATTTGGCAAAAATTAACAAAACGGTGATTTTTTTTAACTTTGACATCAATTTTCCCAAAAACTTGATGTGAAGGAAAAGTTAAGAGACCAGATTTGTGATGAGTAAACAACTGCAATTAACCGTGTAAGGTCGCGGACCAGTCACATCAATAAAAATGTTGGTACCTCAAAAAATTGGTCCACGTTCAGGACTTTATACTTCATCCGACATAAAATTGTTTCATTTGCTTGACAAAAAAACAATGATCGCTAAAAAATTGCGTTTTAGAGGTTGGTTCGCTTCTCCAAGGTGAAACTTTTCCCCTCCATTCCGATTTTAACCTACCTAACCATATTTTAACCAAACGTCAGGTGGATAGCTGTTTTATTTTGGACTACATCGTGTTACATACAGACAGACGGAGGGATGTTCATAGAACTTCTCAGAATCGATCACTGATCAATATAATATATCGTCACCAACAACGCAACACATTTTGATAATTTTATAGGGGGACAATGCATCACAATCAATAACTTGATTTAAAAAAAGTGTTGTCACTTTGTTTTGCATTTTAGGCGACGATTCTCTTTATGGGGAATGACAAAGTGAGTGTACCCCCTACACTGTAGTTAAAAGGTAAAAAACAAAATCAGTTTACACCAAATTTAAGATTAAACAAATTAAAAATAAAAAAAAATTTAATTCCTGGAATTGTAACCTATCAAATATTAACTTTTTGCCTTTCAATTATATATAAAACTATAATTTAGACTAAAACTCTATTAAATAAATATGTTCTTTTCATTACGTTAGAAAAATATTTAAAAAAAAAACTCATTCCGACTATAGTGTTCTAAAGTAGTGGAATCCATATTATTGTCCTTCTTATTGACATATTTGGATGTTATTTTAAACTACTTTTTTTGCAACAAAAAATATTCACTAATTGCTACTTTTTATGTAGTTTAAGTCTACTTCGTTTTGAACTACTTCGAATTTTTTTTGCTGGGTATATTCAAAAATACTTAAACCTCAAAAATCTGCCCAAAATACACCCATTTTGATCCATATGAGGATCTGCTGATTTTAGCTGACGCGGTTTGCTAAATTTCTGTCTGGATAATCTATGTCGAGTCAGAAGAAAAATCTGTCAAAACAGACGTTTTTATGGCTCTCACTTATAAGACTTACGTGAAGCAATCAATACGGGGGGGGGGGGGGTAAATAGGGGTTATATAGGGGGTAAATAAGGGGTTTAGTCATAGTTAAATCGGCAATGACTAAAAAAAAGTTGAAAGTTGTGCCCCCCCGTTTTCAAATTCCTGGATACGTCGCTGATCTTGAGTAATGTACCTCCGATCTACTCGTGATAAAAACCAAATTAAAGTTAATCAAATTTTCAACAAACTTTACACACGTTACTTTCCCATCTGTTCAATAGTTTACGCGCGATAGACAAATATATTGTAAAAAGTCATTTTTTTATCAAAAAAATTTATTTGCTGATTAAATTTTTTTTTTTAACGAATCGTTGCGAATCGTTTGTGTTGGTACAATATCGGGCTAGCCAAAAATACAACATTGCATAATGTAAAACAGTTTTACTAAAAATATTGTGTTGGCACAACTTTGTGTTTACATAAAACACTACACTATAGATTATAATTTAAAAGTTTAAAATTTTAATTTTTTTTTTAAGTTTTTGATTTACATAGACCTCAACTCTTTAATCTAAGTGAACACTTAAGTAATTTCTTTTTCAACCAATTTGTACAAAATGGTAACTAAAAAGCACTACATCGCGATTTTCAATACTTCCATAAGCAAAAGGTAAATCCAATGTCGTAAATTTGTAAAATCAATGTTAACCCAACGTCAAAACAAAAGTCGAGCGATCGTTGGCCACTGTTATCATTTCAATCTCGGAATGACGTCGTAGACTTAGAAACGAGTATGATTCGCCAACGGTGATACCGTCGCCGCCAACTTCATTCCAACGTTGGCCCGTTTGTATTTTTCTGCCTGGGAAATTTTTTTGTTGCGGTTTCAATAAATTTTTTTTCTGAATTTCGATTGCGTTTTCTTAATTTAAACTGGGTTTTCTGAATTTCAATTGGGATTTTTGAATTTCATTAAAAGTCTTCTTAATTACAATATGGATTTCTGAATTTCCAATGGTTTTCTTGATATTGATTGGATTTTCTGAATTTCAAAAAGGTTTTCTGTTTTTCAATTGGGTTTTCTGAATTTAAAAAGGTTTTTCTCAATTTCATTTTTCTAAATTTTGACTAGGTTTTCTAAATTTAAATTGGGCTTTCTGGATTTCAATTGGTATTTTTTAATTTCAATAATTTCTTAATGCCTATCTGGATTTTTAAATTTCTGTTGGGTTTTCTGAATTTTAACTGGTATTTCTAAATTTTAATTTATATTTTCTTAATTTTTGAATTTCAATTTATACTTTCTTAATTTCTTAGGATTTCTGATTTTCAATTAGGCGCCATGAAATAAGTCCCAAGAAAAAACATTAAATAAATTCCATACGATTTGGGAATTATTTCATTATACAGGTGTAAAGAAAGCGCCGCAGGCTAAAAATTTTTACAAGAGATTTAAAAAAACAAATTAAAATGTTAAAAAAAATGCTAAAAATGCTAAAAAATTTTTAAAAAGTGCTAACTTAGCACTTGGCACTTTTTTCCAAAACTTTAGTGCTAAGTCCAAAAAAAAGTGCTAGATCTAGCACTAAAAGTGCTAAAATGGCAGCACTGGAATCTATTCTGGCGGCAGCGTGGTCAACCACAAGGCGATTTTTTTGCTTTTCATACAAAACGTATGAAAACATTTTGTGGTGACCGAATGTGGTGCCAATTGTGACTCGGCTCTTATTGTGAAAAATTTCCTAATATTTATAAAGAATTTAACAAAAGTTTATGAAATGTTATTCATTTTCTTAATGAAACCCTTCATTTCATAAAAAATATTAACCCTATGAACAATTATGAAACTGTTTAATTGTATATATGAAACTGTTACATTGGTCTAACTTTAATGAAGATTTTCATTACATTTATGACAGTTTTCATTAATAAAATGAAGCTTTTTCTTTGAGTGAGGGCACATGGGTGGACGTGTGAGACTTTACCACAAATTTGGCCTTCTCTAAATCAGAAGCGCAGAAGTGAGCTGATATCGCTTTCGGAAGGAGATATTTCGACGGTAATTGGAGCTCAGATTGGTTTAACGGCAGGAACTAGTAGGGGAACCTATTACAGTCCCGTTGTGTCACAACGGACTTAAGAATCTATGTGTGCTGACGTAAAACGTCAGCAGCTACATAACACCTAACCTAGGGGGGTTCTTGCAAAGATCCTACAGTACAGAAATATATGTGTCAGTTAAGGGCAAATGTTTTCAGAATAATAGACTCCAGGGACTTGACTGTCAGAATAGATGTTGACAACGGTTGTAGACAAGACATTGCATTTCAAACAGTCAGTAACTTTCTTTGTTCTAAGCATCTCTGCTGAAGGCATTAAAAAAAATATTTAAAAATTTTTTGTTAACTACATTTAAACTACTTCATTCTCAATAGATCGAATAGATTTTTTTATTAAGATTATTAATAATAAATTTTCAAGTGCTGAGTGAGCCCTCATCTTAAACAGAGACATTCAAACAATTAGAAAAGTATTTTGTATAATTTTGTATATCTTTTGTCTGTCCGTCTTTCTGTGTGTGTGTTTGTTGTTTCATGTTGTTATTTTAATTTTATTCTTTTGTTTGTTTATTTTGGATTTTTTTTTGGGTTAAACTTGTTGTATAAAAATGTCAAATACAAAAATCAAGATATTAAAGGGATTTTTTTATTTTGTCAATGTTTTTTGTTTTTATAGAATCAACTTTCACTCTTGCCCAACACCCTCTCACAGATAGACATACACTTGAAAAATAATATAAGCAAAAAGTAAATAAAGGAATAATAAAAAAAAGGAAGAAGAACAAAAAGACAATACCATCAACATAACAAGAACAGCAATAATAACAACAACAGTAGAAAAAAAAGCAACAACTGATGCCTTAATACAATATACATACACACACATTTAAAGTAATGTTTGCCGTTGGACACCACTCAGCCTAAATACGTACTCGTAGCCATCATCGTCTTACAACGTATTTGTAGGTTGTTAAAAGAGACATTTAAGCATAATCTCTAAATATTGGTGGCTTTTTGCTGTTGTTGTTTTGCTACGTTTTGTTTTACTAACACAGCTGTCTAATAGACAGTACACACACATACATACACACCCTCACTCCCTAACAAATACAAGACAATCCGTATGTATGTTTAAAGCATGACCAAACCAAGGACAATACAAACATATTGACAGTTAAAGTATAAGAACACTGGTTTCCTTAACTTTTTTTTTTTACTTTCTACTCTAAATGCCATTTAGTAAATACTTTAAGTTGTTGTGTTATGGTAGAGATGGTAAAAATGGTACTTTATAGCTAAATTTGTTGTCTTTTTTCTTCAATTCTTAAATTTTCTACAATATGTTCAATATACATACAAGTATCTCTATTTTGATCTGGCCCCACCGTGGGCGCCAAATATTTTTATCACAGTTCAACAACTCTTCCTTCCTACACTGGCAGCTTATCAAATTTATGTCATTGCTAGGAATACAGGAAGAGTTTGCAGCTAAATATTGCAATAATGTTCCTAAAATTTAGAAAAAAATCTCAAGTAACTCGTCGCCAAGTAATTTCATTAAAACTGGCCGATATGATCATGGTGGAAGCAATGTATTTTTTTTAACGGCACGCAAAACTTTTTTTTATTAAAGTTTACAAAAAAAATTTAAAGTTCCAAAAGATGTAAAATATTTTTATTCCTTTTATATATGGCCCCATGTTGGGCGCCAAATAAGATTCCTTTATACACTGGCAGCTTGTCTAATTTAGATCATTGTAGGCTAAAAACAAAGTATTTGAAGCTTATTGAAGTATTTATTTTCTTAAAATTTAGAAAAATTCAGGTGATTTGACTCCAAGTAATTTTACTTAAAACTGGCTAATCCGGCATGCCTGTTTAAAGCATGACCAAACCAAAACACAAACATATTGACAGTTAAAGTATAAGAACACTGGTTTCCTTAACTTTTTTTTTACTTTCTACTCTAAATGCCATTTAGTAAATACTTTAAGTTGTTATGTTATGGTAGAGATGGTAATAATGGTACAAATGTACTTTTTACGGTATGCTGGGAAAAAGGATAGCATGAGTTTTATTGCAAAATTTGTTGTATGTTTTCTTCGATTATTAAATTTCCTATAAGATGCTCAATATACATACATCTATCTCTTTTTTTTATCTGGCCCCACGGTGGTCGCCAAATATTATTGTAACAGTTCAACAACTATTTCTTTCTACACTGGCAGCTTATCAAATGTATGCCATTTTAATGTATACAGAAAGATTTTGCAGCTAAATATTGCATTAAAATTTAGAAAAAAAAATCACAAGTTATTCGACGCTAAGTAATTTCATTAAAAATTGGCAGACATGATAATGGGGGAAACTATGTACTTTTTTAACGGCTCGCTCAAAATTTTATCGCAAAACTTTATATTATTTTTAAGTTTACGAAAAACTTTGAAATTCTAAACGATGGTCAATATTTTTATGCTTTTAAATCTGGCCCTATGTTGGGCGCCAAATAAGACTATTAAAAATCAAATATTCCTTCATACACCGGCAGATTTGCAATTTAAGCTCATTGTATTGTTAAACGAGGAGATTTGGAGTTTATTGTAGTATTTATATTCTTAAAATTTAGAAAAAAAATCAGTGATTCGACTCCAAGTAATATCACTTAAAACTGGCTAACCCGACAGATGTGTTTCTGACGTAATTTCAACTAATTTGATCATTGCAATAATTTCTGATATATAGCATATTTTATTTGAATGAAAGAATATTTACGGCACGGCGGAAATCCGGGTCATTCCAACAAATTTAAGAATTTGGTTGTGTAGTTGATGACATTATCATGAACAGACCTTTGAAGAATTAATTCAATTTGTGAATTAATTCACATTATTTTTCATTAATTTTTTAATTAATGAATTAATTCATGCTTGAATTAATTCTTTGAATTAAATTTGAATTATATAAGAAAAGAATTAATTCATTTTGTGAATAATTCAATTTTAATTCAAAGAATTAATTCAAGCATGAATTAATTCTTTTTGAATTAATTCTTTTTTCATTTTTTGAATTAATTCTTTTTTTGAATTAATTCTTTTTTTTGGTTTAATTCTTTTTTTGGTTTAATTCTTTTTTTGAATTAATTCTTTTTTTGGTTTAATTCTTTTTTTTGGTTTAATTCTTTTTTTGAATTAATTCTTTTTTTGATTTAATTCTTTTTAATTCATTTTTTGGAAAGCACACACATACTATAAAATTTATGCTTGTGCGAAAGTAGCAAGAAAAAAATCAACTAAACAACAACATTTTTTTTGTACATGATTCAACGTCGCCATAGCAGCATTTTTTAACTTATGGGCATAGCATACATATATGGGGGTTTTCGTGTCAACTGACACAACTTTTGAAACCGATGTCTTCCGATTGGGATGAAATTTGTACCAAGGTTAGTCCTATTGGATAGTAGTTCAGACACAATTTTTCAACGAGATCGGTCAAGAACTCTCTGAGTTAGAGGGGGTCGAAATTTGACATTTTGGCCAGAGAGGTGTTTATTCTCATCCATGTAACTTCTTACCTATTGTTTTTAGCAAAATGTGTCCCAAAGGGTTTAGATAGCTATTTCTTCAGTCTTTCGAAAAAAAAATATAAAAAAATAAAAAAAAAAATTTTTAATTTTTTTCCTAAAAATCCAAAACTTTTTTGACTTTTTCCTCAAATTGGGCCCTTCTTTTTTTTTTTTTTTTGATTCAAAAGAAAACTTAGGTGATTTCCTTTAAGAGCTGTGGGGTCGCTTAGTGGGATGCGAGTGGGATATCTATGAAAATTTTTTTTTTTAACTTTGGAACACAAAAAACGGTTCTTCAATTTGCACTATTAACCGTGGGATAGCTAACCAGTTTTCGATTTCGACCCGCGATACCCTCTAATTTTTTTAGGTTCGAAAAAGGAAGCCCGAGTCAAAAAATGGGGGCGGTGGGGAGGGGCCATATGGCCCCTCATTGGGGTCAAAGTTGGGCGTAAAGAGGTAAAAATCCTCAAAAAGCCCCAAAACTCCCCTAGAAACGCCCCTGGAGGGGTGCAATGTGAGACCGACCTCCAATAATTTTCTGCCCCCAACATTTTTCTTGAACATACCTTACCCCTATTTTCACTTCTTAAGGGGGCTCCCATACAAAACATTTTTAAAAAATTTGATCCTACCATTCTAACTTACCCTAAAGTGCCCCTAGTGGGGTCAAATGTATGAACGACCTCCATTGTTTTATTAATTCCAACATTTTTTGCAAACACACCTACAATGTATCTTTAAGGTGGTCCCCATACATTTTTGTTATTTTTTATAAATTTGTTTTATTAAACCAGCTCCTACCGCCCCTACCGTGCCTCCTAGAGAGGCAAAAATTACGACCAACCCCCATTATTTTTTAGTTACCAACATTTTGTCCGAACATCATAACACCATATCTCCACTCCCTAAGGGGCTCCCATACATTATAAAAACATGTATTTTTTAAAAACTAATAAAAAAAATAAAAAAAAATGTAAGGGGACCCCCTTAAGAGTTAAAAATAAAGGGTAGGTATATTCTGAGAAAATGTTGGAGTTGAAAAAATATTGGGGGTCGGTCATACATTTTACTTCTCTAGGGGCACCCTATGGACAGTTAGAGCGGTAGGAGCAAATTTTATAAAAATGTCATTTTGTATGGGAGCCCCCTTAGGAAGTGGAAATAGGGGTAAGGTATGTTCAAGAAAAATGTTGGGGGCAGAAAATTATTGGAGGTAGGTCTCACATTGCACCCCTCCAGGGGCGTTTCTTGGGGAGTTTTGGGGCTTTTTGAGGATTTTTACCTCTTTACGCCCAACTTTGACCCCAATGAGGGGCCATATGGCCCCTCCCCACCGCCCCTATTTTTTGTCTCGAGCTTTCTTTTTCGAACCTAACAAAATTAGAGGGTATCGCGGATCAAAATCGAAAACTGGTTAGCTATCCCACGCCTAATAGTGCAAATTGAAGAACCGTTTTTTGTGTTCCAAAGTTAAAAAAAAAAAATTTTTCATAGATATCCCACTCGCATCCCACTAAGCGACCCCACAGCTCTTAAAGGAAATCACCTAAGCTTTCTTTTGAATCAAAAAAAAAAAAAAAAAAAAGGGCCCAATTTGAGGAAAAAGTCAAAAAAGTTTTGGATTTTTAAGAAAAAAAATCAAAATTTTTTTTTTTATTTTTTTTATATTTTTTTTTCGAAAGACTGAAAAAATTTCTATCTAAACTCCTCGGGACACATTTTGCTAAAAACAATAGGTAAGAAGTTACATGGATGAGAATCAACACCTCTTTGGCCAAAATGTCAAATTTCGACCCCCTCTAACTCAGAGAGTTCTTGACCGATCTCGTTGAAAAATTGTGTCTGAACTACTATCCAATAGGACTAACCTTGGTGCAAATTTCATCCTGATCGGAAGACATCGGTTTCAAAAGTTGTGTCAGTTGACACGAAAACCCCCATATGTATATGCTTGTGCGAAAGTAGCAAGAACTAAATCAACCAAACAACAACACTTTTTTTTTGTAATTTTATCAACGTCGCAAAAGCAGCATTTTTAAGCTTATGGGCATAGCATAGCATATTATGGGCAATTATAAAGACTGTTATAAACCAAAATGTTTGCTTGAGAAAACAAAAGTTTTTTTTTCTTTTTTCCCCGAATCCCGTAAAAAGTGAATTAAAAAAGAATTAATTCAAAAAAAGAATTAAATCAAAAAAAAAATTAATTCAAAAAAAGAATTAAACCAAAAAAAAGAATTAAACCAAAAAAAAGAATTAATTCAAAAAAAGAATTAATTCAAAAAATGAAAAAAGAATTAATTCAAAAAGAATTAATTCATTCTTGAATTAATTCTTTGAATTAAAATTGAATTATTCTCAAAATGAATTAATTCTTTTTTTATATAATTCAAATTTAATTCAAAGAATTAATTCAAGCATGAATTAATTCATTAATTAAAATTTTTAATTTGAGAAATTGAATGGTGAATTAAAATTTCGAAGGTCTGATCATGAAGTTCTATAGCTTAAGGCAATGAGCGCAACAATGACGTGACGGCGGAAATCCGGATAATTCCAGCGACTTAAATAACTTGGTTAAATAGTTGACGAAATCATACTGAAAAGGAACGGACTACACCGATTTCTACGTTATCAAGACGTCGGCGGGTCCCTTGAATCATGAATTTTAATTCGTTGCCATCCAAGACGCAACAAGAGCCGTACTACCTGCTCAACCAAACATTATTTTTAGTAAAACCTTTCGAATAAGTTCATTGTTTTGGCAAACAAGTGAGAGTGTCAAATTCGGCCGTGCCAAATATTCTATACCCTCCGAAATGTAGGATGTGGGATGGTGTCGGCGGGAGGATTTGGGGCACTTTCCCTCGCGATTAATGTTGGCACTTAATTTAATATAATTTTTGCACTTGAGTAATACAAACTTCTCATTATTAAAACTATTTTTTTATATCCACAAAAGGAGTGCGAACCAAAAAAAATATTTTTTTTAATCCCCTGGGTCCAAGTGGAGTACTTTGAACGTCTTCTGACATATAAATTAATTTTTAATTTTTTAACAAAAATTAAAAAAAACTATAAAAAACGTTTTTTTTAAGAGGTTGTTTAGTTCTTCAAGGGGAATTTTTTCCCCTGATCAGATTTTTTCCGATTTCCGAACTTAACCAGCCTATAACCATAAGAAATATTCATGACAAACTGCAGGAGTCTATCTCTTTTAGTTTGGACTGTATCGTGTTTTCCACAGATGGTCGTACGGACATTCATAGAACGTCTTGGAACCATCAATACACACGGAATGCCAAAGTGAGTAGTTTAAAACGGACAAGTAGCTAGTGTAGAAAGAACTAGTAGTCAAAATTCTACAGTATGGGGAGTTAAATCTAAAAGGACTAATTTGGCGCCCAATGTGGGGCTCTAGCAAGCAGAAACTAGTTATCCATATATCGAGGGCTTGTATTCAAAACTTGCTATCTGCAATGTTACAACACTGCAAATATCAATTTTTTAATATAAGCCCTCGATATATAATAGAGGTGAATTACTAAGTTTCGGACTGAATAAACTAAAGCCAGTGACTTAAAAAAAGCTAGTGAAAAATATGTAAGTTCACTTTTCGGAAAATAGATCCACTAATTCCGAATCTAAGTAGGTGAAACTTGAAATAAAGCCGAAACTTCAAATGTAGGATCCTCCAACGAAAAAAGTATTCAAAATAAAGTACTTTTTTGAAATTCCGATTTCGAAAGGGAAAAATAATAAATTTTGGTACTTATTCTTTCTCCTGAAATAATCGTCATGGAAATTTTTGGAACAAATATATCCACTTATTCTAAGTATTTGCAAATTCCGAATCTAAGAGGGTGAAACTTGAAATTTCGAATGAAGGATCCTCTAGCGCAAATAACATTCTGAATAAAGTACTTTTTGGAAATTCCGTTTTTGAAAGAGGTAAAAACTTTGGTACTTTTTCTTCTCCTGAAATATTAGTCATGGAAATTTTTTGAAAGGGTAACTTTTGTGAATTCCGAATTTGATGGGGTAAAAAGGGTCAAAATTGTACTTTGGTTCTGTTTATATCTACAGAAATAATATATCTAGAAACTTAAAGTGTGGAATGTTGGATCAACCAGGGAAAAAACATTTTGACAAAAATACTTCATGGAATGTTTCGATGCAAAGAGGGTAAAAAAATTTACTTTAATGATCTCCTCAAAAAATGGCGATTAAAAATTTATTTTTTTAATAATTTTTGCTACTCCTGAAATAAAATTCATGAGAATTTTAAACTATAGAACAAAAAAATCTAAAAAGGTACCTTTAGGAATTCCGATGTTAATAGGGTAAAAAGAGCACAAAACTGTAATTTGGTACTTTTCCTATCTCCTGAAAAAATCGTACAAAAAACTTTAAACGTGAAATTTGAAATCATCCAGTGAAAAAAAAAACTTTCTAACAAAAGAATATTTTAGAAAGTTTTAATTCTAAAAGGGTGAAGATGTGTAGTTTTGGTACTTTTTTTGTCTCCTGAAGTAATGGCCATAATAACTGGATTTTTCAAATTTAGGACCCTCCATCGGTGCAAATGACTCTGTAAAAAGACTTTTAGGAATTTCTGATTCTAAAATGATAAAATGGGGTAAAAATTAATATTTTGTAAATTTCAATTGTGCTATCAGAGCTGGGAATTCTTTAAGTATTGTGATTACACCGTCCCACAATAACCAAAACACTTACCATCCCTACTTTCCTAGTCTTATTATGGTTTGTTAACTAACATACAAAATGCTCTTTATGTCTACAACCCACAAGAGGTCTAAGAAAGATGAGCTGGGATGAAGAGATGTAGTTGAAATAAAAGATGCGTCAATGTTACAAAAGTCAAATCAATTGAATACTTAACTTGAAATCTTCTTTTTATATAAACATGACATCACGTTCCCTTGTGTGTGTGTGTGCGAGTATGTTTGTCTGGATGTACCAAAATGTTATTGTAGTAAATACTAAAATGTTTTTTTTGCAGTTGTAGTTCAAGTATGTCTGTGTGTACTTACGACATACAATTTGACACCACAAATTACTAAATACTTTATGAAGTAAAAAAAATAAATAAATGCTGTACAACTACAATAAGAAATCTAACTTAATTCATTCCAAAAAAAGGGAAAATATTAGCTTTACATAAAAAAACTACCAAAAAAAAAAAAATAAGAAGAAATCAGCAAATTTAAGCTAAATGAAAAAAACATTGAATTACAATAATAGATAAAGTGTAACCACAAAGTAGGGGAATAAAAATTTTTAAGGGGAGATAGACATGTATGAATTATAAAAAGCCATCATTGCAGCTAAAATATGAAACACTAAAAAGACCGAAGCCAAGATTAAGATGTTTAAAAAACCGATACACATATCACCGAACTAATCCTATAACATGTAGCGCAACTTTACCGCGAGGTACTTAATTGCTTACTTTTGAAATTTACCTCTTTAAAGGGGTAAAAATGTGTAATTTGATACTTTTTTATATTTGCAGATATAATGGTCCAAGAAACTTGAAATCTGATAGAAAAAAACATTCAGAAAAAAATAATTTTTGAAATTGGTACTTTTTTTTGGTACTTTTGTTTGTACGTTTTTTTGTACTTTTCTTATCTCCTGGAATAATGACCATTGAAATTTAAAATGATGGATTCTTCAACCGAAAAAAAACATTTTGGAAAAATTACATTTGGGAAATTTTGACTATATTGGGGTAAGAACGGGAAAAATTGTTACTTGTACTTTTTCTAGCTACTGAAGTTATTCTTCTATTCTATAATTCTTTTTCTATATAATTTGTAGAAACTTAAAATGTGGAATCATTAAATAAAACGTTTCAATTCTATGAGGTTAAAAAAGTTTACTTTGGTACCTTTTCGATCTCCGAAAATAATGGTCATAGCAGCTTGATTTTGGAAATATGGATTCCTCCTCCAAATAATTCTGTAACAGAGACTTTTAGAAAGTTCTGATTCTAAGAGTTGTATTTTTAACTTTTTTGTATTCCTAAAATAATGATTTCAGCTGCATGTTTGGAGCTTAATGAAAGGTCTAATTGGCTCACCTCAGCGCAATTTTCAAATCCGGGGCCAATACCTCCGGGGAAGGTGAGCGGTCTGATACGAGAGTCGTAACCAATGGTGACACCAGCTAGTAGTGTGATGTATTGCTAATGCACTTCATTCGATATGGGGAAGTACTGACACAACCGATAGAGATGAGTCACTTTTAGAGTTTTTTTAACGTACTAACCTGTATATTTAAACCAAATTTTTTTAAAAGTAGGCGGCAATATTGAGACAATATTATTTTGATTTAATATTGTCTGAAAAAATTGATGATTATATCTCTAGAAATCTGAAGAGAACAAACTGGGTAAAATAAACGGAAACTTTTTCTGAGTTTTTTAATGACGTACCCTCATCTGAACCGCATAGTTTGGTATAAATTGACTTAACAAATGTTTATAAAAGGTCTCTGGATGCAACTTGCCCTTCTAGGGCAAAAAAAGAAGCCATCCTGGTGGTCAAATGAGTTGCAGAAGAACAGAGATTCCAGCAAGAAGCTTTTTAACAATTCAAAATCTTCAAGAGAGAACGAGGACTGTTCTGCATATAGGCTGCAACTTAATAGTTATAAGAAGATAACCAGAATTGTCAAATGTGATTCTTAGAAAAACTTATCTGGAAACATAAAAGACGTTTCTGAGCCTGCGCAAAATTATGGCTTCTACTCCTTACACCCTTGGATACCTGAAGGATCCTACTGGAGTCTGGTCTACCTCCAGTGGGGAGTCGCTGGATCTCATTCTTAACATCCATTTTCCGGGAAATTCCTTCACGCCCCAGCAAAAACTTCCATTACCAAGTAATTAAATTTGGGATTTATAACGAAAATAAGTAACTAGTTACGTCCCAATTTCATTGTTAATTACTTTAACAAGGCGATGTCATTGGAGGCAAGGCCTTCTTTGTCCGCTTACGAAAAAGCTAACAAATAATAGCCCATTCCTAGCTCGCTTACGAAAAGTTGAAAAAGTAACTGCATTGTTTGTTTAGTTGCTCTTATTAAATGAGAGAAAATAAATTAAGAGTAAAATTGTTTTTTATATATTTTTATGAAACTTAACTGGTTTTTAAAATTCAGATTGCAAATCATTTACATCGTAAGTTAAAAGTAAGGCCTTTTTTGGGGTATAAAGTAACGCAGAGAGTAATTAGTACTCATAACCAGGTAATCCAATTGGGAATGGGTACTCATTACCTAGTTTTTGCTGGGGCCGTTTCAAGCTTTGGAACGCTCTGACGCCCAAGCATTTAAAATTTCTTTGGAGATAATAAATTTGCAACATTAATCTGGGCGATTAAAAGCTCCAGGCTAGTGCCCCCCATTTCCCGGTTCTCGGTATTCCCGGGAATACCGGTATTCCCGGTTCTGGAACCGGTTTCCCGGTTCTAGAAATATTCCCGGGAATACCGGTATTCCCGGTTCTGATCCTGGTACCGGTTCTCAAAAACCAAAAAAATACTATACCATAAAATATTTAAATTATACTATTTAATCAGTATTTCAGTAATATTTAGTTGTGTTTGTAAAATTATTTAAAAATCAGCAACTATTTTTTCTAAAATTAAAAAAATAAAATGGAAATGGTGTTATTCACATGTTTTGTATTTTTTTTGGTAAAAGCAAAGAAAAAATTTTAATTGTACAAAATTTTACAAAATATTCATACCGGTATTCCCGGGAATACCGTCAGAACCGGAACCGGGAATACCGGTATTCCCGGGAATACCGGGAATGAATTAAGAACCGGGAAACCGGTACCATTTCCCGGTAATACCGAGAACCGGGAATACCGGTATTCCCGGTACTACGGTACTGACCGTAGGCACTACTCCAGGCATTATAAATCCTCTGGACCTGATGGCATAATTCCATCTGACAAGGAAGGTCTTTCACAGGGCACCCACCGATTGACCTGAAACTTGCAGATAGGAAAGAGGGGAGAAAAATAAGAGTTACCTTTTTTTGTATAGCTGCCCAATCTCACATTTAGCGGGTCAAAGGGGAGGGGGGAAAACGGGATTTTTTAAGTTTTTTGAGGATTTTTCCCACTTCTTCAAAAGAAACTATACGAACATTTAATACATGAACATTTAATAGATAGAAAGGTTTTTTGAAGGCCTATCCAATGGTGAATCGGTCGTGTCCAAATTCGGCTTCGTTAAGTTCGTTATTGTCGAAAATGTATAATCGTTGGGGTAGTTTATATGGAGATATATATGCATACGAACACCAAATCATATATAATAATCTCTATTAAAATTAAGCTGACCCGTATTTTTTCGTTTGGCGAAATTCCTGCTAGTGTGGCTTTTACACGGATTTTCCCGAAAGCCCTTATTTTTTCATAAGTTGGCAACCCTTTTTTAAATTTGAGATTGGGCAGCTAAAAAAACAGGTAACTCTTATTTTCCCCTCATTCCTATATTTAAGTTTAGGACAATCGGTGGGTGCCCTGTGAAAGACCTTCCTTGTGAGATGCAAAAAGTGTCGAACTATATAGCTCACGCATAAACTGGTCGTATATTCCTTTCGATTTTATCTCGAAGGATGGGAAAAACTCCACGTAGTTCCGTAGGATTTCAGGCCAAGTAGTCATTTTTGTTAAAGACAATGGAACAAATATTTTCGTAGAGTGATTGACTCGAGGTTGCTGTGGACTAGGCAACATGCATACAGCAAGGGTAGATCAACATCGTGAGATCGCTTTCGGTACAGGAGTCCACTATGCTTTAATGGTAAAAAATTCACTTGCCAATAGAATTTTAACGTGTAAATTTGGAGAGTCTGTCATATCTCGGTTTGTCAACAGGGCCACACCGCAGAGTGGTGTTCTATTGCCGCTTCTTTGGAACCTGGCACTGAATTCAATGCTGCTCTCTCTACACCATTTACAGATGTAATTCGTAAAAGATCAATTGTAATTCGAAGATTCTACTTGTAATTCTAAAGATTCTGCTGCATGGAATCATTGTCTGGTGGCCTGCTTAAGAAACAAAAGGAAACAGTGTGTTTTCACGAAGGTATAGACAAAGGCGTCGATGTGCATCACTGGTGCTCTTCGAACTACACCTACGGCTGCATTAGAAATCCTCCTTCACCTGATACCATTGGAAATATTGGGTAGGCAGTATGTGGCTAAGTCGGAAATTCGACTGAATAGCACACTGCAATGGAAGAGCAGCGTTTGTGGCCATTGTGCGATCTTAATGAAGATAGCAATACCACAAAATGTTTGCTGAGCTCCCTCTATGAGTCTTGCTGAGCGCCACTATGATGCCATCCAGGGAGACTTGGATATCGGGAATTCCGGGCAATGGAGTCTCCATAAATTGTAACACAGATGGATCGAAGCTAGTGGGCTTTGGAATCTATTCGGAAGAGCTTGAGTTGAGCCTGGCTCGAAGAATGCCAGATTTATAGTGTTTACCAGGCAGAGATGCTGTCAATAAAGGAAGTGGCTGACCGATTGAGTTGCAATGTCTTGTCTACAACCGCAGTCAAGTCCAGAGCTACAGAGATATGAGATACCGTGTTGAAGATCTGGCATCGTCAGGAAAAATTTCCCAAAAACTGGTAATACCACACTAAATCTCGAACGTAAAAAAATAATAAAATAATCTGCATTCTCACTTTATAACTGATATCGTCCATCTCGCTCAGATCTCGATTTGTGATACAATTTCATAAACAATACCATACGGTTTTTGTTTACTACTTTTTCAAACGCCATTTTTCATATTGTACCTCTGGTCAAGTGCCTGAAGTCAATGTTTCTAAAAACAAGATCTGCTCTTAGCTGCCTCAAGCCTGTAAAAGAAATAGCCGAGCAGTTTGACATACGACTAAAATAGATTCCAGGGAAAAGAGAATCTACGGCTTTGTTGCGCGACGGAGACTAATCAGAGTTGGACACATGGATGGACTTGTGAGACTACAGTACAAATTTGGCAAGAAGCGCATAAGTGAGCTGATTTGCTTCCATGAGGAGAGATGTGGTTGCTGTAATTAGAGGACTCTGCCTTACAAAAATGGAGGCAGAACAGAGCGGTTAAATATACCATCAAATGTCTTTTTATATATGAAATAACATTCGTTCGAGCCGTACTCTTTAATCTTAAAACTTGCACATTTACTTCCCTGTCACACTTTAAATGTATTTAAGTAAAATAAAACATTTAAGTATACTCGAACACTCTTATGCTAACATAAATATATACTAGCATATATTTTGAGACATATGCAAGAATGTCTGAATGTCTATATACATGTCTATACATACCTTATGTGTATTATGCACACACATACACAGCTTGAGGACTTTATTTCGAATAACAATAATGGTAATACAAAAAACATTCATACTTATACACACATTTAAATGTAATAACGACACATACACTCACACACACATGCAAACAATACAAAGACAACATATGGGACAAGTTATATAAAAGAAAATACTCAAAAGAAGATTTTATTCTTGTTATTATATTTTTATAAATCTTTAATATGTTTTTGGGGCAATTATTAGTCTCATCCAATATTTACATGAATTGTTGTTGTTGTTGTGTCACAGACAAAATGTTAAAGTTATTTGTTTTTTTTTTGGTTTCTCTCAGTGTAACTTAAACTTCAACAAATTTGTTCCTTTTGATGTTTTTTTTCGCTTCTTTGTCGTGTTATCACCCATAACCCAACAACAATACAATAATCTTAAAATCGGTGTCGTTTCTTTTATTCTTTTTTCTTTAATTTTTGTTCTGTTGTGTCTTCTATTTAGTCTTATAGACGTATAATCTTCAAAAGACATCGTCATTTTCTATTGTTGTCGGTGGTTGGTGGAACAACAGATGTCGTCAACCTGCAGTTGAAAGCCACAAAATGACATTATCTTTCATTGCTGTGTGTAGTAGTTTTTTTTTTGTATACCCTCCACTTAGTGGTAGAGGATATATGTATATAAATGTGTCATTCCGTTTGTAACTCATCGAAATATGGGATCAGTCTGTCCGTCTGTCTGTTGAAATGGCGATCACGTCCAAAATATTATACAGATTTGACTGAAACTTAACATATTTACTTGTTGTAGTCCCAAAAAGTTTGGTATTGCGTTTAAGCGATATTGGTTAAGCGGTTCAAAAGTTGTAAAAGAAAATATAAGGACAAGTCTAAAATTTTGGAACCTACATAACCTAAAACTACAAAATATTTTATTACTGCTGCAGGTAAACATATGTGAACAGAATTCGATGCAGAGTAAAATTAAAACAAGTATAAACATAACTTTTTTACACAAACATATTTTTTCGCAAACTTGTTTTTGTCAAAAAAATTTTTTAGAGAATTCTTTTTCCAAATTTTTTTTTCAAATATTTTTCACAAAATTAATGTGCTCGATTCTCGAATACGACTTCACCATTCACCCAATTTTTAAAAATTTGATATTCTTTCGAATTTTAAGATTTTTAAATTTTTTTCTTGTAACAATTAAAGGTCTAGTTAATATCTTTAATACTTACAAGAACAAATTTAAAAATCTTAAAACTCGAAAGAATATTAAATTTTTAAAAATTATGTGAACGGGGAAATCGTATTCCAGAATCCAGCACAATATCTTTTACCAACAAATTGTTTTCAGTTTTCAGAAAAAAGATTATTGCAAAAATATTGCAAAAATAATCTTTTTTACATTGTGGAGAGTATAAATATATTCGGCAAAGCCGAATTTAACTTTTTTACTTGTTTCTTTGTGTTTTGGCTTTTACTGTTGATTTTTATTATATTTTGTTGTTGGTTTTTTTTTTGATTTTTCTGATTTTTTTTGGAAACTAATATGTTGAAAGAAGGCGAGAGTGATGGATGAGGTGAAGTAGATTTGAAACAAGAATAGTACTAAAAATTATAGAGTAGTACTAAAATGGTACCAAAAAGTACCAACAACTTTTAAATTATTTAATGAAATATACATACCAGAAAAAAATAATCCATGTGTTTTAATTAAAGAGACTTTGAAGTGCTTTAAACAAAACCAGTAGGAAAGTCACATTCGGTTTCGCCGAATCCCTTAATACCCCCAAAATATCCATTTTAAGTAAAAACAATTAATAAAGTTAAATAAAAACAAATTATTTTGAAAAAATTTAAAAAAAAAAAAAATCACGAAAAATTTTAGGAAAAAAAATGTTTACGAAAAAAAAGTTTGGTACAACAAGTGATAGTGTTAAATTCGTTTTTTTCGAATCGTTTATACCCTCCAACATGCAGTAGACGTTGGAGACAATTTCCCCTTTTCGATAAGTGTTGACAAATATATTAATTTTGGTTTTAGCACTTAATTAATACAATTATCATTAACTCGCCTTCAAAGGGGCGGGCCAAAAAAAATTTACTTTTCTGACCCACTTGGAATCAAATGATTTTGAATTTTCTGGTCATGTTGAATAGAGATGGACGCGTGAGTGAATTTTGACAAACGCACGCTCACAAAAAAAAAATAGTTGGAGTCGATTTAGCGATGTCTGTCCGCCTGTCCATCTAACAGTTTAATTAATCAATCGACTTTAAATTTGAAACTTAAGCATCTTTTGGCCCAAGGACGAAGCCAATTGAAAAGATAGGACTGGAAGTTTGACAAAGAAGGTCGTAAAGAAAAATAAGAAAAAGGGTAGGAGAAAGAACAGCACCTTGCGGTACCCCTGAATTTAGCCGGAACTCATCTGATGAGAACCCATCTATAACAACACGTATAGTACGGTCTCTGAGAAAGCACGATATAAATCGAGAGAAATCACTACCGACACCAAATGCAATAAGCTTCGAAACGAGTGCACCGTGCCACACACGATCAAACGCCTTGGAAATATCTAGAGCAGCCACCTTGCTTTCACCAAATTGGTGAATAGAACGACTCCAACGTTCCATAAGGAACTCTAACAGGTCTCCCGTAGAACAACTTCTACGAAAGCCATACTGTCGATCGCACAAAAGTGAATTGGACTCCAGGTAATTTACAAGGTGGTGATAAACCATGCTCTCCATCACTTTGGAGATCGTAGAGCAAATTGCAATTTGGCGGTAATTTTCTGGGTTCGTAGCCTCACCCTTTTTGGGGATTGGCTGGACGTTGGCCAGCTTCCAACATGAGGGAAAAATTCCTACCCGGTATGAATAGCAAAATAGGTTTGCCAAAGGACGAGAAAGCGACGCAGCACAACGCCTTAGCACCATTGCTGTAATACCATCCGGCCCCGGGGACTTATATATGTTAAGATCTTCAAGAACCTTTTTAACTGCTCGTGCACGAAAAAATACCTTGGACATAGTAAAGGGTACCCTTTCAAGTTCGGGCAGTGGTTGATTGCTTTCCGGTAAGTTTCTTGCAAACATCTCAGCGGAAAGGTTGGCTTTATCAACCGGGTCCGTGAATATTTGGTCATTCATTATAAGGGTTGGAATGGATGAACTAGTATTATTCTTTACCCTTTTAACGAATGACCAAAAGGTCTTACTACCCCGAGGTGCACCAAGGACCTTAGCACGCAGACGTTGTTCGTAAAGAAGTTTTTCACGTCTGAGTACACTGGCACATTCGTTCCTCGCCTGTTTACGTAACGCGTCAGTAACTGGGTTTTTGTCGTTACGCCAATTACTGAACGTATCCTCTTTGGATCTGACTGCATTCTTGCATGTCTGATTAAACCAGCACTTATGTTTTGGTTTAGTCGAAACCTGCTTGGATGGAATAAATAATTTCATTCCCAGCATTATTACATTTACCATCATTTCTGCTGCAGCGTTAACATTGTTATCAAAAAAACAGAGGTTCCAGTTGAAATGCTGAAAGAAATCGTTGAGCTCGGCCCAACGAGCCTTTTCGTAGACAAAAATAGAGCGCTTCGTCGCTGGTTTTGAAGCACTTTGAAGATCAGAAAATGAAAAGGACGCAGAAATGAGGTTATGAGGCGCAAGTAGTTAAACCTCGTATTTGTCAGGATGCGAGGTGAATTATGTTCTTATTTTTTATAATTTCCTGATTTTTTTTTTTAATTTTTCAGCATTTTCCTCAAAATTTGTTTTCTTTTTTTCTTCTGATTTTTTTCCTTATTTTAATGAAAATTACAAAATTTTTCTGCTTTCCAGGATTTTTCTGAGTTTTTCTTTGTTATTATGAATTCTGAATCCTACGAATGTTTAAAAATTTTCTCTGATCTTTTCTGATTTTTTTAATTTTTAACCAACTGTACCATCTTATCATACCTGTATTGTTAGTGTAGTTGTGTGCGTGTGTTTATTTTTATATTCTACTTTACATCAATACTTTATTTTACTACCATGTTGTTAACTTACACATGTACGTGAGTATGTAGGAGTATAAACTTTACAATACATACACAAACAAATAATTGTTGTGACTCTATACAAAACGTGAATTCTTATTTCTTTATAGAAATATTTTTATTTGTATGTATGTGTGTGTGTGTACAACAGATGATTGCATTTTAGTCCTTGAGTGGAATGTAAAATAAAAATAAAATATAATAAAAGTGGAGGATGAAGGATGAAGGAAGGAACAAATGGATGAATGACTGAATGAATTTGTTTGTGTGCATGTAGCTCTGGTAGCTACATAAGTATGTGGTTAAATTGAAAGTGATGACACTAAAAAAGTCAATAACGTTTAGTGTAAACATAGACACACACACACACTAAGACATACCAAATGTCATACACCCATACATTTATGTTTAACCACTAACTCCCTCTAAAATACAAATACAAACATGCATCATGCCAATTGTCAAACCAAAGAAATTCAAAAAAAAATAAAAAATACTACAACACCAAAATAAAACGTAATAAAATTTTTGCAAGGAGATAAAAAAAAAACTAAAAAAAAAACGAAATGAAATCTGTTAATGGAAATGTAAATAAAAATTGAATTTATGTTTGCATGACATTGGCATGTAGATTTTGTTTTTCTTTGTTTTGTTCTCCAGTTGTTTTTCTTTGCCTCCGCAATATTTGTTTGGAAAAATGAAGAAATAATAAATGGAAAAAAAACATAAACTTTTTCCAAACAAATAAACAAACAAAACCCAAATTTATTGCGTTTATAATATAATTTTTTTTGTTGAAGTCATACAAACATTTTTTATTTAACTAACACAACTACAAAACAAGAAAGAGTCATCTTTCTTTTATTTGTCTTATAAATCCTTGATTTAAAGCTATTGGAAATTAAGTAAATTTTAGAAGATTAATCTGCAGAAATGGAGAATTTAATTAAATTCTCTAGCTTACAATGTCAACATTATCTGCTATCTAACTTGGGAGAGTCAGGAGCCGTATAGGCTAAAAAATTTCTAAATTAATTGGGTTTTGCACATAATTAAAACAGTTTTGAGTAGGGCCGAAATACCCCTGTTTCCTAGTTTTTCCAGATCAATTCGCGTTTTTATTATTATTTTTGTTATTTTTTGTTATTTTTTGCACATAATTAAAACAGTTTTGAGTAGGGCCGAAATACCCCTGTTTCCTAGTTTTTCCAGATCAATTCGCGTTTTTAAGAAAAATGCAAAAAAAAAAACAAGTAAGAAAGTTATAGTCGGTCAAGACCGACCATAGGATACCCTACTCCAGTGTTTTCCGGAAAATGAGTCCCAAGTCCAAACATGGACCGATTGTATCTGCCTTTTGTTAGATCTTTATTTAGATTAGAAAACAAACACAAAACAAATTTTAGTGGAATTGGTTTATTTTTTTTTTGTCAATAGACCAATTTATCTGAATATCGGTCGAAATTTTTATATGGGGGACTAAGTACAAAAATGGTCCAATTATATTCCCATTTGATTTGGTTACTGAAGTACACGTTTAACACCTAAAAATAAAATTTTTATCAAATATTTCTATAATATTATATTATACATTATGTGAATATCGGGAAGGTGGTTTGTATGGGGACTAACAGAAGGACTGACCCGATTCCTTTGAAATTTGGAATGGTGATTTGTGCATATAAAATTTTATTACCTGCTGAATTTGAACGCGATATCTATTTTAATACGGTTATAAGAGTCATTTAAGCCGAATCCAAAGGGGGCGTTTGCATGGGGGGCTAGGTCTTAACATGGACCGATTTTCTCCAATTTCAATAGGAGAAAATCGTCCTTGGGCCAAAAGATGCTTAAGTTTCAAATTTAAAGTCAATTGATTGAAAATTGCGACCTGTATCGTGCTTAAACCGATAGATGGACAGACGGACGGACGGACATCGCTAAATCGACTCAATAAGTAATTCTGAGTCGATCGGTATACTTCAAGATAGGTCTAGGACCAATATTTCGGGTAGTTACAAACATCAGCACAAACTCATTATACCCTGTACCACAGAGTGGTGTAGGCTATAATATAAAATGGCATCTGTGGACCAAAATCGCGGTTTTGGAATTTTTTAAATATTTTTCTAATGAAATGCAACAAATTTCCGAATTTTTGAGCTGGATTTGAAAAAAAAATTCGAACATGAATTTTGGTCGAAATACGTAATTTTTTCCAACATTGACCGCTGGATGCCGACTTAAGATGACCTTGCAAAATTTTTTCATAAATTTTCCCACAATCAGCTCTAACATGGCCATCGTTTGAAAATTTTAATTTAAATTCTTACAGTCAGGGCCGCTTTAAGGTATGGCGGGGCCCTGGGCACACAAGAATTTTGGCCCCTCTGGAAAATAAAAAGTTGCATGACAAAAAAAAAACATTTTTTGATACAAATTAAACTCATGTTATTACCTGTTTTTAGAAAAATAAATTTAAAAAAAAAGAAAAAAATTTTGAGTAGGGATGTTCTACCACGAAGTCATTTTTCTTTACTTATTAAAACCATGACATTTGTGTACAACAACTTGGTTTTAATGAGAACTTTTTTATTTCACAGTCTGAGACTTTTCCTATAAAAAAAATTCAAAATCTGAGACTTTTGCCATAAGAAAAATGTCTCAGAATCGGAAACTTGTTCTAAACGAAAAATGTCTCAGAATCTGAATTTTTTTCTATATGAAAAATGTCTTAGAATCTGCGACAATTTCTTTACGAAAAATGTTTAAGAATCTGAGAATATTTTTGTACGAAAAATGTCTCAGAATTTGTGATTTTTTTTTACACGAAAAACGTCTTCGATCTGAGACTTTTTCAAATTTCTCCTACAGAAAAAGTCTCAGATGCAGTGGCGTATACAGGGGGCCCCCGGGCCCCCCCCCCCCCCCCCCGAAATGATTTCACAAATTTTAGTATTCGGTATTAAATATTATGTACAATGTAAAAAAAACTTCTTAAAAAAAATTTAAAAACATTTCAGAACCTGAAAATTTTTCTGAAGGAAGATTTTTCGAATCTGAAAATTTTTCTGCCAGAAAATGTCTCAAAATCTAAAAAAATTTTCTTTAAGAATTTGAAAAGTTTCAACTTCAAATTCTAATGGAAAATTGTATCAGAAACAGAAGCTTTATGTATACAAAAAAGGGATCTAATTGTAAATAATTTGTAGTAATAACTTGAAAATTTATTATTAGTTCATATAACAATCTTCTCAGAATCTGGTATTTATTCTGACTTTTTCTATAAAAAAAATTTCTTAGAATCTGGGAATTTGCCGTTGAAAAAATGTTCCAGATTCTGAGAATTTTTCGTATAATACCTATCTATATAATGTCCCAAACAATTAGACGTTTACTCAGAATCGAAGACTTCTCTTTAGGAAAAGTCTTAGAATCAGAGATTTTTTCTTGGGGAAAAATATCCTTTTCCCTTTTTTTGGGGAAAATATCTCAAAATCAGACACTTATGCTACCTAAAACTTTTTTTATTATAAAATGTCTTGGAATATGAGACTTTTTCTTAGGAAAAATGTATCAAAATCTGAGAATTTTTCTATACGAAAAATGTTTTAGAATCTGAGAATTTTTCTATAGAAAAAATGTCTCAGAATCTGAGACAAATGTCTCAGAATCTGAGAATTTTTTTAATAGGAAAAATATTTTAAAATCTTGAATTTTTTTATACAAAAATGTCTCAGAATCTGGAATTTTTCTATATGAAAAAGGTCTCAGAATCTGAGAAGTTTTCTGTAGGAAAAATGTGTCAGAATCTGAAAATTTTTCAATAGGAAAAATTTCCCAGAATCTTAGAATTTTTCAATATTATTTATAAATCGACCTTTTTCTTGTATTTATTATGTTTTTATTATTATTTTTCTTTAGAAAAAATGTTTTAGAATACGAGACTTTTTTAATAGGAAAATTTCTGGGAATATGATACTTTGGAACCTGATGGTTTTTCTTTAGGAAAAATGTATCAGAATCTGATGCTTTTTATAGAAATATCTTTAGAATCTTTAGAAAAATGTCTCAGAATCTAAGACCTTTTCTATTTGGAAAATATCTTAGAATCTGAAACTTTTTTATAGGCAAAATGTCTCAAAATCTAAGACTTTTTCTATAGAATAAATGTGTTAAATATTTTAAAATCTTGAATTTTTTTATAGAAAAATGTCTCAGAATCTGGAATTTTTCTATATGAAAAAGGTCTCAGAATCTGAGAAGTTTTCTGTAGGAAAAATGTGTCAGAATCTGAAAATTTTTCAATAGGAAAAATTTCTCAGAATCTTAGAATTTTTCTTTAGAAAAAATGTCTCATACTTTTTCTTTAGGAAAAATGCCTCAAAGTTTAAGACTTTTTCTATAGGAAAAATGTTTCAGAATCTGTGACCTTTTTTATAGGAAAAATGTATCAAAATCTGAGACTTTTTCTATAAAAAAATTTTTCAGAATCTGAGACTTTTTCTAACGAAAAAATGTCTCAGAATCTGAGACTTTTTCTAAATGATAAATATCTTAGAATCTAAGATTATTTCTACTTGAAAAATATTTCAGAATCTGTGACTTTTCCTATAGAAAAAATGTCTCAGATTCTGAGACATTTTTTCTATAGGAAAAATTTTTCAGAATCTGAGGCTTGTTCTATAGGAAAAATATATCAGAATCTGAGATTTGTTCCGTAGGAAAAATGTCCCAGAAACTGTGATTTATTCTATAGGAAAAATGTCTCAGAAGCAGGGACTTTTTCTATAGAAACGACGTACAATGTACGTCGTACATATCTTAAAAAATTTTAAATTTTTGAGGGAAAAATTTTCATTGGTTTATATTTGGTTTCTCTTAATCAGTTACATTTTGTTTCAAGGGGAAGACGGCGGGAGAAAATTAAATGTAAATTAAAAAAAAAAATGTTGGGCCCCCAGCGAAATAAAATCCTGGATACGCCCCTGCTCAGATGTATACGAAAAATCTGTTACGAGTCTGAGAATTTTTCTGATAGAAAATGTGAAATTATCTTTAAAAGCAAATTAAAAAAAATGTTACTGCATTATTATATAAACGAATCTATTGTTAATTTGGGGCCCCTTTAGGTCGGGAGCCCTGGGCACGTGCCCAGTGGTTAAAATGGAACTGAGTACAGTTTGGTAAAATTTATAAAACTCCAGAAAAATTGTAGAAATTAAAAAAAATAATTAAATTTCATAAAAACTTTATTTAATTTAGACAAATTGTCAAAATCCTAAATTTAAAAAATGTTTTCCAAAAATTTTATTCGTTCGGCGAAATTTCTCGTCTTGTGACAATATTTCTAAACACAAGCGTTTAAGCTATTTGTTTATTTTTTTTTTTTCCAGTTATCCATGTTCTACTATTTCATAATATTTGCATTAATAAATGTATTAAATTACAGACACATAGAAATACAGTGTAAACATTATAAACACAGCATGCATTTTAACTTCAAAATTATTTTTGAATATACACAGAAAATAAAATCGTCATATTTAAATCAAAAAACATCAATTGTAAATCAACAAAACATGATATCAACCAAACATTGAGTAAAAACGGCCGCCTGTTAGCCCATAATACAAAATTTCGATTTTGTTTTCAATAAACTCAGTTAAGTAATTTTATTTCAAAATTACACTGTGCTACAAAAAACACAAAATCAAATATACTTTTAAAATGAGGTAGTTAAGGTTGTAGGTCTCGTAGAAAAGATCACAAAAATGCCCATCAAACTTGCCTGACACTCTCAAATTTTAAAGTTATTGTCAAAAAACGATTTTTTGGGACTTTTCTCACTAAACCACGTGTTACTTAAACATTTATCAACCGATTTTCAATTTTTCAACTGTTTTGGATAGAAGAAGGAATTTGCTTTTCATGTTTGTGAATTGGTCTATACATATAAAAAAGATATGTATTGAATTTTTCAACAATATCTAATTTTTTGTTATTTTTTGAAAATTTTTTGAGTTTATCGATTTTTTTCTGTTATAGTTCGTTCAACAACATTTATATTTATAAACGTATTCTTAAAGAAAATTTAATTGTGAATACGATGAGCTCTATACCGAAAAAATCGGATTACAATTAACAGAGTTGTGATAATTTTTCTAAAAAGAAAATTAAGATTTTGCTTGAAATTGCCGTTCGGATAACCCAGGCAAAAAAAAATAAACGAACATAATAAGAGGTCGCGTATCATTATTTTAAAGGTTTTTTGCCTCCTGAATTCCAACTTGACCTTGAAATTGCGCTATCTTATTAAGTTTTTGATATATAAATTTATGTTAAATATCTCAAAAACCTAACGAGATAGAGCAATTTGAAGACCAGACTCGGATTCAGAGCGCCAAAAACCTTTAAAAATATTGTACATGACCTCTTATGATAAAATTATTTTTTTGGCCTTGGATATCTGAACGGCGATTTCCTGCAAAATCTTAATTTTCTTTTTTAGAAAAATTATCACAACTCTGTCAATTGTTATCCGATGTCTTCAGGATAAAGCTTATCGTATTCAGAATCAAATTTTCTTTAAAAATACGTTTATAAATATAAAGGTTGTTAAACGAACTATAGCAGAAAAAAATCGATAAACTCAAAAAATTTTCAAAAAACAACAAAAAAATTAGATTTTATAGAAAAAATCAATAAATATCTTTTTTATATGTGTAGACCAATTCACACACATGGAAAGCCTCATACTTCTTCTATCAAAAACAGTTAAAAAATTTAAAAACGTTTTTTGACAATAACTCTAAAATTTGAGGGTGTCTGGCAAGTTTAATGGGCATTTTTGTGATCTACTCGACAAGACCAACAACCTATACTATGTCACATCAGAAGTATTTTTTTCATTGTAGCACAGTGTTATTTTATCATATCAATAAATAGTGTTTGTGTTTATTAAATTTTTTTATTGAAAAAAAATTTCATTTGTCAGATCAACAAATTGTGTTTGTGTTTGTTGAATTTCTTTGTTGAAAAAAAAATTAACATTTTTTACTTTTGTCAGATAAACAAATTGTATTTGTGTTTGTTGAATTTCTTTGTTAAAAAAAAAATCTTTTTTCAACAATCAAAATTTACAAACGTTTGTTGATATAACAAATTTCCGTATAGGAGCACTTTCAGTGGAAAAATTAAAATTAATTGTATTCACAAATATGGGGGTCAATACAACAATTTGGTTTCTTCTGTGTACTTATTCAATGAAATATTTAAAAATTCAAATTTTTATTCAAAAGAAGTTTTCGCTTAAAAAATTAATTTTTCACAAAAATTTCAGATAAGTTTCAGAAGCTCAAAAACTTTTGGAACACACTGTACATAATTATGTATATTAGCTACTGATAAGTTAATGTACGAATACAATTCATTATTTTCACTTTATGAGCATTCGTTGAAAAACCATAATAAAGCCATAAAAGTTTATACATACAAGTAAATTTCAAAACAACAAAGTGTGAAAAATTTAAATATAATACATACGAGTGAGTACCTATAAATGTATTACAAACCAAATCAAAAAAAAAATAATATTAAACAACAAACCCTCCTGCTCTACTTAAAGTTATAAAATTGTGAAAGATTCAAAAGAATTTTTTAAAAACGGTTTAAAAAATGTTAATGAAGATAACAATTTAAAAACTGATTTAATACATTTTTAATCTAATAGATTTGGATTTAAATCCACTAGATTTCGGAATTTTTTTTTAACCTACATCGAAAGAATTTTGTTCATTACGGCTATGAAAACGTACATTGATTCTATGAAAAAATCATTAGAAGTCAGCCAATGATGCCCTTCATAGAATCTATGAAACAAATTCATAGAAACCAGAAATCTATGAAAAAGTTCATAGGCTATGAAAAAAAAAATATTTTCAATTCTATTTTTATTTATTTTTTTTTTTTTCATTTTCATTTATTTTATTATTTAATTTTTATTTATTTTTTTTTATTTTTTTATTTATTTACAATTTTCTATTTTTAAACATTTTAATGGTTTTAACTTATCCCCCACCGAGATTCGAACACAAAACCAGTTTTTCGTGAAGCTCAGTCTCTAGCCACCGAGCTAAAGTATACAAACAAATTATGACACTTAAAATCCATTTTGTTTAATATTCTGCTTTAACATATTGAGTTTGTATCTAAGCTCTGCCAAACTCTATGTGTGTGTTTGTAGAAAAAAAAATATTTGTGTATTTGCAAAAAAAAAAAAATAACGAACATTATAAACTAAGTATTAGTCGGCGAGGTTTTCCTCCTTTGGAGGCGCTGATAGCTAAGGCGTCGATTATAAATTTCCCAGCCGGTAGGTCTTGGGGTCGAATCCCGCCAGGGCAGCAATATTTTTTTACGTTTTTTATGTTTTTTTTTTTATTTTTTAATATATTTATTCATTTTTTTAATTATTGTAACATTATTTTAATTATTAAAAAAATTAAAAGGCTTATTGATGACATTTTTTTCTATTAATAACATTCATAAGTTCTATGAATTTTTTCTATAAATCTAACAAAATTTATGAATAAAATTCTATAAATATTTCACAATACTAAAGAATATTCATTCAGCCAATGAATTGTTTCATAGATTCTATGAATTTGGTTTTATGAAATTTGTTCATAGATATTATGAACAATAATTCTTTCAGTGTACAAACTTCTCTGCAATCTTGTTTCTATTGAAATTTATTTGTTTTGAAAGCAGAAAAATTTTTTTATTGTTGGCTCATTTCCGATTAAAATATTAATTGTATTGACAAATTGTGTTGTTGAATATAACAAATTTGTTTGTAAATACAATTAAATTGTTTTGTTAATATAACGCTTAAATTAAAGTTAATTGTTTATTTTTTTTTCGTTTTAAACATTTAATTTTTTTCAGAATTTTACAAAATTCAAAATTTTTCTATGGAACATCCCACATAAAATGGCCCATATAATAAACTGTTAATTAGTTTTTTTTTTCTCTTCCAGTTTTATTTTTCAGCTTTTGCTTTTTTGTGTGTTTGTTTTTATAATGAAAAAATATGAAAATGTATGGATTAGTTTTAGTAGTATAGATTTCATAATCATTGCAATACGAGTATGAGTACTCGTAACCAACTAAGCGGATTAATGTTTAATCAACCAGTGGTCGAACGGTTTATTATCGATAAAAATAAAACGTTAAAAAAATACTTAGCAAAAAAAAAAAAAAACATAATAATAATTGAAAACTAATAAAAATCTATAGCCATTTATATAAAACTCTAGCACATACATTTAGCAGACAGACCTAAACAGCGACATACACATACGCGGCAGATTTTAAAAGATTTAATTCTATTTATCTTCCTATATAAGCGTCCAATGTAACTGTTTCATAAATATTATGAAATGTTTCATAAATATTATAATTACATTTTTTTTACGTATTTCATTTTATATGTATATGGAACTATTTCATAATATAAATGAAGTGTTTCAGAAATACAATGAAATTTTTCATTCACATAATGAAAGGTTTTCACAAATGTAATGAATCATTCATAGTATTTCTGAAATACTTCATTTATACTATGAAAAAGTTCCATATATATAATCAAATAAGTTGAAAAAAATATTATTTCTATGAAATGTTTTATAGTTTTTATGAAACATTTCATAGTATTTATGAAACAGTTACATAGTACGAACTTTCATAAATACTATGAAATAGTATTATAGTATTTATGAAACATTTCATAATAATAATAATAACAATGAAAGGTTTTCATAAAAGTAATGAATCATTTCATAGTATTTCTGAAACACTTCATTTATAATATAAAATAGTTTCATATATATAATAATAAGAAAATATTATTTCTATGAAATGTTTTATAGTATTTATTAGAGATGGGCGCGTGAGTGATTTTTGACTCTCACTTACGCTCACGACAGGAATTTTTGAATCATGCACACTCACTCGCGAACATATTTTTTCTACTCACACTCACTCACAATCACGTGAGTAAATTTAATACAACTCACACTCACGTGCACTTACGCAAGCTTCACTCACACTCACGTTGACTCACACTTACGAAACTATTATTTATACAAAAAACAATGTTCAAAAACTAAAATTTCAAAAATCTTAAAAAAATTTTAGCAAAATTTAAAGTTCAGCGAAATTTTATATTTTTTTTCTGCTTTTTTGGGACGAAATCTTAAGTTAAGCCAAATTTTACAATTTTTTGTTGCTTTTTTTGGTATGAAAGGAAATATGAAGAGGAAATAAATTACGCAAACTCACGCAAAAAATCGACTCACGCACACTCACTCACGCTTATTACGCATCTTACTCACGCAAACTCACTCACGCAATTTTCTTCTCCACTCACACTCACTCACAATCACGTGAGTAAAATTGAATTCAGTCACACTCACGCGTGATCACGCGTGAACCACGCTCTAATCTGCTCATGTGCCCATCTCTAGTATTTATGAAACATTTCATAATATTTATGAAACAGTTATATTGTACGAACTTTCAAAAATACTATGAAATAGTTTCATTTATAACTTGAAATATTTAAGAAAAAATAATTTAAATCTATCAAATGATTTATTGTATTTATGAAACATTTCATAGTATTTACGAAGAGTTTCAATAAAGTTTATGAAATTGTATTCATTATATTTCATTATATTTATGAAAGTTTTCATAAATATAATGAAATATTTTTTTATAAATATTGACCCTATGAACAATTATGAAGCGGCCTTATTGTATTTATGAAACTGTTACATTGGACGAACCGTCATGACGGTCATGAAGATTTTCATTGTATTAATGACAGTTTTCATAAATATAATGAAGCTTTTTATTTGAGTGTAGAAACTTTAAATTTGGAATGTAAGAACCTGCGTCGGAATCCTCGTTCCGAAAAAAGTACTTTTTGTATTTTTATACTTTTTTTCTCTTTCCAAAAATAATGGTCATAAAAACAAAAAAAGGAACATTCCTAAAAAAGCTCCTTTTTCGAATTCTGATGCTAAGGGAACAAAAAGGGTAAAAATAGTGTACTTTTGTACTTTTTCTAACTCTTGAAAAGAAAAGTACTTTTTTTACTTCGATACTTTTTTCTTTTTCTAGAAATAATGGTCATGGCAACAAAAAAAGGAAACATTCTTATAAATGTATGTAAGTATTTTTTCAAATTTTGATGCTAAGCGGACAAAAAGGGGAAAAATAGTGTACTTTGGTACTTTTTCTAACTTTTGAAATAATGGTCATAGAAACTTGATTTTTGAAACGAAGGACCCTTCAGCAAAAACACTGTTCTGAAAAAAGTACTTTTTTGGAAATTTCGATTTAAATCGAATTGGTACGAATTGGAATATTGAAATTTTGAAGGTAGAAAATAGGATTCTTGAAATTTTAAACGGAAAAAAACATTGTGATAAAAGCACTTTTTTGATGATCTGATTCCAAAAAAAATTGTACTTTGGTACTTTTTATATTTCCTAAAAAAATAGCCCTCCAAGAGAGTTTAAATGGGAAAATATCGTATTTTGGTACTTTTTATATTTCCTGAAAAAATAGCCCTATTGGTACGAATGCGGACAGCGGAGAAAAACATTGTGAAAAAACACTCTTTGATGATCTGATTCCAAGAGGGCTTAAAGGGAAAAAAAAATCTACTTTGGTACTTTCTAAATTTCCCTGCAAAAATGTACGGAATCCTTATTCCGAAAAAAGTACTATTTGTACTTTAATATTTTTTTTCTTTTTCCAAAAATAATGGTCAAAGAAACAAAAAAAAAATATTCTTAAAAAAGCACTTTTTTGAATTCAAATGATAAGGGGACAAAAAGGGGAAAAATAGTGTACTTTGGTACTTTTTTAAACTCTAGGGGACAAATTGGGGAAAAATAGTGTACTTTGATAATTTTTCTAACTCTTGAAATAATGGACATAGAAACATGATTTTTGAAACGTAGGACCCTTCAGCAAAAACACTGTTCTGAAAAAAGTCCTTTTTTGAAATTCCGATTTTAATCGAATTGGAATATTGAAATTTTTAACGTATTAAATTGGAATCTTGAAATTTTTAACGAAATAAAACATTGTGATAAAAAAACTTTTTGATGATCTGATTCCAAGAGGGTTTAAAGGGCAACAAAATTGTAATTTGGTACTTTTTATGTTTCCTAAAAAAATACGGTTGAAGGGGAAAAAATTGTACTTTGGTATTTTTTATATTTCCTGAACAAATAGCCCTATTGGTACGAATTGGAATCTTGAAATTCGGAACGTAGAATAGATAAAATCCCATTTTGCGCGTATCTGATTCCAAGAGGGTGTGAAGGGAACAAAATTGTACTTTGGTACTTTCTATATTTCCTAAAATATAGCGCTAGAAACTAAAATTTGGAATGTTGGATCTCGTAGAAACACCAAGCAATAAAATAATTGAATAAAAGCACTTTTTTGAGGGGTAAAAAAGGGTAAAAATTTGTACTTTGGTACTTTTTCAATCTTTTGAATTAATGATTCCAGAAACTTAAAATTCGCAATGTAGGAATTTTGAAAAAAAAACAAGTCTACCATGAGTAGGTACTTTTTACGAAATTTCGATTTTAAGAGGGTAAAAAAGAGTACTATGGTACTTTTTTGATCTTCTGATCAAAAAAGTACCATAGTACTGAAAAAATGTGTCATATTTTTGGAATGTACGAAAGAAAAAATTCTAAAAAAAAGGTTATTAAAAATTTCTGATACTAAGTAAACAGGAGGAAAAAGTATAAATTGGTACTTTTCGATTTTCTAAAAAAAGTTTATTTTAGAAAATTTTGATTGCAAGAGGATAAAAAAGAGTACCTTGGTACTTTTTGGTCATATTTTTGGAATGTATACAAACAAAACATTCTGAAAAGTGTCTTATAGAAATTTCTATTACTGCAAGGGTAAAAAGGGGTAAGAAGGGATAAGAAATTGTCCCTTGTCCGATTTCCTAAAAAAATAATGGGTATTGCAAATGTATGTATATTGAAATTTTGTAAAATAGGTTCTTAAAAATTTCGGTTCGAAGGGGTTAAGGAGGGATAATTGAAAATTGGTACTTTTTAATAACAATTGACTTGAAAAATTCTTAGATCTTGGAATTGTCTTTATGAAATTTTTCATATAGAAAAATTCGTAGAAATTTTTCGTATAGAAAGTATGTCAAAATAATAAATTCTTTTTAACATCTGCCTCACACATATTCATTCACGCAATCAATTATATGCTAAATGAATTTTATACACTGAAAAAAAAAACGCACATATAACTAAACAATTTATTCACACATACACACACATGCCTAAACTTAAAACAAAAAAATTCCATAATAAATAGAACGAGAAACGTTTTTGTGATTGTGATATTATTATGCAAATTCTTTGCAAATTGCAATTAATTAAAAACGATTAGTGAGTGGATTGAAATGGTTGCATTAAACAAAAAAAACGAAAAAAAAACTTTATTAGAATAGAAAAGTGATTTGCAAACCCACAAACACACACACACACAAATAAAAAAAAACATCAATAAATGAGGGAAAATTTATAGAGAAAAAGAGTGAAAAGCAGATACTAATAAATGAAATTCTGCGGTTTTTAGCATGATAAAAGTGACACGATAAAACATTTTTTTTTTTGAAAAATAGTAGCAAATACACATTTGTTCAGATTACTGTTATAAAGGGGGAGGCTGCCTTTAAAAGGTAACAAAAAATTAAATGTCAGTACAAACAAGTAGAAAAGTTAAATTCGACTTTGCCGAATCTATGAATACCCTCCACAATGCATTTTTTTTAAAGGGTAGTACATTTTTTAACGTGAAAAAATTAACAATTTCGATTAGAAATATTTTATTTTGAGTAAAAAACTCTTTTTTGTCACTTTTTTAAAAAAAAAAGAAAAATTACTAATTTTTTTTTTGAGTGTAAAATTTTTTTCGAGTGTAATGTTTTTTTTACTGTAAAAATATTTCTGAGTGAATGCACGGACGTATGTACACAAAATATTGTCATTTTTCTAAAATAAAAAACCCGTGTAAAAATGTAATAGATCTTATCTGATCTGTTCATATATGTTCATATATGATCGTATCTGATTGCATATAATTATATCTGAAATGTCCAAAATCGAGATCTAATTATATCTCGGATTTGGTCAACATTGCCAAATCCGAGATATAATTAGATCTCGATTTTGGTCATTTTAGATATATTTATATCTAATCAGACATGATCATATATGAATAGATATAAACAGATTAAATAAGATCTAATCCATTTTTACACGGGAAACTAAATTTTTTTTTTTTGAGTGTAAAATTTTTTCGAGTGTAATGTTTTTTTTTACTGTAAAAATATTTTTTACACAAAATATTGTCATTTTTGTAAAAAAAAACTAAATTTTTTTTTGTGTAAATTTTTTTTGAGTGTAAAAATTTTTTTGGGTGTAAATTTTTTTTTGAGTGTAAATTTTTTTTCGAGTGTAATTTTTAAGTCACCAATGCTTTTAAAACTAAACGAGTTTAAAAAGCATTGCTTTAAAATTAAACAAGTTTGAAAAGCATTGTTTAGTTACCACCAATGCTTTTAAAACTTGTTAAAACACGTGGCATTTTAAATGAAACTAATCTGAAATTCAGGGTTTTGCTTATAACTGTTGAACCACTAAACCAATTGAGCTGAAATTTAATACCAAATAGACCCGGGGAACGGCAAAGATACATGCCAAGCTTCAGGAGTCTCATTATTGTCTTTCGAATCTTATCGTGTTTTTTATCTTGTAAATTCGCGAAACACCCTTGCCGAAATTTACTCTTTTGCTCATAACTTTTGAACCACTGGACCGATTTGGCTGGATTGCAATACCAACCTGACCAGGTAAATGACAAACATATATGCCAAACTTCAGTTGGCTCTGTAAAGTCTTTCAAAAGTTAGCGTGTTTTCTACGGACAGACAGACAGACAGACGGACGGACGGACGGACGGACGGACGGACATCGCTAGATCGTCTTAAAATCGATCGAGGATCATAAATATATGTATATACTTTATGGGGTCCTAGACCAATATTTCGAGGTGTTACAAACGGAATGACAAACTTATATATACCCTCTATCACTAGAGTGGAGGGTATAAAAACACATTGACTTAATAAGAACTCTACGCAGAAAATACTAACGTGTGTTTTATATCAATTAAAATTTTACTTTGTTATCAATTTAATAGCAATTAAATATTTATTTGATTCAATTAATACTTTAATCAATTTTTTACATAGCTTGTTTAATTTATATTGCTTACCGTGTGCGAGTATGTGCTTTTGTTTTATGCCAAAAACTCTTGCACCCACAAAACAAAACTGGTAAATGCAAACAGTTTGTTGAAAATTGTTTTTCAGTTCTGATATAGATTTTTGAATTCTCATTGTGTTTATAGTTTATGTATATAAAAAGTTTATATTAAAACAAAAAAATTTCTTTGCAGCATAAATATATTTTGTAAATACTATATTAATTAATAGACAAGCTCGAGGCCACAGTTGTTTTTTAAAATAATAATATTTAAAAAATAACTGTGGCTTCGAGCTTGTCTATTAATTAGAGATTGGCGCTGGTCACGTGATTTGCGTGATTCACGTGAATCAAGCGTGAGTGATTTTTATTTCAATCACGTGATTGTGAGTGAGCGTGAGTAGAAAAAAATCTGAGTGAGTGATTAGTGAGTGAGTCATTTATTTTTTGCGTGAGTTTGCGTGATAAGATTTTTTGATTTGCCCAATTTTGTTTAATTTTTTGTAAAAAGATTTTTTTTAAAGTTTTGTTTTTTATTTTGGTAAGAAAATTTTATTGCGTGAGTCAAGCGTGAGCGTGATTAAGTTTTTTATTACTCACGTGAATAGTGAGTGAGCGTGAGTAAAAAAAATTGCGTGAGTGATTGGGAGCCAAAATCCACTCACACGCCCATCTCTACTATTAATTAATATAGAATTGAATAAAAAACAAGTAGAAAAGTTAAATTCGACTTGGCCGAATCTATGAATACCCTCCACAATGCCCTTTTGTAAGTGATAGTAAATTGTCTAACGTGAAAAAATTACATTTTTGATTAGAAATATTTTATTTTGTGTAAAAAAAACTTTTTTTTTGCAATTTTTGAAAAAAAAAAAAAAAATTACTAATTTTTTTTTTTTGAGTGTAAAATTTTTTTTGAGTGTAAAATTTTTTTCGAGAGTACTTTTTTTTGTTTTGGTATAAAAATATTTTTGAGTGACAAAAATACGTTGGAAAATCTTTTTGTGACTTACCAATGTTTTTAAATCAGGTTAAACCGGTTTTCAACACGTGAATTTAAGGTGAAGCTAATCTGAAATTCACGGTTTTGCTAATAACTTTTGAACCGATTTGGCTGAAATTCAATACGAACTTGGCTAAAGGAATGACAAATATATATGCCCAGCTTCAGAATCCTCAGAATCGCTTTCGAAAGTTATAGTGTTTTTTATCTCGTAAATTCGCGAAAAACCCTTGCCGAAATTCACTCTTTTGCTTATAACTTTTGAACCACTGGACCAATTTCGCTGGATTGCAATACCAACCTGACCAGGCAAATGCCTAACATACTTATATGCCAAACTTCAGGAGCCTCCGTAAAGTCTTTCAAAAGTTAGCGTGTTTTCAACAGACAGACAGACGGATGGACGGACGGACATCGCTAGATCGATTTAAAATCGATCGAGGATCATGAATATATATACTTTATGGGGTCTTAGACAAATTTGTCAAGGTGTTACAAATGGAATGACAAACTTATATATACCCTCTATCACTAGAGTGGAGGGTATAAAAATAAGTAAGAGTATTAAATTCGGCTGTGCCGAATCTTTAATACCCTCCAACATGAAAAAAAAAAAATCAGGGGCGTATTTTTTTGGGAGGAGGCTTCGGCGAGAGCAGTGGGGGACACCTCCCCCTCTCTAAAAATGTTTACTAATTTATTCGTAATCCTTTTTGTACTTAAGTAATACAATTTTATTATTATTTAAACTATTTTTTATATCCACGCTCTTAAAAGAGGGGCGAGCAAAAAAAAAAAAATGTTAGTCCCCCGGTCCTAGTGCAGTACTCTGAACTTCTTCTTGCATAAAATTGTTTCATTTGTTTAACAAAAATATAAAAAAAACACGTAAAAAAATTGTGTTTTTCAGAGGTTGGTTTAGTTCCTCAAGGTGGAACTTTTTTCCCCCTGGTTCGATTTTGCCCATTTACGAACTTAACCTGCCTTGAACCATAAGACATATTTGTGCCAAATTTGTATTTTGTTTTATTTTGGACTGCATAGTGCCATCTACAGACAGACGGGCGGACAAACGGACATTCACAGAAAGTCTTAGAATCGATCATGGATCAATAATATATATACTTTATGGGGTCCCCGACCGATATTTCGATGCGTTACAAACGGAATGACAAAGTGAGTAAACCCCCATACTGTGGTTGGAGGGTCTCAGAATCGATCACGGATCAATAATATATATACTTTTTGGGGTTCCCGACCGATATTTCGATGCGTTACAAACGGAATGACAGAGTGAGTCAAAAGGTCGAATAAATATAATAATATTGAATATATTTTGTGAAGTTTAAACAAAAAACACGACTTTTTTCAAACTTCTTTATTTAAGAAGTTTGACACTTAAAGCATTTATATGCACTAATTAAAATTTCAGTTGATTTTAAATTTTATTTTTAACTAGCTGTTTTGCACCCGGCGTTGCCCGGGTTGAAAAACATATATAATCAATGAGTTATTTATTAGTCAGTTTAATTACTGCTTCGTGACTTGAGGTTTGGTCGATTTTTTCGATTTTTCTCAGCGTGGGGAACATGGTATGTATGTGTTCCTCCCTCATGGGAACAATCCTAATATTAATGTACATATTTCTTTAATGGCTTTTAAAAGGAACCTACAGTTCCCTCCTCGGTTAGCACTTTATGTGGTGAAAACTTCAATAAAGACATAACTTTCACTGAAGTTCAAGTGGGAGTGGCATTTAACGCATTTAGTTAAATTTTGGTCTCATGTGACCTATACTTTAGTTCCCCTATTGGTTAGCTCGTGAAAAAAATGCAATTAAATTTGCTCAGCTGTTTTTCCACGTTCGCGGAACAGGCAGACATAACTCTCACTAAAGTACAAAGGGGCTTGCCATTATATGCCTTTTTATCAGTCGCTGTTTAATATTGACTACAAAGTGGCGTGCCATTATACAGAAAAAATTATTTTTTAATTTAATACAAAGGGGTGCTGCATTTTAAGCCCCTTGGCCCGATCGACACGGTAAATACCATCTATGGTGAAAATTGTTTTTAAATTTGTTTCACCGATAACGCGTGAGTACGGATCAGACAAAAATAAATTGTCTATAGTTTTCGCCTCAATAAGTACTAAATAGCTGTGGTAAAAATTATAATAACATCGGGTTCGCCGTTTAAGCGTGATTACGTGAAGGCAGAATAAACTTTCAGAACATTGCAAAAGACGTTGCAGTTGATACAGACTAAAGTTCCCGCCTCTGTTAGTACTCTCTTTGGAAAATGTTTTGGTAAAATCGGCTTAGTAGTTTAAGCGTTATTAAGGAACAGACCTAATCTAATAAAATAAAAAGGGGCGTGCTATATTATTTTTTATTTAAATCGGTATAGTCGTTTAAGCATGATTACGGAACATTCCGAAAAACGTTCAGTATAGTACAAAAGGGGCGTGTCAAAGAGGCGTGACATTTTTCGCCTCTTTGTGCAAATGCGCTCTATTTATAATCTATAGTTTTCTCTTCGGTTAGTACTATCATTGGTAAAAATTTCACTAAAATCGGTTCAGCCGTTTATGCGTGATTACGGAACAGGAAGAAATAACGTTCAATGTAATACAAAGGGGCGTGCCATTTTACGCCTTCTTTTTTGATCGCCCTCTATTGTGGCTCATAGTTTTCGCTTCGGTTAATACTATCTGTGGTGAAAATTTCATGAAAAACAGCTCAGCCGTTTAAGCGTAATTGCGGAAAAGCAAGAAATAACTTGCAGTGTAATAAAAAGGGGCGTGACATTTTACGCCCCTTGTTTCCATCGCCCTCTACTGTGGCTCATAGTTTCCGCCTCGGTTAGTACTATCAGTGGTAAAAATTTCAGTGAAATCGGTAAAATCGCTTTTCAGTGATTGCGGAACAGGCAGACATAGTTTCTGTATAGTAAAAAGGGGCGTGTCATTTTACCCCAATTTTTTCCGATCGCGGATTTTTCTATCTCTGGTGAAAATTTCATGAAAATCGATTCAGCCGTTTTTCCGTTGTTGCCGGACAGGCAGATATAGCTTTAACATGGTACAAAGGGGCGTGGCATTTTACGACCCTTTGTCCGATCGCGGTTGCTTATGGCCTATAGCTCCCGCCTCGGTTAGTACTATCTGTGGTGAAAATTTCATGAAAATGGGTTAAGCCGTTCTTTACTTATTGCGGAACAGGCAGATATAGCTTCAGCATGGTACAAAGGGGCGTGGCATTTTACGCCCCTTTATCCGATCGCTGTCGCTTACGGCCTATAGTTCCCGCCTCGGTTAGTACTATCTGTGGGGAAAATTTCATGAAAATGGGTTAAGCCGTTCTTTACTTATTGCGGAACAGGCAGATATAGCTTCAGCATGGTACAAAGGGGCGTGGCATTTTACGCCCCTTTGTCCGATCGCGGTCGCTTATGGCCTATAGTTCCCGCCTCGGTTAATACCATCTGGGGTGAAAATTTCATGAAAATCGGTTAAGCCGTTTTTCTGTTTTTGCCGGACAGGCAGATATAGCTTCAGCATGGTACAAAGGGGCGTGGCATTTAACGCCCCTTTGTCCGATCGCGGTCTCTTATGGCCTATAGTTCCCGCCTCGGTTAGTACTATCTGTGGTGAAAATTTCATGAAAATCGGTTAAGCCGTTCTTTACTTATTGCGGAACAGACAGACAGACAGAAAGACAGACAGAAAGACAGACAGACAGACAAACCAACAATCAGATTTATAATATTAATAGGGATTAAATTTCCACTTCATTTAATTCAAAATTATTAACTTTTTATTTTATTTTCATTTACAATTAAAATTAATGTTTAAATGTATTAATTTAAATTAATAATTTACAATTTTTTTAATTAATTTGCTCATTTTCGTGATTGGATCAAATTTAAATAATTTTGTTATTGAACTTACGAATTTTTTAATTGATTTTTTTTTGTGTAGGTTACTTTTGTCTTATCCACCCAAAACTTGTTTAAAAAAAATGTTTCCTTCTTTTTACCTTTTGAACATGGTCCACCCCCTTAAGTATATTAAAGGGAGCCCATTTAATATTGCACATATATGCACAATATGTGATCAAAGATCATACAATTTTATTTTGAGCTACTTTAATAGCAATTTAGTTATCAACGAGTTGTCAGCCAAAGTGATTGTCATTTACGGTTTATTTGTTGAAGTTGAAAAAAAAAACGAATTTGCATACAACAATAAAAATTATGTCTCATTATTGGAAATCAAAAGTTGCTGTCATAACGGGAGCATCTGTCGGTATTGGAGCTAAAATTGCTACTAAATTAGCTAATGCTGGCGTTATAGTAGTGGGTTTAGCAAGACGTACTAAACTAATTGATGTAAGTTTTATATAAAGATTTTTTGATGTACAGAAATTTTTAAATAACAGCTTAAAAATTACTTTGAAAAAAGATAGTGCAAGAAACCAAAAAGGTGTTTCATTTCCAAAAAATTAACAAAACAGCTTCATTTTTTTAATAATTTTTTTAGAAACCCAGTGAAAAATGTTCAAATGTGAATCATATATATTTCACATATGATTACATATATATTTAATATATGAGCATATACGAAAATTGGCGGCATGTGGACAGACATATATGAAACATATATGAACACATATGCACATATATGAACCCATGCCATATTGTACACATGCCGCCAATTTTCGCATGTGTAACATATATTTACATATAGAGTTTCTGAATAACCGATAAATTTAGTAACCGCGGTTACGGTTATAAAAAATTGAATAACCGATCGGTTTCGGTTATTTTCGGTTATAAGTAAAAATTTTATTCCGGTGGAAAAACTTCATTTTAAAAAAAGTTTTTATTAGAATCGCTTTCAGTTTAAATTTCTATTTTGGTTTATCTTCCGCTAATGTCTTTTAAACATAGGAATACAGTTCATCTTCCACAGATCCAGTGGTTCCTTAACTTCAGAACTGAATAATTCTTCAACTGGATATAAACACAGTTATCTCAATAGTAAAGCAAAAATTTTAAATAAAAAAGATTTTAAATTTGCCATTATAACCCGTATTTTTATTGAGACGAAAAATCTTACAATAAGTTATCTGAAACTTCATACATTCCCTAATTAAAAATTGCGAGTTAAAATGTTACCTGCTTAATTATAGCCACTCGCTTTTTTGAATAGTTATTTTAATTGTGAATACAATATGAATCGTACAGTCACTGTAACATTAAAATGTTAAAGTGACTGCGTAGCAGTGAAATTTCGCTTATGCAAAAGTTAATAATTAAAATTTTTTAACGAAAAACATATAAAATATATTTGTATGTAAATAGTTGTTTATTTAAATTAATTTTTCTAAATGCAAAAAAAAATATAAAAAATCTATTCTATTATTAAAAAGCGGATAACCGAAAATATATGGGTCGGTTTCGGGTTCGGTTTTTGGCTTCAATAACCGCGTTTTCGGTTACGGTTTTAACCGAAACAGAAACTCTATTTACATATATGAACATACATGTCCATTAAAGGTGTCCTAACGACTAAGGTAATTTTTCAAAATCACTTTTTAATACGTGGTAGGGTCCTAAATTGTAGTTTTGTATCTAAAAATGAGGGAGCCAAAATTTGGAGACAATCGGATAAAAATAACTCGTGCCGAAAATGGATTGAAGTTTTGGGACACTCTTATCTGATGAAAAAACACGTTTTTTCTAGTTTTTTGAAAAATATTGGTATATGCTATTTTTTGTTAATTTTTTTGTTAAGTAATATGAAAATGGTAATAAATTACCTTTCCAAAAAGCTTAAAGAAATTCAAATCGGATGAAAAATTAGCATTTTACGCATACATGCCCCAGACCATTGCATGGTTTTTATAGCCAAAATTTGAAAATTTTCAAAATTTTTAGGCAAAAAAATAAAAAAAATAAATTTTACTTTATAATTATATTAAATACATGTTATAGATAAAAACTAACAGATATGGTAGTCTAACTTTTTTTTCATTTGGCGTGGGTAGTGATATAATTTCCGCGGATTCCAAAGAAAATGAGTTTTTCTAAAATAATTTAGCAAATATGGGAAACAATTTTCTGTATTGTATTATACGAAGTGAAATACATAAATTCTATAAATTTTTTGAGAATTCGGGCATCTTTAACCCCTTTTTGTCGAGGTGAAATGACAAATTTGAGACGTTATACATTTCTATAATACAAAATATCTGCATATATCCGATTTCTCAAAAGTTACAGAATTTACGTTTTACACTTCGATCCGCACAATAAAGCACAAATTTTCAAAAATTTGCTTAATTATTGTAGAAAAACGCATTTTATTTGGAATCCGCGGAAATTTTATCACTACCCGCGCCAAATAAAAAAAAAGCTTGACTACCATATCTGCTATTTTCAATCTTAAACATGTTCTCAATTTGATCATGAAGTAAAATTAAATTTTTACTATTTTTTTGCCTAAAAATTTTGAAAATTTTGAAATTCTGGCTCTAAAAAGCATACAATGGTCTGGGGCATGTATGCGTAATATGCTTATTTTTTATCCGATTTTAATTTTATTAGTCGTTTTGAAAAGGTAATTTAGTACCATTTTCATATTATTTCACAAAAAATTTAACAAAAAATATCAAATACCAATGTTTTTCCAAAAACTAGAAAAAACGAGTTTTTCGTTCTTATAAGAATGTCTCTAAACTTCAATCCATTTTCGGCACGAGTTATTTTTAGCCGATTGTCCCCAAATTTTGCCTCACTCATTTTTAGATACTAAAGAACAATATAGGACCCTACCAGGTATAAAAAGTTGATTTTCGTTTTTAAGGACACCTCTAATGTCCATATTTGGACCACATATGATTCATATATGAATATTTTTCACCGGGAACTTTCTTTTGTATTTAATAATTTTATGAATCAGTGTATGAATTTAAGTAAAAATTTCATTTTCTTTTGGTTGACCCTTAATGTTTTGTCTGTATTGACCTCTCCGAATTTTAAAACGTAAAATTTTTTTATAAAATTTTGTTAAAAAAAAAAATATTTAAAAACCGACAAATCGCGGAAAATTTTCTCCCAATTTTTAGGGAAATGAAAAAATTTCGATCTTTAATTGTAAGTGCAGTGCTAACTTCTTTGGAACAGAATATTTCTTCAGCATTTTCTAAACTTACTTTGTAAAATATGACTTTTGTTTAAACTTTCAATTTGTTTTACGTACCTGAAAGAAAAAGAAACAAAAACACATAATCAAAATTATAATAATCAAATTCGGACTTGCCGAATGTATTGATATTGATACTCCACAATGCAAAATATTATTGCAAAAAACTCTGATTAATTTTTATTAAAAAATAAAAATTGTTTTATTCGACCTTTAAAATATTATATTTTGAGGATGTTTATTCTGGCTCGAGGTCATTATTTTCTTTACTAATAAAAACCACCCGAGTAAAAAAATTGATATGACACAATATATAATTTAATATGGGTTCGTGTCTATTTTGATATAATCTTATACGAAAAATGGTTTCATAAGATTTGATCGAATAATATCTAATAATATCAGTTTATATAACTTTATATCGACTTTGATACGAGTTTTGGTCTAATCCAATGATATAAAATTATATCCAATTATATTAAAATTTATACAATTTTAGAAATCGGATGTTTTTTTTTAGTTTTTAATAAAAAGTTGAAAAATTAAAATAATAAAAATAAGTTGTTCTTTGAAAAAAACTTAGAAAAATTTCAAAAAATGGAGTCATGTTAAATTTTATATAAAACACTTAAAAAATATTTTCAAAAAAATTTGTCCTTTGAAAAAACTTAGAAAAATTTGAAAAAAATGGAGTTATATAAAATTTTATATAAAACACTTAGAAAATATTTTCGATAAAAAAAATGTCCCTTGAAAAAAACTTAGAAAAAATTTAAAAGATGGAGTTATATAAAATTTTATATAAAACACTTAGAAAATATTCGTGATAAAAAAGTGGTGCTTGGAAAAATCTTAGAAAAATAAAAAAATATGAAGTCATATGAAATTTTATATAAAACACTTTGAAAATATTAAAAAATAATGGAGGCATATAAAATTTTATATAAAACACTTAGAAATTTAAAATGATGCATGGGACCAGATGTTGCAACATATAGTTATGTATGGCGATATCTTAATAAAATCCCACATCAAAATTTATTATATAAATTTATCTCGCAATACATAGTGTCACACATGATCATATATCAAATAATATGACTATATAAAAGTATATAAGATCATATTAAATTATTTTTACTCGGGCATGATATTCTCGTAGTATAATTTTCAAGAAATTTTTTTTTTGTTTTAAATTTATTTATGTTGGTCATTTTTGCAAGACTTAATCGACACGTGTTTCGGAATTTGTCAGATTCAATTGTCAAGATTATTTAGAAAAAATAGAAACGATTTACTATAAAGTAGCAAACGAGTCTAATGACAAATCGTTTGTGCACAAACTAAAATATTAACACATATTCGACTCTATCCACAATAGGAATTAGAAAGGCGAAGAAATTGTACGGCAACGATTGTCAATAACCAACAAAAATATTTAAAACGTTTTAATAAAAATTAATCAGAATTTGAACATAATGGTTGGCACGTCATAGTGATGAATAACCCTAATATGGTATTATTTCACTCATAACAACAAATAACATATTGTTGTAGTCCAATGGACCATCATATTTAAAAATGTTTTAAATATTTTTGTTGGTTATTGACAATCGTTACTATGAGAATATCATGGTTTTAATTAGTAAAGCAAATAATGACCTCGAGCCAGAATAAACATCATCAAAATATTGCAAAAAAATCGATTAACACTGGTTAATAACACCGTCCGACAGCCAATATTAAACATGAACCGGTTGATATATGTCTTAAAGTAGAGAACAAATGGAGTAAAACTGCATTTACAGTTTTTCATTTTGTGATCCTGTTTCCTTTTAAACAGACTTCAAAGTTTCAAAGGATACTGTTGTAAAATATTTTTAAAAAATTTGTAGTTATCCTAGGATGACACTAGTGATGGCAAATGAAAGCGGAGTATCTCCCCTAATTTTTCCATTTTTTATTTTGCCATATCAGGATAAGAGGATGTTAATAAAGTCATTTGAAAACTTTATCAAAATATTTTGTTGAAAATTTTGACTAATATTGCAAGATACATTTTTGAAAGGACGTAACTTACCTCCTTTTTCCTGATATGTAAAAATCTTAAATTAGGAAACTTAGTGAAGATCCTCCTCTTTCATTTGATATCACTAGTGGCATCCCAGGACAAGTATAAATATTAAAAAAATATTTTATAAAATTTAATCCTCTAAAACTTTGAAGTCCTTTTAAAAGGAAACAGGATCACGAAATGAAAAACTGAAAATGCAGTCTTACTACATTTAGCATCTAGTTTTAAACGTATGTTATACAGTTCGTGTTTAACGACTTTTTTATTTTTGTCGGACGGTGTAATATATGAGCCATTCCACCTAAATGTCCAGCGAAAAAAAACATGTATATCGTAAATTTCTGAATAGGTTGAATGGATAGCCCTATATGGAGCTAAGAAAATTGCGTTTTTGGTTTTTCAATTTTTCAAAAACTGGGCTTAGGAGGTGTGGTCAAATATCAGTAAAATGGTAAAATTTGTGTCGAGTTGCCTTGTTTAAATATTTATCAAATTAAAACGGAATGCACAACAAACTCAAAAATTTACTTTCTGGTACAGTTTTGTATGGGCTATCGATTGAATTTTTTATTTTTTTATACAATTTTTAGAACCCGTTCTGAAATTTGCCATTTTTAAAGAAAAAGTCAATTTATGAGAAATCCGGCCGTTTTTGTTTTTTTTTAATTTTTTTTTAAAGATTAGATATTTGTCTATTCACACAAAAAAATTCAGACAAGTGTTTTTCGTTTTTTTTTTTTGAGAAAATCGCATTTGAATTTTAAATTTCATAACAATTTAGTAACTTGCTTGTATTTTCTTGTTTCAACGTAGCGTATGAGTAATATTTATGCAAATATTTAATACTCATTTGCTCTGTTGAAACAAGAAAATACAAGCAAATTACAAAATTGTAATGAAATTTAATATTCAAATGCGATTTTCCGAAAAAAAAACGAAAAACACATGTCTGAATTTTTTGTGTGGATAGACAAACATCTACTCTTAAAAAAAAAAAGTGGTCGGATTTTTGATAAATTTACTTTTTTAAAAATAAAAAATTTCAGAACGGATTCTGAAAATTTCAAAAAAAAAAAAAATAATAGCCCATGCAAAACTACACAAGAATGTAAATTTTTGAGATTGTGGTGCATTCCGTTTTAATTTGATAAATATTTAAACAAGGTAACTCGAAACAAATTTTACCATTTTTCCAATATTTGACCACGCCTCCTAAGCCCAGTTTTTGAAAAATTTAAAAACCAAATACACAATTTTATTAGTTACATATAAGGCTATTCATACGCAGAAAAAAATATTGAGGAAACAAATTTGAGTAATCACTTTAAATTTAAAAACAAAAATTTTGAGTAATTTTTTAATTGACGTAATTAAAAATTTACTTAAAAACAATTTAAGTAAATAATTTAATAAAAATTAAATATTTTTTAAACTCTCATAGTTTTTTGAATTCTCGTTTAGTTTAAAAGTTTAAAACGCGAAAATCGCGATATATTTTATGTGTTTTTAATATACCCGAGTAAAAAAGAAATGATATAGTCATATACAATATTGTATAGGAATATAGATTTGTATATGTTTATATCTGACACTATATGTTTCTAGATAAAATTATATATTGGAAAAAATATTTCAATAATTTCCAATATAGTCTCAGATAATGTTATATATTATTATATGTGGTCACATATATTATTATATATGCCGTATATAAATATACAAGATTGGCCAAATTAAATACAACTCCGCATATAAATATATATGGTACCATGTCAAATAATATATTATTATATTACAGCAAAAAAGCAAAAATTTTCTAAGTTAATTTTGATATTATTTTATGTAATTTTATACAAAAAAATAAAAATAAAAATTGTTGAAGAAAAACAAATAATAAAAATTATAACAAAAATTAATTTATATTCCCAGGAAAATTTTTTGGAACAAATTCCTGGTTCAGTAGGTTCTTGAATATATTCTACGGTAGGGTGGATCGAATTTGGCTTTTTGGCGAATTTCGTTCCGGCTCACCGACAGATGTGTTGGAATAGACCTAAAAACGATGTGGTTAAATTTACATGCAGATCGGTGGTCATCTTCCGCTGCCGAAATGACGTTGAAAATCCGCGATTTCTTAAAAAATTGTATTTATTTAAAAAAAATGCCAAAATTACAAAAATCACTTAATCTTCTTTTTTATTTCAGTCAATTCGATCATATTTTCTTAGAAAAAAAAATTCAGCTTAATAGGACATTGTTAACCCCTCTAAAATGGTTGCCAAAAATGACCCATACATTTTGCCCTAAACTCAAAACCACCAAATTAAAAAAAAATTTTTTTTTTTGATTTTAAGTTGCACAATCTAAAGTTTTTAATGCATTTATTTCAAGTATATATAAGTTCGTTGGACAAAAAAAATTTTTGAAAAAATACGAGATTCTTAAACAGCGCGTGTAACGGTCTGTTTCCAGGACATTTTGAGAAAATTGCTCTTTTTTTTAAACTCAACATTTTTAGTTAAAAACTTTTCATTTTGCACTAGATTTATTATGAATTATAAAACTTAATATAGAATTGTTGGATTTTTAGAAATCCTTTAACCCTACACAGCTTTGGGCCCTAAATGACCCATGATGAACAAATGCATCTAGCAATAAACCGCTTTTGGCGGGCGACTAAACATTGGGAACATATGTTTTCAATTAAAAATGGGAGCGTGAGTAAAGATGGGAGCGTGAGTAGTGATGGGAGCGTGAGTGAACTCGACCAACTCACGCTCACGAAAAAAAAAAAAATTCTCACGCAAGAAATTTTTGAATTTTGCATACATTTTACGCAGGGTTACATGAGTGTCACATTTTAATCTCACTCAAGCTGAATTTTGACGTGTTTTATTTATCTGTCACCATAAAAAATCATGCAAACTCACGAAATTTTACTCACGTTTAACAGTGCAATTTTAAAAATTATATTTTTTATGCAAATGAAACAAAAAAAGTTCAAATAGCATTCAATTAGTATTCCCGCTTAAATGCACCCACCCTTAAAGCATTTTCCGTACCCACCATTAACCATTTGTTTATATCTTACACAAAAAGTAATTCACATTTAAACAAGAATATTGCTGAATAATTTCAATAGAATATTTACTTGCTGTATTCTGGCATTTATGGGGATATTGCTTTCGGGGTGGGTTAATTTAAACGGGAAATAATATATAAACTTGTTTAAATAAAATATATGGATCACTTCATTATTTTGCATTAAAAATATAATTTGTACAAATGCACACGTGACACAAATTTCATGTGATTCACTCGTAAATGTGAGTTAAATTTCGTGAGTTTGCATGATTTTTTATGGTGACAGAAAAATAAAACACGTCAAAATATAGTTATGTTGAGTTTTCGTGAGCGTGATTACAGCGTGAACGAGTTTAATATGTTTCACTCACGTGATCCTGTTTAAAATGAATGCAAACTTAAAAAAAATTCCTGCGTGAATTTTTTTTCTTCGTGAGCGTGAGTTGGTCAAATTCACTCACGCTCTTATCTCTACTCACGCTCCTGTCTTTACTCACGCTCCCATTTTTAATTTCAAAAATATGTTCCCAATGGTTAGTCGCCCGCCAAAAGCGGTTTATTGCTATATGCATTTGTTCATCATGGGTCATTTAGGGCCCAAAGCTGTTTAGTGTTAAAGAATTTCTACAAATCCAACATTTCTATATTAAGTTTTATAATTTATAATAAATCTAGTGTAAAATTAAAAGCTTTTAACTAAAAATGTTGAGTTTTAAAAAAAAGTCCAATTTTCCCAAAATGTCCTGGAAACAAACCGTTACACGCGCTGTTTAAGAATCTCGTATTTTTTCAAGAAAAATTTTGTCAAACGAACTTATATATACTTGAAATAAATGCAATAAAAACTTTAGATTGTGCAACTTAAAATCAAAAAAAATTTTTTTTTTTTAAATTTGGTGGTTTTGAGTTTAGGGCAAAATGTATGGGTCATTTTTGGCAACCATTTTAGAGGGGTTAACAATGTCCTATTAAGCTGAAATTTTTTTCTAAGAAAATATGATCGAATTGACTGAAATAAAAAAGAAGATTAAGTGATTTTTGTAATTTTGGCATTTTTTTTAAATAAATACAATTTTTTAAGAAATCGCGGATTTTCAACGTCATTTCGGCAGCGGAAGATGACCACCGATCTGCATGAAAATTTAACCACATTGTTTTTAGGTCTATTCCAACACATCTATCGGTGAGCCGGAACGAAATTCGCCCAAAAGCCAAATTCGATCCACCCTATTCTACGGTAATCACAACAACATTTTCTATATAAAATTATTTTTCAAAAAAACTACTTGCTCTAAAAAACGATTGCTTTCGGGACAATTTCAAACAAAAATCATTGATTCTGGAATGTTAAGTAGAACCGGTTGCAGGGTAATTTGATGCGTCTGGAACCGATTATTTGGAACAGAAAATTTTGCTGGGTTTTTACCAAATTAAAATGATTAAAAAAACAAAACTTGGAAGATTGTTGCTTATTCTAATTTTAATATAACCCAAAAAGAAAAAAAATCTAAATGAATTCAATAACTACATAAAAATATTTGTTTTAAGTTTTAAAATTAATGGCCCAAATTTTTTTTTTAAAAATTTATATGAAATGTCAGATTATATAATTTTTAATACAATTTGATAAAATTTTACAAATCCACATTAGACCAAAATTCGGATCTAATTACATCTAACAATATCATATATGATATTATTAGACAATTTTAGATAATTTCTGATACAGCCAATTTTGAGATCAGATTAGATCAATTAAGAGCTGCTACCAGATTAATTAAGATATAATTACATAAAGGACCAGATTAATTTTTTTACTCGGGTAGGCAAACTTTATACAAAGATAGAATCGCGAAAATATTTTTTATAAATTTTATATTTTTTATTGTAATTGTATTTTTTATATTTTGATAAATTTTTTAATTTGTAGTTTAGTTAACTAATTTAATTTGTTCTCTTAGTAACTATTTTTCGCATTTCATATATGTATTCAACTAAAAAATTAATATTAAAAAACTTAAATTTATCTCACAGCATACTAGATTTGAAAACAGATCTTTTACTTATCACCAGGTTGTTATAATTAAAAAATGAAAAATTTTGATACCCATATTGCCTATATTTGAAAAAAGATAAAGTATATCGCGATTTTCGCGTTTTATGTGAATAATTACAAAAAAAAAATTAACATTATTTTAAAACAGATTTAATTTGAAAAGCAGATCATTATTTTTAAATACGTAGAAATTGTATGAAAACCCTAAACGAAAATATGAATTTAGTTAATAATATCAATTAGTAGGTGGCAAGTGGTTAAGTTTTATATACCATTGGATGCTGCTTCAAAAACTCTTTTCGATGATACCAAACTTTATTTATGTCGTCTTAGAGTAAAGTACAAAAAAATTCGAAAAACTGAAAAAAAGGCCTTTTTTAAAAATGGTCCAGCTCACGGATGGTCCACGCTAGAACCAAAATATTTTGGGAATCATCATAAAACATATCAAGCTTTATTTTCAGAGGGGTAACTAAATCACTTTTTTTTGAGTCGCTCTAATGTACATACACGGCTAAAAATAATGTATACAAGCTCATGTACGATCGTATATGATAATTTATGTTAAGGATGGGCCAATATATGATCGCATATTATTATATGTTTTACCATATATGGTCATATATTGAATAAGCGCCAATTTTAATATATGTTCATTAGGGTGGGTCAAATTTTTTCGACCAAAAGGCTCATCGTGATTCTTATTTTATGGGTCATTCTGAACAAATTTGCCAAAGAAACCATAGCTCTAAAGTGAATTTCGAGCCCCCGGATTTTTCAAAATAGGTATTTTTTTCTATACATATTCAAGAATAGAGGCAAAAAATTCTATTTCCTTTTAATCAAATATGTATTTGGGGGTTTATTGGGTCGCGGAATTCATTTTTGACATTCATTTTTATTTTTGAGTGCCGCTAGAGGGCGCTTTCGTAAATTCTTTTGGGAAAATATACGATATTGTTGTGGAAATAGACGAATTTTTGACTTTGTATTGAATATATTCAAAATACATACTCGAATTATAAATTGTTAAATCATATTCCATACATTTTGTTCCTTTTTCCAGCTTTTCTAAAAATTAAATCGATAGATTTCCAGAGAAGACCTTAGTCACATTTTTTTCCAGCTTTTGAAGGAATAAAACCTAAAAATCTAGCTGGAAAATCTTATATTAATATTTATAAATTAATTAATAAATATTTAATTTTAAACATGCATCCATTGCAGTCAACATCACAAGCCACACCAACAGCAGCACCAACATCAATAAGTACCGAAAGTAGTTTGAAACATATGCCTTCTCACGATGTTCCTGCTTTTGGTACACAGAAATAATTTGAAACGAATTTCAATCAACAAAAACGCGAATTCAATAAATTTTTTGATTGAAATTCCTCCAATCAAAAAAAATTTTATGCCAATCATCAAATTGTAGGTGATTGTTTGAAAATTTTTTCAATCAAACATTTTTTCGATTTTGATCAAATATTTGATCAATTTTATATTTATAGTCAATCAAAATAATGATTGATTCAACAAATGAATTGTAAGCTTATGACAAGATTATCAAAAAATTCATCTTTTTTGCATTCCAAGATGTTGCCAACAATAAAAGAGTAAACCCCGATTATTTTGTAAATTTTTTAATTTATCTATTCAAATAAATTAAAGCGAAAAAAAATCTGGTATGTTGAAAATTTGTAATTCGACAGTTAAAGAAAATAACAAAAATTTTAATCAAAACATTGATTGACTCAGTTACATTTTGTTGATCAATAAATTTAATTGAACATTTTTAGCCAATAATTTTTTGTTTGTATGTTATCTGATTTGACTGGTCTCAATCTGCCAACTAAACAGGACATTTTTAAGGCTCCCATACATTTCAAACAAATTGGATGACTTGTCGGATGACCAATGTAATTTTTCTAGTGTATGGGGCTGTCGGATGGCTGGTCGGATGAAAAATCAAAAAGTTTAATTTTTCGATGGTCGGATGAAAAGTTGGATGATTGACTTGTCATCAGACTGTTGTACGAACAGAGACGTTTTAATTCATTATTTGTTATTGTTTTTCACAAAATGATGTTTTTATATAAAGCATTGATATTAAAAAGTGAATTTTAACCTAAATATATTAAAAAAACATAAAAAAAAAATTGAAAAATAAAAAAATATTCATGTTACTCCTTCAAGAATTTTAAAAAAATGTGCGGTCATCCAACATGTGTATAAATTTGTCGGATAAGTGTATTTGAAAATATTTTTTGGTCAACTAACAAGTCATCCAATATGTATTGTGTCTCTGGGCGGCTTCAGATGCTATTTTTCTTGGCCGAACGTGCTAAAATGCAAAGTAAAATGTTTTCATTTAAGACATTTACTCCTCAAGTGACAGACAAATGGATTGAAATTTGGAGCAAACTTAATAGTGGTATTATATGCAAACGAAATATTGTTAGAAAATTGAATACCTTGCTTGACAAATACTACACCGAAAATAAATGCAAAGCAAAAGGCTCCAGTCTCACATCTTTCCTACGATCCATAAAATAATTATTTTACATTGGGAAATGTAAATGTAAACGTTTTATTGGCAATGTTGTTCAAAGAAGAAAAAAAATATGCTAAGAGCTAAGTCAGCTCTAAAAAAAATTTACACTACCGTAACCATGTGGAAGATCCGATGCTAATGAGGGTTTATAAAAAACCTATCATAAACTTCAATTGCACAGATTTTACGAATTTGTCTTAAATTCGATATAGGTCGTGAATGAATAACCCACTCCCCATAATTTTTAACGCTGAACACTCTGGGCTATTTAAAATTTGGGGTTGTCTTATGAAAAAGTCAAATATTCGTCAATTTCCACAAAAAATTTCGTAAATTTACCCAAAAATAACGATAAAATTAAAAAATGTACGAACGCGCCCTCCATACACATTTGGCTAGAGGAAATAGCATTTTTTTACCTCTATTCTTGAGTATTTGGAAAAAAACCTATTTTGAAAAATCCGGGGGCTCGAAAATCATTTTAGAGCTATGGTTTCTTTGGCAAAGTATCTTCAAATGACCCGTAGAACAAGAATCTCGATGAGCCCCTTTACATTTTTTCGGCCCCCTACAATTTGACCCACCCTAATGTTCATATATGATCATATATTTTTTCGAATTACTGATGTATGGTCAGATGTGTTCATATATGCTCATTAGAGTGTGCCTTATTTTGGAAATGTTGGAAATGTTAAGACGGTACCCCCTCATTTCTTTCCTTTTGACTAAAAAATAACTCAGGAAAAATTTTACGCCCCTACGACCACGCCTTCCCTACGCGACGGGGCCGTAAAGAGCGGGGCCTTAAAAATCATTTTTCCATACAAAGCAAAAAAATTTTTTTTTTATTTTAAATTTTTTTGTTATTAATTATAATATTACTTGGTTAGCTTATTCACGACAAAAAATTTTATTTTGGTGGGATAAGGCTTTCAGTTCTAAAAAATTTTTCGAAAAAAAAAATTTAGAGCTTTTGGGGTCCTACAGTAAAAATTTTTTAAAAAATATTTTTTTTTAGTTTTGACAAGCAACCGTTTTAGTTGAATTGTTGCTTTAAATTAAATTTTTTTGTTATTAATTATAATATTACTTGGTTAGCTTATTCACGACAAAAAATTTTAATTTGGTGGGATGAGGCTTTCAGTTCTAAAAAAAATTTATAAAAAAAAAATTTAGAGCTTTTGGGGTCCTACAGTAAAAATTTTTTAAAAAATATTTTTTTTTAGTTTTGACAAGCAACCGTTTTAGTTGAATTGTTGCTTTTAATGATATATTTTCATAAAAAAATATTATTCCTATCTGTGACATCTTTATCGTGATCTAAAAAAGGGTAAAAATGCATTTTTGATGTTTTTCGATACACGATCAAGATGTCACAGATATGAATAATATTTTTTTATGAATATATATCATTAAAAGCAACATTACAACTAAAACCGTTGCTTGTCAAAACTAAAAAAAAAAAAATTTAAAAAATGTTTACTCTAGGACCCCAAAAGCTCTAAATTTTTTTTTTCTAAATTTTTTTTAGAACTGAAAGCCTCATCCCACCAAATTCAAATTTTTTGTCGTGAATAAGCTAACCAAGTAATATTATAATTAATAACAAAAAAATTTAAAATCAAAAAAAAAATTTTTTGCCTTGTATGGAAAAATGATTTTTAAGGCCCCGCTCTTTACGGCCCCGTCGCGTAGGGAAGGCGTGGTCGTAGGGGCGTAAAATTTTTCATGAGTTATTTTTTAGTCAAAAGGAAAAAAATGAGGGGGTACCGTCTCAACATTTCCAACATTTCCAAAATAAGGGACACTCTAATGCTCATATACAATTCATTTTTAGCCGGGTAAGAAAGATTTATCGGGACAAGAAATACATAATGTGTTGAGGTGAAAGTGCTCCTTCATATGCCATAGTAAAAAATTGCGTTGCTGAAACGTGGTCGTACAAGCATTGAAGATGAACCACGAAGTCGACGTCTAAAAACTGCAACAACACCAGAAATCATAACTAAAATCATGATATACTATAAGAAGATGTTTGGAATTGGGGCCCTTTTCCGGGAAACACTAGTGTAGGATATCATTTGGCCGGTCTTGACCGACTATAACTTTCTTACTTGTCTTTTTTTTCATTTTTGAGGGTTTAATTTAAACATCCGCACTTGTTTTTGAGTGCAGGTTATTCAGCACAGCCTAATTTCATGATTTTTTTTTATTTCCCTACAGGACCTAAATAAAGAAGTTGATGGCGATGGTAAAATCATTTCATATCATTGTGACTTAAGTAATGTCACTAGTATTTTGGATGCTTTCAATTGGATACAAAAGACATATCAAACAATCAGTATATTGATCTGTAATGCTGGTATAATTAAAGCCAATTTCTTAACCGGTATGTTTAATTAAAGTTTTTAAATGCTAATTAACTTATTTAACAAGACAACACACATCTTTTTATTAACAGAATCTTCATCTGAAGAATTGAAAGAATTATATGATTTAAATGTTTACGCAACCACCATATGTTTACGTGAGGGATTGAAACTTATGCGTTCCACAGGACAAACACAAAAAGGTCATATTATAGTTATGAATAGGTATGTATGATTATGATGGGGGAAAAAAACAGAGAAAATCATTTTGTTTTTATATCTTAGTAATAAACATGTGTATGAGTGTGAGAACACTTAAAGAAAATAATTAGTAAAACAGCAAAAATTCAGTAAAAAGAGAATATATGTAGTAAAACTGCATTTACAGTTTTTCTTTTCGTGATCCTGTTTCCTTTTAAAAGGATTTCAAAGTTTTCGAGGATTAAATTTTATAAAATATTTTTTTTGAATATTTGTACTTTTCTTAGGATGCCACTAGTGATAGCAAATGAAAGAGGAGGATCTCCCCCAATTTTCCTATTTTATTATTTTTACATATCAGGAAAAAGGAGGTAAGTTACGTCCTTTCAAAAATGTATCCTTCAAAATCATTAAAAATTTTCAACAAAATATTTTGATAAAGTTTTCAAATGACTTAATTTACATTCTTTTATCCTGATATGACAAAAAAAAAATTGGAAAATTAGGGGAGATCCTCCTCTTTTATTGGCCATCACCAGTGTCATCCTAGGACAATTACAAATCTTTCAAGCATATTTTACAAAATGTATCCTTTAAAACTTTGAAGTCCTTTTAAAAGGAAACAGGATCACAAAATTAAAAACTGTAAATGCAGGTTTACTCTATTTGATCTCTACTTTTCCCCAAATTTTTTTTGTGTGTGCCTGTTTAAGCACGCGTACATATTTATGTATAAATATTAAACTCTGTTTTTATGATAATATTTATGTTTGTATGTATGTTTATTATTATTATTATTGGCATAAAAGGTAATAAGTGTATGAATGTATTTGTATTTATTAGCACATACACAAACATACAACATATGTTCAGAACTACCATATTTACACTTATGTATAATAAATGTACAGTTGCTACTGCAATTGTACTTACACAACGAAACTGTTTGTCAATATTTCTTTTGGAACAAAGAAATTTTCGTTACTTATACCGACATCTACAAGATTCAACATCTTTTGAAAGACTTTGAGTATCTCTGATAATAGTGCACTCGACTAATTTCATTTAATTGGCCATATCTAGGACATTTTTATTGACCACAGCTACACTCAAAGAAAAAGCATCATTATATTTATGAATACTGTCATAAATATAATGAAAACCTTCATTAAAGTTCGTCCAATGTAACAGTTTCATAAATACAATGAAACAGTTTCATAATTGTTCATAGGGTAAATGTTTATGAAAATGTTCATTATATTTATGAATAAAATTTCATAAACTTTTATGAAACTCTTCATAAATATTATAAAATGTTTTATAAAAACGATGAAACATTTCGTAGATTTATTTTTTTTTCTGAAATATTTGATCGTATTAGGAAACTATTTCATAGTATTCACACAGAAAGAAATAAAAAAAAAATTTGAGTAAATTTTTAATACTATTGAGTAAAAAATTACTCAATTTTCCACCAGTAAACGATTTAATAGTATTGAGTAAATTTTTAATAAAAATTTATTAAATGTTTGCCAAAAAAATTTGAGTAAATTTTTAATTGACACTATTAAGTGCAGGAACAGAACAAGAATCACCACCTTTTAAAAACAGAACAAGTTTTATTTCACATCGGCGCCGGCCACCGGTTTAATCTGCCAAACCGTATGGAAAAAGTAGTGCCGGGCTTATTCTGTTTCTACTTTAAAAAAAACAAAGTTTAAAAAAAATTCATATTTTTTTACAAAAAAAAAAAACATGTTTTTTCAAACTTTACCAAATATATTTTTGTCTTAAAGACATAAAAAAATTTTATAAATATGATAACAAACTTTCATGTATATATACAAAAAACTATAAACTAAACGAGAATTAAAAAAACTAAGAAAATTCCAAAAAAAAATTAAAAAAGCTATTAAATTCTTATTAAATTATTTACTCAATTTGTTTTTAAATTTTTGAGTAAATTTTTAATTGCGTCAATTAAAAAATTACTCAAAACTTTTTTTAAATTTAAACAAGTGATTACTCAAATTGTTTTTCCCCATATTTTTTTCTGTGCATGAACTACTTCACTGGTACTATAAAATAGTTCTTTAATTATACTTAATAAAATACTTAAAATAATGTTGTTTTTATGAAATGTTTCATAGTGTTTATGAAACATTTTATAATATTTATGAAACAGTTTCGTAAAACCATGTCATAAATATTATGAAGCATTTTTCTCCGAGTGTATGGAAACTAAAATTTTGGATGTCTTCTATATAAAACTGATTCACTAACTCTCAAGTTTTTGAAATATCGCAGGGCATAAAAAAAGGTGAAAAAAATGTACTTTGGTACTTTTTTGTATTTCCAGAAATAATGGTCCTAAAAACTTTAAAATTTGGAATGTAGGATTCTACCCGCGGAAAAAACATTAGAAAAAGGGGTTTTTGAATTTCGATATTAAGGAGAACAAGTAAGGGTGTTAAATTCGGCTGTGCCGAATCTTTTATACCCTCCAACACGTTTAAAATTAAAAAAAATCGCAGGGGCGTCTTTTTTTTTGGTTTGGGGGGAGGGGGTCGGCGGAGTTGGTGGGGGCCACCTGTACCCCCGCTATACGTGTTTACAAATTATTTGTTTATGGTATTTATGCTTAAATAATAATTTTTTATCGTTATTTTTAATTAATTTCTATAACCACGCCCCCAAAGGGGGGCGGCCTGAAAAAAATCGAATTTTCAAACCCCCTTGGTCCAAGCGCAGGTCTATGAACATAATATGGGATACAAATGTTACATTTGTTGAGTAAACATTAAAAAAAACTCGTAAAAATATTGTATTTTTCAGGGGTCGTTTTAGTTCTTCAAGGGGGAACTTTTTTCCCCTGTTCCGATTTTGCCCATCTTCGAACTTAACCTTACCAGTAACATATAAGATATTCTTGCCCGATTTCAGGGGTCTAGCTCTTTCGGTTTGGACTGCATCGTTATTTCTACAGACGGACGGACGGACGGACATCGCTAGAATGTCTTAGATTCTATCATGGATCCATATTATATATACTTTATGGGGTCCCCGACCGATATTTGGATGTGTTACACACGGAATGACAAAGTGAGTATACCCCCATAATGTGGTTGGAGGGTATAAAAAAGGGGGAAAATTGTATTGTTTTTGTATTTTTCTATCTCCTGAAATAATGATGAATTCCAGCAAAAAACACCAGTTTCTAAGGAGCTAAAAAGGGATAAAAAAGTGTACTTGGATTTTTTTTTTTTTTATTTCTAGAAATAATGGTCGTAGAATAAAAAGGAGTGTAAGATCCTCCCGCGAAATGAACACTAAGTATTTTTTGGATTATTCTCCTGGATAATCAACCAGCCGAACAAAAAAAACATTCTAAACAAGTAAGAAAATAATAGTCGGTCAAGACCGGCCATATTATACCCTACACCAAAGTTTTCCTGAAAATGGGTCTTAAGTCCAAACATGGACCGATTACTTCTATATTTCCATAGATATTTAATTATGCCAATAATAAAAAATACACAAACAAAATTTGAGTGAAATTTGCTTATTTTTGTGCCAATAGACCGATTTTACTGAATATCGGCTAAAATTTTTATATGGGTCTAAGTCCAAAAATGGACCAATCATATTCAGAATTGATTAGAACACCAAGCCACACGTTTAACACCTACAAACAATTTTGATGAAGTTTTTACAATTTTCATGATTTTTAAGAGATTTATGTGAATATCGGGAAGGTGGTTTGTATAGGGACTACAAGAAGAACTGGTCCGATTCCATTAAAATTTAGAATGATGATTTGTGAATACAAAATATGTTTACCTGCCAAGTTTAAAAAGGATACCTATTATAATATGGTTATTAGAGTCATTTGTGCTAAAATAAAGCGGACCGTTGTATGGGGACTAGGCCTAAACATAGACCGACTGTTTCCAATTTCAATAGGCTTCGTCCTTAGGCCAAATGAAGCTTAAGTTTCAAATTTCAGCCAAAACAATTGATAATTGCGACCTGTATCGTGCTCACAACGTTAAGATGGACAGACAGACGGCCGGACATCGCTAAATCGTCTCAGAAAGTGATTCTGAGTCGATCGGTATACTTTAAGGTGGATCTAGGACCAATATTTCGGATAGTTACAAACTTCAGCACAAAAAAAAATTTAATACTTCTTGCAACTCACGATATAATGGTTCTAGAAGTTTAACATGTAGGACCGTCTTGTAAAAAAAAAACGTTCAAAAAAGTACTTTTTGAAAATTTCAGTTCTAAGGAGGAAAATAGGATTATTCTCCTGAATAATCGACCAGCTGAAAAAAAAATCTAAAAAATGTACCTTTAAAAAGGGTTAACAAATTTTATTTTAATACTTTTCGAAACTCACGAAATTATGGTTCTAGAAGTTCAAAATGTACCGATTTTTTTAAGTAATGGATCATACAGCAAAAAAAAACATTTTGAAAAAAGTAGTTTTTTCAAAAATTTCGATTTTAGGAGACAATAAGTAAGAGTTTACAATTTGCAGTGCCTTATCTTTGATACCCTCCAACATGGAAAAAAACAAAACCGAAACAAGTAGAAAAGTTAAATTCGACATGGCCGAATCTAAGAATACGCTCCACAATGCCATTTTTAAGTGATGGTAAATTTTCTGAAGTGAAAAAAATAACATTTTTGATTAGAAATATTTTATTTTGTGTAAAAAAACTTTTTTTTATGTAATTTTTGAAAAAAGAGATAAAATTTCAAATTTTTTTTTTGGTGGGAAAAAATTTTTTTGAGTGTAAATTTTTTTCGAGTGTATTTTTTTAGTGTAAAAACATTTTTGAGTGACAAAAATACGTTGTAAAATATTTTTGTGACTTCCCGTGAAAAAAAATAATTATATCAAAACATATCTCCTTTGATAAAAACATATATGGATCATATATAATTGGATGTAATCAGATCTATTCCATATATATTCATATCTGCTTCAGATATTTTTAGATCCGTAAATTGAGTCAATCAGGCATATATGGCATATATGATCAGACATTTTCAGATATGCTTATATATTGTCAGATAGACTCAATTTACGGATCTGAAAATATCTGAAGCAGATATGAATATATATGGAGTAGATCTGATTACATACAATTATATATGATCCATATATGTTTTTATCAAAGAAGATATGTTTTTATATAATTATTTTTTTACACGGGTTACCAATGTTTTCAAAACATGTTTAACGGGTTTTGAACACCTGAATTTAAGGTGAAACTAATCTGAAATTCGGGGTTTTGCAAATAACTTTTGAACCACTGAACTAATTTGGCTGAAATTCAATACGAACTAGGCCAAGAACACGACAAATATATATGCCAAGCTTCAGCATCCTCAAAATTGCCTTTCAAAACTTAGCGTGTTTTTTATCTCGTAAATTTAAGAAAAACCCTTGCCGAAATTCAGACTTTCTCTCATAACTTTTGATTTCGAACTAAAAGGAATAGAACGGGAAATGAAATGAATTGGAACAGGGAAAATGCATTTTTTTTTCTTAAACTTTTTTTGTTTAAAACTTTTTTTATCACTGAAATATTTTTTTCAATCAAAATATTTTCCACTCAATTTTTTTCACTCAACATATTTTTTAGCTCAAATTTTTTTTACGAAGAAATAAAATGGAACCAGAAACAAAATGGGAAAGAATGGAGAATGGAACTAAATAAATAAATTCCACAATTTTTAAATTTTCATCTTAATATATTGAGCTGTTTCTTATAATATTAACCTAGGTGTTGCCTCACTTTTCCAAGTAACTTTCTATTATACTTTTCATTCCATTAAATCGTATTTGCGCGACAACAATCTTACAGGCATGTTGTATGTATGTCTTTACGCCTGCATTACAATACCAATTTACAAATTTCTGAATGTTGAAAATGTTGATGAATAATGAAAAGGAAATTTACCACCTTATTAACACATTAACTGAACTTAAAAGCATTTCACGCACACTTACTCATACACACAAATGTATGTAAGACATCATTAAAACTTAATATGAAGTTATGTATGAATGTGAGAGAGTGTGTATGTGTGTGTAAAATGTTGATTAAACTACTGACCGATATAATAGGGGCATACACAACAGTGTAAGAAGCCCTTGATTGACCCGGAGGTACATTCGGTAGTTTTGACACATTTCAATGAAACGAAAACAGTGTTTTTTTGCATATTTTTGAAAAAATTTTCAATAGGAAAATATTTTTATCCATATATGAAATGACACAAAAAAATGATCAAGCGAATTTGTTCAACAGAAAATCACCAAAATCTATTTCAATTTTTATCAAAAACTATTTTGGTACTTTTTCAAAGAGTACTATTTAGGTACTTTTTTTAAAGTACGCTGGTACTTTTTTGCCAAAAAGAACTGTTTTGGTATCTTTTCAAAGTGTGCTATTATTGTTTTTTATTAAAAATTATAAAAATAAAATGATCACGAGTGAGTGTGACTAAATTCAATTTTACTCACGTGATTATGAGTGAGTGTGAGTGGAGAAAAAAATTGCGTGAGTGAGTGTGCGGGAGTAAGATTTTTGCCTGAGTGAGTGTGCGTGAGTCGATTTTTTTGTGTGAGTTGTCGTGACAAAAGCAACAAAAAATTGTAAAATTTGGCTTAACTTAAGATTCCCGAAAAAGGCAAAAAAAAATTAAAATTTCGCTAAGCCTGTGTTGTCAATTAATTTTTTCAGATTTTCTCATTGTACAACAAAAATAATTATTTCTCAGAAATAATTAATATGGACACAAACCGAAATAAATAAAACTTCAGTTATTTCGCTAAACTTTAAATTTTGCTGAAAATTTTTTAAGATTTTTGAAATTATGTATAGTTTTTGATCTTTTTTTTTTGTATAAATAAGAGTAAACGTGAGTGTGAGTGAAGCTTGCGTGAGTGCACGTGAGTGTGAGTTGTTTCAAATTTACTCACGTAATTGTGAGTGAGTAGAAAAAATATGCTTGTGAGTGAGTGTGAGTGAAAAATAATAAAAAGTACCATTTTAGTTTATTGTTTCAAAATGTACTATTTCGGTACTAATTCATACTTTAATTTACCATCTTATCTATTTAAATACCCAAAACATTTGTTACATATTTGAAATGAAAAACTCAAAATTACTCAAAATTATATAAATTAAATTTAACTTTTTATTAAAAAGTACTAATTTGGTACTTTTCAAAAAAAAAAACTATTTTGGTACCAAAAAGTACTACATATTTTTATAAAAAGTTTTAAAAAAATTTATTTAAGTACTTTTTTAAAATAGTTTTTTTTTTGTTTTTGTTTTTGATACTTTTATTAAAAAAGTAATATCCAAAACATTGTTTTAGATCAGTCATACGCATTTTTGTAATTCCTATTCCCGCGGGAATAGGCGCTGCTTGTGCGCTGTCAACACACATACTGTTTAAGCATAAACTCTTAAATTTCTTAATTGTTCCTTATTTGTCCCCTTACCCCTTTTTGGGTTAAAACTAGTTAGAATTTATCCTACTCCTGTTGGATTACAACTATGTTAAATAGTTTCTATAAATTCTAACTAGTTAACCGGTAACGGGATTTTTTAAACATTGTCTGTCATCTCGTTACTAGTTACTTCTAAGCCAGTTTTTTATTTCTCATTCGTTTTTGGATATTTACAAGCACTACGTGCAACTTCTTCGTATATATACAAAAAAGGTAATTTATTGAAAATAAATAATTTTTAAAACCCAATTTAAACTTTTGTCTTTTTATTTTATGATCCACCGCATTTACGGCAAACATTTGGTCACTTCGAACCGGATCTTGGCAAAAGTCTTGGAAAAAATTGGATTAATTATTTTTTTCAATTGTAGCCTCCATCTTTATTGGTGCTTTCATCCCCCAAAAAATCTACGTACAACAATATCAATAAATTTTTTATTTAATTTCTTCGAAATAAAGGTACGTGCATTTGCATTTCTAAAGTGAATTTTAAAGTGTCGAAAAGCAGAAGAAAAGACGCGAAAATTGGAAAAAAAAAAATAAATTAATAAAATTATATTTTTTATTCCTTGTAATAAGAGAAAAAAGTATTAAATAATTCCCTTTTTAATACTTTTTTGTTGTCTCTATTGTGATTGATCGTGTTACAACCTCGCGTTATTTTTATTTTATACAGTCCTTTTTTGACACTTTGTCAATTTCTACCGATACCCTTTTTATCAACAGTGCGTTTGTTTACCGGACGGACATTAATTTTTCTTTATTAAAAATTTTTTATTTATTTTTGTTCGTTTATAAACGTTAAAAATAATTCGTGTCGTTCGGTAATAATAAAGAAATAATTAAAATATAAACACAAAATTAATCTCCTTTAATTTTGTTTCAAAACACCGTCGGGTTTTGTTTTTTAAGTGATTTTTGTGAAATTTATAATTATTTACAATAAATATACAAACATACATACATTTACATATTTACATAAAGTTTTTTTTATTTAACAAACCAGATCAGTTGTTTTGATTTTTTTCGTTTTCTTATTTTCTTTTGTGCTACGTACCATTTATTTATACGTCACAAATCCCAGTGTGGAATTTTTGCCATTAGTGTTGTTGCTATTTTTTTTGGTTATTTTTTTTGTGTGTGGTTTTTTTATAACTGCATTAAGGGTACCCTACAGTCCGTCATAGTCGCGACATATCAAGTGTGTGTTTTTTTATTGAAATTTTTTTTTTGGAAAATTTTTATTCCATTTTCGTGAAATTTTTTGACGAACTCGATAGCTCTTCGGTTTTCTTCGGAACCAATCGTGTTTTTTCGGAAAATTTGGTATATTTTACAGAGTTTAAACAAAATTCTGAACTTTTTGAAGATTTAAAAACATTGGACAAATTTTCTTGGAAAATTTTTTACGAACAAGAAAGTTCTTCGGCTTTTTTCGGGAGTAATCGTATTTTTTGAAAATTTGAGCTAATTTTTTTGATTTTTTCAAGCGTTTTTTTAATTTTTTGGAAAATTCTTATACCATTTTTAATTTTTTTGAAAAATTATATCGATTTGTAAGATTTTCGAGTTTTTTTTTCGTCGTTTTTCGTGATACTTCGTATTTTTCGAAAGATTTTGTGAAAATTTTGTACATTTTGCGAAAATTTTGATTTTTTTTGAAATTTTTGTACTTTTCTGAAAAATTTTTTCAGACCTTCGGATTTTCATCGTAAATCTTCGTAAATTTTTGAAAAACTTCGGATTTTTTCAAGTTTTCTTGATTTCTTTTTAAATTTCTTTGGGAATTTAATTATTTTTGTAATTTTTTCACGAATAATATGGAAATGACTGCACTTGAGACCTTCATTAAAGCTTCGGAAGATGTTGTCACCTTTGGTGCTGGCTTTTTTAAGCTTGACGATGAGGTACACAACGTTTTTTCGTTGGAAATGAGGGGTAAGCGATTGGATTCATTGTGGGAGAAGGTTGAATCCTCCTTTGTAATGAGCATGGAGTACGTAAAATCGCTTGAAGATTCTGATGTTAGGGATTTGACATCTATTGAGTCCAAATATCAGATAGCTTTTGACGCGTACGTAAACTGTGCTTCCAAGATAAAGGGAAAAATACAGGTTTTCGAAACAATAAGGGAGGAATTGAAACCGAAACCCCAGCCTCTGGCAGTTTCAACTGCTCCGGTTGATGATTTATTTCATCGTATGGCGCTACCTCCATGTGATATTGACGTTTTTGAGGGAAATTTTTTGGCGTGGCCTACGTTTAGGGACCTTTTTACCGCGGTTTATATTAACAATTCTCGTTTAAGCAATGTTGAGCGCCTTTGTTACCTCATTAAGAAAACTAGTGGGGAAGCAAAGGAAATTGTTTCAAGAAGCCAACTTACTAATGAGGGGTTTAATATTGCGTGGAAGAATTTGGAGGAAACATACGACAATAAGCGTATGCTGGTTTTCAACCAATTTGACGCGTTTTATGCTATTCCTTCTTTCGAGGAGGAAACTAGCGAAGGTCTTAAGACAATTCAGCGCGGCGTCAATAAGTGCCTTACGGCGATGTCTACCTATGACATTCCGATTACGAATTGGGATCCAATAATTGTATATAATGTTATAAAACGGTTGCCTCCGCACACCGTACATTTGTTTGAACAAACAGTTAGAGCGAAGAAGTCTATATCTCCTTGGACTGACTTGGACAAATTTCTTACTGAGAGAATCCAAACTTTAGATTGCCTACGCGATCTTAAAGGATCTGGAGTGTCCAAGAAGGCTGTCCAACCGAAAGTAAAGGCGCATCATACTAATGCCACACCCTCTGCGGTCACTTTTTGTGGTTTGTGTCCAAATCAGGGACACTTTTTACGGATGTGTCCGAAGTTTAAGAAACTTTCGGTTGCGGATAGATATTCCACAGTAAAAAAGTTTCACCATTGTGTTAATTGCTTTTCAAAGGCACATGAAGCTAAAAGTTGTAAGAGCAAAAATAGTTGCTCCATTTGTAACAAGCGACATCACACGATGTTGCATCGTGAAATACAATCTGCTGATAGATCGGCAAGAGCGAATAATACTTCAACGGCAGTTGTGAGTACACCTTCCGCCCCTGTGTTGTCTAACTCCCTGCCTGATAATTCTCATCTTCCATCAACATCAACGGGTATTAGTCACGCGGCGCCTGCAAATCGCCAGGTGTTCCACGCGGCACAGAATAGGACTGTACTTCTAGGGACAGCAATGGTGAATCTCGTTCACCATGGTACTACGTACCAAGCCAGGGCTCTTATAGATCCGGCTTCCGAGGCTTCGTTCATTAGTGAACGATTGCAAAATCGCCCGAAACTCTCAACGCATTCCACGAATGCTCAAGTTTCAGGTGTGAATCAAGCGGTCTCGGCTACTTCAAAGAAAGTTTGTTCTTTGAAAATTGGCTCTCCTTTAGACAGTACACTTGTCTTGGAAACTATGGCACTTGTTTTGCCTAGTATATCGGGTAATTTACCATCTTTTGTCATTCCTTCGTTTATAAGGGATAATTTATCAGATCTACATCTGGCGGATTCTAGATTTTATGAGAGTAGACCTGTCGATCTTTTACTGGGAGCAGATTTGTATCCTCAGATTCTTTTGGGAGAAATTCGTCGAGATATTTTGGGTTCATTGTTGGCTCAGAATACAGTATTTGGGTGGATCATTACTGGTCCGATTTCACAACCTCGTGTCCATGCCTATTCAACAAGGGTGGACTTTTCTGAAGAGGATTCTCTTAATAGAACTCTTCTGAGATTTTGGGAAATTGAAGAGGCTCCTAAAAAGAAAATTTTATCTGTTTTTGATAAAATTTGTGAGGATAATTATAGGGCGACAACGCGTCGTGCTTCTGATGGTCGATACATTGTGACTCTCCCATTTAAGCCAGAATTTCCTAAAATGTTTAACTTGGGTATATCGAGGTCAAATGTCTTAAAACAATTTTTTAGGACAGAATCCTCGCTTCTACGAAGACCTGAGATAAAGGAAATGTACGACAACGTCGTAAAGGAATATCTGGACCTTGACCATATGAAACTCGTTTCATATACCCCTCCGGCTGTAACATATTCGTGTTATTTGCCACATCACCCAGTCGTTAAACCTGAGCGAAAGACTACAAAATTGCGAGTCGTTTTCAATGCCTCGAATAAAACTTCGAACGGGAATAGTCTCAACGACTGTCTTTACGTCGGACCAACTTTACAGTCAGATTTGGTCCTCTTAATTTTAAGATGGCGCCTTTTTAAATTTGTTTTCAATTGCGATATTACGCAAATGTATAGACAGATTAGGGTTGATTCTTCTCATACTCCATTTCAACGGATCTTGTTTAGAGATTCTCCGACGGAGAACGTTAAGGAGTATGAGTTGCAGACTGTGACTTTTGGCGTAAATTGCGCCCCTTATTTGGCAATTCGGACGCTTTTGCAATTAGCGGACGATTCTGAAGCTGAATACCCCCTGGCATCACACATTCTTCGGAAGTGTATGTACGTCGACGACGTTTTAACGGGGTCTCATGACGTTTCGACTGCTCTGATCGCTCGTGATCAGCTTATAGCAGCTTTATCATCTGCTAAATTTGAACTTCGAAAATGGACTTCCAACGAACGCTCCATTTTGAGTGGGTTTCCCCCTGAGCATTTGGTCGATGCAAAACTTTTGACTTTTGTTGAGTCGAGTAGCTCAAAGACTTTGGGGGTACAATGGAATGCTAAATTGGACTCTTTTTACTTTAGTGTGAACCCCATCACGCCAAAGTCGAGTCATACCAAGAGGGAAGTTTTGTCTCTTATAGCAAAACTATTTGATCCCGTGGGTTGGCTGGGTCCAGTTATTGTGGTTGCTAAGATGATTATGCAACGCATTTGGCTTGATCATATTGGTTGGGACGAAAATCTTCCTCTTTCAACGGAAAATGATTGGCAAAGATTTGTAACTTCATATCATGAAGTTAATGATATTCGAATTCCAAGATGGGTTCATTACGATCCCAATTCTGCTGTCGAGCTTCATGTTTTTTCTGATGCCTCCGAAAAGGCATACGCGGGGGTGATATACATCCGAATTGAGACCTCCAGCGGTGAAATTTATACGAATCTTTTATCTGGTAAAACGAGAGTGGCTCCCATTAAATCAATATCGATTCCCCGTCTAGAGCTTTGCGGAGCAGTTTTAGCTTCCGAGCTTTTACAGACGGTACTTGGCGAGATTGATATTGGAATTCACCAAGTATATTGTTGGACTGATTCTACGATCGTTCTTGCTTGGTTGAAAAAGGACCCTTGTACCTGGGCTACCTTTGTCAGAAACCGAGTTTGTCAAATCCAACAAAATGTTGGAAATCACAACTGGTACCACGTAAGGTCTGAGGACAATCCTGCCGATTTGGGTAGCCGTGGTATCTCACCTGCTGAACTGACGGGGAATGAACTTTGGTGGCATGGGCCAAAGTGGCTTCGTCAGGACAAATCACATTGGAGTATCTCTGATATTTCCGGTCTGCATACGGATATAGAAGCTCAGGTCGTTAAGATTCATGCTTCATTCTTTACAGATAATAAAGGAAAATATTCAGATTACGATATTCTGGAACACTACTCGAAGCTGGACAAAGCACTTCGCGTAATCTCATATGTGTTGAGATTCATATGCAATTGTCGTAAAGCTCGAAAATCTGACAAAAGTTTATATCCGGATAAAAGACTTCAAAATTGGGAGGTGAAAAGAGCGAAAATGCATTTGGCCATCGTAGCTCAGAAACGTCACTTCGGAGACGAATATAAATGTCTCTTGGAGAAGAAACCTCTTTCGTCAAAAAGTTGTTTGCTTTCTTTGAACCCTTTTTTGGATGAAAATGGTGTTATGAGGTTGAATGGACGTTTGGTTAAATGTCCATCATTATCTTACTCCGAACAACACCCGGTAATTTTACCTTATTCAGATCGGTTCACTCAACTTTTGGTAGAGTTTGTTCATTTGATTTCCATCCATGGTGGAAATCAGTTGATGCTTCGGATTTTGCGTATTGAGTATTGGATCCCACGAATGAAATCGAAAATTCGTGGAGTTATCGGCCGTTGTAAACGCTGTCTGCTTGATCGGAAACGTTCTTGTAGTCAGATTATGGCTGCTCTTCCGTCGGAAAGAACTAGACTTGATAGGCCTTTTTCTACAACTGGTGTGGACTTTGCGGGTTCTTTTGATATCAAGAGTTTTACCGGCAGAGCATGTAAAATAACCAAAGGGTACGTTTGCATTTTTGTTTGTTTTTCTACGAAAGCAATACACTTAGAGGCGGCTTCGGACTTATCCACGGCTACTTTCTTGGCCGCATTTCAAAGATTTATATCCCGTCGAGGTTGTCCTCATACGATGTTTTCTGATAACGGGACTAATTTCGTAGGCGCGTCGCGTGAGTTAGAAAGGGAGTTTAAAACTTTTATTAAGGAAAGTCAGGTTGCTGTGTGTTCCTCCGCCAGTTTTCAGGAACTTTCATGGCGTTTTATTCCAGCTGGCGCCCCTCATATGGGGGGTCTTTGGGAAGCCGGTGTGAAGAGTTTCAAGCTTCACTTTCGAAAAGAGGCACAAGCTTTTAAGTTTACATTTGAAGAATTCTCGACCATTCTGGCGAGAATTGAAGCTTGTCTTAATTCGCGACCTCTTTGTCCGATGACGGAAAATCCGCTGGAACCTGTTGCACTTACTCCTGGACATTTCTTAATTGGCTCTCCAATTCTGGCTCCAGCGGAGCCTACAATAGAGGAGTCTCCTATAAGTATTGTGAATCGATTTAGGAAAATGAAAGCTCTTACTCAACATTTCTGCCAACGGTGGAAAGATGAGTATTTGATGGGCTTGCAAAAGCGATATAAATGGCAAAATCCCACTCGGGAAGTACAAATTGACGATTTAGTGGTAATTAGACACGAACAACTGCCTCCAACTTCATGGAGGTTAGGCATTGTCGTTAAACTGTATCCGGGTAGTGACGGTCATATAAGGGTTGTAGACGTACGCACCGCGAATGGGGTTGTAAGACGACACATCGCAAAACTGGTCCTTCTGACCAATTAAATTACATACATTTTCCTTTCCATTAATCTCTGTTATTTCCTAGCATAATGGACGCATTGAAAACATTCTTTGATGATGCTCTTCTTGAAGATTATGAGGAAGCAATGGAGGTGATGGATTCCCCTTCTGAAGTAGCCACTTTGGCTACCCCGAATTCGACACCCGTACCAACGACGATTGTTTCGGAGGATGCACCCGCTCCTGAGGCTGTATCTCCGTCGTCATCTGCGCCTACTTTAGACGCAGCAACATTACCAACATCGACACCCGAACATAGCTCGGAGACCATCGATAACTCGGGTTCGAATATTGTCCCAACTACTGCCACTCCGAAACTTCCGGTCGGCAATCAAAATAGTCGCCTGTGTAAAGTTTGCAACAACAAACACCCATTGCGGTTTTGTCCGGTTTTTCGGAAGTTGCGCCACGAGCAGAAGCTACGTATGGTGGTTCTTCACCGCTGTTGTTCACGCTGCTTAGCATTCTCGCATATGGCCAGGGATTGTGGGAGCACTTTTAAGTGTCGTCACTGCAAAGGTGATCACCACACTTTGCTTCACTTCCATGGGCCTGCGAAACCTGCTTCGGCTAAAAAGCATTCTGCACCCCCAACACGTGGTGCATCCAAAAAGCAGACTTCTGCACAGAAACTTTCTCGTCCGAAACCATCAAAGTCCGAAAAAATACAGTCCACTAATAAACCCCGTCCGATGTCGTCCGTATCCCAAGTCTGTTCACTGCCTATACGGCATATTGTAACTTTTTCCCCCACAATACAAGGGAAACTTTATCTGCCGAAATCTTCAATTCCGGTACGAGCAGCCATTGATCCGTGTTGTAGCGTCAGCTACATTTGTGAAAACTTGGTCCATCAACTTCGGTTGCCCATGTCCAAAATGGACAACGACAGATATTGTCGGTTGACTCTCGGGTCTTCGTACCATCCCGATCAAAAGGTAGTCTTCACTGCCAAGGTTACGAAGATGAGGGGTATAAATACTCCTTTGGAGTCCGTTCCGGACACCGTAAAGGATGCCTTTGATGGGTTTCAGCTGGCTGACCCAAGCTTTAATCGTTCTGGGAAAGTTGTTTTAGTATTGGGACCAGAAATCACGCCTCAGATAATGCGTAATAAAATATATTCGAGCCCGGGTCTTCCAATGGCCCAGTATACACTTTTTGGCTGGGTCATTTCTGGTCAATCCCCTCAATAGGGGTCAGGTCTAATGGACCTCTTAAAAAACTCCGGCTATGCTGGTCAGGTCCCTCGGACCTCTTAATAAACTCCGGCTTTGCTGGTCAGGTCCCTCGGACCTCTTAATAAACTCTAGCTTGCTAGTCAGGTCCCTTGGACCTCCTAATAAACTCCAGCTTGCTGGTCAGGTCGCATGGACCTCTTAATAAACATGCTAGTTTTAAGTGTTTTTTGAAAAAATAATAAAAAAAAAAAAAAAAAATATTTAAAACATGAATTTCATATTACCTTTTTAGCTTAACTTTAAGATATTTTCTATATTTCTGTTGCAACCATTTATAGTGTTGCAAGGTGGCCGGCAATGTTTAAGCATAAACTCTTAAATTTCTTAATTGTTCCTTATTTGTCCCCTTACCCCTTTTTGGGTTAAAACTAGTTAGAATTTATCCTACTCCTGTTGGATTACAACTATGTTAAATAGTTTCTATAAATTCTAACTAGTTAACCGGTAACGGGATTTTTTAAACATTGTCTGTCATCTCGTTACTAGTAACTTCTAAGCTAGTTTTTTATTTCTCATTCGTTTTTGGATATTTACAAGCACTACGTGCAACTTCTTCGTATATATACAAAAAAGGTAATTTATTGAAAATAAATAATTTTTAAAACCCAATTTAAACTTTTGTATTTTTATTTTATGATCCACCGCATTTACAGCAAACACATACACTATAAAATTCTGTTGCTTGAGCAAATTTGTTGACTTTTCGCTTGCTACTACCCACACAAGCATAAATGTTATAGTATGTGTCTGCGTATCGCTGTTTTAGATATTTGGGATAACAAACAATTATTCCAAATAATGCAAAAGATGTATTTAAAATAAAATCACTTAAATACATTTACATTTTTTTTACCCTTTTCCAAAAAGTAATATTTTGGTACTTTTTAGAAATGTACCATCATGATATAATATAATATAATGGTATATAATTTTTATTAAAAATGTTTGTTTTTTAAAAATTCCTCTGAATACTCTATTTATCAAAATTTTATTTAAAAGTACATTTTTTAAAAAAGTGATATTTTGTAAAAAAAAATAGCTATTTTGGTACTTTTTACAAAAATAAACCCAAAAAACAGTATTTTTTTTTAATGATGTACCAATTTTTTTAGCAGAATATTAAAATAGATTAAAAATACATTTTTTGGTAGTTTTTATTTAGAGTACTTTTTTTGGTAATTTTCATTAATAAGTACTTTTTTGGCCATTTTTAATAATAAGTACTTTTTTGGTCATTTTTATTAATAAGTACTCTTTTTATACCCTCCACTCTAGTAATAGAGGGTATATATAAGTTTGTCATTCCGTTTGTAACACCTCGAAATGTTGGTCTAGGACCCCATAAAGTATATATATTCATGATCCTAGATCGATTTTAAGACGATATAGCAATATCCGTCCGTCTGTCTGTTGAAAACACGCTAACTTTTTAAAGACTTTACGGAAGCTTCTGAATTAAGGCATATATGTTGAACATTTACCTGGTCAGGTTGGTGTTGCAATCCAGCAAAATCGGTCCAGTGCACTGTGGGCCAGCATCCAAGAATTTTGGCCAAAACTAGAATACAGAGGATAGAAGTCTTTATAATATGCCAAAAAAGGTTTAGGCACAAATCTGGAATCAAAAATTTAAAATTCAAAATGGCGGATACAAAATGGCGGCCATAAATTTTAAAATTTGAATATATAATACTTTAAATATTTGTTTATAAAGGACATGGCGACGCTGATTACGAATATGAAATCGAAAATATAAAATTCAAAATGGCGAATTCAAAATGGCGGTAAAAAACTTTTAGATTTGTATACATCGAACTTTATTTATTGGTTTATGAAGGATATGGTGTTGCTAATTACGAATTTGGAATCAGAAAATAGAAATTCAAAATGGCGGATTCAAAATGGCGGCCAAAAGTTTTTAAAGTTTGTAAATATTAAACTTCAATTATTTGTTTATCAATGATATGGCGTCACTAATTACGAATATGAAATCGAAAATTTTAAATTCAAAATGGCGGGTTCAAAATGGTGGCTTTTAATTTAAAAATTGGTAAATATTGAACTTAAATTATTTGTTTCTACTTGATATGGCTTCGATGTTTGCGAATATAGAATTAGCAGCAAAGTGTTTTCGTGAGCACATTAATATAAACAAAATCCAAGAAAGTCGTAATTAACAAGAAAAGTTTTGTTATTGTTAATTACATCCAAACTATTTTATGGAAATGCACTTAAATGAAGAGGTGTTAACTTTACTTTTGTCTTCTTTTTTTGTCACACAGAAATAATGTAATCAATCTAAAGATGAAATATTGCACCAAAATATACCCAGTAAAATTTTGAATTCCAAAGAATCGGTTATGTGTTGCGAATCGAATATTTACCACTTTAACTGAACATGTCAACTTGTTGACGCTTTTAAACGAATAATTAATTTATCCTCAAACTCCGCATTTAAAAAACACGGATTAAAAAGTAATTAAATTCTAATCCGGACCATTAAACTGCATTGAAATTTCAGCATAAATGTATCATTAAAAAGTATAACTTGAGGACGCAGTTATACTGGATATATTCTATATGAATTCTACGATAATGTTGTTCCTAAAAAAACCTCTCAAAAATGCTCATCAATTGCCACTATCGGCTAATTAAAGTGGTAACTCATAAATATCATCCGCTTAAATGCGTCACTGAATATGTGAGCATTAAGAATTTATAAAAGTCCGAATAAAAGCCAAACTTGCAAAAATATCGCCAAAAGCAAAATCAAGTTTCGGCTTAATCATAATAGAGATTATTATACACGAATTTGGGGGTCTTATCTATGTATATAATATAACGTTTATATGTATATAGTATAGTTTACAGATTTTTGACAATTACAACTTAATAAAACCGAATTTCGCTAAGTCCAATACACTATTTAATAGGCCTTTAAAAAACCTTTCGATCTGTATGAAATGTTCATATAGCTCCTTTGAAACAGATATAAAAAAAAATAAATAATACCGTTTTCCCCCTCCCATTTCCCCTCTTTAACCGCCGAGATAGCACCTTAAAAAAACAGGTTAATCTTAGATTTCGACCTTCTATAACATACGTGAATTGCAGAACAATCGGAGTGCAAGTGATTTTATCTTCCGTGCTCGTGTAGAAGTGTAATCTGAACGCCATTTTTTAGTTAAAGGACAATATCTCGAAAGTTTATGAATGGTCGCAGACGGTCGCAAAATTCTAGTTAGGGGACATATTAAGGAACACATTGGCATTAAAGGTTTTCCAAAATCGTTTGGAGCTTTTTGGAGATCGATGTTGAAAAATGGCGATTTTCAAAAAAATCTTTATTTTTTTGGGGAAAATTAAATTTTATACCTTCTTTAGATAATTATTGAAGTGTTTTAGATTTTGATATGTTAATAAGTACTTCTTTAGTGATTTCTGAATGATTTTCAGTCAAAAATTCTTTAATTTCCAAAGTTTTTTTTTAATATATTTAAAAAAAAAATTGTCACAAAAATTCGAAATTTTGACTTTCACCTCTTGCCAAAGAAAATCAGATAGCCACAATATTACAATATTTTATTTACATAATATTGAACATTCCAAGATTTTGAATACACCAACAGAATTTGGATGCAGCGAAATGGACTTTTGGCCAAAAAACGGAGATCCTGGCCCACTGTGCAGTGGTTCAAAAGCAAAACACTGAATTTCGGCAAGGGTTTTCGTGAATTTACGAGATAAAAAACACGATAACTTTCGAACGACAATTCTGAGAGTGCTAAAGCTTGGCATATACTTTTGTCGTTTCCCTGGTCAGATTCGTATTGAATTTCAAATCGGTCCATTTGTTCTAAAGTTATTAGCAAAACCGTGAATTTCAGATTGGTTTCACCTTAAATTCACGTGTTGAAAAAACCAAGCTTTAAAAAAACAAGCTTTCAAAATATTGGTAAGCCACAAAACTACTTTACAAAGTATTTTTGTCACTCAAAAATATTTTTACACTAAGAAAAAAAATTTACACTTGAAAAAAAAATGTTGAAATCAAAAAAAAATTAGTAATTTTTCTTTTTTTTTACAAAAATGACAAAAAAAAAGTTTTTTAATCAATATAAAATATTGCCAATCAAAATTGTTAATTTTTTCACGTTAAAACTTAAACTATCCTTTAAAAGGGGCATTGTGGAGGCTATTCATAGATTCGGCCACGTCGAATTTAACTATTCTACCTGATACCGTTTTTTTAAAAAAGTAGTATTTTGTTAAAAAGTAATGTTTTGGTACTTTTTATAAAAATGAAAGCAAAAAAAAATATATATTCGATAAGAGTATTATTCTAGCTCGAGGCCCACAAATATTTCTATTTATAATATTCTCATAATAGATTATTTTTTAATTTGTTGCTTTAGAAAGGTACTCATTTTAAAAAATATTTTTTTTATTAATGGACCCAATTTTTATTAAAACGTATTATTTTAGTTCTTTTTTCTAAATTTTCTATTTTGTTACTATTTATCAAAAAGTACTATCCTATTCTATTTAAAAGTACTAATTTGGTACTTTTTAGAAAATAAAGTACTACTACTATGTTGTAGATAGGTAGAGATAGATTTGGGGAGTACTATCCTAATCTATTTAAAATTAATATTTTTTGGTACTTTTTTAAAAAAAAAAAACTATTTTTTTGATGGGTGGATTCATTTTTATTGAGCATAGTTGTTTGGGAAGTCCAGAGTCCAGGCAGTCCAGAGTCTAAAAAAACACTATCCTTTTGTATTTAAAATTACAATCTTTGGTACTTTTTAGAAAAAAATACTTTGTTTTAGATGGGTAAACCATTTTTTTTAACAGAGTTGTTTGTGGTATAGACAAAAGTATAAAAAAAACTTGTCTTGCGAATAATCCAATTTGTAAACATGCAATAGTAGTTCCAAAAATGCATGTCTATTACTACTATCCTATTCTATTTAAAAGTACCAATTTTGGTAATTTTTTAGAAAAAAATACTATGTTATAGATGGGTTAACCTATTTTTATTGCGCAGAGTTGTTTAGGGAGTCCAGACTACAGGGAGTTCAAAAAAAGTACTATCCTAATGTATTTAAAAGTAATATTTTTTTGGTACTTTTTAGAAAAAAAAATTTTTTGATGGGTGGACCCTTTTTTATTGAGCAGAGTTGTTTGGGAAGTCCACGGTCTAAAAAAGTACTATCCTTTTCTATTTAAAAGTACAATCTTTGGTACTTTTTTAAAAAAATACTATGTTTTAGATGGGTAAATCATGTATTTTTTTTTTTGAGCAGAGTTTTTTGGGGAATAGACAAAAGTATTAAAAAAATTTTCTTATTATGTATTTTTATTTAAAAACATTTTTTTTGTACTTTTTACAAATAATCCAATTTGTAAACATACAATAGTAGTTCCAAAATTTTTTGTTCTAAAACTCTTTTATGATATATTTTTAAAACTCTCAATTTGTATACAAATCATAGAAAGTTCTTCTCCAAAATTTTTTTCTTGAGATAAGTCAACGAGGGATTACCCCTAATAACTACATTTCTTATTTAATATTTTTATTAAAATTTTCTCCTCTTCTTAAATAAACTTACTATAGCACTCGTATACTGTACGCCAAAATGAAATTAAATCACAGGCACTGAATGAATAAAATGAAATTTCAGCCACAAAGTTATATGTAGGTGGTGATTTATTTATTACCTACAAAGCCACACATTATTTAAAGAATTTCATACACTGAGAAAAAAATTTGAAACTGCAATTAAGATTCAGTTATAGAAATCAAAACTTAAATAAACTCGTGGAAAACAATAATTAAAGAGTTTTTTTATATACACAAAAACATTGGTCAATACAATTAATTTTATTGTTAATACAATTAAACATTTAATTAAAACTAAGGTTACATTTGATTATTGAATTAAAATATATTTAAACAATTTATGATAAAAAAATTGTTTTTTTTGTGCTTTTTTAACAATGATTGTTAATTTATATGTATAATTGGAAATAAAAATGGATTTTTGTCACATTGACAACATAAATTGTTGAGACAATAAAAAAATTTTTAGAACTTTACTTACATGGTTAACAAATTTATTTAATAATATTTGATTTAACCATAACCATTTCTGTGTAGTAAATTTTTTTTAAGTAATAAAATTCTCAATAAAAGGTTTTGTAAAAACCGTACTATAAAATTCTGTATTATTTCTGTTCAAAAAATTACTTACGAATTCCTTAAGCTACTTTTCTTTAAAAAAAAAAAATAAATCCAACCACATCAAGGATTTTAAGTAAGTAACAACTAATTGCAGTGACACAGAAAGAGAATGAAAAAAGAAAATAAGGATGCAGGTGGCAGGATGCATGCCAGCCACACAACATGACACATTTTGTAAAACCACCAAAATTTGCGTACATTCCACATAAGTATAGTGGTTGATAAAATTTGATTAAAATCATGGCATTGATGCTAATGGTTTATACAGTGATGATGACACAATCAACACACTCCAGCACACACACAACGGGGAGAAAACAAAAAAAAAACAACCAAAAATAGACTTACGGCCGCCGGGACACAGACATAAACGGAATACAAACAAACTGGCAAACTATCTAAATGATAATAACATTGATATTTACCACAATGCACTTTGCACTCCAAGCATTATCTTTTATCTTTAACAGCAAAGGGAGCAAAAAACAGCATGCAGAGACACTAACACACAGACACACACGTAACACTTGCCAAAAAACCAAACAAAATGTCCTCTTAAAACAAAAAAAAAACACACCAAAATGTGTATAAACGTTTAAATATGCCAAACAACATTTACACACACATACTTACAAATGCATTAAATCACACATATGAGGCATTCCACACCAACTGTTCCACTACAGAAAAACCATAGTTGTTTCAATGTGATATCATTTGCAAAGTTTTCCCTCTTAGGGTACTATTAAATAACAAAAATAAAATTTAAGTTTTTTCAAAAAGTGGGCCTTGTAGGCGTGGTCAAATATTGAAAATATCAAACTTTTTTGCCTGAGTATCTTTACTTCAATATTTATGCAAATTAAATGAAACACAGTAAAGCCTTTAGGATAGAAGTTTTTTTATAGATTTTTGTATGGGCTATCGATTAAAAAAATAAAAATTGGAAAATTTTCAGAAGAAGTTCTGAATTTTTCAAATTTAAACTTAATCTTTATTTATCAAAAAACATGCCGCAATTTTATTTTTTTTTTAATTAAAAAAAAAATAAAGTGCTTTTCTATCTGTTCTGAAATTTTCAGAGATGTGTTTTGCCTTGCTTTCGAGAAATCAAATGTCAAAGATTGCAATACGCTAATTTTATACAATAATGGTGTATAAAACGTGTGCGTATGAGTAATATCAATACTTAAAAAATATTTTAAGAAGCGATGGGAGCGTGAGTGAGTTTTTATTTACGATCAAGCACGCTAATGAAAGAAAAAAAATTATTCAAGCACGATATTTTATTTCACTCACGCTCACGTGAACATCGTGACCGTGACTTATTTTTTTCTACTCACGTGTGCGTGAATGAGCGAGAGCAAAATAAAATATCGTGCGTGACTAATTTTTTTCTTTCATGAGCGTGCGTAATCATTATTAAAAACTCACTCACGCTACCATCGCCTCTTAAAATATTTTTTAAGTATTGATATTACTCATACGCACACGTTTTATACACCATTATTGTATAAAATTAGCGTGTTGCAATCTTTGACATTTGATTTCTCGAAAACAAGGCAAAACACGTCTCTGAAAATTTCAGAACAGAAAAGCACTTTAATTTTTTTTTTTTTAAATTAAAAAAAATAAAATTGCGGCATGTTTTTTATAAATAACCCAGTATGCAAAATGAGTCGATATCGATTCGAAAAAGAATCGTTTTCTCTAAGAATTTCATCGATATCGAGTTCGATATAATGTCGATATAAAGCGTGTTTTCCTATGTGGCATGCAAGGTGATATAGAATCGAGTATTGGTACAGGATTCGATTCGATTTTTAATCGAAAATTTCATGAATTTCGATACATTTGTTTTTTAATAATTTAGTTAATTGTTTTAAAAACGGTAAGAATTAAAAAAAAATATTTTTTTACTTACTACTACTTACTTACAATTAACTAATTTTTACTAATTTAATTTATTTATTCTTTAAATTTAATTTTTACTAATTACTATTTTTATCTGCCTCACTTGAGATTTGAACTCAGAACTCCCAGTTTACTGGCTGAACGCCTTACTCCTTCAGCCAAAGTTTGATAATAAAAGTAGTTTTTTAAAATTACTTTTACTAAAATTTGAATTTTTTATTATTATTTGAATTGCCCTTAAATTATAATTTGTATTATTATTTGAATTACCCTGTTTTTATATTCATTTTATTTTGTTTTGACATACTTCTCCCAATTTGAAAATATTTTTATTTCAAAATATATATTAGTACAAACAAATTTCAAGTTGTGTATGGCCTAGTTTGTTAGCAGGTTCGGCAGCTTATGATTTGTAGATTTTTGGGCTTGGTTCAAACCCCGGTCGCGGATTTTTTTTTTTTTTTATTTTTTTTTTTGTATTGTTCTAGTGTTAGATATTATTTTTTTTAATAATAAAAGTAAAATTTGTGGAATTTTTGTAAAATTTAATAAAACTAAAACTCGATGTTATATTGAAAATAAATATTTTTTTATGGAACAACAAATACGAGAATTCCTAAAATTTAGATTGAAAATCATTTCGAAATCGATTAGTTTTTCAATAAAAATATGAGTTCGAGAAACGTTAAAATATCGACTGTATATAATATCGACTTCGAATCGTTATTGCGGAAAAGCCTCGAAAAAATTGTCGCCTCGAAACTGTGCAGACTGGGAAAGATTAAGTTTAAATTTAAAAAATTCAGAACTTCTTCTGAAAATTTTCCAATTTTTATTTTTTTAATCGATAGCCCATTCAAAAATCTATAAAAAACTTTGTCTTTAAGACTTTACTGTGTTTCATTTAATTTGCATAAATATTGAAGTAAAGATGCTCAGGCAAAAAAGTTAGATATTTTCAATTTTTGACCACGCCTACAATGCACAGTGGTTTCCCCCATTGGCCAAAAATCAAAAAATTTATGTTTTTTTTTCTAAGCTTTATTGCACTAAATTTATTGATAAGAATCTAAATTTTATGAATCTAACCAATTTTCTGTTTTTTTTTACTAGATTTAATGTTTGTGTTCATTGAAAGTGGGGGAATGTTTATATTGCATATATTGTCGTTGCATAGTCATAAAATAATACTTAAGTTTATCTAGAAAGTTATTCGCGATATTGTGACAGAAGTTTCCAAAAACCCTGCAAACATTAAATTTTAACCTATTTTGTACCAAATTAAATAATAAAAGCTGCAAAAATATAAGCACATCAAAAAATCCCTGAAGAACACTTTTTTGACCTTTTTAAAACACACGTTTTTTAAAAACTACTTTTTCACATAGACTTTTAGTTATTTGGCCCTCATCTGCCCACCACTTTTTATACATCAAATTGAAGATTTTTTACCCCTCTTTAAATTAAGAAATATTGTGGCCGCGGGTTTTTGCATATTTTCGCATATGGATGTGATTAACATAGTCATCCAACGAAAAATGGTGAAAAATTGCATTTTGTTTTGTACTAAAGAGAAATATTTTTTTTAATTGTTGTTATTTTAAACTTAATATTGCAATTTTATGGTTTTTGACTTACAGTTCTGAATAATGATAAAACACTTTTTTTAAAGAAATTGTCCTTCCCCCTTATTTTTCTTGGTGAAAAAATTTGCCCTTTGACGATTCCGCATTTTTGGGCAAAACTATTTGCTACTAGCTGTGATTTTTAAGATCTGCAACCAATAATAGTTATTAGTGTCCGACAGAATATACATTTTTTGGACGAAGCCGAATATTCGGCCAAATTTTGACTTTTCGACCGAAACCAAAGCCGAAGCCGAACATTGAAAAAAAAAATATTTTTTTAGTAAAAGCAAGGAAAAAAGTAAAAATTGACTTGGAGGAATACACAAATTTACACTCAAAAAAAGTTGGTATTCTGTACTAAAAATTTAACTAAAGTACTAATGTTTTAGTCCAAAAGGACCTAGTGCAGGAATTGGTAATCAATACTAAAATTTTTTAAAATTATTTATCCCAAACCAGTAAAAATTACTTATTTTAGTACTTTGAAAATACTAAAAACTACTGTAATACTGGTAATTTGTTTATTAGTAGATTTAAGTACGAAATCACTTACTAAATCTTTTACTGTAGAATTTTTTATAGAGTATACGAATTTTGTATTGAATGATTTATTTTGAGCAAAAAACTGAGCTCAGGCATTTGCGTGAATAAACATTTTGTGTGTAAATTTTTTTAGATCGGAAACATTTTTTGAGTGTAAAATCTTGTTTTAGTTGCAAAAACGCTTAGTAAAATGTTTTTGTGGCTTACTAATGTGATTCAAAGTGTCTTTAGTTTGTTTTTCAACACGTGATTACAAATTTTATGCAATTATTCGGTATTCGGCCATATTCGGTCAAAAATGTGACCGAAGCCGAATAGTGCTTTGCGGCCGAAGCAGAATATTCGGTTGGACGCTAATAGTTACCCTACAAGAATTTCGAACTCTACCCCTTTCTTGCCCCCGATTTTGCTCAGCAAGTAAAGATCCTTTTGTCCCTAAAATAGAGAAAACAATTTTACAAACTTTGAGGGCTTACAGTGAGTAAGTGGATCAAATTAGAGACTTACTGTAAACTAGAATTTTGTTGCGGAAAATATACTCTACAATTCTTCTTTTAATACATTTACCGTATCTTTTACTTGAATGAAAATAATCGCCAAAAACGCTTTGGCAAGTGTACTCGCCTGTGTTCGTTAAAGGGTTAAGTGTAGCTTACTCACTCCATTTGAAAAGTGTCAAAACAAAGGTCAAACTTTAATTCTTATAATTAATTGTTTTCGCGACAGTGTTAGAAGTTTCGAAAATATCAATATGGAAATTAAAACAAACAAATTTTCATATTAAAATACTTTATTTAAAAAATTCTTAAAACAGATCTTTAAGCCAATTAACCCTTCAAAGATCAAATGGCTACTGTGGCTTCAGTTGTTAATATTTTTTCCTACAAATTTGCAAACTTTAAGTTCGTCGGGCATACTATTAGCTGAAAAATTTTGAAGACCCTGGTTTTTTTAGTTTTGGATATATTGATTTTTGACCGCTTGTCCATATAAGGGAAACCACTGTGCAATGCCACTTTTTGAAAAAAACTTAAATTTTGTTTTTGTTATTTAATAGTACCCTAAGAGCGAATACTTTGCAAATGATTTCATATTGACACGACACAGCTTTTTTTTGCTGAACATTTGGTGTGGAATGCCTCATATATTCACTTGCACTTACACACACTACACCATTTTTAATTGTATTTTAAAATTTTCCAAATGTATTTTAAAATTGTCCAAATGTATCTTAAAATTGGCCAAGTGTTTTTTAAAATTATTCAAATGAATTTTAAAATTGTCCAAATGTAATTTAAAACTATTCAAATGTAGTTTAAAATTTTTCAAACGAGTTTCAAAATTGTCCAAATGTATTTTAAAATTTTCCAAATGTATTTTAAAATTGTCCAAATGTATTTTAAAATTGTCCAAATGTAGTTTAAAATTTTCCAAATTTATGTGTTTCGAAATTGTCCAACTGTATTTTAAAATTTTCCAAATGAATTTTTAAAATTTCCAAATGTGTTTCGAAATTGTCCAAATTAATTTTTAAGCTGTCTAAACGTATTTTTAAATTTTTCAAATATATTTTACAATTGTCCAAATCAATTTTAAAATTGTCCAAATGAATTTTAAAATTGTCCAAATGTATTTTAAAATTGTCCAAATGTATTTTAAAATTGTCCAAATATATTTTAAAATTGTCCAAATGTATTTTAAAATTGTCCAAATGTAGTTTAAAATTTTCCAAATGTGTTTCGAAATTCTACAAATGTATTTTAAAATTGTCCAAATGTGTTTTAAAATTGTCCAAATATTTTTTAAAATTGTCCAAATGAATTTTAAAATTGTCCAAATGCATTTTAAAACTGTCCAAATATGTTTTAAAATTGTTCAAATAAATTTTAAAATTGTCCAAATGTATTTTAAAATTTTCCAAATGTAATTTAAAATTGTCCAAATATATTTTAAAATTGTCCAAATGTATTTTAAAATTGTCCAAATTAATTTTAAAACTTTCTAAATGTGATTCAAAATTGTCCAATTGTATTTAAAAATTTTCCAAATGTATTTTAAAATTGTCCAAATGTATTTTAAAATTGTCAAAATGTATTTTAAAATTGTCCAAATGTATTTGAAAAATTTTCAAATGTATTTAAAAATTGTCCAAATGTATTTTAAAATTGTCCAAATGTAGTTTAAAATTGTCCAAATGTAGTTTAAAATTTTCCAAATGTATTTTAAAATTGTCCAAATGTGTTTTAAAATTGTCCAAATATTTTTTAAAATTGTCCAAATGTATTTTAAAATTGTCCAAATGAAACTTAAAATTGTCCAAATGTATTTTAAAATTGTTTAAATGTGTTTCAAAATTGTCCAAATATTTTTTTAAAATTGTCCAAATGAATTTTAAAATTGTCCAAATGTATTTTAAAATTGTCCAAATGTATTTTAAAATTGTCCAAATGTATTTTAAAATTGTCCAAATGTTGTTTAAAATTTTCCAAATGTGTTTCGAAATTGTCCAAATTAATTTTAAAACTGTCTAAATGAATTTTAAAATTGTCCATATAAATTGTAAAATTATCCAAATGTATTTTAAAATTGTCCAAATGTATTTTAAAAGTGTCCAAATGTATTTTAAAATTGTCCAAATATATTTTAAAATGGTCTAAATGAATTTTAAAATTTTCCAAATGCATTTTAAAATTTTCCAAATGTATTTTAAAATTGTCCAAATGTATTTTAAAAGTGTTCAAATATTTTTAAAATTTCCCAAATGAATTTTAAAATTGTCCAAATGTATTTTAAAATTGTCCAAATGTATTTTAAAATTGTCCAAATGTATTTTAAAATTGTCCAAATATTTTTTTAAAATTGTCCAAATTAATTTTAAAATGGTCCAAATATGGACAATTTTAAAAAACATTTGGAAATTGTTAAAATACATTTGGACAATTTTAAAATACATTTGGATAATTTTGAAAATACATTTTGACAATTTTGAAAATACATTTGGACAATTTTAAAATACATTTGGAAAATTTTAAACTACATTTGGACAATTTTTAAATACATTTGGACAATTTTAAAGTTAGTTTGGACAATTGTAAAATATATTTGGACAATTTTAAAATACATTTGGACAATTTTAAAATACGTTTGGACAATTTTAAAATACATTTGGACAATTTTAAAATACATTTGGACAATTTTAAAATACATTTGGACAATTTTAAATTACATTTGGACAACTTAAAAATACATTTAGACAACTTAAACATACAATTAGAAAATTTTAAAATACATTTGGACAACTTGAAATATATTTTGAAAATTTTAAAATACATTTAGAAATTTTTAAAATACGTTTGTAAAATTTTAAATTACATTTGGACGATTTTAAAACACATTTGGGCAATTTTGAAAATACATTTTTAAAATTTTAAAATTCATTTGGAAATTTTAAAAATCATTTGTAAAATTTTAAAATACATTTGGACAATTTTAAAATACATTTTGACAATTTTAATACATTTGGACAATTTTAAAAAATATTTGGACAATTTTAAAATATATTTGGACAATATTAAAATACATTTGGACAATTTTAAAATACATTTGTACAATTTTACAATACATATGGACAATTTTAAAATACAATTGAAAATGGTGTAGTGTATGTGTGTGTGCCAGCATGAAAATACTTACTAAGTGTTATTGTGTGCGTGTGTGTAAGTAAACTGTTGCACTTTTATGCAGTAAATGTTGAATTGCAAAGTACAAGTAAATAAGAACAACAACAGCAGAACAACAATAACAAAAATTAAATTTAATGTCAGTATGTGTCTGCCTGAATGTGTGTAAGTGAGTATGTGTTTATGTTAGTGTTTAACTCTTATTTGTCTCATGGTTTTTAAAACGATGACTGTATAATGGGGTTTACGTACATGTATGTGTATGACTTACAAATTGCATTAATGGCGCCTGTTTGTTTTTGGTTTTTGTTTGTCACAACTTAAAACACACACACATGTAAAAAGGTTATTAGGGCTATAAATATTTTTTCAATTCATTTAAAGTGACTCGAGGAGATTGTGAGACATTTTTGGGCATAAAAGATTTTACAGAAAATTTCTGAAAAGCTGATGGAAATAGCTTTTCTATAGGAAAATTGTCCTATTCAGGGAGTTTTTGCATTTAAACTTTATGCAACATAAATAAATTTAAACAGAAAAATAATATTCTTCAAAATTATTTTATGATAATATATGCTTTAAATTAATAAAAAAAAAATAACCTCGAGCTAGAATAACCCTGCACAAAATATAATATTTTAAAGGTCAAAAAACAATTTTTATGCACAATAAAGATTAATCAGAACTCAAAAAATATATAAGTCAAACAATTACACAGTGATATAGAATCGAACTTTCCGAATAGGAATGGGATGAAACCAAAAGCAAATTAAAGTTGACATTTTCCATAGCATAGTTTAGTGCTAGCTTTTTTTACACGCATTTGAAGTTAGTGATTTAAAAGTACCCTAATGGTGCACTTATATGACACGTTGGGTCCTGTGAGGTCCAAACCTAATTTCGATGCAATCGGGAAAGTACTTACTGAATGGCTGAATTATTAAAAATAAACCACTGTGCACCGTTTCGTATGATTGTTATTAAAAGGCAACTACAAAATTAAGTATCCGCCTCTTATACAGTTTTTAAGTAATTACACACAAAAAAACCTTGTCGAATTACTAGAAAAAGTCAAACTCGCCGAAGATATTGTAAATGGGTATTGGTTACAAAATCATTAACTATCAGACTCCAAACATTTTTAGTTTTCGGAATATGGTACCTTGAAATTTGGCAAAAACATCGAAAAATAAAGTGCACATACAAAGTCGCACATAACTTCAAAACTACACAACTTACAATTTTGAGATAGGTGTCATTTGAAAGGTGAGAATATTAGAATATGAATGTTTAATTTGTTTTTTGTAATGAAAGGTCAAACGTAATTTTTAAGATTTAATGTCCAGTGGTCCATATCTAAAAATACAATTTTTTGCAAATTCTTAAAAAATATATGATATACAATGCATATCAAATTATACATACATAATTTTTTTCAAAATTTAAAAAAAAAATTGGATTTTTAGATATGGGTCATTGAATATTATACCTTAAAAATTGATCTTTGACCTTTCATTACAAAAAAAAATTATAAATGCCATTTTAAAGCTTATGAAAATTGTAAGTTGTATAGTTTTAAAGTTATGAGCGACTTCGTATGTGCAGTTTATTGAAATTTTGGCGTTTTTGCCAATTTTCAAGAAGCCATATTTCGAAAACTAAAAAATGTTTGGAGCCGAAAAGGTGATGACTTTATAGACACTATCCATTTACAATATACAGTGTCACCACGCTTAACGCAACCCTCGATAAACGCAACTCCTCGATTATTGCAACACGTAAATTGTTTGCATTGCTGACTCAGTTAACGCAACTTAAAAAAAAACACAATTATAGTAACTTTTCATCCAAAATTATCGGTTTGTTCTTTTATTTACATATTTTTTTATTGAAGCTGCTTTTCAATGTTACTGCTGCCTAAAACTGTTGCGTAAGAAATTAGTTTTGGATAAACCGCTAGTCCAAGAATACTGAAATATTTGTGTTGCACTTGTTTTTTGTGTAGTTTTTATTTTTAAAAGGTGTTTTTTTGTCATTTTTAATTAAACTAAAGAATTTATTTTAAATATAAATGATGTATATGTTATAGATAAATGATTTATAATTTGTATTTTTCAATTTAAACCATTGAAAAGGAGTTGCGTCCTAAAAAATTGTGACTCGGTTATCGCAACAACCTCAGTTATCGCAACGGCCAAAATTTTTATTAGTTGCGTTAAACGAGGTTGCATTGTATATGTCGAACTTCATTAAAATCGAATATGTCAAATTCGAATGCTGTGCGGTTTGACCTGGTACTATTCAATCAAAAAAGTGCTACTTTTTCTAAAAAAAAGTCTTCTTTTTCCATTTTTCCTAAAAAGTACTATTTTTCCTAAAAAGTACTATTTTTCTAAAAAAGTACTATTTTTTCTAAAAAAGTACTATTTTTTCTAAAAAAAAAGTACTATTTTTCTAAAAAAAAGACTATTTTTTCTAAAAATACAATTTTTTCTAAAAAAAAGTACTATTTTTCTAAAAAATTACTATTTTTCAAAATTTTACCTTTGGATTTTCACCATATCCCGGTCGTAATATTATGTTACGTGGTATAAAACTGATGTGGAAAACCTTTAAACCTTTAAGATTTTCTGTATCGATTGATAATACAGTCAAACTCGGTTATATCGAATTCTCGGTTATAACGAACTAATTCTAAAATCTTTTATAACGAACTCGGTTATAACGAATCCTCGGTTAAAACGAACTGCTTATTATGGTCGGTCCCACGATCATAATTTCATGTATATTTACCTTTTAATAACGAACGCCCATAAATATTTTTTATCAAACTAACAAAAGTTTGGAATTTTTTGGTTTATATTATAATTTTGATAAAATTTATTTATATTTTTAAGGATTTCTTCTCAATAAGTAGTTTATTTACGAAAAAAACATCAAATTAAAGAAAATTGGATCTATTTTTTTGGAAATAAAACTAGGTTGATTAAAAATATACCCCACTTATACCGAAGTTTGCTTATAACGAACTATTTTTAATGGTCCCTCGGAGTTCGTTACAACCGGGTTCGACTGTAGATTAAATTTTTTATTCATATTTTATGAAAATCTTTGAGTGCACACAGAAAAAAAAATTGTTAATTTTCAACTGAAATTCAGTTGAATCAATAATAACTCGGTTGATACATTTAAAATGTAAGTCGTTACAATTGAATATCAGTTGTCATAACTGAATTCGGTTAATATTACTGCACAGAGAAAAATAAATTTTCAACTGAATTTTTCAGTTGTATCAACTCAAACTTCGGTTGCAACTACTACATTTCGCTATGGCAAACGAATTTTGTAGTTGTTTCAATTAAAAGACAGTTGTTTTAAAAATACATTAGTTGTAACAACCGATATGTAGTTGTTACAACCTTAATACAAATGCATCAACCGAATTTTTTTGCAACAACTGAATTTCAGTTGTAAATCAGTAAATTTGTTTTCTGGGTTTGTCATTTAATTGAAACAACCACAACATTTTGTTATCATAGTCAAATATAATAGCCGCACTCAATTTTGAATTGATATAATTAAAAAAATTTTGTTTTTCTGATCGTAGCAATTAAAAGACATTCCATTTCCAATCCTGATTTTGAAGCGCAAACATCATAATAGGCGTATAATTAATATTAATTCCATATCAACTATAATATCACTCATACGTCGCAACATTTTTAATTATTGATCAATTTTGGGAAATAATCTTCCCAATAGGAGGTTTTTGTAACAATTTCTAAAAAATCTTAAATTATTTTTTTAATTTTATTACAAAAAAATTCTTTCAGTTTTTTAAAAAAGTCCTTAAAATGAATATAACACCGACCGACAACCAATATTAAACATGAGCCGGATGATATACGCCTGAAAATGATATTGATGTATACATTTTTGAAAGGATATAACCTACCTCCTTTTCTGGATATGTAAAAATAATAACATAGGAAAATTAGGGGAGATCCTCCTCTCTCATTTGCTATCACTAGTGGCATCATGGCGAATGAAAGAGGAGGATCTCAACCAATTTTTCCATTTTTTATTTTGCCATATTAGGATAAAATGATTTGAATGAAGTCATTTAAAAATGTTATCAAAATATTTTATTGATCATTTTGAATGATATTGATGTATAAATTTTTGAAACTTACCTCCTTTTCCTGATATGTTAAAATAATAAAATAGGAAAATTAGGGGAGTCCCCCACTTTCATTTGCTATCACTAGTGGCATCCTAGGATAAGTACAAATATTTAAAAAATATTTTATAAAATTTAATCCTTTAAAAAAAATTAGGGGAGATCCACCTCTTTCATTTGCTATCACGATTGGCATCCTAGTACAAATAGAAATATTTAAAAAATATTTTATAAAATTGAATCCTTTTAAACTTTGAAGTCCTTTTAAAAGGAAACAGGATCACTAAAAGAAAAACTGTAAAAAGTTTTACTACATTTAGTCTCTAGTTTCAAACGTATATTATTAAGTTCGTGTTTAACGATTTTTTTTTCAATTTTGTCGGACGGTGTAATAAGTAATTCCCTATTACAATAACCTGTATGTAGTTGAAATCGTTATATTTTTATGCTTTTTGTTGTCGTCATTGATGTCGTTAAATTTAGTACTTTTAGCAGTTTGTAGTTGTTGTCGTGTTGTTATCCTTCGTTTATGTATTTAAAATGTGTGTTTTGTTTGTATAAGTATATTAACAAAAATCTCTTTTGATGAAATGTTGTTGAATGTGTATGGCCAAGTAAAAATGTTTATATATTTTCTTATATATCACATCTGATTCGAGATTTGAAAGATCAGTACGGATCCGAGATTTGAAAGATAAGTACTGATCCCAAAAATGGCCCGACTAAAAAAAAAAATAATATGGCGCCATATATCATTTGATCCCAAAAATGGAGGATCCAAAATAATATATTAGTATATCTTATTAGATCAAATCTGATATAATTAGATATAATTAGATTCCAAAAAATGGAACGATAAATTTTATCTAATTTGATATTATAAAAAAATTAGATCTAATTAGATATAATAATATATAATTTTATCTTATTAGATATACTAATATGATCTTTAATATCAAATTTGATGAAATTTACCCCAGACTAAAAAAATAATACGGCGCCATATCTTATTTGAACCCAAAAATGGAGGATCCAAAAATATATGATTGTATCTTATTAAATAAAAGTTGATATATGTAATTAGATATAATTTGATCCCAAAAATGGAACGGTAAATATTATCTAATTTGATATTATAAAGAATTAGATATAATAAGATGTAATAATATATAATTACATCTTATTAGATCTAATATGATCTTCAATATATAATTAGATGAAATTTACCGTTCCATTTTTGGGAACTAATTATATGTAATTATATCAAATTTGATCTAATAAGACATAATCATATATTTTTGGATCCTCCATTTTTGGCATCAAATGATAGATAAATTTATATATAATTATATTAACAAATATATGATTATACCAAAACTTTTTTACTCGGGGGATCGATAAGATTAGATCAGTTTTAATCGGATGGATACAATTTTTAATCTTAGCGATCCATTTTTTTTTTTTGGATCAGCACACTTAAAAAATTATGTCATTAACTGTTTGTAGTTTATTTGAAAAATTTTACGTTTAGTCGTTTCTTAAAGAAAAAACATTTGTTTGATGTTCAGTTTTTATTAATGACTACTTCTGTCCTTTATTTTAAAAATAACACACATTAAAAAATAAAGACTTTCATTTACATTTAATTTTTAAAGTCATTTATTTTTGTTCTGTAAGAAAAAACTACTGATTATTTTTACAATTTTTAATGATTTTTGTAAGTATATTTTTTTTTTAAATTGTTGGTATTTTTTAATGAGATATCATTAGTTTTTACCTACACAAGTAGGTTATTTTTTTGTAAAAAAAAAAGTTAAAAATATTATTTATAGAATTATAAAAACATGTTTGTATGAAGTGATTGCGGAATCGATTGCCCAAAATTTTATTAAATGTTTTGAAAAAAATATTTCAATAAAAAATTGTAAAAAATAACCTACGAAATCATTATTTTTTTAAGTTTTCGTAGGTTATTTTGGAATTTTTTGGTAAAAATAACAGAACTATCATTAATTTTTAATGTTTTCGTAGGTTAGTTTTTTCGAATTTTTTGGTAAAAAAGAATGAAAAAAAGTAATTTTTTAATGTTATTTATTTTAGAAAATTTTGTCAACAGTAAAAAATAAATGTTGATGTTTTTTAAAACAAATGAATTATTACTGGGACGGTTTTCTATTGTTTATTCACTGGTTTAAAGTGTGTTTTTCATTTGTTTTTGCCTACAAAGTATTTTGTGTGTACGGATTTTTACTCGGGTGTGTGCTGTGTGTGTGGGTGTGTGTGTTAGTGTGTTTCATTGTGGTATTCTTTATGTATGTAAAAACATTAAATATACACAAATAAAACGCAAAAATAACTCAATTATTAAATACAATTAAGTATTTACAAGATATAATGCATAATGTCATTTTATGCACACACACACTTACGCACACATATTAAAGTACAAAACACATTTATATAAATGCAATTACTCATACACTCATATTCAATGTAAACAAATTCATATTATTCATGAGTTAAATGTTATTTATAAAATACTCAAGTGTATTAACCAAACATAATTATAATTACATTTATTGTTTCACCCTCACTCACTTCATTTGTTCATTTATTCATTCGATGATTCATTTAAATTTTTAAATTTCATTATTCTGTATGAAATTTGTAAGAATTCATTGTATTTATATATTTTATTTAATTTTTAACATCAAAAATTCATTGACATGGAAATTATTAATAAATGATTGTACACACACATTTAGACACACACACACATTAGAGTGGAGTAAATAATAGTTTTTTACCCTTGACTTACAATAGAGGTCTTTCAATAGGTACCCAGCGATTGTCCGTTCTTTAATTTTGATATTTTAAAAATACATATTTTTTTATTAAAATTTTTGATTTAAAAAAAAAAGTAAAAAATTTAAACATGAAAAACAAAAAAATTCGAAAACCTCAGGAAATTTAGTAAAATCATGAAGAGAAAGAAAAATTCAAAAACAAAATTTTGAAAAATTCGGAAATATCTAGAAAGTTAAGGAAATAGAAAATTTCAGAGAAAAGTCTAGGAAAATTTGAAAAAGTCTACACTGATAGAAATTTGTACATGACCATAATGAAAATCTACATTTATGTTATGAAAAATTACGTTAAAAAGGAACATATGCACAGTGGCCGAAACACCCAATCTAGCGGCGCTTAATTCGGAAATGTAAAATAATAAAGCCCAATGCATATTTGTGATTATAAAAGAATTTAATTTTTAATAATATTTATTTATTTCCGTGTTTTTATGTATTTCGGGAAATTTATGTGAATATTGGGACAGTGGTCTGTATGAGGACTAGAAGTGAAAATGTTCCGATTCCTTTAAAATTTAGAGTGATTATTTATGGCTACAAAAAACATTTAACAGTCGAATTTCAAGAGGATATTTGTTCAAATACTATTGTTAGGGTTTTTTAAGAAAAACTGGAAGGGGAAATTAACATGGGGGCTATGGGATAACATGGACCGATTTTGTCAAAAATCTTAAATTTCAAATTTTAGCCAAATCGATTGAAAATTGTGGGCTGTATCGCGTTTATACTGTTTATTTGGACAGGCAGATGGACCCTAAAAAACTGAACAACTTGCGCGAACTAGCACGCCATACTGAAACGTCACAACAAAAATAACCCAAAATAATAAACAAAACAGGAATTGGACCGAATACGATCGAATTTCAAAAGTTGCAGTCCATGAAACTATAGTTTATATCACAAATGTAAACTGCTATAATGAACTTATAATAAACAAGATACACACAGGCCACAAACATTTATTTTTTAGTTAATACATACCTTTTACTTTCAATTAAAAGTTTTTGGCTCAAAATGTATTAACAATTGACTTAAAAGTGTCAAGAAAAACTCACTGAGTAATTAGGCCCCAAATTCCTTTAATACACTTGCTGCAGAAAATGTATATTTGATAGCTTACAGCTGTGCGAATATTGAAAGCAAAACAAAAGTAAAAACGTAAATTTTTTCTGTAAAGTATAGGTAAACGATGCAGTGCAAAAACATTTATCGATCTTAATTTTTAAATTTTGACTTAAGCGCCGCTAGATCAGTGATTTCGGCCACAGTGATATGTAGGGATTCATTGAATTAATGAAATAGGTATCATAAAATGCAATTACAAAAACAAATTTCATTAAATTAATGAAAATTGTTCATACAAAATATAAATTGTATTTTATGAAAATTTTTCATTACTTTAATGAAAAAATTTATAAAACTTTAAAAACAACTACAAAATTTCAAAAAAAAAATAAGAAAAATCAACAAACCCCAATTCAGTATTATGAAAAAAAAACAGGAATTCTGTGAACCTTTGGAGGAGAAATCAGATCAACACAACAAAAAAATCATAAAACTCAATAATATTAAGAAAAAATAGAAAATTTCAAAAAAAAAATAAAAAATCAGAGAAATTCGGAAAACCTTAGGAAAATTTTGTAAGATTTCAAAAAAAATTAGACAAATTCAAGTAAAATAAAAAATGCTTGAAATTTAAAAAAAAAAACAAATTTGGAAAAGTCTAAAAAGAAATCATTAAAGTTATGAAAAGCAAGTGAAAGTGTTTAACTGTGCTGTGCCGAATTTTTTATAACCTTTAAAATGTAAAAAAAAACATATTTGACAGAGGCGTATTGCGGTGGTGGTCATTTGGAGACACCTTCATTTCTCAAAGTTAGGACTTTATCGTGTCATCTACAGACAGACATACAGAAGGACATCGCTAGGATGCCTTAGAATCGGTAACTGATCAACAGGGAAACCAAAAATATGCAGTATCATGTTTTTTTCTGAGCATTGCACTATAGGGAATTTTCTGGTATTTTCTGGCCAAAACTCCAAAAGTTGGGATATTGCCTCAAAATTTGGCAAGTTTATTTGGCGGTAAGTCTTAAGGCTCTCTATAAAAAATTGGCATGATCTGGCCTAATAAATCGTGTTTTTAATGCAATTTTGTAATATAATTTTGTCAATAATTTTTACATCCACGCCCACAAAAGGGGGCGGGCAAAAAAATAATTTTCCTAGTGCCTTTGGTCCAAGTGCAGGGCTTTGAACTTCTTGTGGCGTATTTTTTTTTAATTTTTAAGCAAATGTACAAAAAAAATGTAAAATATGGGATTTTGCGTAGCTAGACTAAGTTATTTAAGGGGGAGCTTTTTTCCACATGTTCCAATTTTGCCCATTTACGAACTTGAACATCGTAAGACTATAAGACATATTCGTGCCAAACATCATGTGGCTAGCTCTTTTGGTTTGGACAGCATCGTGCATTCCCCAGACAGTCAGACCGACAGACGGTCGGACGGACATCACTAAATATCTTTTCCCCATGGAGCCGCATGGCTTAGCGGATGAATACATCTTACTCACAAAGAGTTTCCCAATACCTCATAGATATATGGGAGTATGCAATTATATGCAAAAAAAGGAGCAGTCCACAAATATATTTGGTTTAAAAAAGAAAAAAATTAATTAAATAGAAAAATTAAAAAAATATATAAATTTACATTTTAAACCTGTACTTTGTACAAAATATATTTATTTGCTCTATTGATAATTGAAATTAATTTCAAATGATTTTAATACAGGATTTTAAGTACGTTAATTTTGTAATAAGTTATGTTCTCCAAAATTAAAAAAAAAAATAATAAAAAATTAAATTTTGTTTTTGACGCCTCCGTACTAGCGGTAAAAGAGTTTGGTGTACAAAAATATGTGTGCTAGCTTACTTTTATATAGTTTACTGTATAATGGCATCCGAAAAAAAATTTTTTGAACACATCAAAAATGGACTTTTGGCCAACAATTCCTTATAAATTCCCTATAGTGCATTGTATTGATAAATGGGTAAGGTATTTATCCGTTTCAGAAGGTTTTAAGAAATCTGTCATCGATTTGTTAGAGCATATTTTTGCATATTTTAGCCTTAGGAGCATATTTTTGCATATTTTAGGTTTAAGAGCATATTTTAGCATAAGAGCATATTTTTAGAGCATTTTTTCAATTTTTAGAGCATTTTTTCTCTTTTTATAGCATTTTTTAAGTTTTTAGAGCATTTTTTTCAATTTTTAGTGCATTTTTTTAAATTTTTATACCCTCCACTTAGTGATAGAGGGTATATATAAGTTTGTCATTCCGTTTGTAACTCATCGAAATATCGGTCTGGGACCCCATTCTAGCGATGTCCGTCTGTCCGTCTGTCTGTCTGTGGAAAATGCTCTCGCGGACAAAATATTGCACAGAGATGACTGAAACTTAACATATATATTGGAAGTTCTCCCGAGAAGTTTGGTATTGCATTTGACCGATATCGGTTCAGCGGTTCAAAAGTTATGAACGAAAATGTAAGCACACCTCAAAAATTTCAGTACATTCAACATAACCTAAAAATACAAAATGCTTTAATTCGGCTTCTGGTTGACATATGTCAACATAATTGAACACAAAATGGTATTTAAACAAGTACGAACATATTTTTAGACAAAAAAATAAAAAAATTGCGGATTTTTTTTTCCAAAATTTTTTTTCGCGGAAATTTTTTTTCAAAATTTTTTTTTTTTTCAAAAGTAGTTTCATTTTAAATAAAGTTGTTTGCAATAATCTTTTTGAAATTGTGGAGGGTATCACTACATTCGGCAAGGCCGAATTTAACTTTTTTACTTGTTTTTTGTTACAACACTTATTTTTAAAATTTTTACATATTTGCGGATGTTTTTTTTTTTAATTTTGTAAGTATATTGAAATGTTTGCTTTGGTTTTGTTTTCTTGTCAGTTTGAAACTCTGCTAGAAAAAAAAAATAAATTGAACACCAATTTCAAACTTTTTACAAAATTACGGGGTTCTGACGATTGATTCCCTTTTGGCCTGTTCTTGCTTCATATCGGTATATAAAACTATGTTTTCTGTTGATCTGAGTGTAGGGTATATTCAGCAACTTTGTAGAAAATATTAAGGCAAATATTTTTGCATAACATATTAACCCTCTAACTACCCCACATAAAAGTATTTTTTGGGTCTACTCTCTAACAGATTGTAAAAAACACCGCAAAAATCGGGACATAATTTTTTTTAAGAGCATATTTTTATTGTTTTTAGAGCATATTTTCCGTTTTTAAGGGCATTTTTTAAGCGCATAAAACGTGTTTTTTAGAGCATATTTTTGGTTTCCCTGCTGATCAATAATATATGTGTTCTTAGATCGATATTTCAATGCGTAAAACAAAATGACTATTCCCCTAGTACTGTGTTGAGGGTGTAATAAGAAGTCAAAACAAGTAGAAAAGTTAAATTCGACTTGGCCGAATCCATGGATATTCTCCACATTGTCCTTTTTAAGTGACCGTGAAAAAATCAAAGAAAAGCCAAAAAATCAGAAAAAAAAAGAAAAATCAGAATAAATTTATAAACAATAAAAAATTCTGATAAAAAAATTATAAAAGTTCATAAATATTTAAAAAAAATTAAAAATCCAAAAAAAAAAAATTAAAAATCCAAAAAAAAAAAAATATTTAATTTAAATCCAAAAATAAAAATAAAATTCAACAAAAATCAAAAACATCATTAAAATTAGATACAAATTAAAAAGTTTTCGGAAACTTTAAAAAGAAACAGAAAAATTCAGTATAACAAATCGAAGGTTTTTGACTCCAGTTTGAAGTTTGATACAACATTTTTAAAGATTTTGACTCGCTGATTCCAAATCTGTGCCCAAAATTTTTTCATCACGTCTAGAATTTTAATTATTCGCGGTTGAAAATGCGAAAAAACGTTATTTTGCATTTTTTGAAAGCCTGCACAACAACTTAAAATTTTTTTGATCATATATTTGAGATCATAGTTCAATTCTTCTCTAAAACTTTATACCAGATTTGTATTCCACTCATTGGCTGCTGTGCAGGCTTTCAAATAATGCAAAAATCGTAATTTTTCGCATTTTTAACCGTGAATAACTAAAAAGCTGGGCGTGATGGAAAAATTTGGAGTACAGATTTGGAATCAGGAGATCAAAGTCTACTTAAATTGATCACCAGAATTCAAACCGGAAAATGACTGTTGAGCGGTGTAATTAAAAAACAAATAAAAATTTAAAAAATATTTTTTTTTTGATTGAGGAAAACACAGAAGAAACATAAAATTAGAAAACTTATAGAATTTCAAAAAACTAAATCATGAAAAAAAATTTAAAAATTTGATAAAAAAAAAACAAACTGGAAACACCTCTGGGCGGTATTTTTGATTCGAATAATTCTTAAAATTCATGGAAATTTAAAAAAATCCTAGAAATTAAAGAAATTAAAGAAAAAAATTATAGGAAATTCCCAAAAAAAAACAAAAATTATTGGACCCACTCTAATTTACTAAAGCAAAAATAAAATATACAATAAAAATATTTTTCATAAATATGACCGTTTAAGTCTGTTATTAAATTGAACTTTTATCTTTAAATCTATTGAATTATCATGACCATCATCATTATTTTTATTGTTAAACTTAATTACTATTAAAGGCGAATTTTTATTGTCTCTGCTTTAAAAAAAAAAAACTTATTAACTTATTTATGGATAATTTTCAGAGTTTCTCAAACTATAGGAAAAATGAAGTCTTTTATTCTGAGAATTTTTTAAAAATAACACAGAATTTTGAGGGTTTAATGGGAGACATTGGGGGCACCTTTCCCTTACGATAGATGTTATCAAATGGATTTATTATGATTCTTCCAATTATTTAATCCAATTAATCATTATAAAAAATACACTTTTTATATCCACGCCCACAAAAGGGGCGGGTCAAACTTTTTTTTTATTTTTTTATCCGCTGGGTCCACATGCAGGGTTTTGAGCTTCATCTGACATAAAAATGTTGCATTTGCTTAATAAAAGTACAAAAAACCCCGCAAAAAATACCGTTTTTCAGAGGTTGGTTTATTTCACCAAGGGGAACTTTTCCCCCCTTGGTCCGATTTTGCCCATTTCCGAACTTAACCTGCCTAGGAATATAAGACATATTCGTGCCAAACTTCGAAAGTCTAGCTCTTTTATTTTGGACTGTATCGTGTCCTCTACAGACGGATAGACGGACAGACATACAGACGGACGGACATCGCTAGGATGTCTTAGAATCGATCACTGATCAATAATATATGGGGCATTCCATGTCAAATCGGACACTTTGAAAAAAAATTTTTTTAGATTTTCCCAATTTGTTTACAGTTTTTAGTACCCTTCGAAAACTCCTTTGTGGTAAATTTTCAGATTTTTTTGATGACCCGTTCAAAAGATATCGAATTTTTAGAAATTGGTAGTTTGTTCCTTTGCTCAAACTTCTTTTACTCATAACTTCTTCAATAATGGTCCAAATTTCAAGTTTTTTTTCAAAATTTTTGTTTTTTTACGTACTTTTAAAAAAAAAATCCCAAAAAAATTCTTAAAAGCGCTCTAGTATGCGATTTTTAAGTTTTAAAATTTATATCTCATTTTAGAAAATGTTTGTACTCTTCGATTTTTTTTTTAACTTTTTTGTGTAAAACTTCTATCGATTCTACAAGTTTTTTGCCCAGGAGGATCGTGGGATAACGATTATTACTATTTTTTAAAATTTTTTTAAAAAAAATTATTGTAATTTTTCAATCTTAAAATCATTTCTACTGCTCCAATGGTGCGTCATAGAGGGATCCTTTATAAGGCCGACCCCCATTAATTTTTACGTCTTAACATTTCTTTGGAACAAACTAATACCCTATCTCCAATTTCTAAGGGGGCTCCCACACAAAACGACATTTTTTAAAATTTGCTCCAACCGCTCTAACTGCCCTAATAGTGCCCTTAGAGCAAAAAAATGTATGACCGACCCACAATATTTTTTTAGTCCAAACATTTTCTCTGAACACACCTACTCTTTATCTTTAACTGTTAAGGCGGTCCCCATACAATTTTTTTTTTTTTTTTTGTAAATTTGTTTTATTTAATCAGCTTCTACCGGTCCAATGCTGCGTCCGAGAGGGGTCATTAGTGAGACCGACCCCCATTTATTTTTACCCTGCAACATTTTTGTAAAACATACCACAGCCCTATCTCCACTCGCTAAGTAGGCTCCCATACAAATAACAGTTGGAGCAAATTTTATAAAAATGTAATTTTGTATGGGAGTCTACTTAGGGAGTTGAGATAGGGCGTAGGTATGTTTTAAAAAAATGTTGTAGGGTAAAAATAAATGGGGGTCGGTCTCACTAATGACCGGTAGAAGCTGATTAAATAAAACAAATTTACAAAAAATAAAAAAAATTGTATGGGGACCGCCTTAACAGTTAAAGATAGATGGTAGGTTGTGGGTCGGTCATACATTTTGTTACTCTAAGGGCACTATTAGGGCAGTTAGAGCGGTTGGAGCAAATTTAAAAAAATTTAGTTTTGTGTGGGAGCCCCCTCAGAAATTGGAGATAAGGTATTAGTTTGTTCCAAAGAAATGTTAAGACGTAAAAATTAATGGGGATCGGCCTTATAAAGGACCCCTCTGTGACGCACCATTGGAGCAGTAGAAATGATTTTAAGATTGGAAAAATACAATAAAATTTTTTCAAAAAATTTTAAAAAATAGTAATAATTGTTATCCCACGATCCTCCTGGGCAAAAAATTTGTTGAATCGATAGGAGTTTTACACGAAAAAATTTCAAAAAAATCGAAGAGTACAAACATTTTCAAAAATGAGATTTAAATTTTAAAACTTAAAAATCGCATACTAGAGCGCTTTTAAGATTTTTTTCGGATTTTTTTTTTCCAAAAGTACGTAAAAAAATAAAAATTTTGAAAAAAAAAATTGAAATTTGGACCATTATTGAAGAAGTTATGAGTAAAAGAAGTTTGAGTAAAGGAACAAACTACCAATTTTTTAAAATTCGATATCTTTTGAACGGTTCATCAAAAAAATCTGAAAATTTACCACGAAGGAGTTTTCGTAGGGTACTAAAAACTGTTAACAAATTGGGAAAATCTAAAAAAAAAATTGTTCAAAGTGACCGATTTGGCATGGAATGCCAAATCAGGGGTCCCCGACCGACCAACATACTGTGGTTGGAGGTTATACAAAGATCAATTTTAGTTCAAATAGATCTATTTTAATTCAAAAAAGATCAATTGTAATTCTAAATTCGTATTGTAATTAAAAAAACAACTGATTTTCGACTGATTTTTTTCGAATTACGATTAAAATCTTCGATTTATAATTGATCTTTTTCGAATTAAAATCTTTTTGAATTGTAATTGATATTTTTCGAATTACAACTGATTTATTTCGAATTACAACTGATCTTTTTCATATTACAATTGATATTGTCCAAATTGCAATTGATCCTTAACGAATTACAATTGATATTTTTCGAATTACAATTCCAATCTTTAAATTAGAAATGAAGTTTACGATTTACAATTAGAATCTTTAAATTACAACTAGAATCTTCCAATTACAATAGAGCTTTTACGAATTACATCTGGCAATAGTAGTTTACCACATTGTATTTTTATTAAATTTCGATTTAATAATATTTTTGGTTAAAAAAAATTATTATTATTAATTTAAATTTAAACAAAAGAACCCTCTGTTATCTGTTTACTTTTATTGACTCAATTTCATTTAAAACATCTATAAAAATCCATAATTCATAAATAAACAAAGAAGAATCAATGAACTTTTTATCACTCTATATTAAATTATACCCTTAAGTATTTTATTATTTTTTTTTTTGTTAACATCCGTTTATTTTAATTACATCATTTTTTTCCCGAAACATTTTATTACTTTTTATTACAAACTCTCAAACACACACACAAACACAGAATTTAAATTTATAAAATTTTCTCTCTTATCTTTATTACATTTTGTTTTCTTTATTTGTATTGATATTTACGCAAAACTTCCTGTTTTTATTTATTTTTTTTTATTTTTCGCTTTTTTATCCTGCACTTTAGTATCCTGGGTCATCGTATACCAGATGTACCAGTGCCTTTGTTCAGTGTTTATCCAGCATCAAAACATGCAATTACTGGGCTGTGTCAAACAGTGCGTCAGGAAATACATTTTCTCAAATTAAATATAAAATTAACAGTAAGTAAATATTTATGCAAACAGGCGAGGGGAAAAACCAAACAAAAAACACACACACAATGAAAATGGTATTAATATTCAGTGAATTACAAATGCGTAACTGCACATACACATCAATACTTACACAGAAAGAATTATTGTTTATAAAGAGCCAATAAAGTTTTTCATTAATGATTTTTTTCATAATGGCTATAATATTTAAAAAAAATATATGAAAAATGTCATTGCATTTATGAAAAGATTCATTAATTTTGTGCGTTGTTCTTCTTATGAAAATTTTCATTAAATACATAAACATTTTTCTTATTGTAATTTTTCGTAAATTTTATGAAAAAATGCATTCATCGTATGAAAAAATCCATGGCGCACATTTAATGAATTTTTCATATAAATGTGCGCCAATGATTTTTTCATAAGATGAATGAATTTTTTTATAAAATTTACGAAAAATTATAATTTTTTAAATATAAGGAACAAAATTCTTTCAGTGTATAAAATATTATTAATGAATAAATAACATCGATAAGGAGGGAAAGTAACATTTTTTTGTCATAAAAACGAGGTATGATTTGAAAGTATCTTAAATGAATGAAATATTACGCGACACACAATTACAGGTTTGTTGAAATTTACAGTGTGTAATATTACATATTTAAATATTTAATATTACACTATTTTAATATTGGTACTATTTGGTCTGGAAGATGTGAACCATAATTTGTTCTAAAATAATGTAAAATTACACATAATGTGTGTAATATTACACAAAATGTGTGTATTATTACACATTTTTCGTTAGAATTATTTGGGCTGGAAGTAATGATCCAAAATTTGTAAGAAAATAATATGTGTAATATTACACATTTTAATTCTTAATATTACACAATGCGCACTGGAACTTTTTGGGATGGAAGCAGTGGTCTAAGTTTTATTAAGTTATGTTATTCCTGTACTTTGTGGAACTGAATTGAAATTTTTCGTACTTTTTTCGTCCTTTATCAAAAAATATATAAACACAATCGAGAAGGGTAAAAACATGTTTAAAATATTAATTTTGTTAGAAAATAATGTGTGTAATATTACATATTCATATACATATGTAGGTAATATAACATATTTCGCATTAGAACAATTTGGACCAAAAGCAGTGATCCGAAATTTTTTGCACAATTTTATAAAGATGTTTTGGTACTTTTTGGAATAAAATTGAAATTTTCGGTACTTTTTTTGGTCCTTGAAAAAAAGAAAAAAAAAATTTGGTCTTTAAACATTCAGAAGGGAAAACCATTGTAGTTTCAAAGATAACTCGAAGATTTCCCAATTATAATCATTCCAAAGACTTTTGTATGTCTATGCTCTGTTTTTATTGTGACTAAAAATTCAGCAGTTATGTGTTGGTACTTTTTGGAATAAAATTTAAATTTACGGTACTTTTTTGGTGCTTGATAAAAAAAAAAAAACAGTTGGTCTTTAAACATCCAGAAGGGAAAACCATTGTAGTTTCAAAGATAACTAGTGGATTTCCCAATTTTAATCATTCCAAAGAATTTTTAAAGAATTTTTTATGTCTATGCTCTGTTTTTATTGTGTGTCTAAAAGTTCAGCAGGTTACCAGTTAATCAATGGCACGTCAGAATTAAAGAAGCTTTTGTAATTGATATAAGCAAGAAATTGCTTATGCTCTTTTTGATATTCCTAATATATTAAGTTTAAAGCGATTTTGACGTTTGATAGAACATATATTACGTTTTCTTTATATGAATATTTGGCGCCCAGCGTGGGGCCTTAGTTGAAGTAACATAATAGTTATAATATCTAACCACAGTATTGGAGTACATATATTCCCAGCGTACACATTTCTGAGCGCTCATAAAATATGAGTGTTTTCTGAGCAATCAGAATTTGGAGTCCGAAAAGATTCAAATTAGCTTCTAATTTATGAGCATATAAAATTATTGCTCCGAAAGAGTTCAAAATGTAGAAAATTATTTAAATAATACTCCGAAAGGAGTTAGGAAAAAATTATTCAAGTAATACTTCGAAAAGAGTCAGAAATTGCTCCACAAATCCACACAAAAATTTGCTTTATAACACTCGGAATACTCATAAAACGCAGAAAATTTTAACTTCTTTGGACATATTTAGGAGTCTTATGAGTCTAAAAATAACGCTCAGAAAGAAGAGCCATTTTAGAAGGAAAAAACACTCTTATTAATGTTGTCTGATCGTTCAAAGACTCCTTCGCTAGTTTTTTCAGAGTCCAAATGTGCACTGGGTCATTATTTCTTGGTATAAATGTTTCCCCCTAAATAACTTAAACAACCTTTGAAAACTAATTTTTTTTTGTTTTTTTTTTTACGTATTTGTGTTATTTTTTTTTAGTTTAATTCCGAAATGGGCAAAATCGGACCAGGAGGAAAGAAATATTCGTCTTTTCTGTCTTTGGAAATTAGGATGCAATCCATACTAAAGGATCTAGACCACTAAGGTTTTGCACGAATATGTTTATTCTCACTTGTGGCCTCGGAAATGTATGAGTCATCTCTCAAACTGCTTGGCTACCTCTTTTAAAGACGTGCCGCTGTTAGGGGCAGATCTTGTTTTTAGGAACATTGTCTCCAGGGACTTGCAAGAATAGATTATGACTGCGTTTGTAGGCAAGACATTACATCTTAACCAGTCAGCCGCTTCTTTATTGCTAGCATTGCATGGTAAACACATCAATGATCTGGCTATCTTCGAGCCAGGCTCAGCTTAAGCCCTCTAGAATAGACTCCGTAGCCCACTTGTTTGTGTAGCTTCGATCAGTCTTTGTGAACATTAATGTACGCTTTACTACGCGGAATACACGCCATCCAAGCGACGTAGGTAAGTTGTAAATGGCTGCTGTCGCTTTACGTCAGCACATATGGACTCTGAAGCCTGAATTACTTTAAACGTGCGTGAAACGTAGACTCTTTAACAAAATTCAATAAGTATAAAAAGTACAGAACATTTTTATTTATGTTTTGTTTTTGTCTAACGCATAGTAGTTTTTGCCACGTTGAAACGTAGAGAAATTCTATTTTCAACAGAATTTCTCTACGTTTTGACTTGACAAAAAATACAATGCGTCAGACACAAACAAAACATAAATAAAAATATTCTGTACTATTTTGACTTACTGAATTTTGTTTAAGAGTCTACGTTTTATGGACGTTTAAAGTAATTCAGGCTTGAGGTCCGTGTGATACCACGGGACGGTAATGGGGTTCCCCTTCTAGTCCCTGCCGTAAACCAATATGAGCTCCTTATTAAAGTTCCAAGATATTGAATTTTGACATCATACAAATCAGAAAGATCTTGCAGTTCCCTAGATTCCAGTGAAGCAAGTGTCTGACCAGAAAGTACCGCACAACAAAACCACCGTCGAAATCTCTCTCCACTGTCGTGTAGTCTAACACGTTTATCCATATTGCTATCTCTGATTAATATCCTTTGCGGAAGAAAGCCGGAGATTTTTCGTAGAAGTTTCTAGAGTCATATAAACACACTCCAATTCCTTAGGAACATGTAATGTAGTTCCCAGTCTTGCAAGCTCATCGGCTTTCCAATTCTCTGAAATGTTCCTGTGGGCCGGGAACCATATGAGTCATATGTCATATATGCTTATCCATCTCTTTTAAAGAGATTTAAGGGCAGATCTTGTTTTCAGGAACATTGAATCCAGGGACTTGACCTCGGCTTGACTGTCAGAAAAGATGTTGACTGCGGTTGAAGACAAGAGATTGCATCTCAACCAGTCATCAATGATCTGGATATCTTCGAGCTCCAAAGCCCACTTGTTCGATCCGTCTTTGTAAACATTTTTGTTAGCTCTACTACGCGAAATGCACTCCATCCAAGTCTACGTAACTGCCCCGTAACTTTCCAGCTCAATACCTACTTCTTTAAGTACAAGGAGATTACAACCGGTTATAGCCACGTTCAGGGCTTGAAGTGCTTTTTAAATAAATAGTTAGGCGCCCAACGCATTAGTTATCGCAACATTGCAATTTTGCAGTAGTTTTATCCAGCGATACCGGCAATGAACTTTCAATTTGTCTCTTATAGTACAACTCTATTCTCTACTACACTACTCTTTATATTTCCCACTTCCTCTACAAAGCAAATTCTCAGGGTTTGAGTGCATTTTAAAATTAATATTTGGCACCCAACGTGGGGCCTTATCTAGCTTTATCTAGTGGCAATGAAATTTCTAGTGGCAATGAACTCTATTCTCTAATACTCTACTCTATATATTTCATATTTCCTCTACAGAGCAAATGCTTAGGTTTTAGAGAGTTTTTTTAAATAAATATTTGGCTCCCAACGTGGGGCCTTAGTTATTGCAAAATTACTATTTTGGAGTAGTTTTATCTAGTGACACCGGCAATAAACTTTCGATTTTTGTGTTATAATACAACTTTATGTTATACTACTCTACTCTATCTCTTTCCTATTTCCGCTACACGACAAATTCTCATTGTTTGAATTGCTTTCCTATACAAATATTTGGCGCCCAACGTGGGGCCTTATTGCTTTCATCTGAAAGCAATAGCAATTGTTCTCATACTGATACTTTAACATATTTTTTTTTTTTCTAAGCAACAGTTTCCAAAAGAATGCCTTATATGTATGTAAATGTGTCCGCATTTAAGCAATCAGTAATCATGATTGCTGTACGTATGTGTGGTATTACATAGTTGTCTTTGTGGTTTTTGGAAAGAACAAAATTTTTTTTTTTTGCTTTACCCCAAGTTTATCGTTAACATTTAAATAGTTTGTCCTTGTGTATGTTTGTATTTCAATCAAGTCTTTAAATAGAAATGAAACTGAATTATCAGCATCACAATCCCCCAACTTCCAATTTCAATGTCCTTTAGCTGTTCGTTTACTTTAAGCTCTGACCGACATTAAAGTAAGCATACATACATGTAAAACGGAACAATCAAGCCATCATATGTATATGAATTGTACATTATTCTCGTTTTTTTTTATGTTGTTGACATATCCACCAACATTCACAATTCAACAACAGAAGAGAAAAAAATAAAAATCAAAAAAATGTAAAATTCCATGAATGAAATACTCATTGTAACGTAACGTAAGGGGCAATCAAACGCATTTACTACAAAAATTATAACATCCTAAGGGTGGCAGTATAATGATTGGAGTATAATGATTGGAGTAATTGCTATCGGGATAAAAATCGTTAATGCGAGAATTCAATGGATCTGATTGATACCAAGCATCGGAACCATTCAAATTTCTGGGAAATTTAAAGAAACATAATCGGTTTAGCCATCATTTACAAGCCCCCATGCAAATTATTCTTATATTTAGTGAACTTTAAATACTTATAACTCATGAACCAATACACATACAAAGACCGTATACACATAAGAACATTGCTACTGACGTCACCTTTTGTGGGAAATGTATAGAAAGAAAATCGCTCCACGCATTACAGATAAAAAGCATTACACATGTAGTGCACTAAAATGCATGTAACCCATGAACCAATACATATACAAAGACCGTGTGTACATAAAAACCTTGGATAGAGCAAAATGAAGGTCATTTTTGGTTCTTGAATCTCCTTATTATCGCGGGTCTTCTTCACATATGTGAACCCTAATAGGTCCCAACTTTAAATCCAAAAAAGTTGGCATTCTCGAAAATTTAAAAATGCTCATATCTCGGTAAATAACTTCTGTATTATAATGGAGTGTGGTCTATATCCAGTGGAGAGTCGCTGGATCTCCTTCTTAACACGAAATTCCATGACGCCGTTTTAAGCTTTGGATAATTCTGACGTCCAAGCATCTAAAATTACTTCGGAAATAATAAATATTCCAACATTAATCTATAATTCAGGCTTCCCCTGGACCTGATGGTATAATCCCGGCTGAGATGCAGCAAGTGTCGGACTATACTTGGCTGAATAATCTCTACAAAGCATGCTTTAACTGGTCGTATATTCCTTTTAAATGGAAGGATACCAGAGTCGCCCAATAAGTATGTCTTCTATTCTGTTCAAACCATGTAATCATATTTGATTGACCCGAGGTTGCTTTGGACTAGGCAACATGCATACGGCAAGGGTAGATGAACAGAAACAGCTCTTCATGAGCTCGACTGAAACAGCTCTTCATGAACTCGACAGAAACAGCTCTTCATGAGCTCGTTGGTACCATCGACAGATTGCCTTCGTTAAAGGAGGACACTATGGTGGCGTTTCTTGATATAGAGAGGGGCTTTTATATGATAATGTCATCTCAGTCTCGATAATTGTGGAATTGTCTGGTCTGGTGGGAACGTTTTAATGGTGGAAAATCTACTTGCCAATAGACTTTTAACGTCTAAATTGGGAGAGTCCATCATATCTCGATTTGTCAATAGAATCGCACCACAGGAATGTGTACTTTCGCCACTTCTTTGGAACCTGGCACTGAGTTCAATGCTGCTCTCTCTAGAATCATGTAGTTGGCATGTTGTCGCATAGCGGTAAAGTGAATGCACCTGCCAATATTAAGGGGTAATCTTTAGGATTCTCTAAAAGATCTGTCTAAATGATCAAGAGACTGTGGTCTGGGAGTTAATCCAAGTAAAAGTATTTCTGGATAGGAAGAAGAATTTCAGTCGTAATATTGAGGAACGGATGAGAAAAGCAAGCAAAGCTTTATATTCTGGTAAAAGGGAAATTGGAAAACGATGGGGCTTTAGCCCTAAAGTTGTTGATTGGATTTGAACAGCAGTGGTGCGTCCAATTCTGCTGTATGGAATCATTGTCTGTTGGCCTGCTTTAGAAACAAAAGCGAACTGTGTCTTTATCTCGAAGGTACAGAGAATGGCGTCGATGTGCATCACAGGTGCTCTTCGTACTACACCTACTGCTGTATTAAAGATCCTCCTTAACCTGATACCATTGGACATATTGGGTAGGCGTTATTCGGCTACGTCGGCAATTCGACTTAATAGCACACTGTAATGGAGGAGCAGCTATTGTGGCCATAGCGAAATCTTGAAGAAGATAACAGTGCCACCAAATGTGAACTGTGCTCCTCCTATGAGCCTTTTTGAGCGCCACTGTACCACTATGATACCATCTAGGGAGGGTTGAATGAGGGATATTCGGGGTAGTGGAGCCTCCATACATTTTAACACAGATGAATCGAAGCTACAAGAAAAAGTGGGCTTTGGATTTTATTCTAAGCTTGGGTTGAGCCTGGCTTGAAGATTGCCAGATCATTGCAGTGTTTGCCAGGTAGAAATGATGTCATTAAAGGAAGTGACAGACTGGTTGAGTTGCAATATCTTGTCTACAAACGCAGTCAAGCCGCGGTCAAGTCCCTGGAGTCTATGTTTTTGAAAACAAGATCTACCCTTTACTGCCGCACGTCTTTAAATAATATGACCAAGCAGTTTGATATAAGACTCATATGGGTCCCAGGGCACTGAGACATTCCAGGAAATTTCAAGGCCGATGAGCTTGTATGATTGGAAACTAGTACCTTAAAGGTTCCATTAGAGTTGGAATGTGCCTCTAAAAAATCTTTAAGAAAACTGCCTCTAAAAAAAGTATGGCTTTGTTCGCGACGGAGACGAATCAGAGATGGGCACTTTTGGGCCTTTTCTTAATCAGATTAGCACAAGTGAGCTGATATCGCTTCCGAGAGAAGAGATTTTGACGGTGGTTGCTATAATTACCCAACACTGTCTTATAGAATATCACGCAGAGCGGTTAAATGTACCGTCAAATGACTTTTGCCGGAGTTACATACATGAGGAGGAGTTGGAAACTGTCGAACACTTTATTTGCCATTGCCCGGCACTTTGTGGTCAGAGACTTGCTTCACTGAGATCTAGGGAGCTGCACGATTTTTCTGATTTGTCTGATGTCAAAATTCAATATCTTAGGAGTTTCATAGGAGCTCAAATTAATTTAAGGGTAGGGACTAAAAGGGGAACCTATTACAGTCCCATGGTATCACAACGGACCTCAAAGTCTGACGTTAAACGTCAGCAGCCACTTACAACCTAACCTAGTATGATCAAAATAACAGTCACCCTAATATGCTTACTTAAAATATCCTACTTTTTTTTCCTGCTGGACATACATTTTGTTTGAAATGGGTCTGTATGTGTGTTTGCTTGAATATATGTATGTATGTGTATTAGAGTGTCCCTTATTTTGGAAATGTTGGAAATCTTGAGACGGTACCCGCTCATTTTTTTCCTTTTGACTTAAAAATAACTCAGGAAAAATTTTACGCCCCTAGGACCACGCCTTCCCTACGCGACGGGGCCTTAAAGAGCGGGGCCTTAAAAATCATTTTTCCATACAAACCAAAAAAAATTTTTTTTGATTTTTAATTTTTTTGTTATTATTTATTATATTACTTGGTTTGCTTATTCACGACAAAAAATTTGATATTGGTGGGATAAGTCTTTCAGCGCTAAAAAATTTTTCGCAAAAAAAAATTTTGAGCCGCCGGGGTCCTACAGTAAAAAATTTTTAAAAAATATTTTTTTTTAGTTTTGACCAGCAACGGGTTTAGCTGCTATGTTGCTTTAAATGATATATATTCATAAAAAAATATTTTTTGTATCTGTGACATCTTTATCGTGTTCTAAAAAAGGGTAAAAAATGCATTGTTGATTTATTTCGATACACGATAAAGATGTCACAAATATGAAAAATATTTTTTTTGGAATATATATCATTAAAAACAACATAACAACTAAAACCGTTACTTTTCAAAACTAAAAAAAAATATTTTTTAAAAATTTTTTACCGTAGGATCCCTACGGCTCAAAATTTTTTTTTCGAAAAAGATAAAGATGTCACAGATATGAATAATTTTTTTTTTGGAATATATATCATTTAAAGCAACATAGCAGCTAAAACCGTTGCTGGTCAAAACTAAAAAAAAAATATTTTTTAAAAATTTTTTACTGTAGGACCCCGGCGGCTCAAAATTTTTTTTTGCTAAAAATTTTTTAGCGCTGAAAGACTTATCCCACCAAAATCAAATTTTTTGTCGTGAATAAGCAAACCAAGTAATATAATAAATAATAACAAAAAAATTAAAAATCAAAAAAAATTTTTTTTGGTTTGTATGGAAAAATGATTTTCAAGGCCCCGCTCTTTAAGGCCCCGTCGCGTAGGGAAGGCGTGGTCCTAGGGGCGTAAAATTTTTCCTGAGTTATTTTTAAGTCAAAAGGAAAAAAATGAGCGGGTACCGTCTCAACATTTCGAACATTTCCAAAATAAGGGACACTCTAATGTGTATATTTTAAACACATTCACATCCAGAAACTGCTGTTGCTGTTGATACTTTTCAACGCTTGATAATCATAAAAATGTAAATTCACATACGACTACAACAACTCTTGACTACTGGAGCTACAAAACGAAATGAAACGATAAAATATAAAATAACAACAACAAAAAATCACCCAACACGACTAGTTAGTGGTGGGCATTTTGGTTAACTAAAAAACAACAAAAAAAAAAACCTGAACTGGACAACAAAATTCGTATAACGAACTAAAAGCAGGATGAGTGAAGTGAGTACACACATAATAGTTGTGAGTCCTGAATATGAGTGTATAAGTAGTGCCTGCGGGTAATTAAATGGGCAACATGTTTAAAAAAAAAAATATAAAAATTTGCTTGTTGCTTTTACTCTCTAGGATACTCCACATCGTCAACAATATATAGCGATACTCGTATATGCATAAAGTTATAGCCGTCATCATCATTATGATCATCGTCATAGTCAGCGCCATGAAACAACAAAATACTTTTATTATTCCGTAATTTGCAATTAAAATGTAATTTAACTGACGTTTATATTGGATTCATAAAAAAATAAAAAACAACAACAACACACTTTAATGGAATATTAAAATCTATGGTTATTTAAGAATAACGCTGATAGTGACAAAATATAAAAAGTGCTATTTATGAATGTTATCTTGTGTGTTGGAAACCCAATAAACAATTTATGATCACACTTTGAGTAGCTTTACGAGAATTTGCAGAGGTTATGTCAACAAAACCAGGTTAATTTATTATGGGTACCAGGACACAACGGAATACAGGGAAATGAAAGGGCAGATGAACTCGCGAAACTTGGAGCTGATGGTGTAGGTACCACGGTGCTAGTTTTACCATCGCTCCAACACTTCAAAAAAGACGGGATTCCATAAATGTTGCAGTAGCGAACAGGAAGTGGGGACAACTAACATGCAAAATCAGCAGAACTTTATGGCCAACTTATGACCAAGGGAAAACTAAATACCTTTTATCACTTACGAGAAGGGAATGTCGAGTTCTGACGGGAATAATAACTGGTCACTGTCTCATCGGCATTCATGCTAAGAATATTAGACTCATCCTGGACGCCAGTTTTAAAAGATGCTGCTCACCAGGAGTGCATGAAACGATAGAACACATACTTTGTCACTGTCCAGCGGTGCACAGTGCCACATTTGGCCAATCTAGGACGACAAAAATCCAATTTTATTTACATTGACTGAAAATTCGGTATAAATGTTCGTTTTGACTTCAAAAACAACATTATGAAAAATATGGGAGGCCAGTTAACGGCCACGCCCACTTTTTAAAAAAATTTTAATTTTGATTGTTATTTATTTAAACTTGGTATATATACTCTGATGGACTGTAGAAATAATATCACAAAAATAGGGGGCGGTCAGACAACTGCCACGCCCACTTTTTAAAAAGATGTTTAAAAAATATGTTAAAACAAGGTTTATATATCGCCCCACTGTAGTCGGCGTCGCAGACGGTCGCAAAAGTTAGCCGTTGAAATAAGTACTATGGATATTGGTGAATATGTCTGAAAAAGTCCTTCGAACAATAGAGACCAAACACAAAAGTTCTATTCCATCAAAAAAAATAAATATATAATTTTCTTTTCAAAAATTTTTATTATGTTAAAAATTTAATAAAAAATAGAAAAAAAATTTTAAAAAAAGAAGAAAAGATATGACTTAAAGCCTTTAAATATCCGTTAAAATTACCAAAATAGAGTGTATAAATATCTTTTTTTCTTAAAAAGTTACAACAGTTTAAAATCGACTCAATTAATGCGAAATAATGAACACTACTTTCAGGATTTTACAAGATGCAACTTTATGCACCCACATCTTAATAACGAATAGAATTATAGTTCTTATATGAGTATTTCCGTGTTATTAGGAATGTTTTATAATACATACAAACAAATCATAAAAATCGGGGAATTTTTTTTTTTATTTTTGTCGTGCTAGATTGGCCAAATGTGGCACTGTGCGGTGGCAAGAAGTCGCCGATCGATTACTGGTCAGATAAGCCTTAATACTTTGGAGGATATAACGCGAATGGATCTTAGAATATTAAAGAGATTCGCAATGATTTTGAACGTGTTTAACTTGCGCCGCTAGCGAAAAAGAAAAAAACTTTTGTGGTATCGCTATGGACCAAAAGGTCTATGCGAGGTGTTAATCGTACACCGCCACCCTAACCTAACCTTGAGTAGCTGTAGATTGTATGAGAAGCATAAAAACTGAAACAGGTGCGAGTGTTATATTCGGATGTGCCGAATCTGTTATACCCTCCAACATGTTTTAAAAAAATCCAATCGCGTTTTCTTGGGAGGGGGCTTTGGGGGACTCCTCCCCCTCTCGAAAAATGTTTACTAATTTATTTATTATGCTTTCTGCTCTGAAGTCTTACAATTTTATCCTTATTTAAACAATTTTTATATCCACGCCCTAAAAATGGGGGGGGCAAAAAAACTTAATTTTTTAGTCCCCCGGTCCTAGTGCGGGACTTTAAACTTCTTGCATAAGCATGTTTCATTTGTTTAAGAAAAATGTAAAAAAACATTAAAAAAAATCTTGTTTTTCAGAGGTTGGTTTAGTTTCTTAAGGGGGAACTTTTTCCCCCTGTTCCGATTTTGCCCATTTACGAATTTAACCTGTCTAGGAACATGAGACATATTCGTGCCAAATTTCAGGAGGCTAGCTTTTTTATTTTGAACTGCATCGTGGCATTTACAGACAGACGGACGGACGGACGGACGGATATTTCGATGCGTTAAAGTTAAATTTAAATTCTATTGTAATTCCAAGATTCTATTTTTTATTCGAAGATTCCATTTGTTATTTGAAGTTTCTACTTGTTATTTCACAGTTCCATTTTTAATTTGAAAACTCATATTATAATATGAAGATTGGAATTGTAAATTGAACAAGTGAGTGTTAAATTCGGCTGTTCCGAATCTTTTATACCCTCCAAAATGTTAAAAAAAATTTTAAAAAAATTGTCAGGGGCGTTTGTTTTGGGTGGGAGGTGATGGAGTCAGTGGGAGACGTTGAGAGCACCTTTCCATCCCGATAAATATACCAAATGTTTCATTTATTTAACAAAAATACAAAACAACATGTAAAAAAATGTATTTTTTAAGAGGTTGGTTTAGTTCTTCAAGGGGAACTTTTTCCCCCTGGACCGATTTTGCCCATTTACGAACATAAGTGAGTATACCCCCACAGTATGGGAGTATAACCACTTTGTCATTCCGTGTGTAACGCATCGAAATATCGGTCTAGGACCCCATAAAGTATATATTTTATTGATCAATGATAGATTCTAGCGAATGATAGATTCTGTAGAAGACACGATACAGTCCAAAATAAAAGAGCTAGACTTCCGAAGTTTGGCACGAATATGTCTTATATTCCTAGGAAGGTTAAGTTCGGAAATGGGCAAAATCGGACAAAGAGGAAAAAAGTTTCCCCTTGGAGAAATTAACCAATCAAGAAAAACCACATTTTTTACAGGGTTTTTTGAACTTTTGCTAAGCAAATGCAACATTCTTATCTCAGAAAATGTTCAAAACCCAAGGGGAAGGTGCCCCCTAACGTCTCCCATGAATCCCCCCCCCAAAAAAAAAGACGCCCCTGGATTTTTTTTAATATTGTTTTTTTTTACATTTTGGAGGGTATAAAAGATTCGGCACAGCCGAACTCTCACTTGTTATTTTTCGAATAATGATTATTTTTTTGTAAATTAAAGCCGGCTGGGAAGACTTCTGCAGTGAGTTTATACCACACACGGCTAGTTCGACCGAGAATAGAATTTTCTCTTTAATACGTTGTGCGACACATTGGGCAGTCGAAAACAAACTGATGTGAGCTGCTGGAAAGGCGAGTACTACGGGCATTTACCCGCTTCTCGGGGATGAGTTCGCCCATTTCAGCTGAACACTTAGGTTAGGTTGTAAGTGGCTGCTGACGTTTTTCTTATGAAAAACCTAAGATATTGAATTTTGACTTACGACAAATCAGAAATATCGTGCAGCTCCCTAGATCCCAGTGAAGCAAGTCTCTAACCAGAAAGTGTTGGGCAATGGCAGATGAAGTGATCGATAGTTTCCTCGTCTTTATCTATGCAACTCCGGAAAAAGTCATTCTACGGCACATTTAACCGCTCTGCGTGCTTCCCTATAAGACAGTGTCCGGTAATTATAGTAACCACTGTCAAAATCTCTCCTCTTGGAAGCGATTTCATTCAGCTCACTTGTGCGCTGATAGTGGTAAAGACGCGCTCAAAAAGGCTCATAAAGGAAGCCCAGTCCACATTTTTCGCTATTGCTATCTTCTTCAAAATCGCGCCACAACTGCTGCTCCTCCATTGCAGTTTGCTATTAAGTCGAATTGCCGACGTAGCCGCATACTGTCTACTATGGCGCGCCGTCAAATGTAAACTTTCGAATTTTGTGTCGTAATACTTGACAAACGAAGGCCACGTTAGAGCTGAATACGGAAAAATTTATGAAAAAATTTAGCAAGATCATCTTTAGACGGCAACCAGTGGTCAAAGTTAAAAAAATTACGTATTTCGACGGCATACGCCAACACAAAGACGAACTTCATTATTTTCTCAGAAACAAGCAAATAGATATAATGCTTGTTTCTGAGACTCATTTGACTTCTCGAAGTGCTTTCTCTGTACATGGTTACACACTGTACGATACAAAAGACCCCAGAGGCAGAGCATGTGGAGGCTCAGCCATTCTAATTGAAACTCGACTAAAGCACCATCTTATGTGTGATCTCTGCGAAGATTATCTCCAAGCAACTACAATACGCGTAGAGGATTTTAATATGAACCTAGTGATTTCGTCCATTTATGCTCCCCCCAGATTTAAAATAAATGGAAATCAGTTTGACACTTTTTTTAAATCACTAGGATCACGTTTTCTGGCAGCTGGCGACTATAATTCCAAACATACATTCTGGGGGTCACGCCTCATTACCCCGAGAGGCCGTGTGTTGTTTGATACGATTTCTAAAATGGGTCTGGATGTGGTCTCAAGCGGAGAACCGACATACTGGCCGTCAGATCGTAATAAGATTCCTGATCTTATCGACTTTGGTGTGACTAGAAATATAGAAAGAAATTTCGTTAGTGTAGAATCTTCTTTGGAACTCTCTTCAGACCACACACCCACTATTGTTACTCTCCTTAACCCCCGAGAAATTGTATCCCCCACTGGTGACTTAGCACTGACAGGCAATGGAACAAATTGGCTAAAATATAATAAATTTCTCAGTACTCATTGCTCAGAAAACATATCGCTAAGAACACCAGATGAAATTGACCTTTCGCTCAGGAATTTTGAATCCAATCTCAAACATGCTGCTCGACTTGCTACTAAACCCCCCCGACAATCCAGACAAAACCCAGTTTTTTCTGTTGATGTTGAACGACTCTTAAATGAGAAAAGAAGAGCTCGTAGAGAGTGGCAACTGCACAGATCTCCACAACTCAAATCACGATTGAAAGAATGCACAAATAATTTACGAAGACTACTTGAATCACAGAGAGTCGCATCACTAAACAGATTTGTAGAAAATCTGGAGCCTACATCAAAAACTGATTACTCGTTATGGCGTGCTACCAAGAATTTGAAAAGACCTGTCATATGTAAGTCTCCTTTGCGAAAGCCAAACGGAGGTTGGGCTAGAAATGATACTGAAAAAGTAGATCTGTTTGTTGAATACTTAAAAAATGTTTTCGCGCCAAATGAATCAAGTGTTATAGTAGAGTTGCCACCAATTTTACCCCAGCGCAGAGCAGAACCCATCCGGTTTGAGATGCGAGAGGTCGAAAAGGCAGTTGTTGATTTAAACCCCAAAAAGGCATTTGGTATTGATATGATCAGTAACAAAATGCTTTTGGAGTTACCCCGGATAGCATTAAGAATAATTCTATTTATTTTTAATGCTATATTACGCCTTGAACATTATCCCCCAGAATGGAAAGTTTCTCTCGTTAAAATGATACCCATGCCAGGCAAAGATCATACAAAAGTTGAATCACATAGACCTATCAGTCTGTTGTCTAGTTTATCCAATCTTTTCGAAAAACTGTTAGTAAACAGATTAACTATAGCTGTATCTCAGAACAACTCTATTCCGGATCATCAGTTTGGATTTAGAAGAAAACAAGGAACTATTGAGCAAGTTCACAGACTGGTAAGTGAAATTAGAAGAGCTCCGCACTTTTTATTGCTGTCTCACAAGCATTCGATATGGTTTGGCATGAGGGTTTACTCTATAAAATTAAAAATGTGTTACCACCAAATACGCATAAATTACTCGAAAGCTATATAACAAATCGAAAATTTACGATCAAGGAGAACGATTTTGTTAGCACCCCCCATGTTATACAAGCTAGACTTCCACAAGGTATTATCTTGGGACCGCTTTTGTATATTCTATACACTTCTGACATGCCAACAAATTCCAATACCCACACTTCCACATTTGCTGACGATACTGCTATTTTAAGCACCCATGAGAACCCAGTTGAAGCTACACGAGTCACATTCTTCAATTAGAAGAATGGTTACAAAAGTGGAAGATAAAGGTAAATGAGCAAAAATGTGTTCACGTAACTTTTACGTTGAGATGAGAAACTTGTCCCCACATTCAAATTAATAACCACAATGTACCCCAACATACAAATGTTAAATACCTATTTCATCTAGATCGTCGTCTTACGTGGAAAACACATTTAGATGCAAAATTATCTCAGATGAAATTAAAGACTATTAAAGTTAATTGGCTGATTGGAAGAAACTCTAAACTTAGTTTAGATTGTAAGCTTTTGTTGTACGATTCGATTTTAAAATCAATATGGTGCTACGGCATTCAGCTATGGGGCACTGCGTCATCATCTAATGTGGAGAGAATTCAAAGAAAACAGAACAACATTTTACGGACATGTGCCCCTTGGTATGTTAGAAATTCCAACATACACAAGGATTTGAATGTTGCTTATGTTAAAGATGAAATTGTAAAACATACCCAAAATTACCTACACTCAAAAAATTATGTTAGTAAAATCAACTGAAAATGTCAGTTAAAATAACTACTTTGTAAGTTGTTTTGGGGTCAACTACTTTTTCAGTTAAATCAACTAACAATGTTAGTTATTTTAACTGACAAAAAACAACTGACTTATGTAGTAAAAACTACTTACATTTGTAGTCAAAACAACCAAAATGTAGTAAAAATAAAATAATCAATATATAATTTTTTTTTTCAAAAAATTTTCAGAAAAAATATTGAAGATCAAATTTCTTTCCAAGTTTTTTTTTTTTAAAGTTGTGAAAAATAAAAAACCCAAAATTTGTTTTTATATTTAAAAAAAAAAAACTTTGAAAATTTTTCAGAGATAAAAAATTAAATTAACTACTTTAAATAACTGTTACTGCATTACAGTACTTTTTTGTTAGTAGTTCAAAAAAACGACTTAAAATAACTAACAGAAATAGTTGTTTGATATTTTTCATACAAAAACAACTGACTTTGTAGTTGAAAACAACTAACTACTGTAAAATATACAAACAACTAACATGTAGTAACTTACATAATTTTCTGGGTGTAACTAAACTGGAAACGCATCCAAACTATCTGTCAAGAAATCTACTTAATAATCGTGGCCACCAACGCCTTAGAAGGAGGGTGACTGCTGATTTAGCTAACTAACTGGAAGTGGAGATGCATTTGAGATCATTTATAAACAAATAAATTTAAGAAATATATGAGAAAATGAAATTTTGTCTGGCACTGGCTGGACTTAATATTAAGAATATTTAGATATAAGATATGAACACTTATTGTTAGTTCACGGAATTAAAGTGAAGATTCAATAAATAAAATATAAAGAAAAAAAAAAAAATCGACTAAAATGTATGTCCGAATTTTTTAATCAACTCTGGCTTAAAAATTCGGAAATTTTGCGTACTTTATTAAAAAAATATTTAAAAAAAAATCCAAAACCGCCATTTTGGTCAACAGATGCTGATTTTTAAACATAAAAATAATTTTTTATCCAATTGGTCTCAAAAGTTGAAAAATGTTAAGTTTGTTATCTAAAAAATATTCAAAAAAAAATAAAAAAACACGATTTCACGAAAATCTCTAATAAGCATTTTTGGACCATAATCGCGTTTTTATATTTTTAGATAACATGCTTAACATTTTCTAACTTTTGCGACCAATTTGGATAAAAAATAATTTTTATGTTTAAAAATCAGCATCTGTGGACAAAATCGCCGTTTTGGAATTTTTTATATATTTTTAAAAAATTCGGACATAAATTTTGGTTGAAATACGTAATTTTTTCCAACTTTGACCACTGGTCACCGACTTAAGATGACCTTGCAAAATTTTTTCATAAATTTTCCCGTATTCAGCTCTAACGTGACCTTTGTTTGGCAGGTATAACGACATGAAATTCGTGTCGTAATACTGTGTATAGATTATATAGCCAAGGGGCTATATAGTCCGACACTTGCTGCATCTCAGCCGGAATTATACCATCAGGTCCAAAGGATTTATAGGGCCTGAAGCTTTTAATCGCCCAGATTAATGTTGGCATACACTCAAAAAATTATGTTAGTAAAATCAACTGAAAATGTCAGTTAAAATAACTACTTTGTAAGTTGTTTTGGGGTCAACTACTTTTTCAGTTAAATCAACTAACAATGTTAGTTATTTTAACTGACAAAAAATAACTGACTTATGTAGTAAAAACTACTTACATTTGTAGTCAAAACAACTTAAATGTAGTAAAAATAAAAAAATCTATAAATAATTTTTTTTTTTAAAAAATTTGTCAGAAAAAAAATTAAGACCAAATTTTTTCAAAGTTTTTTTTTTTTTAAAAAAAAGTTGTGAATAATAAAAAAAAAACGAAAATTTATTTTTATTTTTTGGAAAAAAACTTTGAAAATTTTTCAGAGATAAAAAAAATAAAATTAACTACTTTAAATAACTGTTACTACATCACAGTACTTTTTTGTTAGTTATTCAAAAAAAACTACTTAAAATAACTAACAGAAATAGTTGTTTCACATTTTTCATACAAAAACAACTGACTTTTTAGTTGAAAATAACTAACTACTGTAAAATATACACACAAAAAATTATTGGCTAAAAAATTTCAATTAAATCTATTGATCAACAAAATTTAAATAAGTCAATTATTGTTTTGATTTTGAATTTCAAATTTTCAACATACCAGATTTGTTTTTGCTTCAATTTATTTGAATACATTTATTCAAAAATATACTTTATACTAGGGTTTTAATTTTTTTTATTGTCGGCAACATATTGGAAAGCAAATAACATGAATTTCTTCATAATTTTTCCATAAGCTTGAAATTCATTTGTTAAATCAATCATTATTTTAATTGACTTAAATAAAAAATTGATCAAATTTTTGATCAAATCGAAAAAGTGATTAATTAAAAAAAAAAATCAATTAATCACCTACAATTTGATGGTTGATATAACAATTTTCTTTATCGGAGGAGTTTCAATTAAAAAATTAATTCAATCCGCGTTTTTGTTGATTGAATTTCGTTTTCAATTCTTTCTGTGTACAAACAACTAACAAGTAGTAACTTACATAATTTTCTGAGTGTATTTATTATTTCGGAAGCAATTTCAGGTGCTTAGGGGTCAGAACTTTCCAAAGCTAAAAACGGCGTCATGGAATATCCCGGATAATGCGAGTTTAGAAAGGGATCCAGCGACTCTCCACTGGGAGAAGACCACACCCAATTAGGATCTTTCAGGTATCCCAGGGTGCAAGGATAAGAAGCCAGAACATTGCGCAGCCTGGATGCATCACAAACGCCCTATATGTTTCCACAGAAGTTTTTCTAAGAATCATAATTGGCAATTCTGATCATCTCCTTATAACTCTTAAGTTGCAGCCTGTATGCACACCAGTCCTCATCCGCTCTTGAAGATTTAGCTGAACACTTACGGTGCACAGTGATTCGTTCCCATATATCGAGTGGGCAAAAATAGAATATTGGTCGCAGATTTCTGAAATTTGGAACACAAGCATTTAATTGTCTAATCAAGAAAAAAACGAGTTTTTGGAAAAATCGGAGCAAGGACACGCCTACCCCCATATATCCTGAAACTTAAATATGTGATTAAAACTACAAAAATGGCCACAAAATTCCCAAATTTTGTCAATGTTACCAATTTTGATACAGTATTTTATGTGTAAATTATTTTCAAGATTGAAGCAAGGACTCGTGTGGCTGCCATATATCCTTTTTCTTAAAAAAATTGTAAATCGCTCAAAAATTACTCGATACTCTTGAAATATTTTGTAAAAATTTGAATAAGTGATGTCAATGTGTGTGCCAAATTTCGCTGAAATCGGTTCTGTAAAACAAAAGTTATTTATATATCCTTTTTAAAAACTGCAATAAAGTGTTAATATATTTTAATCACAAAAATAAAATAGTAAGAGTTGTCAACGATTTTCCAAATTTGGTACGCAAGCACAAAATTAATTAATAGAAAAAAAATAAAAATTTTGAGCAAATCGGTCGAAGGACATTTGTACCTGTCGTATATCCTGAAATTTAAAAGTGGAGTTTTAGCCACAAAACTTGATATAAAATTACTTAACTTAGTTATTGTCTTAGAAATTTAGATAACCATCGACGTACAACATTTGTATTTTAATCTGAGCAAGGACTCGCGTGGCTGCCATATATCCTTTTTCTTGAAATCGCTGTAAGTATTTTAAAAATCTTTCAATTGCTATCAAATTTTTAATATAGATTAGATCAAATAACGTTAATAAGTGTGCCAAATTTCGTTGAGTTACTTGCTGTAACAAAAAAGCTGTTAATATATCCTTTTTTTAAATATAGTCAAAAATATAAAAATACCTAATAACTGCAAAAACAAAACATTCACAACACTTATTTCCTGTTGCATTACGAAAATAAATTTATTCAAAATAAGTTTTAAGTAAACTCGTTTAATACTTGCTTTATTTCTAAGTATATAACCCGTTAATAACAAAAAACTAAAAAAAAAATTTTTTTTTTGGTACTAAATTTTTTTTTTTTTCGTTTTTTTCAAAAACTTAGTTATTTTTATTATTTGATCGTATAGAAAACAGTCCAGGATGTTGAAAAAATCAATAAAAAATAATTTTTGAGTACGAACTATTTTTATGTATCTCAAAAAAAAATTTGGTTTTGATTTGGGATACCAACGAAAATCAAATACTGGTTTTAAAGCAAAATGGCCCACTGTATACTTACTTCATCGAATTTTATACTATAAATTTATGGTATACAATACAATAAATCCCTTTATATAAAAAAACACGAAAATGTTGATGTATTTTTTTAATTTTATTTACAGTACATAAAATAAATAAAAAAAAAAATAATCCAATTTTAGATTTTTTAAAAATTTTTTTTTTCAACTTAAAAAAAAACTTAGTTATTTTTATTTTTTGATCTTATAAAACATAGTTAAAGCTACAAAAAAAATGAAAAACAAAAAAAATTTATTCACGAACTTTTTTTATGAAGGCCATTAAAATTTGGTGATTTTGGGGATTTTAGTAAAAGTCATAGATAACTTTTAAAGCAAAACGGCCCACGTACTGCATATTTTTTTTCTGATTTTTTATTATATTTTTACAGAATACTATATAATATATCAATGTGTAAAGAAAAAATACTTAATATTAAATTTTTTTTTAATATTTTTTCCATTAATAATATAGCTTTTGAAAAAAATTAAATAAAGACACAAAAAAAACCTAACTTTTTTCCAACTTCAGACAAAAACTTAGTTATTTTTATTGTTTTGCCTTATAAACCATAGTCCGAGCTATCGAAAAAGCGAAAAAAATAATTTTTTGACTCACGAACTTTTTTTATGCATTCCATCAAAATTTGTAAATTTTTGGGAATTCGGTAGAAAAAATATAGATTTCAGAGCAATACAAAAATGTATTTTAAGATTAATTCTAAAAAAATGCAAATACAACATTTAGCTAATATATTAAAGTAACTTTTGCAAAAAAAAGTTCGTTGATTTCTTTAAAATTCGATTTTTCATAATTATTTTAGTAAACCTATAAAAATCAATTTTTAGGTTTTAACACAATAGCGTTGAATTTCCATACTTTAGCGCCCTCTTGTGGCAACATATGACTTCTTAAAAATCAGAAAAGTACATATTTCTTTTAGTTTACTATTAAACTGTAAAAATACAAAAAATCATCAACATTGAAGACATACTTTTTTTTTTGATTTTTGCCAATGAAACGAATCACTGTGCGGTGGTAATATCGATAGAAAAATTACTCACAACCCACATTTCTATGATGATCTATTGACTTAATAGAGCTGGATACCCTACTGTCATTGATGAGCTTCAACGCACTCCTATGCACGCGATCCAGAAGCTTCAAGATACCTTTAAGCACCTGTCCAGATATGGGAGTTGTATTTAATTTTTGGTCGGATATAGGCGGTATAAATAATGAGGACATCAAAAGGAGTGAAGTAATTCTTGCTCATTTCAAGAAACCAAGACACTTGAATGCTTCTTTCGACACTTGAAAGAAACTTTAAATATAAATTTAATTGTAGTTTCAGATTTTAAGGGCGTACTTTTTTACTTTTGATGACTCCTGAACACATTACTCCTGAAGTTCAAGATTTAGCATGTAGGAACCTCGAGCTGAAAACCCATTCCGTTAAAGGAATGGAGTCTTGTACACTCAAAACTAATGTCAGTGAGGCATTTAATGTGCAGTCTTTAATTTTTTAAAATGTTAACATTTAAAGTTAAAATTTTTGTCTACTGGGTATATAGTCATAAATTGTAATTAAATGATGTATTCACATCATTAGTTAATTCTTGTTAAATTTATCATTTGTTAAAAAAAATAAAAAAAAGGAAACTTCAATATTTTTAAAATGAAATGAATCAATATTATGAGTATTACACCAGCTCATATCAACATTGAGCTGGTGTAATACATATTTCATTTTGAATATGAATTGTGTTTAAAAATCAAAGGACCCACAGAAAACTATATTGATAAAAATTGGTTAGAAATTACACAGCGTTATAAAATCTTGGAGGTTAAATGGGTTTGGCCATCAAATCTATGTACACTCAGAAAATTATGTAAGTTACTACATGTTAGTTATTTGTATATTTTACAGTAGTTAGTTGTTTTCAACTACAAAGTCAGTTGTTTTTGTATGAAAAATATCAAACAACTATTTCTGTTAGTTATTTTAAATAGTTTATTTTTTTTTGAACTAATAAAAAAGTACTGTGATGTAGTAACAGTTATTTAAAGTAGTTAATTTTATTAATTTTATCTCTGAAAAGTTTTAAAGTTTTTTTTCCAAAAAAAAAAAAATTTTTGTTATTTTTATTTTTCACAACTTTTTTTAAAAAAAAAACTTGGAAAAAATTTGGTCTTCAATTTTTTTTTCTGAAAAATGTTTTGAAAAAAAAATTATATATTGATTTTTTATTTTACTACATTTTAGTTGTTTTGACTGCAAATGTAAGTAGTTTTTACTACATAAGTCAGTTGTTTTTTTGTCAGTTAAAATAACTAACATTGTTAGTTGATTTAACTGAAAAAGTAGTTGACCCCAAAACAACTTACAAAGTAGTTATTTTAACTGACATTTTCAGTTGATATTACTAACATAATTTTTTAAGTGTATATATTTCGGGCGTGCTGGATCCAATGGTGAAAATTATTTCTTTTCGCAAAACCTCTTCAAAGTTGTTCATGTCCACGTAATTTTTTTAAACAAAAATTGTTTGGGAAACGGTTTTCGAGATATCGCTATTTGAAATTTGCAAAAAAAAAAATTCGGTTTATCCTACATTCAAGAAATGTTTTAAAAAAATTCTCAAAATTTCTTTCCCTTGATACATTTATAGAGCTTAAGACAATTTTTCACTTAAAATTAATTTAAGCCAAATTCGATAATTTTAAACCGTGGCGTTATCCAACAAAAGTTTGGGATTTTTTCAAAATTTCCACAAAAATTTTGAATTTTTGAAAAATTAAAAAAAAAAATATCTTGCGATACATAAATGGTGGCATTTTGAATACAAATATCTAAAAAATTCTAAAATCGGTCGAGCTGTTTTCGAGATATTGCCATTTGAAATTTTTTTAATTAGTTTTAAATAGAAGTTTGTCTCAAGTTCTATGAGAGGGGTTGAAGAAAAAAAGGTTTTGAGATTTTTTTTTAAATTACTTGCCGTTGGGAAAAACAATTTTTTTAAATTTTAAAAAGCGATATCTCGAAAAGAGTTTGATCGATTTTTGAATTTTGCAGATATTTGTTTTAATTTTTTTTTATTCGTGTTCAGCGCATCAAAATTAAAAAATAATATGTATCGCAAGATATATTTTTTTTTTAACAATTTTCAAAAGTCCAAAACTTTAATAGCGGGGCACCACGGGTTAATTTAATCCGATTGGGATCAAATTTCTACTACATAATTTAAGGTGTAGTAGAATAAAAAGTTTTCACGGACACATGGGAAAAATCATCACCCCCCTTGTCATGTATCCAAAGGTGGGGGGGCCTGGCGGTATAGAAAAATTCTCAGGATCTAAGAATTTATATAACGGAGCCTTTCTTAGTATATTTGTGAACACTTTTTTTATTATTACTTAACTAACATGGTACTTAAATATCACTCCTGACACAATTTTTTACAACAATCAGTCCCTTCAATTATTTTTTCCTCCTTTTCGTCTCCCTTTTTTTTAGAGCATCAATCCTGGCATGGTCGATACAGATTTTTTAAATGTTTACTCACATACCGTTGCCGAATTGCCCAAATTAAATGCTGAAGATGTTGCACAAGCTGTTTACTATGCATTGGAGACCCCCAATCATGTACAAGTGGAAGATATAACATTGCAGGCAATGAGACGTCATGGTACGGACAATGAATGAATGAACGAACGCATAAATGATTGACACAAATAATAAATGTAAACATAAAACAATAAACTTAATTTATCAAATGTTTGTAGTTTAGTGAATACAAAACAAAATAATTAATAATAAATATTCTTATTACTTTGCAAATTTACCTAAGTGTATCGAAATGTATGCGAATTTATGAAAGGGAAGTGATACAAAATCGAAATTTCCGAATCGGAGTGGGATGAAACCAATAGCAAATGAAAGTTGACTTTTTATATAACAAAACCCTAACGGCTTTTTTTTTAGTTCAGTGCTAGATTTTTTTTACACGCATTTGAAGTTGGTGATTTAAAAGCATTTACATTTTTTGTACACTAAAAATTGTGGGATAGTGGGGTCCAGCGTCCAAACTTAATGTCGAATTTACGTTAGCTATAACCGGTATGAATTTCGTTTCAATCGTTCTAGCCAAATTATTAAAAATAGCCAAATTATTAAAAATAAACCACTGTACACCGTTGCGTATGATTGTTATTAAAGGCAACAGTTTTCAAGTAATTATTAAAAGCATTTTGTATGGGAGCCCCTTGGGGAATAGAAATATTAAGTAGGTTTGTACAGAAGAACTGTTGTGGTGTAATTAATGGGTGTCAGTCTTACACTGCACCCCTCTAGAAGCGACTCCGTGGCAATTGTGGGGCATTTTGTGGTTTTTTACCCCTTTGCCACCACTTTTGCTCCGATGAGAAGCCATTTACCCCATTACTTCCCGCCCAACATTTTTTTTTTCAAAGCACACCTATCCCCCTTTCTTCACTTTTTAAGGGGGCATCAATACAAAATAATTTTTTTTTTTTTTCAAAATATTGGGCGAAATTTAAATATGTAAATTTTTTTTGCGCATATTAAAACAAAATTTTAAATTTATCTAGGTACTTATTACTATAGAAAATATCAGAGCTTCGAAGAATGAAATCCTTTTCGAATGAATTCTCAAAAAAATCAATTCAATTTTCATAGTCAGTGAATGCATTCGATTTCATAAATCAACAATGAATGCAGTCCTTGGAATTCATTCGATTGAATGGAAAAAAATGAATGCATTCGATTTCTTGTTCATTCGATTTAGAAAAATCGAATGCATTCGATTTTTTATCCTCGACTGCGAATGCAATCGATTTTTTAAATAGACAAACCAAAACGGAGCCAAATTTTGGTCCATAGTGGGCCCTAACTTTGAATCCAAAAAAATTGGTGTTCCCGAAAATTTTAAAAATGTTTTGCTCTATCTTGGTTAGTTTTTTATGGTTTTTATGCAATGAATGAATAAGCCATTCGATTTTTCAAATTGAATGAAAATAAAATCTATTGCATTCGCAAGTGAATGCATTAGATTTTTAAAAGTCGAATGAAAAATAAATCGAATGCATTCGCTATTTATAAATCGAATGAGTCTAAAGCGAATTCATTCAATTCGCTAAAATGTGATTGGGGAATGCAATCACTAAATTTTCATTCAGAATGCCAAATCGAATTAAGGAATGAAATCCTCCGAAGCTCTGGAAAATATTAACACAAAACAAAATATATGTATAATAGAGTGTCCCTTATTTTGGAAATGTTGGAAATGTTGAGACGGTACCCCCTCATTTTTTTCCTTTTGACTAAAAAATAACTCAGGAAAAATTTTACGCCCCTACGACCACGCCTTCCCTACGCGACGGGGCCTTAAAGAACGGGGCCTTAAAAATCATTTTTCCACACAAACCAAAAATTTTTTTTTTGATTTTTAATTTTTTTGTTATTAATTATAATACTGCTTGGTTAGCTTATTCACGACAAAAAATTTGATTTTGGTGGGATGAGGCTTTCAGTTCTAAAAAATTTTTCGAAAAAAAAATTTAGAGCTTTTGGGGTCCTAGAGTAAAAATTTTTAAAAAAATTTTTTTTTTTAGTTTTGACAAGCAACGGTTTTAGTTGTAATGTTGCTTTTAATGACATATATTCATAAAAAAATATTATTCATATCTGTGACATCTTGATCGTGTATCGAAAAACATCAAAAATGCATTTTTTACCCTTTTTTAGATCACGATAAAGATGTCACAGATAGGAATAATATTTTTTTATGAAAATATATCGTTAAAAGCAACAATTCAACTAAAACGGTTGCTTGTCAAAACTAAAAAAAAATATTTTTTAAAAAATTTTTACTGTAGGACCCCAAAAGCTCTAAATTTTTTTTTTTCGAAAAATTTTTTAGAACTGAAAGCCTCATCCCACCAAAATCAAATTTTTTGTCGTGAATAAGCTAACCAAGTAATATTATAATTAATAACAAAAAAATTAAAAATCAAAAAAAAAATTTGTTGGTTTGTGTGGAAAAATGATTTTTAAGGCCCCGTTCTTTAAGGCCCCGTCGCGTAGGGAAGGCGTGGTCGTAGGGGCGTTAAATTTTTCCTGAGTTATTTTTTAGTCAAAAGGAAAAAAATGAGGGGGTACCGTCTCAACATTTCCAACATTTCCAAAATAAGGGACACTCTAATGTATAAGATTTGATGAAAGGAATCCCCCCAATTCCAAAATTGTTTGTTAACAGTTTCAAAAAAAATGTTTTTTTGCAATTTTTGCTGCACACGCCTATATTAAAGGCGGGAATTATTAGCTATTCATCTTGTAAGCTACTTACATATTAAAGAATCTATGTTTGATTTGGTAAGGACAACAGACGAGTCAATTTTCGATGAAGCACAAAATATAAAATTTTGACACTATTTTTATACCCTCCACTTAGTGAGGTATATATAAGTTTGTCATTCCGTTTGTAACTCATCGAAATATCGGTCTGGGACCCCATAAAGTGCATATATAATTGATCAGTGATCGATTTTAAGACATTCCAGCGATGTCCGTCTGTCTGTGGAAATGGTGATCACGGCCACAATATTACACGGAGATGCACTGTGGGCTAGCATCCCTGAATTTCGGTCATAAATAGACCGCTTAACCTACACTCAGAAAATTATGTAAGTTACTACATGTTAGTTATTTGTATATTTTACAGTAGTTTGTTGTTTTCAACTACAAAGTCAGTTGTTTTTGTATGAAAAATATCAAACAACTATTTCTGTTAGTTATTTTAAGTCGTTTTTTTGAACAACTAACAAAAAAGTACTGTGATGTAGTAACAGTTATTTAAAGTAGTTAATTTTATTTATTTTATCTCTGAAAAATTTTCAAAGTTTTTTTCCCAAAAAAAAAAATTAGTTTTTTTGTATTTTTCACAACTTTTTTTTTAAACAAAAAAAAACTTTGAAAAAATTTGGTCTTCAATTTTTTTTTTTGAAAAATGTTTTGATAAAAAAAAATATATATTGATTATTTTATTTTTACTACATTTTAGTTGTTTTGACTACAAATGTAAGTAGTTTTTACTACATAAGTCAGTTCTTTTTTGTCAGTTAAAATAACTAACATTGTTAGTTGATTTAACTGAAAAAGTAGTTGACCCCAAAACAACTTACAAAGTAGTTATTTTAACTGACATTTTCAGTTGATTTTACTAACATAATTTTTTGAGTGTATATGTCAAAAAAGTATTAAATATGGGTGTTAAAGGATCGCTGATTACGATTCTGGAAAAAAAATTTGAAAATTCAAAATGGCGGATCCAAAATGGCGGACATGAGTTTTTAATTCTTTGCTTATTGTATTTACTATAATCATTGTCGATGTATTTGGGGTCGTTAATAACGAATATGAGCTCAGACTTTTAAAATTCAGAATGACGGATCCAATATGGCTACAAATTTAAATTTAAGATTTTTTATATGTTGTCTCTTTTTGCCAAAAACTTAGATTTTAATGGTTTTTCGGATGTTAAAACTGATTTTGGAATTAAAGATTCCAAATACAAAATGGTGGATTCAATATGGCGGATATATTTTTTTTAATTCTTTGCTTATTGTATTTACTATAATCATTTTCGATGTATTTAGGGTCGGTAATTACAAATATGAGCTCCAATTTTTTAAATTCAAAATGGCGGATCCAATATGGCGACAAATAAAATAAAATATAAAATTTTTGTCTATGTTGTCTGATTTTAACGGTTTTTCGGATACCAAATCTGATTTCAGAATCAAATATTCAAAATAGCGGATCCAATATGGCGGACAAGATATTTAAATTATTAATTAATATCACTAGGAAATGATTGCGTAATACGAACTCAGACTTTTTGAAATCAAAATGGCGGATTCAAAATGTAGGACATAGTATTTTAAAAAAATGTACAATGTGTACATTTCTTAGTTTTTATAAAAAACTCTTTTTGCTTTTATCAGAAAATTTTAATAAAATATTTCTCTTTTAAATGCGTCAAAATGTTAATATATCCAGTGGGACATTTAAGAGAGAACTCTTTTATTTCCAGTTAGCATTTGCCATCCTAAATGTACAAAAAATGCTACTAGCTTACAATTTCACAAAAACTATTTAAAATGCTATCGCTAAAATATGCCCGCTTAAATGTGTTCCCATTAAAAATGTTTAGCACTAGAGATGGCCGCTGGTCAAGTGACTCAAATTTTTTGTTCATGAGTGATAAGTGAGTAAGACATTTTTTGTGTGAGTGATTCGTAGTGAGTGCCATTTTTTTGTGTGAGTCAAAATTATTTAATTGTATTGATATATGCCCGCTTAAATGCGTTCCTAGTTTTAATTTTAGCACTAGAGATGGACGCGTGTCTCAAATTTTTTGTGCGTGTGTGAGACATTTTTTCGTGAGTGATTCGTATTGTTTTACAATTTTTTCGTGTTTAAAATATTTAGCGAGAGTTACGCGTGAGCGTGAGTCACACGTGAGTGGTGTTTTGCTTACTCACGTAAATAAAGAGTAAGTGTGAGAAAAAAAACGATTGAGAAAATTATGTTTTTTTGCGTGAGCGTGAGGGAACGTGAGTCAAAACTCACTCACGCGCTCATCTCCAGTTATCACGCCAATGTTGTCAAAGTGGGAAATTTTTTATTAGGAATCAATAGAAACAAAAATATAAAAAAAATGTTGAAGTTCCATTTTAGGGCATTTCTAAACGCCATATTTTGGTTTATTGCCTCTATGTTTAAAGATAATGAACGGCCGCACAGGGTCGCAAAAATGTGAATAGAATACACGGTTAGAGACATATTGTAATTCAAGGTTTGTCAATATCGTTTGGACTTTTTTGGACTTTGGTGTTGAAAAAAGGCGGATTTCAACAAAGTATGAATTCCCATAATTTATTAAAAAAAATATATACTTTTAGCTTAATTTTTGGCAGTTTATCTCATGTGTTGGACTAACAGGTATGTCTTTAGGAGAACTTCGCAGAAAATTTGAAAAAATATTGTGTTGAAGTACAAAAAAAATTTTTGTTTCATAAATAAAAAATATAAAAAAAATCTCAAATTTTAACTTTAACCTCATGCAAAAAAAAAAACTTTAAGCTACAATAAAAAAATATTAAAATGCACAAAATTCAAGATGTTGACATTCTAAAAAAATATTTTTAAATATGTGTTGCCTTACAGACTTTATTGGCCAAAAATTGAAATCCTGGCCCACAGTGAGATGACTGAAACTTAACATTATTATTGAAAGTTCTCCCGAGCAGTTTGGTATTGCATTTGAGCGATATCGGTTTAGCCGTTCAAAAGTTATGAACGAAAATGTAAGGACACCTCGAAAATGTTGGTACATTCAACATAACCTAAAAATACACAAAATGATTTGATTCTGTTGCTTTGATTTTTTTTTAATTTTTTGTTCTTTTTTCAAAAGTGATTTCCTTTTAAATAAAATTTTGGATGGTATCAATACATTTGGTAAGGCCGAGTTTAACTTTTTTAATTGTTTTACACTTTATTTGGTAATAACAGTTTTGCAGGGTGCATTTTAAAAATAACGGCATTTTGTAAGTTACCAATCCAATCTGGATTACCCAGTAATGTTTTTTTTAGTACATTACGGCTTGAAAGTGTTACCATTGCGTTATAATTGTAATTAATTTGTATCTGCATTTTAGTGATTTATTCATCCCCATTAGTAAATACAAGCAGGTAAACTTACATGAAAACCTCCTTAAATATATGAATCATTTATTTAATACTAGTTTGTGTCATAAATTAAATAAATGCCTCTTGTTCGCCATAAGATTACACTGAACGTACTACTTTTGCTTTCTACTACCTTTTTATACAACTAATGCCAGCTGCTGTTGTTTTTTTTTTCAATCGTAAAGCACACGCAAAAAAAACTAGTGTCAGATTGAGCAATCCTACTTGGTAAAATTATGGTTAAATTATGCTTGTTGATGTTCAGGTACCTACACGCAAAAAAAATCTGTCAGATTGAGCAATCCTACTTGGTAAAATTTTATTTTCATACCAAAAAAAAATTTTTACCAAATTTTTGCTAAAATTATGCTTGTCGATGTTAGTAACATAATTAGTTTTTTATGTAAAATAACCAAGTAACTTGCACAATATCGCAAATTACTTGCACAAAAATGTATCGAAAGAAAACAACAACAAAAAAAAAAGAAATACAGACCGCCATTTTCATTTTTATTTTTTTGTGTGTGGTTTGTTCATTTTTTGTGTTATAAAAACGTAAAAAGGAAATTGATAAATAAAATTAAAATTAATTAATAAATAAAAATAAATAATTAGTTTTTAAAAAGATAAATAAATGTAAGATAAAAGAATGCTAAAGTTAATTTTGCACGCAAAAAAAATCTGTGTCGGAATGAGCAAAAATCTGACATAATTTTACCAAAAATACACTCAGAAAATTATGTAAGTTACTACATGTTAGTTGTTTGTATATTTTACAGTAGTTAGTTGTTTTCAACTACAAAGTCAGTTATTTTTTTATGAAAAATATCAAACAACTATTTCTGTTAGTTATTTTAATTCGTTTTTTTTTAATAACTAACAAAAAAGTACTGTTATGTAGTAACAGTTATTTAAAGTAGTTAATTTTATTTTTTTTATCTCAGAAAAATTTTCAAAGTTTTTTCCAAAAAATAAAAATAAATTTTCGTTTTTTTACACTCATAGAAATATCTTAGTAGAAAAATTAGTAAACCCATTGTAGATCAAGTTTTACAGAATTTAACAAAAATCAATGTTGATATTACAAAATTCAATACACTCAAAAAAGTATGTCGGTAAAATCAACTACAAAAGACAGTTGTTTTGACTACATTTTGTTGTTGAAAAGGCGTCCACTACATATTACGGTAAAAACAACTGAACATGTTGTTGTTTTTAACTATTGATTTTCAACTACAAAATGTAGTAAAAACTACTACAAAACTGTTTAATACAGTTGTTTTTACAACAATTGCCTGAAATTTTATTTAAAAAATTTCTTAAACGTTTAAATGATTGATATTTATTTATTTAAAAAGCAATACAATTCAGTTGGTTGTATAGAATTTCGACATGATGAAAATTTTTTGGTGTATTTATCTGGAATTATAGAAGAAAAAATATATATTATAAAATGTTAAACAAAATAAATTGATTGTATTTACCTTTGTTTTTTTAATAGTTTGTTTCAAATTTCCACCGCTTCTGATCAAAATTTGTCTGGAATAAAAAAAAAAAAAAGAAATGCTTTGGTAGAATTGATTTATAAAAAAAAAATAATTAATTTGCAATGTTTCAAAAGGTATGTACCTGTTCTGTTGTGTATACAAAGAAAAGAAAGATGGCACGCAGGCAACCAAGCCGACAAGAAATTTTTTGTTTTTTCCCGATTGGTTTTTACGCACGCTTATGTGAGCGCTATATTATACACACTTGCTATCTCATTTATCCACTTATTTTCTTTCGCTCAAGAATATTTTTCCAAAAACATATTTTTTGTTATAATTAAATTTAATAAATTGTAATTTAATTTATTTAGATATTTTTTATTTGGTATAAAAATAATTCCTTCCGCATCCCGCACGACCAACTCGTTCGACACATTCGTTTGGAATAAAAATTTCTAGAAAAAAACGATTTTTTAGAAAAAAACTAAAAACAACTACATAAATCAACTATTGCTACAGTGTAGTATATTTTTTGTAGTTATTTTTTGAAACTACTACAAAAAAAGTTGTTTGAGATATTTTCATACAAAAACGACCGAAATTGTAGTTAAAAACAACAGTTACTACTTACTACATAAACGACCGTCATGTAGTAACTGCAATAATTTTCTGAGTGTAGTTGAAAAATACGTAGTTGGAAAAAATTGTATAAAATATAAGTACATGAAATGTGCAACACTGTTTTGCTGATCGCCATTTGTAGATTTTTGTTGTCTTGTGCAGAAGGGATGTTTCTCAAAAAAAATCTTTTTTATTAGAAAATATTTGGTGAGTAATTAAATATATTTGTTATTTAATTCATTAATAAAGCAATTTTTTATTTTTTTAGCAATTTGGAATCTTTCTAAAAACTATAGAAGCTACACTCATAGAAATATCTTAGTAGAAAAATTAGTAAACCCATTGTAGATCAAGTTTTACAGAATAATGCCGTATTCAACAAAAATTAATGTTGATGTCGTTGAATAATCAGTATAGTCGGTTCAACTGTTACAATGGCCTCTACAGAATTCAATAGATAAATCAAAATAGAAAAAACAACCCTGTTCGTTCGTTTTTTTTTTTTTATTATAACGAGTGAACGAGTGAGTTGGTAGCAATGTGTTTGTCTCTTATAAAATTATTTGATGTGTTTGTTTCTTATAAAATTATTTAATATTAGAAAAATAAATAAAAATTGGATCTGATCTGTAAATATTTGGTAAGTAATAAAATACATTGATTACTTTATGTACACTCAAAATAATTACTCTGTTAAATACTCTGTAAAATGACTGTAATCTCAATTCGACAGATATTTGACAAAGTTCTCTGTCGAAATACAGATTTTAAGAAAATTCTTTGTATTTTCTTGTGACCGAAAAACAAAATTTTATCTGTAATTTTACTTTTTACTTTGTAATCTCTATTTTACAGATAATAAACATAGTTTTTTTTGTTAAAATACGGATTTTAGAAAAATACTTTGTTTTTCTCGTAACCAAAATACTAAATTTCATTTGCAATTTTACGTATTGCTCTGTAATACAGTTTTCAAATAAAAATAACTTAAAAAAAATAATAAACCCCTCTTTAAAAAGTGTCTTAAATTACAATAAAAACTGGTCAATTTTACGAGAATGGCGTGTAAAATTGGAGTTACTCGTTAAAAACTCGTAATATTCACAAAAATAAAATAGTAAATTTACAATTTGGAAGCATTAAAGCGGGCAAATTAATCAAAATCTAAATTTTAATTAATTAATTTTTTTTTAATTTTAATTAATGTTTTTGATGCAGAGAAGTTTTACTCATAAAATGGATTTAACTAAAACTTTGTAAATTTACAGAGTTTTTTTGTAAAATTTTGAACTCATAAAATGCATTTAACTAAAACTTTGTAAATTTACAGAGTTTTTTTGGTAAAATTCTTTTCGGTTTTATCAATATTTTACAGATAATTCTGTAAATTTACAGTTATTTTTTATCGAAATCATTTTACAGAGTTTTCTGCGTTAAATAACAAAAAATCTTGCTGGTTGGAAATCTATGGTATTTTTTGCTGGCTCAGCAGAGTATCTCTGTAATTTAACAGAGTGATTATTTTGAGTGTATTCATACTATATTAAAACGTTTTTTGTTTTTTTTTAGGATTTTGTTTTGGTATCATCAGATAACTCAAGAATGGCTAATGGATGCATACAACATAAATAAACAAAGTGTGTGTGAAAATCTTCAAATATTGCTGCTTAAAAAGCCGGAAATAAAAAAATATTGTGATTTATACTTAATAAAAGAATATTTACAAATAACAACAAGCTTTTTTTTAATAATAAAATTTCTTATATTAACAAAAATAAAACGAGTTGATCAACTTTTACAAAAACTGACAACAATTTTTATTGAAATCAACATAAATACTTGTAGGGTCAAAATCAACAATGATTTCTGTTGAATTTACAACGATTTTCTTTGGGAATACAATGATTTTTGGTTGAGTGTAAACACGTAAAATGATTGCCGACAGCAAAACAACAGCGAAATACATCACAGTCCAAGGAAATATCATCTACACTGAAAAAAATAACCTTCCTGATATTAATGAAACGGATTCATTATTTTGTTTTCATTACTTAGATGAAGGAATTCATTAGCTGATTGAAATTTCATGCATGTTATAAACAAATTTTATGAAACTTGTTTCATTAGATTTCATAATTTCATTAAAAAATATCATAAGATTTTTTAGAACTAAATACAACTCTGCGTTGCGAATAAGAGAAAGAAAACAGAACAAAAACCACGCGTGTTTAGTCTAATTGTAATTTTTACATGTGTGTTAACTTTTTTCTAATAAAATAAAATAATTTTATATTTTTTTGCTTTGTTATTGAAACTTGTGTGTGTGTTTTGATGGTTATATCTAATTGAAATTACAAGTGAAAAGTTCCGTATAAGTGTTTCTTTTGAATGTTTCTTATAAATTATAATATAATTTGCAACAGAAAAATAGTTTTTTAAGTCATTAAAATTTTGTGATGAAATGTAGGATAATTTGTGTTGTTCCATTGCTACGTTGTTGCTACGTTTTGGCAGCACGTGTTTTTAAAGTCATCGCGTTTTTGTCTTTTATAGTTTACCTTATATGGCAATTCAGACCAATTTAAGTTTGGAGTAAAATTTTGTTGTTTGTAAAAACTAGGTGAAAACCATAAAAAGTGTGCAATTAAGGGTCATGTCACAGACTCAATTCCGTTGGGAAGTGGAATAAGTGGTTCACTCGTAAAACGCAAAGCAAATACTTTTTTCGGAATGAAACCACTTTTAGCAATTCAATTCCACTTTGATTTTTGAAAGTGATTTCATTCCGAAAAAAAAATTGTTTTGCGTTTTACGAGTAACAACTTTTTTTCAAATCCGATCGGCATTGAGTCTGTGACATGCCCCTAAATAAAATTTCAGTGACGGTTACATGTGACTTACCAAAATTGTTATTAATGCAAATTTTCACTTATGGATGTATGATACGTGCTGTTTTTAGGTAACTTGTTCCTAACTTGATTAGGGGCTTTCTATGGAAATTTTGATAACTTTAACCAACATGAATTTATCGTAATTCCCATATCAAAACCTTAATAAAGTTAGCAACTAGTTACTTGTAAAAAGTAATTATCATACGCTCATTACTAACTACTATTCCACATTTAATCAATGGATATTTTCATACATTTTGTGAAAAACTTCATAAAACGTTTCAAACAAGTTCTACGAATATTTTCATTATTTATATGCAAGTTTTCATTGAAAGGAACTTTAATGACACCAGTTTCATTAATCAAATGAAACCTGTCTTCGGTTGAAAACGTGAGTCATTTTTCATTAAGGTTAAGTCAATTTTCATTAATTTCGCGAAGCTATTTTTTTCAGTGTAACAACAAAATAAGTTTATGTGAAAATAATGAGTTAATGAAAACCACGAAAAAAATATTGTGAAAATATTCAATTAAATAAAATAACATTTACAATACAAATAAGAATTTCATTTTAATAAATAAAATTGCATGAATATACAAAACAAAACGAGTATGATTAACAAAAATACGAATAGAACCAACAAAAATACGAGTTAATCAGCTTTTACAAAAACTGACAACAATTAATGTTGAAATCAACATAAATATTTGTAGGGTCAAAATCAACAATGATTTCTGTTGAATTTACTACGATTTTCTTTGGGAATACAATGATTTTTGGTTGAGTGTAGTTTCCACGACTTTAAAAAAAAAAAAATTGGTCATTAATTTTTTTCTGAAAAATTTTTTGAAAAATAAAAAATTATATATTGTTTATACTATTTTTACTACATATTAGTTGCAGGGACGAAAAATAACCGTTATGTTTTCATAAAAATCACAAAAAAAAAATTGAAAAAGTTGGTTAATTATTTAACAACAAATATAAAAAGACATATTTTAGTTAAAAATTAACAAAAATTTGCAAAGATGTCTTAAAATTGATTTTTATTTTTTTAATCAAAATTTTCGATTAATTTTTGGATTTTTATTTTCAACCTCAAAATAAAAGTTATTTGTTGATTTATGTATTTGGTCGAAAAATAACTTTTATTTTAATTTTTATTTTATTCAATCAATTTTGTAGAAATATTTTACAAACAAATTTGTATGTTTGGAATTTGTATGCTTGAAAAATCTTAAACAAAATGTTTTAAATCTGACAAACAAATCTGCTACGCAATTTCATACCGCGGAAATCGCTTTTTTACTAGCCACATTCTCAGATTAAAATAGTTTGAATCAGTCAGAGCATCGCAAACTATCAATACATATTTCTTTGCTCGGTACAGCATTGATGTGAATTAGATAATAAGTAATTTGAAGCGAATCCCGTATCCCTAGCTATATAATCTATTTTCGATTGCTATGTACATTAGGGTGGTTTTTTATTTTATTTTTTTTGGAATTTCGAGGAGCGCGCAGCGGATTTTTGTGCCATTTGATGTTAAAATAATTGTGTAAAAATTTGAGCTAAATCGGATAAAATTAACCCGAGGCGCAAGGAGGTCAAAGTTTCGAGAAAAAGCCAAAATGGCCAAATTTTGAAAAAACTTAAAAAAATGTAAATTTTGTAGAAATAAAAAATAAAATATTTTTTATTTAACTTTCTTGCAATAATACTCAGAAAAAATTATCTTTACTTTTTATGACGGCAGTAACACTTTCAAACATGAAATACAAAAATTAACGTGCATTTTGGGGGGTACCTGATATGAGTGTTTTCGATTTTTTGAAAATTTTATTAAACAAAAAAATTAAATCTTACTATTCTATAGCAATGGATTATTAAATACATCCTAAGGCTTAAATATTTAAAAAATTGGGGATATCCATCGACTCAATTTTTTTTTGGAGTCATTTGACTTCTTGAAATCCGCAAAACTCAAATGATTCCAAAAAAAAATTGAATCGATGGATATCCCAAATTTTTTAAATATTTAAGCCTTAGGATGTATTTAATAATCCATTGCTATAAAATAGTAAGATTTAATTTTTTTTGTTTAATAAAATTTTCAAAAAATCGAAAACACTCATTCCAGGTACCCACCAAAATGCATGGTAATTTTTGTATTTCATGTTTGAAAGTGTTACTGCCGTCATAAAAAGTAAAGATAATTTTTTCTGAGTATTATTGCAAGAAAGTTAAATAAAAAATATTTTGTTTTTTTTATTTCAACAAAATTTAAATTTTTTTAAGTTTTTTCAAAATTTGGCCATTTTGGCTTTTTCTCGAAACTTTGACCTTCTTGCGCCTCGGGTTAATTTTATCCGATTTAGCTCAAATTTTTACACAATTATTTTAACATCAAATGTCACAAAAATCCGCTGCGCGCTCCTTGAAATTCCAAAAAAAATTAAATAAAAAACCACCCTAATGTACATATTTCCGAGGGCTGACTAAACGGCCCTAAATTAATGCTTTAACTTTAAATCTGTTAATTCTAGTATGGCAAAAGTTGACGTGCCGCAATAAAATTATAGAATTTTATGTTTTACACTCAACCAAAAATCATTGTATTCCCAAAGAAAATCGTTGTAAATTCAACAGAAATCACTGTTGATTTTGACCCTACAAATATTTATGTTGATTTCAATAAAAATTGTTGTCAGTTTTTGTAAAAGTTGATCAACTCGTTCTTTTGTAAATCAACTCGTATTTTTTGTAAACTCAACTCATATTTTTGTTGATATAAGAAATTTTATTTATAAAAAAAAGCTTGTTGTTATTTGTTAACATTCTTTTATTAAGTAAAAATCACAATATTTTTTAGAATTATCAACGGCTTTTTAAGCTGCACGAGATTTTCACACACACTTCGTTTATTTATGTTATGCACTCGTAAGCCATTCTCCAGTTTTCTAATGACACCAAATCAAAAACCTTAAAAAAAAAACAAAAAAAAAAATATATTATAGAGTGAATACATAAAGTAACCAATGTATTTTATTACTTACCAAATATTTACAGATCAGAATCTGATCATCAGATCCTATTTTTATTTATTTTTATAATATTAAATATTTTTATAAGAAACAAACACATAAAATAATTTTATAAGAGACAAACAAATTTCACATTGCAATGCATTGCTACCAACTTGATAATACAAAAATGAACGAACAGGGTTGTTTTTTCTTTTTTGGTTTTATCTATTGAATTCTGTATAAGCGTTGTAAAAAGTTGATTCAACTTTACTGATTATTCAACGATATCAACATTAATTTTTGTTGAATACGGCAATATTCTGTAAAACTTGATCTACAATGGGTTTACTAATTTTTCTACTAAGATATTTCTATGAGTGTACTTTGAAAGTTGGGTCAAAATCTTGATATTGCATATGCATTTCCATTAAATTTAAATAATAAATCCGTTTTTTGCTCAAAAATACATGTGTATCCAAATACACAAGGGTCTTCAGATTTCATCAGTTCTAGGATATCTTCTAAATGGAACAGCGCTTTGTAGTTTAAAAACATTACAATTTTGTATGCAACAAACATTATTTTTTCGTATATTTATAATTTGTTTTTCTTTTTTTGTTTTGTTTGTTTCAAATAATTTCTGATTTTTGATTGTTTATTATTTAATTTAAAATAACCGTTTTTATTTTTCACAAAATAAAAATCAACTTTTTGATTGATTATTTTAATTTTTAAAATAAAACTCAAAAACAAACAGTTTGGAAGTTGTTTAAATTTATAAATTTTTTAGAATTCAATAACTTGGAAATTTTTTTGGATAAAAATTATAACCGTTATGTCCCTGATTAGTTGTTTTAACTACAAATGTTAGTAATTTTTACTACATAAGTCAGTTGTTTTTTGTCAGTTAAAATAACTAACATTGTTAGTTGATTTAACTGAAAAATTAGTTGACCCCAAAACAACTTACAATTTAGCCAAAACATTTATGTAAAAAATTTTGAAGAAAATGCTAATGCTATTTAAGCAAAAACTTGGTAAAATATACCAAAAGAAATATGGTGAAATATACCAAAATGATTTGAAAAGGTGACTAAAAATAATGCTAAAAATTACCACATTTATGCTAAAATAATTTTTTTATTAAATTTTTGTAAAAAATTGTATATTTGTTGAATTTAAAATTTTCACACAATAAATCCATATTAATATACAGTGACTCAAAGTAATAATGGAACAGCATATATTTGATAGCAGTTCTTTAAAGGAAAAGTTATCAATACTTGACCTGATTATTATCAATCGACTATTTTTGAAAAAAGTGCTATAAAGGAAATTTTCCAAGCTTTAATTTAAGCTTGATAGCGTCCAGATTGAGCAAATATAAAAAGAGATACGAGGGTCGCACTGGAAAATGAAATTATTTGTAGATATTTTTTTGAAAATTTTTTTAAAATATTTCTAAGTCGATTTTTCCCAAGTTCAAACATTAAAAATTTAAAAAAATATTCAATAATTTTTATTTAGTCATCAGCTTGTTTTTCCAACCACCCAAACAAAAAATTAAATTTTTTAAATACAGTAGAAGAAATCCGCATTTTTTGACCTCCAACTCTTTCGACCACCAATTTGTTGATAACTTTTCCTTTAAAGAACTGCTTAAAAATATATGCTGTTCCATTATTACTTTGAGTCACTGTAATAAATGTTGTGTAGAATTTAATTTACCACCGACCAACTGACCCTTTTTGTACAAATTTCTCCAGTGACTGCTGCCTACGCTTTTTCTTAAAGTGAAGGATCCGCTATAGCTTCACGAATTTATTTAAAAGCACCCTGTAAAAATAGAAAATTATTACAGAACACAAATTTTTAATTTAAAAAACTAGTAAACCCCATTGGTCTCTTGGTTAGGAGGAACACTTACTTTTTGTCATCCTATTTGTAACTCATCAAAACAGGTCTGGACTCCATTGGCTTTGCTATATAAATGAGTTTTTAGATTTTAATTTTATAACTAAAGGCAGGACTGGTGCCCACGCTCCTTATTGTAGTGAAGGATTCGCCATGGCTTCAAAAATTTATTTACCAGTACCCTGTAAAAATAGAAAATTATTACCAAACACTAATTTTTAACTAAAAATCTATTAAACCTTATTGGTGTCTTCGGAATGGGGGTATACTCACTTTATCAGTCCATTTGTAATTCATCGAAACATACGTCTAGGACTCCATTGGTTTTGCTAAATGAATGGTGTTTTAAGTTTTGACAGCAAAATTAACTTTAGCATTTTTTTATCTTACACCCGAGTAAAAATTTTTATATGATGCAATACATAATGATATATAACACAATATATATTTATACGCAATTTAATCCGAATAATGGTGGATATTTTTGCATTAAAACTTCTATAAAATATGATTTGATTTCATCCGAGTTTTGACCAGCCATTGCCATATATTGGTGGATCTAATTTGATCTAACTGCATAAAAAACATATAAAATCCTGCTGTTTTTTGCTTTGGGTTGAGATACACCACAGGTCAACGATACATTCTCCAAACATATAATTTTCTAAAACAAAAAATGTTTGGGTACGCTTCGAACCAGATAGGTGATATACATAACCCTAACAAGGAAATGTTTAGGAACATTTTAAAAAGTTTTTTATACTTTGCCTAAAAAACTTAGAAAATTGTTGGTTAATTAGAAACATTTATAGTTATATATGGAACAGAATGAGAAATATATAATTTTATATTAAATTATACAGAAAAACAAATTTTGTATTGACCCTCATATACTTAAATATAATTATATCAACCGTACGCATTTTAATCCGAATCATGATTAAATTATATATAACTATATATGACTGCATTTAAAAAATTTAGAAAATAGCTCACGGAATATATGATCATATATGATTCGTTAGGTTTGTATCAAGTTATATATTGTTATATATGTTTATTTTTACTCGGGCAATTATTTATCTTTTAAAAATCTAATTATTTACTTTTATTTATTAATTTATTTTAATTTTATTTATCAATTTCCTTTTTATGTTTTTATAACACAAAAAATAAACGAACAACGCACACAAAAATACAAAATGAAAATGGCGGTCTGTATTTTTTTTTTTTTGTTGTTTTCTTTCGATAAATTTTTGTGCAAGTAATTTGCGTTATTGTGCAAGCTACTTGGTTATTTTACATAAAAAATGAATTATGTTACTTTAACATCGACAAGCATAATTTTAGCAAAAATTTGGTAAATTTTTTTTTTTGGTATGAAAAAAATGTTACCAATCTGACACAGATTTTTTTTGCGTGTAGTTTTCACCAATAATTTAAGTTTTTTCATGTATTAATATTATTTTTAATTAATCATTTTAAATTGAGGTAAAAGTGTATGCTTTAAAAACAATTTTCTTAATTTTTTTTGCAAATTCCCGAAATTTCCCGATGAAAAAATCACGGGATTTTACTAAAAATATTTCCCGGGAATTTTTTCCCGAATAGAAACTCTACATATAAGGTATTTTTTGAGTTTGATCAAACGTCCTGTTCGATAGCGGAATTCGCAAGTGAATTTAAGAGAGGGTTTAACAGAATAAGAGCGAGTTGATATCTCATTAGGTTAGGTTACGCGATGGAGAAAGAACAATTTTTTTTTTGCTAACTTTCTTTTGTCTTCGTTTTTCGTAACAAAAAAGTGTTGCTGTGTTGTCAAAAATCGTTTTAGTTGTGTTGTTGTAAAAGTGTTGCTGTGTAGAATTGCTCAGACGGGGTTCGTTCAGTCAGCAGTCAGTTCAGAAAAAATACCACGTAGAACAAAAAAAGTACGGGAGAAAATTTTGTGAAAAAAAATTAATAAAGGAAAACTTTTGGATAAATTAATTGAAAATTTTCAACATTTAGCTGAAATTTTATTAATTTATTCAAATCTTTATATTATTAGGTAAGCAATTAAATACTCAAATAGTAAAACAAAGGTGTCAAAAAATAGAATAATGTGAAGAAAAAAGAAAGAAAAGTTAGGAAAGGCGAACAAAAAAACAGAAACACGCATATACGCTGAGTGGCTGGCTGGTTCGTTGGCAGACAAGTAGCGTAGAGACAGTAGTGGTGTGATTTGTATCATAATGATTGGTCAAAAATGTATGTAGCGAAAACCCGATATAGTTTAAAATCATAAAAAGGTGGACCCTTTCCAAAAAAGTCATCAAATTGGTTTATCAAATTTGTGCCAAAAGACCTTTAACTTAAAACGGTTGACCCCGAAAAAAATGTTAGACGTTGAAAAGTCTAAAGTGCAAAATTCAATTTATTAATATTCTCCCGGAATGAATTGAATGGCTATTAATATATTTGTAGTACACTATAATTGCGGCGTATTTATGTCAAGGCTTTGTTTAATATATTTAAGTTTATTTAAATAACTATAGTATTATACTCCTTCATTGTTTAGTGAGCTCTTATCTTTAAAAGTGGTTCGTCGTTCAATCAACTTCCTTGTCTTTCTAATATTTGTCTTGTAATAATTTTAAAAAATATTTCTGAATTTGAATTGTTGCATTTTTTCACTTTTTTTGTTAGTTAGCAGTGATGTAGCTAAATTATTTTTATGGGAGAGGAAAGGGATTTTTATACCCCCTAACCACAGCTCTTATCTTTAAAAGTGGTTCGTCGTTTAATCAACTTTCTTGTCTTTCTACTATTTGTCGTGTAATAATTTATATAAATATTTCTTAATTTATAGATTGTTGCATTTTTTCACTTTTTTTTGTTAGTTAGCAGTGATGTAGCTAAACTATTTTTATGGGAGAGGAAAGGGATTTTTGTACCCTCTAACCACAGTATGGAAGTATACTCACTTTAACATTCTGGATGTAACGCATCGAAATAGTCTGAAAAATATTAATCTATGGGCTGCAAACTTATCAAAAGCTAATCAATGATTAATACTAATCATTGATTATTTTCATATAAATTTGACGTTTGCAAACACTGATTAGCATTAATCATTGATTACGCTGTGATGAGTTACCAGCCCTATGATCAATTTCAAGATATTTTAGCAAATTTCACATGTCTATCTGTGGAAAGCACCAGGCAGTTCAAATCCAAAGAATTAGAACCCTGAAGTTTTGCACGAATATGTCTTATGGTCACAGGCATATCGTCGATCTAGCGATTTCCGTCTATCTGTTAAATTGGTGATCAAGTTTAAAATAATATACAGAGATGACTGTAATTATAAAACAAGTATAAAAGTTTAATTCGATTTGGCCGAATCCATGAATACCCTACACCAGCGGTTACCAACCTTTTTGGCTCGCGTACCCCTAATTTTAAATTTTGTCAGCCGCGTACCCCTAACGAGTTTTTTGTTTTCGTTAAAAAACTTCTCATATAAATATTAGATTTAATTTTGAAGTTTTTTATCTGCGGGTAATATCATTTTTTGAAGGCTTTAGGAGAGATCAAAACAATGGTGGTATTTTTTGGGAAAAAATGTTGCTCCTTGGAGTGGTTCAATGCACCTGAAAATGCGGATTTTGAGCTGATTTTTCTGCAGAGCAAAAACAGCTGAAAATATTGCAAATCTGATTTCACCAGTCGATTCCACACCAAAATTTAAAACAACGGCCGTTTTTTGAACTCTTAAAAAAAGTTCCAACAACACATCACATAGGGCGGAAATATAATGTTTTTGATTTTTTTTTAAATGTTTTTTTTTTAATACAAGGGCAGATCAACAATTCCGTGACTTTTCGAATGAAACACCCCCGTATATATGTACAATGAAAGGACATTTTGAGCTTAACAAAATGGTACGAAAATTTCCACTCTATCAGAAGCCGTCTCAAAAATGCCCCAAAACACGTTTTTTGAGATTTTTGACATACATTTTCTCCCTGACATCTTAGAAAAATTTGGGAACCATATTTGGAATCATATCTCAAAAAATGCTCCCTACAGTGCACAAAAATACGTTTTTTGTAAACTTTGACCTCAACTTTCTTAAAAACCTGACGAAATGAAAACTTTGGCAGCCAGATGCGGAACCAGCATTGAAAGGTTAATCTAAAACAAATGTCCAAATAACTTAAATTTTGCGTACCCCCGCAGACAGTATCGCGTACCATAGGTACCATACGCGTACCGCTGCCCTACACAATGCAATTTTTAAGTGATAGAAAATTTTGTATCGTGAAACAAAATTTAAAAATTTTGATTAGCTTTTTATTTTGCACACAAAAAAACTTCTCTTGTTAGTAATTTTTGTAAAAAAAAATGGCAAACATTTTTATTTTTTAGTGTAAAAATATTTTTGAGCCACAAAAACACTGTAAAATTTTTTTTGTGACTTACTAATGTTTTTAACGCTTTCACTCCCCTTGTACACTACAGTGTACACATCTTTAAAAAATCATTAAAAATAAGCCGTCCAACATTTTTGTGTTTTGTTTGGACAAGATTGATCATTGAAGGGTTATCTTTACGATAGATGTGTTCGGAAAAATAAATTTGCAATCCGGCGGGCTCTACACGCAATATTTGTTGGCAAAATGGAAATTTTTCAAATAACGTAAAAAAATTGCAAAACAAAATAAACGTTAAAAAATTCTCAAAAATCGAATAATAATCGTACAAGCTTTCCTAAAAGCGGATTTTGTAGAACTTTTCGGTACAAAAAATACAAAATTCGAATTTCGGAAAAATGTTCACTCGTTCGGGAGATATTGCATGTGAAAGCTTTAAGTTTGGTTGGAAATATCTCCGCTAGGGGGCGCGGTAGACCAACGAAATCAACAAAATGTTTTTAATTTGCCTAGATCTACATTTTCACAAATTTTGGTCAATAAATTCCTAGTCAAAAAAAGTCGGTAGTGAAAGGGTTAAAGCTTGTTTAACACTTTTTTCTTTCAACACTTAAATTTAAGGTGAAACCAAACTGAAATTCACGGATGAATGATTTTTGAAATTCAATGCCAACCAATCCAAAAATGCATTACCAACATGACCATGATAATTACAAACATATATGCCAAACTTCAGCAGCCTTAGTAAATTCTTTCAAATGTTCACATGTTTCCAACAGAAGGATGGACATCGATAGATCGACTTAAAATCGATCGAGAATCTTGAATATATATACTTTATGGGGTCCTAGACCAATATTTTGAGGTTTTACAAACGGAAACCCTCTATCACTAGAGCGGAGGATATAATTATAATTGCTGTTGGTTCTAGAAGTTTAAAACAGCATTTGAGCGATATCTGTGGTCAAGGGTATATATATAATTTTGTCATTCCGTTTGTAACTCATCGAAATAACGGTCTGGGACCCCATTATTGATCAGTGATCGATTTTAAAATATTCTAGCGATGTCCGCCTGTCTATTAAAATTTAACTGAAACTTAACATATTTGCTTTTTCTTGTCCCTAGAAGTTAAGTATTGCATTTGAGCGATATCGATTGAGCGGCTTAAAAGTTATGAACGAAAGTGTAAGGATACCTCGAAAATGTTGATGCATTCAACATAACCTAAAACAAATGCTTTTAGTTGGTTGCTGGTTGACATATTTAAAGAGATCTTTTTTTTTTTTTAAAAATATTTTTTCAAAATTAAAAAGAGTTTCGTACACAAATTTGATTTTTTATTTATATTTTTTTAAATCCTATAGAACATAAATATTTTAATTTTTTTATTACCAGTTGCTCTGGTAAAAATCTTTGATTTTGATAATTGTAAAGAAATGTTTATTGAAATGATTGTTTTATTTTAAGAATATTTTCTTCCCCAGCGAAAAAACTAAACGACTCATAGAAAGCAAATGATTCAAATATAAAGCAATTTGTTTATTATCTAAATTTTTTTTGTCAGAAAACATTTTTTTTTAATAAAAAAGTGCTTTCTAAAAACACTTAAAAAAAGCTCTCTTCAAAGAGATTTAAATAAATGAAGTAAGCATTTTGTTTGAAAATTTGTAGATTAAATTAACCCCCCTATTCTAAGGAAATTGTCATCTATAACAAATGACAAAATTATAACAAGACACATTTTTTATGTAAATATCTCCACAATTAGCTAATTTTGCAAAACATTTTTCATGACAAAGGCTTTGCCAAATTGTATTTATGTACTTACATATTTTTTTTATCAACAAAAATTAATAATATCGCCAGAAATCACAATACAAAATTCTATAACAAATTGTTATAATGACAATTTTTTTTAGAATAGGGGGGTAAATCTCGTTCGAACGAGATTTAACCTCAGATGTGAATTGGGTATAAGACTCAAACTTTTGTCCGGGTTTTGTTTTTAAATATTGTCGATAAAGACTTAACTCTGGTTCGATTTGTGTTTGTTCAGAATGAAAAACTTAAAGAAACTTCTAAATCTAAGAACTTTTCCCCTTAAATATTCTAAAATAAATTTCCCAAAATTTAAGGACTTTAAATATGAATAAAGTTCGCAAAATTTTGAAAAAAAAAAAAATATACAAAAAAATGAATGTTATCATTGACATTGTTTAGTTCATGAAAATTTCATAATTTGTATTATTTCTAATTTCACTTTTTTCTTCTCTTTTCTTTTGTATATTAGCTTAGTAAGCAGAATTAGCAGCAGCAGTCGCCGCACTTGTACATTTGTTACCTACACTTTTACTCTACCAGCACCAATTTTGCCTCCCCGCTGCTCCCGTTCTTATTTTTGTAAAAGCACAGAAAATAAACAATAAAACAAAATGTTCATCTGGGATTGGTTCACTGGTGTTTTAGGATATTTGGGTAAGTAAAAATGATCATCTTTAAAATATATTAATTTTATATTACTGCCAACAAAGCATAAATTACCAAAATGTGTGTTAAAACATGTGTTGACGTTTATGCCATCGTTGTTAACTTCATTGTTGTTGGTTTTAAGCCACTATTTTGACATTTGGCTCTTTGACTTGAGCTTGAAAATAATTTTAATGACCAAATAACCGTTTTTCAATTTCAAGTTTTTTACCACTTCTTGTTTACAGTAAATTGAAGATTAATGACCTTCCATAAAAAATACATACATACATGTATATTAATTAAATTTTTAATCTTTTTGTTGCGTTTAATATTTTTTTAACATCAATATGTTTTTAGTACAAAAAATATCCCGAAGGTCAATTCGAAACAAAGAAAAACTGTAAAATTCGGAAAAATTACAAAAAGAATTACTTCCCTATAAAATTTTTGAATTCATAACCATTTCAAATTTCAAAAAAACGAAAATTTAAGATGATACACAATTTAATTTTAAGTGCAACTCCTATAATACTTTTTTAGTATGTATTGTTAATGGCTTTAAAAATAATCTTTGTTTTCTGTTTTTCTTTTTTTAATTCTATTCTTTTATTTATATTTTTATAGGTCTTTGGAAAAAATCTGGTAAATTATTGTTCCTTGGTTTGGATAATGCTGGTAAAACAACATTGTTGCACATGCTCAAAGATGATAAATTAGCCCAACATGTACCAACTTTACATCCCAGTAAGTTTATTTTTATTAAAATAAAAACAAAATAAAATTCAATACAACTATGGTTTAACAAATATTTCTTATCTTTGCAGCATCGGAAGAGTTATCTATTGGTAACATGCGTTTCACTACATTCGATTTGGGCGGTCACACTCAAGGTAAGTTTGCATTAATTATTTATTCTACTTTACTTATTATCTATTTTTGTTCTCAATAAATTGTTAAAACATTATTGAAAACTAATTATATAAAACAAAAACGTTAAAACAAATTTAATAAAAAAACATTATTGAATGACAAAGCACGTTTAATTCTGCTCGAAGTAAAAGTAAACACTCTAGTTAAATGTTTTAACAATTTGGTTGTATGTATGTATGTTTCAGTAATTATTTGTGATAAGCTTTAGAAAAACTACACTATTTCCAATTGTACTTCATTAATTAATATCTAAAAAAAAACACAACTTTTCAGGAGAGCCAAAAAACTGCTTATTTCGCGTATTGTTAAAGTAATTAAAATTCGATATTCTACAATATTTTTTTAAATCAACTACTGAATCTGACATATAGGCCGCTGTTCCAAAAAACGTAATACACAAAAAAAATGTGAAAATGAAAATTTCCGAATTTTTTTGGTGTTCTAGATTTCACATCCGAATTGCTTTTTCGTTTTGTTTCGCATAAATAAAATTTGGTGAAAGTAAAACGAATGCACTTTTTTTCCTTGTAATTTTTTAAATTTTAATTATTTGATTTTAACTTCGAATGAAAACGTGATCAAATAAACACTAAACTTGATTTCGTGTGATTCGAAAATTTTCATGTGAATTGAAAAGTTGTGAAAGACAGAACAGAGGCCATAGGGTCTGTTCTGTCTTTCACAACTTTTCAATTCACATGAAAATTTCCGAATCACATGAAATCAAGTTTAGTCTTTTGTTGATCACGTTTTCATTCGAAGTTAAAATCAAATAATTAAAATTTAAAAAATTACAAGGAAAAAAAGTGCATTCGTTTTACTTTCACCAAATTTTATTTATGCGAAACAAAACGAAAAAGCAATTCGGATGTGAAATCTAGAACACCAAAAAAATTCGGAAATTTTCATTTTCCCATTTTTTATGTGAATTACTTTTTTGGAACAGCGGCCATAATTCGTTTTTAAAATTTTGGGATTTTATGATAAGAGGGTTTTGTTTCTCAAAAATATTTAAAGTACATGAATGAAAATGATCAGAGAGAGGGTTTTTCATTTTAATAAAAATTAATTATGATTTCATTTACGATATCTGTAAATTTTTAACTTGATTTATTAATGACAACAACTTATAAAAAATTCCGAAATCGCGGTTTTGGTCCACATGTGCTTATTTTTAAGACAAAAATTATTTTTTTACCAAATTCATCTCAAAGTTGACATACTGTTGAGTATGTTATGTAAAAATAAAAACGCGATTTTGGTCCACAGATGCTGATCAGCATAGCGATTTTTAAGATTAAAATTTTTGTTTCATAATCTATACAAGGCATCCAAATTTTGAGCAAAACTATTTTTGTTTTGAATTTTACACCATAGATGAGGGCCGTTTTACTAAATATTTTGCCATCAAAAAGTAATTTTCGTTAAAATGGAAGATAGAGGGTTTTGAATTTACTGTCATTTACTGCAACGTCGTCGTAACTAAAAAAACTTGATATTACAGAAAACCAGTTTAAAGTTTTTGAAAATATTTTTCCAATGAAAAAAAGCAGAAATATAATATAAAAATGGCATATTCTCTTCTCAAGTGGTGATTTAAGAAAAATAATAATAAAAAAATGTTTACAAATAATACTGCATCATAGCCGTTATTGAAAAGCGATTGATTTGAAATCGATCGATTTCCATTAATTAGGAGAATATTTTTGAAATCAACAATTGGATTTTATTTTATTTTTGAAATTTTTTGAATAAGTTGATTCTAAATCAATTCAGTTGCTTAGAAGTAGTGTAGTAGTACATGCATAGAGATAAAAAAAATACATTTGACATAGATAATAATAAGCCTAATATAAACTATGGAAATATTTTAATAATTTAAATTTACTTGTGTATATTTTTAGCACGTCGTGTGTGGAAAGATTATTTCCCTGCTGTAGATGCTATTGTTTTCTTGATAGATGCCTGGGATCGTGGTCGCTTCCAAGAAAGCAAAAATGAATTAGACTCTCTGCTTACAGATGAGGCCTTGTCAAATTGTCCTGTCCTTATTTTAGGAAACAAAATCGATAAACCCGGTGCTGCCAGCGAAGATGAACTTAGAAATGTATTTGGTCTCTATCAATTAACTACCGGCAAGGTAAGCAAACATTTGTTTAACTTATAATATCAAAACAACTCTAAATAAAATATTTTCAAATTTTAGGGCAAAGTAGCACGCTCTGATTTACCAGGACGTCCTTTGGAATTATTCATGTGCTCGGTACTGAAACGACAAGGTTACGGTGAAGGTTTCCGTTGGTTAGCGCAGTATATTGATTAAGTTGTGTATTGTTTGTTGTTTTAAATCTATTGTGGTGGCAAAACAACAAATATTCTTTCTTTAAATTTTTACATCAATTAAGAAGCATATACAATATTTGTGTAACTGCAGCAGCCATTGTTTTCCTCCTCTATCATACAGACAAAACACCCAGACACGACACCAACAAACACTATTCATTTACAATAATACAAACAAAATCAACAACAAATATAAAACCATAAGAAGATAATAAATAATAAAAATAAATATAAAACAAATTTAATGGGAAGAAGGCGCAATTTTTACTTTATAAAGATACAAAAATAAAACTAATTGACTTTTTTTCTTTTAAATCGCATGAATAGTTGCAAACACAACAAATTATATAAAATTTAAAAATAAACAAAAACGTGCTTTGTCGTTCTTTTTTTTCTTAATTTAGTTTTACAATAATTATAATAATGATGCATCATGTATTCCATACATTATACTCTTTGTGATGTTTAACAAAATGTTAAGGATTTGATATCCATCCCCGCTCTTATTATTTTTATTATTTCATTTAATTCTAGTTGCAAACATTTCAGCTTCTATATATTATTTGTTCTAGTTTCTTTTTTTTTTTTTCATCGTAAGTTTTATTAATTTTATTTAGCATAAATTTTTTGGTCTTGTAAAATATTCTAATGATTCTCTGTGCAAAACAAAAAAAAAAGAAGAAAATATCCTAAATAAAACAAAAATATCCTTTTTTAATTGATTCCTTTTTTTACTATTCCTTTAAAGGGTTGCTTGATATTACAGATCAAGCTTGCAGTTTATTATTACACTAGCTTACAGAGTCTTTGATTTACGACATTTTGTATTTATTTCCCATGCTGAATCTGAAAATTAAGTGCAATGTTTCAAAAGCAAAACAGTTTTTAAGATATTGCTAAAGTCCAACCGAATATTCGGTTTGTGTTTTTGGCCTCTATTCAGTAAAATTTTGTCCGAATATTAGTCGAAACCGAAACTTTTTTTATATTTAAAAAAAAAATTAAGAAAAAGTCACTAAATTTTTAGATTTCGTGTTTATTCCACTTGTTTCAGTTCCCTTAAAATAAAGTAACATTTGCCGCTGTTCCAAAAATAGTAATTCACATAAAAAATGTGAAAATTAAAATTTCCGAATTTTTTTGGTGTTTTAGATTTCACATCCGAAATTTTTTTTCGTTTTGTTTCACATAAATAAAATTTGGCGAAAGTAAAACAAATGCTCTTTTTTCCTTAAAATTTTTTTAATTTTTATTATTCGATTTCAACTTCGAATGAAAACGTGATCGACAAAACACTAAAGTTGACTTCATGTGATTCGGAAATTTTCATGTGAATTTAAAATTTGTGAAACACAGAACAGAGACCTATAACTGTTATTTAACCCTTTGACGACCATACATGATTTTCATTTTCTGTTCATTGTCGTGATCTTTAACATAATAATTATAATTATTAACCAAAAATTGGACCCCTAACACCTCTTCTCCCCCCTTATTTTTCTTGGTGAAAAAATTTGCCCTTTGAAAATTACGCAGTTCGGGCCAAAGCTATTTAATTTTCGCTGCAATTTACAAGTAAAGATCCTTTTATGACTAAAATAGAGATTATTATTTTACAAACTTCGAGGTCTTACTGAAAACTAGACTTTTGGGGCCCCCGTAGGCTAGTTGGTAGCGTTCTAGCCTTTCAATGTGGGGGTCCTGGGTTCGATTCCCACCAGAACCCTTGGTTTTTTTCGCTACAACGAGACGACGGATTAAAAAAAAATAAAAAAAAATAGACTTGTTGCCCAAACTTTACAAATTCGTCTTTTAGCCCATTTATCCTATCTTTTACCCGAACAACAATAATCGCCAAAAACGCTTTGGCAAGAATACTTTCCTGTGGTCGTTAAAGGATTAATGCTGGGTTTTTAAGATGTGGATTAAGTTTAAATTTAGTTTAACGTAGTCTGAAACTCGGATATTTCTGCCGAAATGGGATTTATTTTCTGTTATTTCATTAAAAACCATAATTTTAAGCAAAACTAAGCTTTTCCGCCAAAATTTCGTTTACAAACTTTGTAATGGCAAAACAAATCAGTTTTCGGATTAACTACACCTAGTTTAACCGAGATCTTAAAACGAGATCTTAAAAAACCCAGCCTAAAGCTACCAATTTGACATACTAAATTCTGGTTAAAAAAAAACTTGAATGCCAAAAATTATGTCGAAATTATCTCGTAATCTATAACCGAGATACCGAATCGGCATGTACATTTGTTGACAGTAAAGAGATGAGATTTAAGCGTATATCGTTCAGAGTTTTAATACAAGACTAATGAAAAAATGGAAAATCTAGGGGGAAAAAAATGTTGCACTTTTTGCCCTTTTTATACCCTCCAACTACAGTATGGGGGTATACTCACTTTGTCATTACGTTTGTAACGCATTGAAATATCGGTCGGGGACCCCATAAAGTATATATATTATTTATCAGTGATCGATTCTAAGACATTCTGTCTGTCTGTCCGTCTGTAGTTAACACGATGCAGTCCAAAATAAACGAGATAGACTCCTCAAGTTTGGCATAAATACGTCTTATGCTCCTAGGCAGTTTAAGTTCGGAAATGGGCCAAATCGGACCAGGGGGAAAAAAGTTCCCCCTTGAAGAAAAACTAGGCGTTTTTTTGTATTTTTGTGAATCAAATGAAACATTTTTATGTTCGCAGAAGTTTATAGTCCTGCGCTTGGAGCCAGGGGATTAAAAAATTTCGCTTTTTTTGGACCCCCCTCTTTTAAGGCCGTGGATGAAAAAATAATAAAACTATAATACTTTAGTGCAGACAAAAATGAGCTTGTAAACATATACCACGAGGACCAAGGACACTCCTAGCTCACTGACCCCTCCACCACATTGCCAGCCCAAAAACAACGCCCCTGTCAATTTTTTTTTTTTTTTTAATTTTTTACATGTTGGAGGGTATAAAAGATTCGGCACAGCCAAATGTAACACTCTCACTTGTTTTTTAATAGCTTATTGTGTACAGTAATATGTAAACAGAAACCACATTAGCTTTTGATATGAAATAAAAGGCATTTTCTATCTAACTGTTCATAAAAATATCGAAACACGCTAATTTTATTCAATAAAATATCAAAAATCCATCAATTTTTTACATTAAACGGATCAGCTCAAAAACTAAGTATTATTTTAAAATGATTGATATATCACTAGATAGGCACTGAAAATACCTTTTAATTCTTAACAAAAGCTTATGTGGTTTCTGTTCATTACTGTACCATTTGTCATTACAATAACCCATTAAAGATAAAAAAAGGGCAGAAAGTGCGAAATTTTTTTCCAGAAAAGAAACCGCCATAAGGGGTCCAAATTGCTTGAAAAATTCCACACTTAAGTGATGACTGTAAAATTCATCCTAAGACATGGGCTAGATTTAGAGTTGTCAAAACCGGTTTCCGAATTATTCGAAAAACCGGTTTTTTCGCTTTTTTCCGGTTTTTTCAACCCGGTTTTCTAAAACCGGTTTTATTAAAGTTATTCGAAAAAACGGTTTTTTTGTGTCGAATTATTCGACATTTTCGAATATATAAGTCTGTTTGCGTACTTTCCCAGTAAAAATTATCAAGCAACAAACATTTAGAGCAGCGACAGGCAAAAGCACTACGCGGCGTTTTTACTCTCACACCTACATGCTCTCACTCATTAAACAAAATCAAAAAAACACAATTTTCTCCTCTCTTCTTGCTTAAAATATACTTAGAGAAATAATCAATAAAGAGTTTTAATATCAAATTCTTGTTTAAGGAACATTTTTTGGTAAACCAGAATGCTTAGTTTGTCACTATTCACTAAATATTACATTGCTAGACATTTTAACCAATGTCATTTATTATCTTTTTTATTTTTTAAATGGTTAAATGTATTATTATTTATACCATAAGTTTCTTTAAGTGCATTGAGTATGAGAGTGCTACATGTTACACACACAAAGACAAAATATGATAGTATGTGTTTGCCTGTCGCTGATTTAGAGAGTAAAAAAGAAATCGCTCTCAAAAAGGAAAAATTGTAAAAAGTACGCGAACAGAAATCCGTAAAAATTTGCAAGTTAGTTAAACAGCTGATTTAAATCAGCTTTTAAAAAATTTTGCCTTCATTTGTAAATTTTTAGTTTGATGGTATTTATTTTTTAACTTGTTAATAAAAGAAATTTAATTTTAGGATGTATTTTTTTTGTTCATTCCTTGATATTTAATCATATTTTATACATAAAAATGTAACTGCAGAATATTTTGTATTTTGTTTACAAAAATATAGTCATACGTTTTCAAAACATATGTTTTTTTGTGCTTGATAATTCTTGCTGGCAAAAATTTATCCAGTAAAAACTTGCAAGTTTCTAAAATAGAACTGTCACTTTTTCCTCTCATTTTCTCTCTCGTTACTGGGTTTTTAAAGTACGCGAACGACTTTTAGACAAAATTCGTAATAATTTGTACAAATTCGTACAAACTATTGAGTTCGCGAACACAGCTTATAATATGTATGTACTTAATTTTTTTGTCATCATTTGTTACAAATTTTGTAAAATGCAACTCTGTAAATTAAATTTTGTTTCTTATTTCATAGTGAATGACAAAAACTTAAAAAGGTTAGTCCAAGGATTACCTTCAAGTATACCGATCAACTCAGAATCGCTTTCTGAGACGATTTTGTGATGTCCGTCCGTCCGTCTGTTTATTTAAACATTGTGAGCACGATACAGGTCGCAAAAATCAATCGATTTCTATGAAATTTGAAACTTAAACTTCCTTTGGACCAAGGACGAAGCCTATTGAAACTGGAAAACATCGGTCCATGTTTAGACCTAGCCCCCATACAAACGTTCCTTTATAATTTGGCTGAAATGACTCTAATACCCGTATTATAATAGGTACCGTTTCGAAACTTGGCAGGTAAACATATTTTGTATTCACAAATCATCGGTCCAAATTTTAAGGAATCAGACCTGTTCTTCTTGTAGTCTCCATACAAACCACCCTCCCGATATTCACATAAATCTCTCAAAATTCATGAAAATAGGAAATATTTGATTAAAATTTTGTGTGTAGGTGTTAGACATGCACTTGGTGGCCTTATCGATTCTGAATATAATTGGACCATTTTATACTCAGACCTCATATAAAAATTTCGCCCGATATTTAGTAAAATCGGTCAATTGGCAACAAAAAATGTAAATTTCAACCAAATTTTGTTTGTGTGTGTTTTCTACACAAATTAAAGATCTAACGAAAGATAAATCAAATCGGTCCATGTTTGGACTTGGGAACCATTTTCCGGAAAACACTGGTGTAGGGTATCTTATGGTCGGTTATGCGGACTATATAGTTTTTTTACTTGGTTTTGTTTGCTTTTTGGAAAACAGCAAACTGCTATTGTGTACAATTATTTTTTCCTCTTTTTTTGTTAAAAACAAATAAAAACCTTTTTTTTTTTATTTTTTTAAATGTTTTTAATAAAAAAAAACGAAAAAACCGGTTATTCGAGCCGGTTTTCAAATAAAAAAACCGAAAACCGGTTTTTAAAAAACGACGGTTTTTTTAACTATTCGAAAACCGGTTTTTGCAATATGCCGAATAGTTGACAACTCTAGCTAGATTTTAAGCCAAATTTGAATGGCGCTTTCTTGGTATGAGGCTGGATCTAAGCTTTAACGGTTATTTTTAGACTATTTTTTTAGAATTTTATTGGGCTTCGTCCCTGATTAGGCAAAGTTAATTTGAAAAAAAAAAATCTATAAAAAGGAACTTAAGGAAATGTTATCTAAAGACTTGTGTAAAATATCCTTCAAAACCATGTGGTTTTATAATTTCGTAAGCCAAAACCGCAGTTCCAAATTGCGTAATATGTTAGCAACGGTTTCTAAATTTGTTTCTGGTAAAGCCTTTTCAAATATAAAACTATGTTTGGTAAATTATATAGAATTTTATTATTATTAGTCATTTATTATTTTCATAGAATGGTAATTAAATCATAATATATTTTATTAACTTAAGCATTTTTGTCCATGTTTTTGATAAAGATATGTCGGCAAATAACAAATTAAAAATAAGGGAAAAGGGCAAAAAATAATAATGAAATACTTCAAGGTAAAAAGAAAACAAAAATCAAATTCAATTGAGAAAAAAAAATTATGAAATTTTTAAATTACAAAATTTGGTTGTAAGCAAAGAAAAACTACATCATTTGCATTTTTAAAAATTGGAAATATTCAGAAAATATGACTAAAGGCTGGTAACTTATCAAAAGCGAATCAGTAAAAAATAATTATAAATTCACAAAAAAAATGTAAGAGCATTAATCGTTTGTTAACTTTTGATAATTTACCATTCCTAAGAGCAGTAGTATTGAGCAGACCAAAACTCAGAAATTTACCAATTTTTAAAAATAAAAAAAAAACTAATCAATAATCAATATGTGTGTTATTCGTTTCAATCAAAATATAATAAAAACTAAAAATATTAATTAAATTTTAGATTTTTTAAGGGGAACCCTTGTAAAAACGCCAACCTTTGTAAAAAAAAAAAACAAAAAATCTCGAGGTCCCGCAATAAAGTTGCAATTTGGATACTGAAAATAACCAAAAACTTTTTTTTTAGCGAAGCCAAGTCAATTTTATTTCTATATTACAGAGGGGATGACATTTTTCTTACAGTCTTTCCTCTACAAAATATAATTTTTTGTCTCAATGTTGTTTAGTCTTTAGAATTGTCTGAAATTTAAGAGTCTGTTATTCAATTTTACAGGATGTAGTTTTTTTTTTAGTGGCCATGTCATTCAAATATGAAACAAGTAAATGATATAATGTTAACAACTGCTACTACTACTGTCTACAGTTCATACAATTGAATATAAATGTGTTATGTATAATGTTAACTATTTTCTATAAGGCTTAAATGTAGTAGACGCAAATTAAGAAATTTCCTTAGACAATTGTTTTTATTTTTGGGATTCTTCTGTTCATCTACATCACGTAATGAGTCATTCACTTGATCATGTTGTTTAGAATCATTGTCGTCATTAATACTACGTTTGCTATTATCGTCAGATGAATTTCTTCTACTACTACATCTGCACCAATGTGGCGGCCATCATGAGTTGGATGACATCGCTCCACCCATACGTCGTTTCTTTTTCTTTTTGGCAGTTAAACTCTCTTGACCACTGTCTGTATTTGAAGAACAGGAATCGGCATTACTTTTATTGTCGCCTTCAGCTTCTGTATCACTACCAGATGATGAACTCGACGAGGAAGAGCTAGAATTACTCGAACTGTCAGAAGCGAAACCGGTACTTTGATCAATATTAATACTATCAGCTATTTTGGCCAAATCTGGTTCTTTTTCACGTAACACCCTCAACCATTTACGTGACAGCTTTGGGCGGCCACGTACTGTTTTGTGCCATACAACGGGAAAATTTGTACGACTGCAAAAGTTTTGGGTAATCGCTATGGTGTCATCCAAATTTAATACAACATGCCACCAACCACCTGGTACGAAGACTGTTTCTCCCGGCTTTTGCAAAATCTCTAATGGCTTATATTCCTCAGGCCAATCTGGTCGTTTGGTACGCGGAAAAACAGTACTAAACCAAGTTATCGCTTCATCTCTCTGTTTACCTCCTAGAGTAGAAGGTACTTTAAGCAACTCCTTAGGTGTATTGGTGGGAAATAGGCACCAACGTTTGTGCCCACTTATCAAAGCATTCCAAGCACTAGTACCCAACGGATCTATGTGGATACCAGTACCAGATCGAGATGGTCCCATTACAAACCAACGATATGGTGGGCGGCGGTCTTCTCCACAATATTTAAAAAGATCATCACGAAAATATTGAGGTACAACATAATCCTCGAGTAATTTGCGACGACGATGGTGTTCCCCAAAGCTACTATCAAATATATACAATGGGCTGTCGTCTCGGGTAGACTGCATATATTCAATGTAATATTTCATTTTCATTTTTACACTATAACCCTCGTTGTCTTCTCCGCACTTGAATTTTTGATTTCGATACTTTTTGGCTAAACGTGAGAGGGTCCATTTTTCCAAAGCCTGCCAACCCTGTTGACATGCCTCAATCACGACCGGTTTATATGGTTCCTCGAATCGGCGTATAAATTCCTTACAGCTAACGTCGCGGTCATTAATACGTTCAACGTTGTCTTTGACCTCGCAAAACGGTTCAAAACGTTCGGCATAGCGTAATGCAGTCCAACCTTCTTTGTCCAATTCGGGTCGTGCTTTTCGTTTAATATCTCGAGTACGTTTACGCGAACGTTTGGGTAGTTTAAATTCTTCACTCATTATTTGTAAAACTTAACAACTTTTTATTTAAACAATAGATTTTTCTAAATTTTCTTTTGGTGATAGAGATTATTAATAATTATTTCGCGATTTTTCCTATTCTTCAGCCAGATGCTTTTTTTTGTGCCGTTAGAAAATGCACGTACTTGCTGTCAAAATGTGTTAAACAGGGCTGCCAGGATAAAAATATATTACAAAGAGTTGGCAATTCCAAAGGTGCCCTTTTTTATAGCCTCCACTAAGTGTGCAATTACAATTCTGGCGTTGGCTTTGAATTTTGCTTGTTTCAATACATTTTGTGTGTAGAGCAAAATTCAAAGCCAACGCTGGCGTTTTTTGCTCTACATACCAAACGTATGGGAAAAAGCAAAATTCAAAGCCAACGCCAGAATTGTAATTGTACACTTAAGTGTTTCTTCACAATACAGCAGCAAGCAGCTGAGCAGCAAAATTTTTAGTGTTTCTTCACAATACAGCAGCAAGCAGCTGAGCAGCAAATTTTTACATGTGTTTTGTTGTTGCGGCAACAACAAAATACATGTAAAAATTTTGCTGCTCAGCTGCTGTATTGTGAAGAAACACTTACATGTATTTTGTTGTTGCCGCAACAACAAAACACATGTAAAAATTTTGCTGCTCAGCTGCTTGCTGCTGTATTGTGAAGAAACACTAAGGCACCCATAGACACAATACAAGTTGGATGACTTTTGCATAAACAATGCAGTGCAGGGATGTTAAAGTTGGTACAATTGTATTTTTTTGGGTACATTTTGACTTTCAAAAGTACCATGGTACTACCACAGACAGGGGTAACTCATGAATAGTAGTGTCAGTAATAACGAAGTCGTTATATACAGATGGCAATCTTTTTTTTGGGAACGATTTGGGAATAACGAAAAATAAATATTAAAAAATTTTAAAATTATGAATGAAAATTATTGTTGTGTCACTTGAAAATAAAAAAATACATAATAAAAAAACGAAATGAATATAATTAAATCAAAATAACCAGCAAAATTAAACGAAAAATAAAAGGTAAACAAAATTTCCAGCTTTCCCAGATACCATTTGTAAAACTAACACCACCTTTAAACGTCAAAAAGAATTGACTCTTGCATAGTCTTTATATATTTAAGTTTTTGACCACAGACTAAATACAGACTCGACAGTAGAGTTTTATAAGAAAAAATGGGGAAAAACTAAGCGATTTTAGGAGAAAACACAGCAGTTTTTAGTCCGTTTTACGCTAACATGGCAACACTTTCTACGACTTAGGAGTGAGTGAAACAACAAAAACCGATATGGCATCCATTTTTCTTATGGCGCGTTATATCAGCTTTCTCTTTCTAACCTAATTCGTAGAATAATTTGAAAATATTAACCATATGGTTCAAGAATACTTTTTTGACACCTGTCACTTATGTCGAGTCTGTATTAGTCTGTGGTACTACCACAGACTAAATACAGAGTCGACAGTAGAGTTTTATAAGAAAAAATGGGGAAAAACTAAGCGATTTTAGGAGAAAACACAGCGGTTTTTAGTCCGTTTTACGCTAACATGGCAGCACTTTTTACGACTTAGGAGTGAGTGAAACAACAAAAACCGATCTGGCATCCATTTTTCTTATGGCGCGTTATATTATCTTTCTCTTTCTAACCTAATTCATAGAATAATTTGAAAACATTAACCATATGGTTAAAAAATACTTTTTTGACACCTGTCATATATGTCGAGTCTGTATTAGTCTGTGGTACTACCGCGACTAATTTGGTACATTTTAAAAAATCTAAACTGTGAAAAAATTTTTTAGAAAAATTTCCAGATGTTAAAAACTTGTTTTTATAGAAAAGACCGTTGAATTTGACACTTGAACAGTTCACGCGAATAAGAACGAAAAGGCCATTTGTAGAATATTACAGGCCACAATTAAAAGCTAAAATTTTTGCCAATTTTTTTGCATTAGCTTTTAGATTTAGCTCACTTCTACCCATATACAAAATTTTTGTAAGGTTTTCGAAAGAGAACTTGCCAAAAATTTGACTTCAAATTTTGCTTGAATGAATTGCACTTTTAAAGCCATTTTTTTGACAAAAAAATTTAAATTTTACAAAAATGTTTGCAGAGGATTGTAGAGCTCTGCTTAAAACCCCATTTGTGCAAAAAATGTGTTTTCGAAACAAGTTGCTTATTCGTCGTTATTCGCATGAACTGTTCATTCGGATTTGGGTTTTTGAAAATTGAAATTTCGGAATCCCGGGATTTTTCGGGATTAAAAAAAATAAAATTTACATAAACTTAAATATTTTTATTTGTCATATTTTTATATAAACATTCACATAAAATAGCTAAAAAAAAAACAAAATATAACACTGTGCAACACGATTTAGTATTTTTAGACCAAAAAAAAAAAAATAGAAGTATACCATTAATATACCAGAACTTCTGAAGTGGTTTAAGAACTTAGCTCGGGTTCTTTTTTATAGCCCACTGAAGTTTTCAATTTGCTTTCAATAGGCTTGTTTTTTGCAGACCGGATTAAGATTAGGATTAACTCTATTTAGTTAAAAAATGGGACAAATCAAGTCCAGATTTTTTATTTTTTTCTGAATCTACATCCAATTAGTTAATATAAACAGGAAAAAAAATTAGCGTTGTCCAAAATGTAAAATGGTATAAATAAATCTGAGTTAATCCTGTATTTAACTTAATTTATTTTTCATTCTTTACATTTTGGACAAAGCTGAATTTGTTTTTCTGTATATACACGCAAAAAATATTTTGCCAAGCGCTTGGGAGGAATCACGTTAAACAATATTTTTTCGTATATTATGCAAAAACTTATAACATTTTACCAAGCGTTTGCTTGTTTTATCTTAAAGTTAGTAAAATTATGCAAGCTCATGGGAAATTTCTTGAAACGTTTGCAAAGTTAGGTATAATTATGCAAGCGCTTGGTAAAATATTATTAGTTCTCACATAATATACGCAAAAATCTTGTTTAATGTGATTCCTCCCAAGCGCTTGGTAAAATATTTTTTTGCGTGTATTTACTAATTGTATGTAATTTCAGAAAAAAATTATAAAAAAAAATTCTGGACTTGATTTGACCCATTTTTTAACTAAAATTAAACTAGTTAAAAATGAATGCGAACACCGTTTTATGAACCTTAATCATTTGATAATATAAGCAGATGATAGGAAAAAAATTAAAAATTCAATAACTTTTGTGGTTAAGGTGCATAAGCTGTTCGTGTTTACGTGAAAAAAATAAATAAATAAAATAAAAATCTGTCAAACTCCATATAAAAAAAATATTTTTGGCAACGCGGCTTTATAGTGGGGAAATCGTTCAAAATAATTTTAAGTATATCAAACCGCATTTCTTTTGCAATAAAATGGACATTTAAGATTTGTTATGATTATTTCTTTCTTCAAATTTTTAAAAGTTTTTGTTACGATTTTAGGCGTTTAAAAATTTTTCACGTGAAAAAAAAAAACTAACTTATACCAAATTCACATTCATTTTTTTAAACATGTTTAACCACTTAAACATGTTTAAATTTAAACTTGTTAAGGTACATAAACATGTTTAAGTGCTTAAACTTGTTTAAAAATATGAATGTGAATATGGCATAAATTCGCATTAATTTTTTTAAACATGTTTAACCACTTAAACATGTTTAAATTTAAACTTGTTAAGGTACATAAACATGTTTAAATGCTTAAACATGTTTAAAAAAATGAATGCGAATTTGGTATTAGCTTCATCTCACAAAAACGATTTGTGGATGTGGTCTGTCGACCCAATTGTGACTTGGCTCTACACGTAAATTTTTGACGTTCGTCATATAGAATCTGGGTAAATAGTTTTAGCGTTTTTTTTAACGCTACATTAACACTTTCGAACTAAAAAAATTGGCAACGCGAACTATTCTATCATGTGACGTTTTAAAGGAAGAAGTGGAAAATGATAACACAGCTTGGAAAAGGTAAACTCATCATTAAAAAAAAAAGAATACAAATTAATAGTTTTTCCTTATAATTATAGATATTTATAACGCCCAATATCGCGTATTAGATCATAGAGTATTTGTTAATGGTGAGATTGAAACATTTCTCAATAATTTCGAAACACAACGCAACGATTCTGAAGTAGAATCATTGTTTAAAGTAACCGAGACTGTAGGAGCACTCAAATACGAAATATCTGATAGGTGCATTACACTAGGAACTACAAATTTAAAAGATATATCGGAAGAATTAAAAGATATTTTGGTTAAGCTGGATAGTTTTGTAACTGAAATACAAAATCCCCGAGAGGTAAGTTTCTACACAGAAAGTGTCGCTATAGAATCATATTTTTATACCCTCCAACCACAGTATGGGGGTATACTCACTTTGTCATTCCGTGTGTAACGTATAGAAATATAGGTCTAAGACCCGATAAATTTTTCTAAGATATTCTAGCGATGTTTGTCCATCTGTGGAAGACACGATACAGTCAAAAGTAAAAGAGCTAGAGTCACGAATATGTCTTTTGGTCTTAGAACTTGGGAAAAAAAAGTTTCCCCTTAAAGAACTAAACCTCTAGAAAATGTAATTTTCAACAGATTTTTTTGTTATTTTGCTAAGCAAATGAAACATTTTTATATCAAAAGAAGTTCATAATACTTAAGTTCGATCCAGGAGACAAGAAAATGTCATTTGTTTTAGTCTGCCCCTTTGGTGAGCGTTGATAAATAAATATAATTAAAATAATAATCAAACTGTATAACTATAGCGCATAAAGCATAATAACTCCGTCGACCCTCTCCCCCTCAAAAAAAAAGTGGGGGAGAGGGTCGACGTTGAAGGGATAAAAGAAGCGGCAAGCAAATTTATTACTCTTACTTGTTTTTCTTTAGGTTGGTGAAGTATTAAAGGAAGCAAGATTGCAAAGAGCTCAACGGAAGGAAGATATAGATAATCAAATAAAACATAATTATCAACGTGTAGAGAATTCGTTTGCCGTAAAGGAAGAAGAAATATCGGAACTCTACTCAGATTTACAGTTAAAACTAAATATACCCAAGTAGTTTTACGTCTAAGTTCGCTGAAATGGATTCAATTACTACCATTAAAGATACCCGCATTAAGGTGAAAGCTTCCAAAGAATTGATTAAACTTCTTGAAAATAATAAAACATATTTTAATGAAATTCCTGAAAATATACGAAAATTTTTACAAAGTAAATCTATACAATTACCTTCAAATGTGGAAGTTTTAAAAGACAACATGCAAATAAAAACAACAGAAATAAATTTAAAACTTTTGAAGGAATTACTTAAAGAAGAGCCCACTAAATTAAAGGGAATTGGCAAACAGGATAAAAACTCATCAAATAATGAAGAATCTTTAAAATCATCAGAAGAATTATATTTGTATTTAAGTGATTTGCGCTGGTTAAGTAATTTGTTGGGTATTTTACGCAAGGAACAGGGTTTGGCGATATATTTAAATGATTTATTAGAAACCTGTCAGTTGGATTTGCCAGAGAATGAGGTTATAAAAAGAAATCCTATATTAGAAGCCCGTTGTCAAAAGCTGCGTGAAGAACAACAAAATCTTGAATATCGTAAAATGACTAAAAATGTAGACGCCACACTTAAACATTATCCTGAGGATACAGTGGCATATCAAAGTATGTGTATTATGTTTTTGTATTAAGAGATTAGAGTAAAATCATAATACTTCAATTATTTTTTTTTTATTTCCAGTGAAAGCTATCAATAGTCAAATTATAGCTGTTCTTCAATTTATATTTTCCGTGGCTGCCGGTTTTACATTCGGTTTTTTGGGTATCAATCTTATCATTGGCAATATGGAATTTGGTTTACGTCTTTTATTGGGTATTATGTGTGCATTAATTATAGCATTGGCTGAAATTTACTTTTTGGCAAAAAAACTAAATGAATATGATAATACAGTAGATACTGCCGATCAGGCTATGCTAAATACTACACCAGGAAGAAATAAAATACATGTTGACTAGACTGAAAAACCCCAGAATTGAAATCATTTCTTATGGTTAAGTAACAAAATATTATGTTGTTTTACAAAATATATTTATGTATTATTTTAATATTTTAAATTAAATGTTTGAAACGTTAATGTTTTTTATTAATTAATTTTTTTTTTTTTTTTTTTGTTAATGGTCGGATTTTGAAATCTTATAAATAAAACTTTTTAAATCTTTTGTAAAAAAACGTACACAAACATGTGAATTACACATAATCATCATACTTCAGTAATGATTTTATTAAACATTTTTTCGGAGTTAGATTTTGGATAAAAATATCATAAGCTGCAATTTCAACTTAAGGGCAGGGTTTTCTCCGTGACCAGAATAAAATTACATCGCATTCAATGTAATGAAAAAACATTTTTTAAAACTATTTTTTATTGATGTGTGCCGAAATCAATCGGATTCATAACTTTTTTTCGACAAACGCAACCGTAATCAAATTTTTGATTCTGGTAAGATTACTTAAATCGTTTATTACTTAAATAGTTTATTTTAGCTTATTTTGAAGGAAAATTCTACTCATAACTTAAAATAAGAGTTTGTACATCGACAAAGGGGTCAAAAATAAGTCGAAGGATACAGAGGTTTATAGAGTGGTGGAGATTCAAAGTAAAAAAATTTCAAATATGTACTTTAAATTTTGGATTTACCAAAAATTTTAAGGGTATTTGTATAAGATGTCGGATGAAACTTTTCTCGTTCAAATCAACCAAGTAATGTTAAAGATATTTTCAAAAACATTTTTAGCATTATAACCCCGTTACCTTCCAAAAGAGGGAGAGACCACACTATTTTTAACTCTATAAAAAATCGTTTAGTTGAAATAGCGCACTAGCAAACTGTGATTTGATTTAATTAAAGGCGAACATTGGTTGCCTGGTTCTTTGTCTACTCTACACTTGGAAGCATTGCTATACTGCCTCGATTTCAAAGTTAATGGTTGACACCACACACATATTTGGAAAACGGCTGATGGCGCCTTTTTTCCAGAAATGTGGCACCGACGTAAGTTTCATATCCTTCACATTGGCTGAATGTGGATGGAGTAAATTATTTAAAAAAAAAGCAATATGCAGTTTATGGAAAAGAACCTGAAACCATTTTTTTTTAACAGGAACGGTATTGTCAGGCTCTATGGTAGTGTTTATAAAAAAAATCAAATTCAGAGATCTCACTATGAAATAATATCGACTTACCTTACCGCTAAGCTGTTTCACCGGACATCGGAAAAAAGTGTTGTACTTTTGTATTGGAACAATTATTATAATTAGAAGCGCATTTTGGCAATAAAATAATCGGAAAAAAGTGTTGTACTTTTGTATTGGAACAATTATTATAATTTGAATCGCATTTTGGCAATAAAATAATGTTTTAACAAACAAAACAAGGAATTTTTAATTAATTTTTCAGTTTTTGAAAAAAAATAACACTTAAATTTATATGTGAAATGGCAATTGCTTTTTAACTTTTTACGATTTATTTGGAACACACTTTATTTGAAATTGTGTACACACAATTTTCGCGTATACGCACACATTTTTATTAAAGCACTTATATTTAATTTACAATAAATTTAATTATTTACTATTTTTTACAAACATTTTCTACTCAAAATAAGATCAAAGTTGTAAACGAAACTTGAAAAAAAAAAATTGGTAACGGTAAATAAGTGTTTCGTCGCAATAAAGCAGCAAGCTGCAGACAGAAAAACTTTTCATTAATACGGAGTTCACACTACTGACTTTAAACATCTCATGAGTGTTTAATATGGAGTTCACACTATCGACTTTAAACAAGTTGTTTAACAAAACACCAGTAACAGAATAAAAACGTAATGGATACAGAACAAAGACTTTTTTAAACATCTCACTTTTAAACACTTCAAAACAGCAAGTGTGAACGCCGTATAAGCGCTAAACAATCAAAATTTGACTTGTTCCCCCATACATTTGGTTGTTTAGCTAAACAATCAAATTCGACTTGTTTCCCTGTTGAACATTTCGCTAAACATTTCAAAGGCAGGGTTCGGTATATTTCCTTTTAATTTTTCTTTATTCTATGCCAAAAAAAAAGTTTTCATAGCAACCAGCTTCTGTATCTCTCTGCCATTTTCTTAGCAAAACATTGGAAAATTAAGAAATTATAATTATTTAAAAAACTAATAAAAACTACTGAAAATTCAGAAAAAAGTGTGTGTTTTATTTATAATTATATTGGAAAAGCTGCACTAATAGTGAATTTTGCCTTCCATCGAAGTAAAAATATGCAAACAGCTTCGGACAGGTCCGGAACAAAAAACAGAAAAATCTTCCTATTTACTTCGAATGAGTCAATAAAAAGGAGTTCCGTGTAGTGGTGTTATGTAAATGTTATCAAAAAATTAAATATCTTGTCTTCCGCCAAAGTTTAAAAGGTTTTTAGAAATATTTTTGCAAATTTTTTCAGAATTAGGTTATGTACGTTTGTTTACAAACGTTAAACACTCAAAGTTAAACGCGCAAAATGTAGTGTGAACGATTTTGTTTACTTTTTTAAACAAGTGGCTTAAACGAGTAAAAATTCTCTAGTGTGAACTCCGTATAAGGGCCCATCAGACGACAGACAAATCTTACAAATTGTTAAGGCCCAGGCACTTGAGCGCTACTGTAGCGGTGCTGTAGCGTGACGGGCTGTTGTATCGTTTTAAAGTTCGGCCGCTACACCACCGTCACGTATTCGTTTAAGTACCTATTTCCATTTATTTTAATACAAGCTAACGTCACAGACTAAATACAGACTCGACAGTAGGGTTTTATATGAAAAAATGGGGAAAAACTAAGCGTTTTTAGGAGAAAACACAGCGGTTTTTAGTCCGTTTTACGCTAACATGGCAACACTTTCTACGACTTAGGAGTGAGTGAAACAACAAAATCCGATCTGGCATCCATTTTTCTTATGGCGCGTTATATCAGTTTTCTCTTTCTAACCTAATTCGTAGAATAATTTGAAAATATTAACCATATGGTTCAGAACTACTTTTTTGACACCTGTCACTTATGTCGAGTCTGTATTAGTCTGTGCTAACGTATCAGCTGACACGTCTCCGAACCGTATTCGCTCAAGTAATTATGCCTTAAGCACAGACTAATACAGACTCGACATAAGTGACAGGTGTCAAAAAAGTAGTTTTGAACCATATGGTTAATATTTTCAAATTATTCTACGAATTAGGTTAGAAAGAGAAAACTAATATAACGCGCCATAAGAAAAATAGATGCCAGATCGGTTTTTGTTGTTTCACTCACTCCTAAGTCGTAGAATGTGTTGCCATGCTAGCGCAAAACGGACTAAAAACCGCTCTGTTTTCTCCTAAAATCGCTTAGTTTTTCCCCATTTTTTCTCATAAAACTCTACTGTCGAGTCTGTTTATAGTCTGTGCCTTAAGCACAGACTAAATACAGACTCGACAGTAGGGTTTTACAAGAAAAAATGGGGAAAAACTAAGCGATTTTAGGAGAAAACACAGCGGTTTTTAGTCCGTTTTACGGTAACATGGCAACACTTTCTACGACTTAGGCACAGACTAAATACAGACTCGACAGTAGGGTTTTATATGAAAAAATGGGGAAAAACTAAGCGTTTTTAGGAGAAAACACAGCGGTTTTTAGTCCGTTTTACGCTAACATGGCAACACTTTCTACGACTTAGGAGTGAGTGAAACAACAAAATCCGATCTGGCATCCATTTTTCTTATGGCGCGTTATATCAGTTTTCTCTTTCTAACCTAATTCGTAGAATAATTTGAAAATATTAACCATATGGTTCAGAACTACTTTTTTGACACCTGTCACTTATGTCGAGTCTGTATTAGTCTGTGACTTAGGAGTGAGTGAAACAACAAAAACAAATCTGGCATCCATTTTTCTTATGGCGCGTTATATCAGTTTTCTCTTTCTAACCTAATTCGTAGAATAATTTTAAAATATTAACCATATGGTTAAAGAATCTTTTTTGACACCTGTCACTTATGTCGAGTCTGTATTAGTCTGTGCCTTAAGATTTTGAAACAAACGAAAAATTTTGAAAAAATGGAATATTCTGAAAAGCATTTCGGCGGTGCTCTGACCAAAACCGCTATGTGTATTTCAATTTTTTTTTGAAGAGACTTTAAAACAGCTTAAATTGGTCCTTTCGGGGTGCTTTAAAATAATATTACGGACATAAATATTTGAATAATATTGCAAATTTTCTATTTCCATAAATTTGACTCAAAAAACAACGCAAAAATTCAGCTGTTCTTAAAGTCTCTTCAAAAAAATAGAAATTCGGTCGTTCGGAGCACCGACGATTTGGAAATCTTTGAATCACAAAAGAAAATTTTAAAATACAAATGAAATTTAGTGAAAAGACTTTATAGTACGTTCAGATTGGCCTTGAAACCCCGTTTAACGAGGTTTCGTGCCAAACCTCATTTGAAAATACGTATTTTCCCTCACAAATTGAAACCTTTTTGTAGTGAGGTTTCAACGAAAGTACGATCGAAACCTTTTAAATTTCATAATTCTACGTATTTTTACCACTGTGCGATAATAAGAAACAAAGAAAATGGGAAAATGACAAAAATAAAAAAATAAATAAATCAATTTATTTATAAAATTCTTGAAAATATTTATTTATTTGGTATAAAAAAAAATAAAACAGCCTAAAAAAATAATTTCTGCGTTGTTAAAATCGTTTTTAAAGATATTTTTTTTTTGTTCTAGTTTCCGAAAACTAGATAAATGTCAAAATTGTCGTGTGTGAACGGTCGAGTTTTAAAATTGAAAATACGAGTTTTCAACGGGGTTTCGAGGTAAGTGTGAATGTACTATTAGAAAATTTTGAAATACAAAGGAAAATTTTTGAAATACAATTGGAATTTTATGAAAAGTATTTAGAAAATTTTTAAATTTAAATGGAAAATGTTTTACTTCAACTTTTTTATTTCTAAACAAAAATAAAATTTTGATCTTTGACAAAAATCTTCACTAAAATTTTTTTTGCTATAAAAAAATACGTAAAAATTTGAAACTTCCAAAAATAATTTTACTCAAATTAAATGTTATTCCAAATGGTCGGAAATGTCAAGGGTCAAGGGCAAAGTCGAAATTATTTTTTTGCTCGTTTTGGATTCAGCTGGGTTTTTTTTTTTGAACATCTTTTTAAGCCATGTTCACACTACAAGAACTTAAGGTACCTACAGACGACGCAATATTATGTACAATATTCAATTATATTGAAGGTGTGTGGGTAATATTGACGATTGTACAATGGTCAATCTTACCCACACACCATCAATATAATTGAATATTGTACATAATATTGCGTCGTCTGTATGTACCTTTACCATGGTAAGTTGAGATGATTTTGCAATTTTTCTTTTTGCTAGTACAGTTTGAGATGATTTTGTAAATCACTATGTGATTTTGTTCAAAGGAAAATCACATGGTGATTTTAAAATCACGCTAATCTGTATACAGTATTAGTTATCAAATTACAATTAAAATAAATATATCGAGTTTAACTGATTTTAAAAGGTTGATTAAACGGGTTTCGGTCTACCCGGTTTTCGAATAGGTAAGATTTTAAAAAAACCGACCGTTGCAATCCACAAAAAAACGGTTTAAACCGGTTTCGAAAAACCGGTCTAATCATCCTATTAAGTAGCATAAGCATTTTCTTCAAAATTTTTTACATAAGCGTATTGGCTTATATGTCATTTACATATACCTCGAAATCCAGAAAAAATGGGATTTCAATGAAAATCCAAGTAAATCCCATTACTTTTTTGGATTTCAAATGTCAAATCCCATACAAAAAAAAACTTGGATTTTGGCAAAATCGTAAAATCGCAATTCAAAATCCCAAAAAATTTCTACTACTTAATTGTACAACTATGGTTTTTCCAAAAATAATCATCTCTAATGCTTTTTTACAACGCTGGACATGATTTTTTTATCAGCTGTTGTTGTTTTTTATGAAATAAAAAAACAATTAAAATTTATTTTTAAAAACTATTAAAAGCGTAATAAAAACAATGTTTAATTTAAAATTTACCATTGCAAATGGTAAACGCACAATTTAGTTGACCAATTTGGTCTTCCTAACAAAGAAAAACACTCAATAGTGGCGGCCCCAAAATTGGCAAAAATGTTAATTTTCTTGCATTTAAAGGAGCAGCTCTATATAAAAACATATTTTTTGATATTGTTGTCCCAACATATATTAGTAGGATTGAAAATATTGGCTCCAGCAAAGAAAAATCATTGTTTTTAGAAATATTTATTAAATTGGGTAATTTTCCAACTAACAACCCTGTACACAAATCAAAAGCTAATACAGAGTTAGTACACGCAAAAAAAAACTTGTGTCGGAGTGAGCAAAAATCTGGCATAATTTTACCAAGAATATGCTAAAACTACAACCGACGAAGTAGTTTTCGTAATTTAGCCAAAACACTTATGTAAAAAATTTTGAAGAAAATGCTAATGCTATTTAAGCAAAAACTTGGTAAAATATACCAAAAGAAATATGGTGAAATATACCAAAATTATTTGAAAAGCTGACTAAAAATAATGCTAAAAATTACCACATTTATGCTAAAATAAATTTTCAATAAATTTTTGTAAAAATTTGTATATTTGTTGAATTTAAAATTTTCACAGAATAAATCCATATTAATATAATAAATGTTGTGTAGGATTTAATTTTCCACCGACCAACTGACCCTTTTTGTACAATTTTCTCGAGTGACTGCTGCCTACGCTTCTTCTTGAAGTAAAGGATCCGCTATAGCTTCACGAATTTATTTAAAAGCATCCTGTAAAAATAGAAAATTATTACAAAACATAAATTTTTAATTTAAAAAATTGGTTAACCCCATTGGTCTCTTGGTAAGGAGGAACACTTACTTTGTCATTCCATTTGTAACCCATCAAAACAGGTATGGACTCCCTTGGCTTTGGGTTTTTAGGTTTTAATTTTATAACTAAAGGCAGGATTGGTGTCCACGCTCTTTATTGTAGTGAAGGATTCTCCATAGCTTCAAAAATTTATTTAGCAGTACCCTGTAAAAATATAAAATTATTACCAAACACTAATTTTTAACTAAAAATCTATTAAACCATATTGGTGTCTTCGGAATGCGGGTATACTCACTTTATCATTCCATTTGTTATTCATCGAAACATACGTCTGGGACTCCATTGGTTTTTCTTATTGAATGGTGTTTTAAGTGATGAAAGCAAAATTAACTTTAACATTCTTTTATCTTACATTTATTTATCTTTTAGAAAACTAATTATTTGTTTTTATTTATGTATTAATTTATTTTTATTTTATATATCAATTTCCTTTTTACGTTTTTATAACACAAAAAATAAACGAACAACGCACGCACAAAAAAATACAAAATGAAAATGGCGGTCTGTATTTGTTTTGTTTTTTTGTTGTTTTCTTTCGATAAATTTTTGTGCAGGTAATTTGCGTTATTGAGCAAGCTACTTGGTTATTTTACATAAAAAATGAATTATGTTACTTTAACATCGACATGCATAATATTAGCAAAAATTTGGTAAAAAATTTTTTTTGGTATGAAAAAAGTTTTACCAAGTAGGATTGCTTAATCTTACACAGATTTTTTTTTTGCGTGTACAAACAAAATCCCGCTAAATGTCACAAAAGCATATGTAAACGGTATAGATTTTAATTGGATTTTAAATCCAAATTTATACGGATTTCGGGGTATATGTAAATAGCATATTAATTGCGAAAACTACTTCGTCGGTTGTAGTTTTAGCATATTTTTGGTTAATTATGCCAGATTTTTGCTCACTCCGACATTTTTTTGCTGTAGGATTAAAATTTTCCGTTTTATTCATATATAAAACTTCCGGTTATGTGGGAGTTAGTCGTGGAACTTGTACAATTTTTCCCAAATTTTGAAAAAAACATTTGTTTTTTATATAACTTTCTATTTTCGGCGATAACTTCTACTTTTGACCGGTCGTTATATGGGAACACGCCACTGTGCGATGTATGGAAAATTATGCTGTCTGCTGCTTTGCTGCTGAATTGTAAACACCAACACGCGTACAGTAATGCCAACATAATGACACTGAACATGTGTTAAGCGACTTTTTCCCGTCAAGTTAGTGTCTCTTCACAATACAGCAGCATGCTGCTGAGCAGCAAAATTTTTACATGTATTTTGTTGTTGCCGCAACAACAAAACACATGTAAAAATTTTGCTGCTCAGCAGCATGCTGCTGTATTGTGAAGAAACACTTATACTTTTTTTATTAAAAAAACTGAACAAACAAAAGTGTTTCTTCACAATGCAGCAGAAAGCAGCAGACATAATAATAATTTGATCCAATGATCAGTTTTTATTTATTCTTCCAATTTTTATTTACAACTCATTTTATACTGTATACAGACTAGCGTGATTTTAAAATCACCATGTGATTTTCCTTTGAACAAAATCACATAGTGATTTACAAAATCATCTCAAATTGTACTAGCATAAAGAAAAATTGCAAAATCATCTCAACTTACCATGGTAAGTTCTTGTAGTGTGAACATGGCCTAAAATGTATGGCCATAATCACACTACAACAACTTACCATGGTAAGTTGAGATGATTTTGCAATTTTTCTTTATGCTAGTACAATTTGAGATGATTTTGTAAATCACTATGTGATTTTGTTCAAAGGAAAATCACATGGTGATTTTAAAATCACGCTAGTCTGTATACAGTATATGAGAACAATTACGGAAAACCGTTTTCCGCTCCAATTGTAATTAATATCAATATATGTATTTATTTTTGCTGTCTGCTGATGCCGTTGCCGCCGTCGAAACCGTTCCCGTGCCGTACATGTTCTGATCGTAATCTTATTTTTTTTTGTTTTTAGTTTTTCAGTTCTGTTCTCATAAAAATTTCGATTGCGCAACCTCGTTGAACTTGAAGAGAAATAGAAATATAATAATTATCCGACGTGCAATATGGTAAGTGTCCAAAATCCAAAAGTAAAGAAGAAAAAAACTAACAAAATAAAATTATGAAGATTATTCAATACAATAAAGAACTTAATAAAATTATAAAGAGGTGTGGTAGTTTTTTTTGCGTACTCTCAAAAACTATTAACAATTTATAAAATATTATTTAGCCTATTCATCGTATTATCTATGCCTTTGGCCATCGTACATTGCCTATTTTGGCCAATCCTTGTACCACACAAGCCATACGTCACATGTCGGCGGTATCTGTTTTGGCCACCGAATCATCAGATAAGGGTAAGTAGTTGTTGGATATAATAAAATACTTTATATTTTTTATTTGAAATGTTTGTTTCCAAATTAGGTATGATCATTTTAAACAGACCAAAAGCATTGAATGCCATTAATTTGGAAATGGTTCGCAAAATTTACAAACACTTGAAACATTGTGAAAAAACAAAGTCATTAATGATCATTAAGGGTACTGGCGACAAAAGTTTCTGTGCTGGTGGCGATGTACGTGCTGTTGTTGAGGCTGGCCCCACCGAAGAGTCTAAGTGTTTCTTCCGTGAAGAATATACTACAAATGCCTTAATTGGTAATTACAAAATTCCTTATATTGCCCTTATTGATGGTATCACTATGGGTGGTGGCGTTGGTTTATCTGTACATGGCAAATATCGTGTTGCAACAGAGCGTACTTTATTTGCCATGCCTGAAACAGCTATTGGTCTTTTCCCCGATGTTGGTGGTTCATATTTCCTACCACGTCTGCAGGGAAAGCTTGGTCTTTATTTGGGTCTTACCGGCTTTCGTCTTAAAGGTGAAGATGTTTTAAAAGCTGGCATAGCTACGCATTATTGTGAGAGTTCCAAGATAAGTGAATTGGAAACGGCTTTACTTAATTGTCCCGATGCCGATGAAGTGCCAGATATTCTAAGTAAATTCAATAATCCCTCTCAAAAACCATTTGTTTTGTCTCCACAATTGGAAAAAATTAACAAATGCTTTGCAGGGGAGAGTGTAGAAGAAATTGTTGATAATCTCAAGAGTGATGGCAGTGAATGGGCTACAAAAACATTGCAAGTAAGTAAACCCGCAAAATCTCTATACACATTATGGGGGGTCTTATAAAATTATAAACTTAATAATCTAGGGACTGAATGAGATAATTTTGCGTTATCACTTTACTATTATTTGTACAAACAATTTTTTATTCTAATTGCGTTATTTTTACAATCAGTGATGGGCGCGTTACTGACTTTTGACTTCCTCACTCATGTTGACAACAAGAATTTTCCAATCATGTGCACTCACTCACAATCACGTGAATGATTTTAATACAACTCACGAGCACTCACAAAAGCTTCATTCAGATTCACGTTGACTCACACTCACTAAATTCTTATTTCTATTAAAAAAAAATTAAAATTTTTACGAACTCATTAAGAATATCAAACTTGCTTAAAATTAAAAAAAAAAAGTATGACCTTTATGGTGCCGTGACATACATAGCCCCACAGACAATATCCCCATTCCCGGTTCGGGGATCAAATCTGAAATAAATAAATAAAAAAAATTTGGACATAGTTCCAATAAAAAGTGGACATAACTCCCAGAAATCACGGGGATAATGACCGTGTAACAAATAGCCATATATCAGTGGTTCCTGCTATGTGTGGGGTTTTAATTTAAAGATAATTAAACAAAAAAAATTTTGATTTCTAAATTACAATTGATATTTTTTGAATTTCAATAAGAAAAGGTGTAGTTTGTCAGAAATGTGTGTGTTACTACAAATCAACCAAATTTTAACAAAAATTAAAAAAGTAAAAAAAAGTTACAACTTTGACCCTTTATATCTCTGTAAGTTTTAGGGTTACAGCGTCGTTTTTTTGCGCAAAATAAGCTTGAAATCTTTGCTTAAACCCTGTATAGACATTAAATCAATTTTCAATAATACCACACGTCTTTATTTAATCAAATTTCGGTAAACTTTACTTATGCCCAAAATTTAAAGCTTGGCCAAATTTAAATTTTTTTTTTTTTGGAGGAAAGGAAATATGAATGGAAAATTAATCACGCAAACTCACGAAAAAATCAAATAACTCACACAATTTTTTTCGACTCACACTCACGTGAGTATAATGGAGTGTGTTAGTGTCCATCTCAACTACCAGTAGTATATGAGATATTTCACTGCAAAATATTTTGTTTTGAAATAAGTATTCAAAAAATACTTGATCAAAAAAATTTGTTTCGATCAAAAAAGTATTTTTCTCAATCAAAATTGTTTCCATTAAAAAAATAAATACCAAAAATTTTTCGTAAATTGTTTTCTGTTGTGGTATGCCTCATATAACTACGAATTTCAATTCTATTCTTGTCATGATGGAAATCAAGTTTTCTTATCTTTATTTTTTATACTCTTTTACTTAATGGTAGAGGGTATATAAAAGTTTGTTTTTGCGTTTGTAATTCATAGAAATATCAGTCTGGCACCCCATAAAATGTTATTGATCGGTGATTGGTTCTAAGACATTCTAGCAATGTCCGTCTTTCTGTCTATGAAAATGGCAATAACGACCAAAATACTACACAGGTATGAATGTAACTTAACATATTTACTTGTTGCTTAAAGAAGTTTGGTATTGCTTTTAAGCAATATGGGTTTAGCGGTTCAAAAGTTTTGAACGAAAATGTTTGGACACGTAGAAAATTTTAGTACATTCCACATAACCTAAAAATATAAAATGCTTTAATTCGACTTTTTGTTTTCACCTTTTTTTTTAACAAATTTAATTTTTTTGACAATTTTTTTAACAAACTTTAAAAAAAAAAAAAATTAAAAAGTTTAGAATAATTTTTTTTTACTAGTAGAGGGTATCCATACATTCGACAAGGCTGAATTTTATTTTTTTACTTGTTTAAACATACAAAATGTTGCTACTTTAAATTCATATTTGGCCATAAAGTAATACTCTTAGATAACTGCAAATATAAAAAAAGAACATTTTCCACTTATGTAGCTTTCTGCAAAAATGTTGTCTTGAATGTACTTTGTATTGTTATTTATTGTACGAAGTAAAAATATAAAACGTAAACAAAGATTTTATAATATGTATTTTGCCGGCTAAAAATTGATAAACAAATGTTTTTTTTTTTTTTTTTGATATTCCCGGCTAAAAATAAATGTGTCTGTTCATATATGCTTATATATAGATCTTTATACGATCATATATGAAATATATGGAAACATATATGTGACCATATATGCAAGAAACGATCCCATATATGTGGCCGTATATAAAATATGTCCCATATATGATATCATATATGGAAACATATATGTTATCATAAAATGTTAAATTTTAGTGCATGTGTATAAAAATATCAACCGGAATTATAAAGTAAAAGTTTTGTACGATTGAAATTATATTTTATTACCATATTTATACCTTAATACCGATTCGTATCAATAATTTAAAAAATATTGTTTCCTAGTTGCAAAATATTCTGATTACCCGGGTGAAAATGGCCATGTATGTTCATATATGATGCATATATGGATGTCCATACAAGTGCATATCCGTAATTTGAGGGTACATGTACATTAATGATCATACATTGTCATACATAAATTTGTATGTAAAATTTTTTTTTGTATTTTTTTCCATAAAACGTCTATTAATTGAAATTTTTTCAAATATAAATAATTTGTACTAATTTATGACACTGATTTTTTAATAAAAACTAACGAATATTTTAAAAAGATACTTTGGACTTTATGATAATCAAAGCTTCGAAGAATTAACGACTTTTCGAATGAATTCACAAAAAAATACATTCGTTTTTTATAGTCACTGAATACAATTATCTTTAAATATCAATATTTCTTGGAATGGATTCGATTTTTACCATTAAATCGAATTCTTGTTCATGAGAATTTTAAAAACTGAATGCATTCTTTATTTCATTTATATATTATTCATGAGACTTTTAAAAATTGAATTTATAAAAAAAGAAACCTAATTCATTCTATATTTTAAAATCAAATGTAAATTCATTCGATAAATTGTGATTGGGGAATGCAATTATTTAAGTTTCATTCAGAACATCAAATATTATTAAGGGATGAAATGATAATACCGTCAGAGTGTTCGAATTTTCTTCTAAATTTGGTTGTTTACGTTAGTGCGTTCATATTCGCCTATAGAATACAAAAATTATAACCAATCTTGATGATGTATGATCATTATTGTCCAACCGAACGACTTTTTCAGACTGAACCCATACATGAACTTCGTCCAATTTTGCAAAGTTCTGCCGAACCCAACCTTTAAAAAAATGTTTTTAAGACATGTATGCTATGCAGATGCATAGCATATATGAAGGAGAATGACATATACCTATCCACACATAGTTGCATACATTTACATATATGGAATATGACATTACTTGTGTATGTTCATGGCATATGACCAGAATACCGAAATCACTCCCAGCATAATAAAACTTTGTGTATCGACTAAGGGGTCTTTCCTACGTCGCGTGAACTTCTGACTTTGGAGGGGTCACGCCCTCTTTCGAGTGGGCGGGCCTTCAAAGTTAAAACGTTTTTCTTAAATATCTTAAAAAGTACTTATCCGATTTGGATGAAATTAGTATCATTCGAAAGCTAAAATAAATTCCTTTCGAACATTCCTTGACATGAAAAAATTTCGTTAACCCTTTAAGCGCCAAAACGCGATTTTAAGTTTTTATTTTTTTTTAATTTTCAAATATCTCAAAATTGTTATGTATATAAGACCATAAAGAGTGTACATGGGTTTGTAGCTAAGGTTCTAAGCTTTCATTTGGACTTTTATTCGACTCTCTAACTCTTCTAACACCGGAGATATAAGGGGTTAAAGTTTTGGTGCAATTTTTTTTTTAACTTTTTTGCAGCAATTTTCTAGTTTTTACATTTGCTTGAATATTTTAAAAAGTACTTATCCGATTTGTTAAGCTCCAAAACACAATTTTAAGTTTTTTTAATGTTTTTAAATGTATCGTATATAAGGTCATAACCCCCATTCACATTATGGGGAGTAAGTCCAAAGCAGTTTTGGTCATAATCCCCGTTATCTGCAGAGAGGGTGGGTTTAATGCATGGAGTTTGTAATCCCTAAGCCCGGCCGAAGGCCGGCTACGCAGAAAAACTTTAAAGTAAAAAAAAAAAATTTATTTTGGGGATTATGACCAACTTGTATAGTTGGTCATTATCCCCATAAATCTGGGAATTATGTCCGTTTTTTATTGGGGTTATGTCCAAATAATTTTCAGTCATAGTCCCCACTACCATTATTAGGATTATGACCGAAATGAATGTGGTCATAATCCCCATAACGGAAATGGGGATTATGTCCGTGGGGATTATGTCATGTCACCTAGAAAATTGCAACGAAAAAGCTAAAAAAAAATAGCACAAAAATTTTAACCCTTTATATCTCTGGTGTTAGAAGAGTTAGAGAGTCGAATAAAAGTCCAAATGAAAGCTAAGAACTTTGGCTACAAACCAATGTATACTCTTTATGGCCTTATATACGAAACATTTTTGAGATATTTAAAAATTAAAAAAAATAAAAAATTAAAATCGCGTTTTGGCGCTTAAAGGTTTAATAAAATTTCTCCATGTCAGGGAATGTTCGAAAGGAATTTATTTAAGCTTTCGAATGATACTAATTTCATCCAAATCGGATGAGTACTTTTTAAGATATTTAAGAAAAACGTTTAAACTTTGAAGGCCCGCCCACTCGAAAGAGGGCGTGACCCCTCCGGTTTGACTGCACATTTTTGCTCTGTGAGGTCAAAGGTTAAAAGTTAAAAAAAGAAAAATAAAAAAATCGCAATTTCGGTAAAGTGGTTTAGTTCCATGTTCATATATGCTCCCATATATGACATACATTTCCATATATTGTTCATATACTATAATACATGTAATCATGTATGAGCATGTATGAACATACATGGTCATTTTCACCCGGGTAAAAAAGTTATTTTTACATAAAGAAAATGGAAAAGGTAAGTTTTTATTAGAATTTTAAATGAATTTAGAATTTTAAAATCAATGTATAATTTTTTTCCAGTTCATCGTCATAACAAGTATAAGCGTGAACTTTTTATTCCAAAACAAGATCATATTCAAAATGAGTAAGAACATATGTCGCAAATACAATAATATAAAGTGCTTTAATGTTGAAGAAAATTAAACTACGCAGCTTCGTTAATCTCGTGCAATTTTGTGGAGAGGGCATATGCATCACCATTATGTTTTCACTGCGATTGCAATACTACAAACTATTTTGAAATCCCTTAATGTCGCCATAACAAATTGGAAATGATAGATCGTATAAGCAGTTTTGAGGCCGTGTAACGTTAAGCTCACTCAACTTCGAGAAAAGGACATATTCACCACCAGAAATGTTATCACTACGATTCCAACACTAAATTATTTTGAAATCCCTTTTTGTAGCAAATTGGAAATGGAAAGAACGTATAAGAAGTTTGAAGGCCGAGTTACTAGAAAATTAACCATGCGGAGGTACGTTAAGATCGCTTAACTTGGAGCAGAGGGCATATGCACGACCATAACGTTATTACTACGGTTCCAACACTACAAACTATTTTGAAATTGCTTAATATCGCCATAGCAAATCGAAATGAAAAGAACGATCACTTTTAAGGTTAATAACGATTTGGGAAGGACAACGTTTTTATACAATTACAAGAAAGCTGTCTATAAGCGAAAGTGACAATCTGTCACATTGTCACCATGATGTAAGTAGAAATAGTTATTATCCCTGTCCTTCAAATATCCTTACAAACATGATGTAAGTAGAAATAGTTTTTATCCCCATCCTTCAAATATTCTTACAAACATAACCCAGCAAGATAAAATACATACTACTGAATATATTGCTTTTAATCGAAGTCTTAAGTAATTATTTGCTTGCTATGAATTTTGATGCATGCATTTAGTAGTAGTAAGTTCTTTTTTGCTGGAATAAAAAAGAAATGTGTAATAATTTTTAATATTTTTTCAGATGGATTTCTGAAAGACAATATATCTTTCCTTAAAAAACATTCCATAGTCTTGAGCATCCAATGGGCTTAAGCATCCCATGGTCTTAACAAAATACACTCCATCATGTATGTAGCCAATCTTTAAAGGTAGATGGTTGCTTCGTTAAATGACATCCGTGCTATCATTAACCTTTTAGCACCAAATGCTATCGTTGGTAATACTTTAATACAATAGAAATTCTAGAAATATCTTAAATATTAATATTATTTTATATCCTTTTTTAGATTTTGACTATAAATATTGTAAAAAGAGGCTTATACCATAACAAAAACGCTAAGTCTGAAGATAATCGGAATTAACACTAAAACAAGAAAACACAAAGGAACTCAACGTTCCTTTACTAAGACCTTTGTTCGCATCTTTCGTAATTGATATCAATTGAAAAACTTGATATATAAGATCTTTTATGTTCAATTTATTTTGTTGACTATCAAAATGTATTCTCATATCTATAATTTAAATTATTTATTTTTATATGGTCACCAAAAATGCAAACGATAGTAACTAAAAACTGAAAATCATCAAACTAAAGGGTTTCATTAAAATATTTGAAAACACCAAAATTAATAAAAAAATATTTTTAATTTAAAATTATACTTATGTACACCGTTTGCATTTCTGGTTAATATATACAGCTGCGGTCAAAAAAATAGCACCAGTATAAAACAGAATTTTCTTCGTTGGTTTCTTTTTAACAATTTCAACTTATGTCACTGATAACGTGTCATAAGATACTTACAAGAGTGTGAAACAATATTACATAAGAAAAGGCTAATTTGGTTTTTTATTTTATTAAAAATTTTCAGAGTTTTTAAAAAAACTTAAAAAAGACTCAGTCAAAGAAATAGCACCACAGTACTTTTTGTATTAGAATTAAATTCTTAAATTTGAAAAACGAATGGATTATGAATTCAGCATTGTTGTAATATCTTTAAATATTAAAAAAAAAATTGTCGAGTACTCATTGTTGACAATTACCTCTGTACAACGTTTTTGTACCGAATTCGCGAGATTTTTGGATCTTTAGTTCGAAATTCAGTTCCAGAGTTGCTGAACAGCCACCCAATGAGCTTCATTACAAGTTGGTTGTATTCGAGAGACTCCCTTCTCTATATCTGTCCATCAACTATCGATTTGGTCTAGATCTGGGGACTGACCAGGCCATTCCATCACGTTTGCTTTATTGTCCAGACCCAATTTTTTGCCAATTTCCCGTCATGCTTTGGGTAATTGACGTGCTAAAAGACCTAAATTAGTGGCATTTGCTTAGAAACTTATTGCAACATTACTTTCTGGAGGATATAAACGTTAAGTGTATATCCACGGTTGTCCTAGTCCAATATGTGAGCCATGGTCCAATATATGAACACCACTCCACAGTAAGAAAATATCCCCCACACCATAAGCACCATTTAAAGTTATTTTTATTTTGAATTTTGGATTGAAATCCGCGTTTTAGGGTCTTCTGACATAGGTATGTGATCCCATGTCGCAAAATAAAACAACATTGGATTCATTTGCCCATAGATCATTGATCCACTTTTAAGCTGGTCATTCTGAGTTACTGGTAGCAAACTTCAATGGACTTGCAGCATGCTTAAGTGAGAGTAGGCGCACTTTTCCGAATCTACAAGCGTTAATTTTGTTGTTTTGTAATCTTTGACGAACATTTTCGCCATTTGCTGTCCTTTTTTAGCTCTGGAGCTGCCGTAAATGGGTCTTTCTTCCATTGTCTTTACAAACACCTAACCACTAATGGTGACAAACGTCGCTTGTACCTAAGTTTTTCAAGCTCTAAAGTTAATTTTGTTGAATTTCCAATCATTTTATAAGCGCATCCAACCAATTTTCCTTTTTCAGAATATGGTTTATGTTCAGAAATCATATTTTTTACAAAAGAACGTTTTTGAGGAGTGTAATTCTTTCCACGTCATATTTTTATGAAAATAAATATGAAATTTTGTAATGAATTAAATTTTTTTATAAATAAAAACTATCTTCCTTAAGTATTTAACACTTTTATTTTAATAATTAAAATATTATTAATTTTTTTAAAGAAATTTTGTAAATTGGTGCTATTTTATTGACTGCACTGATTCGGAGTTTTTTTAAAATATCGATCATTAAAAAAGAACCGTCCACAATTTTTGGAAAAAGTAAAAACATTTAAGGGGTTTAGACTTAATATAAGAGTATTGCATATTTACTTTAAACGAGTACGCACATAATATTTTGTTTTAAATGAATGAATAGAGATTTTGTCATTGGTGCTATTTTTTTGACCGGCACTGTACATAATAATCTATTACATATAGTTTAAAATGAAAAAAATAAATAAAAAATATGAAAAAGAATGTAAAACAAATTGAAAACAACATCATATATGATCCCATATATGATTCAATATATTATCCAATATATGATTCAATATATGATCTAATATATGATCACATATATTGGATCATATATGATCGTGTCTTATATAAGCGCCAATTTTGGAATATGGTCATATATGAGACCATATTTGATACTATATATGATACTGTATATGGTCTCATATATGATATCATATATGATAATATACAACATTTTTAGCCGGGTTAACAAAATTTATTTAAAATAGAATCTTTACACGCATATGATACATGATTAAAACATGAATTTGATCACGTAGTATATTGAAATATATTCAAAAAAATATGATTGAAATGTTCAAAGTTATTTATTTAAAATTTTTTAAAAACATTAAGTGCTATATTTTTTTCTTTAAAGCAACCATAATAATTTATTTTTCACGCCGGCTATAATTTTTTAAGTTTCGGTTCGGTTTCGGCCGAATATTGCTTTCTTGGTGAATATTCGGTTCGGACCCGAAAAAGTGGTTTCGGTCAAACTCTAAATTTTTTTTTAATTATAAATGGAATTTTGAGAAAAGCATTTGAAAAATTTTAAATAAAAATAGAAATTTTTTAAATACAAATGGAATTTTTTAAAAAGCATTTAGAAAATTTTCAAATACAAATTGAAAATTTTGAAATGCAAATGGAAATTTTTGAAATATAAATCGAATTTTCCAAAATGCATTTAGAAAATTTTGAAATATAAATGGGAATTTGTTAAATACAATTGAAAATTGAGGATTTTAGTTTGGAAATCTCTGAAACATAAATGGAAATCTCTGAAACGTAATAAAAAATTTCTGAAATATAAATGAAAATTTCTGAAATATAGGCCGCTATTCCACAAAAAGTAATTCAATCGAATTTTCCAAAATGCATTTAGAAAATTTTGAAATATAAATGGAAATTTGTTAAATACAATTGAAGGGCTTATTGCAAAAACTTGATAAGCAACATTTTATTTTTGGCGTTTTTCGCCTTCTCCTGATGTTCTATTGACAGATTTTTGGCAGAAGTTTTGCTTAAGCCCTTCGTACAAGTATCTTGAGTATAAAAGTTCTTTAAAAGATCTATTTTTATCATAATTTCAAACGTTTTATGGCAAAAACCACCATAAAATGAAATGCTGCTTATCGAGTTTTTAAAACAAGCCCTTCAATTGTAAATTGAGGATTTTAGTTTGGAAATCCCTGAAACATAAATGGAAATCTCTGAAACGTAATAAAAAATTTCTGAAATATAAATGAAAATTTCTGAAATATAGGCCGCTGTTCCAAAAAAAGTAATTCACATAAAAAATGTGAAAATGAAAATTTCCGAATTTTTTTGGTGTTCTAGATTTTACATCCGAATTTCTTTTTCGTTTTGTTTCACATAAATAAAATTTGGTGAAAGTAAAACGAATGCACTTTTTTCCTTATAATTTATTAAATTTGAATTATTCGATTTAAACTTCGAATGAAAACGTGATCAATAACACACTAAACTTGATTTCATGTGATTCGAAAATTTTCATGTGAATTGAAAAGTTGTGAAATACAGAACAGAGGCCATAAACGGAAATTTTTCAAATATAAGGTCTATTCGATTACCTTACTACAATCTACTATTTTTTACTCATTTTACTACAGCTGGAAATTTTCAATACAAAAAGTAAACAAGACTTTCCGGTTGTAGTAAAAAAATAGTAATACATTTGGGTAATCGAATAGACATAGAAATTGCTGACAATGAGATATAAATGGAAGTATCTGAAATATAATTGGCAAATTTTTAAATATGTATATTAGGAAAATTCTATAAAATTTCTAAAAAAATAATTTGAAATTTTTGAAATATAATTTGTATTTTCTAAAATAAAATTGGAAATGATGTAGTTTAGTAATTTAATTAAAAAAAAAATATCTTCTATACTTTCAGACTATGAGTAAAATGTCACCAACTTCATTGAAAGTGACTTTCCGTCAATTAGAATTGGGTGCTAAGTTATCTTTGCCACAATGTCTTAACATGGAATATCGTATGGTTGTGCGTCATCTGGAAAATAGTGATTTCAAAGAAGGTGTACGTGCACTACTCATTGATAAAGATCAAAAGCCCAATTGGAATCCAGCTACACTTGAAGCTGTTACAGAAGAACGCATTCAAGGATTCTTTGACAAATTAGCCGACACCGAAGAACTTAAATTGTAAATTGAATAATTTTTTAAGCGTATGCATTTAGTAGCGGCTTTTTGTTTTATGTATGTTTTGAAGTATTTCTTAGAATGCACGATCTTTCCATTTTGGCCTAGCATTAAGCTTAAATTTTGAGTTTTTTTATATATTTGTATTATTGTGCCTTAAACCAAGATGTGGTTATTAATTTTATTGTTAGATTTTTTCGAATTTTTTATTTTTCTTTTTATATTTAAGGCTCCGACACAATGTCGGAGTACTCTGTATTACAAAGTACCATCTCTAAAAATAGAGATGACATCATACAAAGAATGTGTAAGTGCGAAAGAGAAAGGAACAAAATCCACTCTACGGCACAGAGTACTCCGTCATTGTGAATTCAGCTTTAAAGTGTTGATAATTTTTTGGCTTTTTTTCTAATTCGCTTATGTTTATTTGGTTAGTTTTTAATATTTTTATGTTATTTAATAATCTTTTTTCCAATTAAAACACATTTTTCTTCACAGGAACAATTAAACTATTAAAAGAAATGAATTAAAAAGTTTTTTAAAACAAACAAATGTACCAGGATATTACAAGCATTTAAATTAAATACTGATTGTAATTTAAATAATGTAAAAGTGCTAATCAATTATTTTTGTAAAAGTTGTGAATTCTCATCATGTTTAATTTACAATTAAGTAAAATATAGTGCTAAAATTTTATAAAATATACATTGTCGTATTTTCATGATGTGCCTAATTAATAAAGCGTATTTAAATAAAGTCAAACTTGTGTAGTTTTTTAATTAACAATTTGAATACTGTGTCATTAAAAATTTTGTCAATGAATATTTTAATGTTATTTGTTTATTTCAATTAGTGCATATTATAAGAAATAGTGGCAACAACGCGAAGGTTAACTATTTAAAAACACCCAACAAAATATTTAATTGCAATTTACCTAAAAGAAAAGCGGTTTTAAAAAAGCTGCTAATATTTCCAAAAACAGACATATATTTCATAATTTTCATTTTTTTTAATATTTGGTATTGAAATATATAAATTCTTTTAAAATTTTATGACTCTAAAGTGAGGAAACTTTTTACTTTGTACCAGTCTGAGAAGTGCACTGGAAAGTTTTAAGAACTTACATTTTTTAATAATTTACACGGACATATTTCATTTGGTTTTACCTAATAGTAAAATTATTTTTTTAAGTCTCATATCTGAAAAAATATGTCGCATGTATATTTAAATCTCACGGATAAGTGAATATGTGATGAATGCATAATTTAATAATTTTTTTTTGTATTCTTTTTTTTTTGCTCATTCTCTTTCTGTTAATCAGCTCAGTAACACCAACATTTTATTTAAATCCTCTCCATTAAGTATATATATTATTGATCAGTGATCCACCCGGCATAGGTTGTGTTCCTAAGGGGCTGGTCCAGTGGCATGTCACAAGTTATTTTATTAAACCAAGATGTGGTTATTAATTTTATTGTTAGATTTTTTCGATTTTTTTATTTTGCATTTTATATTAAGGCTTGATACATTTTCCTTACAAAAATGACAGTTGTTTTTACATGAAAGGTGTCAAGTTTGGATAATTAGTAGAGTTGTCAAAACCGATTTCCGAAGTATTCGAAAAATCGATTTTTTTCTATTTTTCCGGTTTTTAAAAACCGGTTTTTTGAAAAGGCCGGTTTTCGAAGTATTCGAGAAACCGATTTTTTGGTCTCGAATAATCGACTTTTTTATATATAATTTTTTTTTATTATTTTGCATTCAATGCCGTTTTTTAGTATCCATCTCAAAACTTTGGAGAACATTTTAATTATACCTTAAAAGAAATTCAAAATCCTGTATTGAAAGAGGGTTTTGACTAGATACTACATTGATAAATTATCTAAAAGATCTTCCAAATTAGATCTGAAAGTAAAGGGCGTAATGATTGTTGTTGGTTTTTTTTTTTTTCAAAAAAAAAAACTTGTAAAACGGCAAGAAAAGTTTGTAACTTTTTTTTGCTACCTCCTATTTGTTAACAATTCCTTGTAATTTTACAAGCTTTTTACTAATACTTTTGTAATTTTACAAGCTTTTTACCAATAAAATCGTAAATTTACAAATTTTTTGACGTGATAAAACTTAAGGTGCATACAGACGACGCAATATTATGTACAATATTCAATTATATTGATGGTGTGTGGGTAAGATTGACCATTGTACAATCGTCAATATTACCCACACACCTTCAATATAATTGAATATTGTACATAATATTGCGTCGTATGTAGGTACCTTTACAAGGAGGTTTCGTGATCTTACTAGATTTTTAGTTACCTCTGTTCCTATACAAAATTACGAGCTCTTCGTAATTTTACAAGATTTTTACCAATAAAATTGTAAATTTACAACTTTTTTGGAAAAACTTACTTCAAGAAAATCTCGTGAATTTACATTTTTTTTTTTTGTAAAAAACTTTAGAAATTTGTAAAATTACAAATAAAAATTTTAAAACTACAAATAGCCCAGGAAAATAAGGAGTCATCTGCGGAAAATCGGATAGGTTCTCTGAAAATTTGCACAGGTCTTAGTTTTGACAATCTAAATAAGAAAAAAAAAGTCCCCAGCAATCACCCGTGTCCTTGCTGAGATATTGAGGTCAAAGTTCACAAAAACCGGGTTTTTTACAGTTTTTTGTTAATATCTCGCTTGATATGCGTCGTACGCTTTAAGAGTCTATTACGAAACTTAAAGAACATAAAATTATCTACAATATGTTTCTTAATACTTTTTTCGTATCTCTCAACGTTTTTGGGATATTTAGGCCAAAACTCACAATAACCTGATTTTTCACAGTTTTTTGCTTATATCTCGGTTAATTTGAGTCTTACGCTTTAAAAGTGTATGAAAGAACTTATAGAATATAAAATTATGAAAAAATTTCTCTTTGTAATTTTTTTCGTATTCCTCACCGTTTTTGAGATATGGGCGAATATATCTTTAATTTATGAATACAATAGGGACACGAAATAATGACACCAAACATGAAAACTGAAAAGGGCATATCTTCTAAACGAAATCGTGTATTACTAAAAAATAAAAAGTGCTACGTTGATAATTAATCTAGCTTTTATTTGAGTCTGATCTAGAGCAGATTGTGTAATTTTTGAATACACTCAAGAAAAAAAAACTGTCAAAAAATCTGTAAACAACTTTCAGCTTCAAAATTTAAGCAGATTTTTCTGCTGAAATGTTTTCAGTCATTTAGTATAGAAAATAACAGAAATCAGAAGATTATTCTTCTAATTTTACAGAAATATTTAGCAACTATCTTTAAAAAAGGATTTTTTTTTAAACCAATTATTATATTGGTTGCTGAAATCAACAGATTTTTTCTGCTAAAATGAGCTGATTTTTCTGCTAAAATCAGGAAATTTTTCAGGTGAAATCAGAAAATTTGCAGCTGAAATCAGCAGATTAGTCTGCCTCGACAGATTTTTTCATTTAGCTCAAAATGGGCAGATTTTTCTGCAGCTTTGACATAGGTTTTATTTTAAGTGTGTGCTACGAGAGTCGAGATAGAAAAATAAAATTATATTAAAATATTTTTTGATCCAGGTTTTCTGATATGTTTCCCAAAAAAACTCAATTTTTTCTAAGTTCAATTTTTTTTATTTTTAGTAATAATCTTTTTGTTTATCTTCATATAACTTGCCGATCAACAAAAAGTTTCAGACCAGGATTGTTTTGTACGAGACACCCGTTTCTCAGGCCATTTAATTTATGACCTCCAACTTTTTTTGTAACACAAAAAATATTTTTTGTTGCTTTTTTTAATTACTCTACACTAAGTTGTAGGAGACACCCGATTCTCATTTAATTACTCGTAACTAAAAAATATTTTAAAATAACTTAATTTTACAATTCGACCTTCGCAGCATTTTCATTAATTACACAATCTGCTCTAGATCAGACTCAAAAAAAAGCTAGATTAATTATCTACGTCGCAGTTTTTATTTTTTAGTAATACACGATTTCGTTTTAAAGATATGCCCTTTTCAGTTTTCATGTTTGGTGTCATTATTTTGTGTCTCCCTATTATATTCATAAATCAAAGATAAATTCGCCAATATCTCAAAAACGGTAAGGGATACGAAAAAAATTATAAAGAGAAATTTGTACATAATTTTATATTCCATAAGTTTTTTAGAAGAGTTTTAAAGCGTATCATTAATATCAAGCGAGATATTAGCAAAAAACTGTAAAAAATCTGGTTTTTGATAATTTTGGCCTTAGTATCTCAGAAACGGTAAGAGATACGAAAAAAGTATTAAGAAACATATTGTAGGCAATTTTATACTCTACAAGTTTTGTAATAGACTCTTAAAGCTTACGACACATATCAAGCGAGATATTAGCAAAAAACTGTAAAAAACCCGGTTTTTGTGACCTTTGACCTCAATATCTCAGCAAGGACACGGGTGATTGTTGGGGACTTTTTTTTTCTTATTTAGATTGTCAAAACTAAGGTCTGTGCAAATTTTCAGAGAACCTATCCGATTTTCCGCAGATTGCCCTTTTTTTCTCCTTATTTTCCTGGGCTAAAAAATGTTTCTGTTGTTTTACAAAAAAAAAAAAAAAAAAAAACATGTTAAAAAGTGTCGTTTATCAGATGTTGGTTAAGTTTTTCAAGGGGTAACTTTTTTCCCCCTAGTCCGATTTTGTCCATTTGCGAACGTAGCCGGCCTATAACCATGAGACATATTTGTGCCAAATTTCAGGGGTCTAGCTTTTTTATTTTGGACTGAATTGTGTTTTATGCAGACGGACATGCTATAGTTACTATAGTTTTGTTTAACTTTTTTATTAAATAAATAATTTAAAAAAAACCGAAAAACCGATTATTCGAAACCGGTTTTTAGTTACAAAACCGAAAAACCGATTTTTTTAAAAGGCGGTTTTTCGAAGTATTCGAAAACCGGTTTTTAAAATAGACGAATATTTGACAACTCTAGATAATTAGTATGGGACCGTTTTACATGTCACTTGATTCATTAAAGACCGGTAACTTTTCTTGCAGGGATATACACTAAAAATATTCATTGTTCTTGCTAAAATTTTATTTAAAAAAAAAAAAAAAAAATACTCACTATATTTTAATGTGCACTATATTGTAATGACGCAGTCCTTATTTATAAACAAAAATTAAAAAATACATATTGCATCGATTATATTCTAAAAAATTATGTTTAAACAAATATTTCTTTATCTATTTCGCTTTAATACTTTCTTCTACCATAGAATTCAATTCAAGTAATTTTTCCACATCACTGGGCATAAAATTAAGTTTTGACAACTCATTAGTCCAAGCCGAGACATCAACTCGTAATTGTAAACGTATTTTATCATCATCAGACATGGCAGCAGATGGTGAAGCAACTGTAGTAGAACTACCTTTGAGATTTCGTAAACGTCTTAAGGATTCTTCGGTTTTTTGTACAGATGTTAAAACTTCATTAACAGATATTAAATAACTAAAATAAGAAAGTATATTTGAAAATATATTACAATTCATTGTGAATTATGGTCGTATAATTACTCTGTAGTTATTTTGTTTAAAACTTGTTCCAAGACTGTTTTAACCACGGCTTTGCTTAGTTTTGTCTCATATTCCTCAGCAAATATTTTTAATGGTTTTAACATTTGTTCTACATATGATGAACAACGAGTAGGTACATCACGATTAGTTTTACGATACAACCGTGGTAGATCATTCACTTGTTTAACATTTTCAGGACCACATTCCAAAATCAAATTACCTATAAGAGCCTGTTGAATGTTTACCAAATGATTGCTTATAGTTTTTCTTAAATCTTCTAATGATTTGTCCACAGAATCTTTAACCATATCCAATTGCTGTTGATGCTGCTGCAGTGTTGGTGAATATAATTTCGTCAAAATCATCTCTTGTTGTTGTGGAAAAATATCAAGCAATTTGTTTATATCAGAATGCAAAGCAACTAATAAAATAGTTTTCTTGTTTTGTAAAGAATTTAAACTGTTTTTGGAATTGATTAATCGTAATGCATCACTAATCCAATGAGACAAACGTAAAAGTATTTGTATATATAACTTATAAAACTTTGGAAAAACTTCTGGTAAATAAACGCCATCCGACCAACAACGTGTAATAGCTTGCTGGGCTCTAGTAAATGGTTTTAATTCATAGTGATCTAAGGAATTATTTAATGTATCTTCTGATAAAATGGGTTCCAAGACAGCTTCAAATTGACCAGCGATTTCCTGTTAAAAAAGAAATATGTAAGTAAAAAAGTTAAATTCTTGGCAGAATTCTATAATACCCTTCACATTTTCTATAATACCCTTCACATTTTACAAAAAAACGGGACATATCACAAAAATGTGTTAAAATGCTAACTAGTGGAACGGGAGTTGGAACCTGACATCTCGGTATCAGAGAATAGAATAAAGGATGGAAAACACTGTCTATGTTCAGGATATCGCGAACCCTGTGGCCACAAAGTCACAAAAGGACAAAGTCTTCTTTTGGAAGTACTGACAGGACACTATATAATCGGCTAAATGGCCGTGTGTATGGAATTTCTGATAGGAACTATTGGAGAAGTTGTGGGAAAGTGGAAGAGGAGTCACTGAAGCACTAAACCATTTCCAATTGTATTTTAAAAATTTCCAAATGTATTTTAAAATTGTCCAAATGTATTTTAAAATTGTCCAAATATATTTCAAAATTGTCCAAATGAATTTTAATATTGTTGAAATGTATTTTAAAATAGTGCAAATGTATTTTAAAATTGTGCAAATATATTTTAAAAGTCCAAATCAATTTTAAAATTGTCCAAATATATAAAATTGTCCAAAAAAATATGATTTTAACAAGTAAACCGATACGTCCTGTGACGTCACGTTTGAACCGGCACAGGATGTGTACCTAAGGCTACAGTTACATGTCACGAGTGATTTATCCAACGGTGAGACATTTCCTCACAAATGTGACATATGTTTTTAAATCGAGAAAATAAAATTTTTATTATGACCTAGTAAAAAAGTATGTACATTTTGGGGCCCCCGATCTCGCGGGGGCCCAAAAGACCAAACAAAAATGTATCATAGTTTTTCATGATAATTTTTCCCCTTTATACTGTTGTTTTTAAGAGGATAAACGTTTTTTTAAAGCAAAAACTATTTTTATAATTTGTTTTTAAAAGTAAATTTAAAATTTTCGTATAGAATTTTAGATTCTAACATATAATAGCTTAGGTTCTAAGACATTTTTCGTAAAGAAAAAGTCTAACAATAATATTTAAAACTTTTTCTTATAGAAAAAAATCAGATTCGCAGAACCTTTTCCCATGGAAATAGTCTCAGAATTTTAGATATTTTTTCTTTATAAATTCTGATACCTTTTTAATATAGAAAAGGTCTCAGATTGTGAGATAAATGTCTAAGATTCTAAGAACTTATTCCCATAGAAAAAGTCTCAGATTATTAGACTTTTTTCCCATAGAAAAAGTATAAGATTCTGAAACCTTTTTCCTAAAGAAAAAGCCTCAGATTATGAGAACTTTTTCCTATAGAAAAAGTTTCCGATTCTGATACTTTTTGCCCAAAGAAAAAGTATCAGATTCTGAGAACATTTTTTTGTAGAAAATAAAAAATACCTATTTATTTTTAGGTCCTACTTCTTAAAACAGAAACACAACAATCTTTATTTCTTCTCATGCAACTTTTAACTTTCCAGGGGGCCCCCAAATTCTTGTGTGCCTAGGGCCCCGCCAAACCTTAATGCGGACCTGTATCAGATACTACAGTTATGTACATTTCATACATATGATTTTATATCAGATACTATATTAAATGACGTAATTTTATCCCAAAAATGGGCCCTTTTCCACTAGGGTAATTTAAACAAAAAAATTATTAATTTGAAAATTTGAAAATCTAAAGGTTTAAAGGGTGTTTTTTTGATTAATCTAAACGTTCTATTTAAATATATATAATTACCTGAAAACAAATTTGAAAATATACTGGCAAATTCCATCGTGCTTGAAAACTTTTCGTTTGTTTATGTTGTCTAAATAGTGTAATGGACTCCTTAGTTACCAATATTTCTTCTATTTTACTTAGAAAATCTCGAGTACATTTGTATTTAGCATAAAATACTTCAGAGTTACCTGGAGCAAATATAGAGGGCATATGACTTTCCAAACGCATTTCAACATCTGACCAAAAACTATGAATCAAAAAATTGAAACCCCTTAATTTGTCTGTATACTGGGTAAGACGTAACAAATCTGTCATATGCAACGATATAAAATTTAAAACTTTACTATAAATTCCAGCCAATCCTTGGGGTGTTTGTTGTAAACCATACTCTGATATTATATCAGACATATAAGGAGCTACAATATCTTCTTTAAACGACGATTCAGCTATTGGACAAGCATCTAGTGTAATATAAATACGTAAACAACGTTCCAAGGGTTCGGTAGAAGTGGAAGTCGATGATTTTAAGGCATCATTAAAAAGTGCTCGTAGTTTTTGATGAACCGATGTTTCTAATTTTCTTATAGCTAATTCTTGTTCCGCATCCAAATAGTCGGAACAAAATTTTTCATTAAATTTTAATTGTACCAACTCTAAAGCAGCTCTTTCTAAATCTACGGATTTTAATTGAATGCCACTCAACTGATTTGCCAGTAGATCTTCCAACTTTTGTGTAGCTTCGTAAACTTTTTTCAAACTTTGTAAGTTTCTTTTAAGTTCCCTTAGTTGATGTTTATTTTGTAATTTACTTGTTATTTCGGCCACATTTTCATCAATCATTGTCTGTATATTTGCGATTTCATCTCGAAATTGTTCCAAGGGTTTTTCTATAGTATCAATCGATTGGTCCAAACCCACCAAATTTGCCGACAGACTAACAAAGTCCGCATAGTCTTCATTTATAAGATCTATCATAGAAGCTCTCAGGCTTTTAAGATATAAACCTAAGTTGTCCCGCAATAATTCCAAACTAGAAACATTACGATTTTTATGCAAGAATTCATCGACCGAAAAATTTGCCTGTATAAATTACAAATTAATGATTAGTGGGTGTGTATGTATTGCATGTAAATTACCTTCAAAAATTCATTTTTGTCAAAGCACAATTTGTCCTTAGATTCAATAGTCGCACTGAAATTATGCTCAATCATTTTTCTTAAGGAAAATTAATTGATTTCAATAAATAAATTACGACCAAATTCCAAAAAAATCTTCTGCCCACTTGGCATTTTTCAATAACAGCTGTTGTTTTGTTTTGATTTTTTTAGTGAGTTGCCATATTATAAGTTAAATCTGAACAACATTAGTGTTTCTTCACAATACAGCAGCAAGCAGCAGACAGCAACATTTTTACATGGAGTCTTAATCGAGATCGCGTCGGAGAAGCATCTATTCGTCGCTGAAATTATTTTATAAATTTAGAAACGTGTTTTTGTTTGTCGGTCGCTAGTATTGGTTATTTCTCCGCGAGTACCGTTAGACAACGGTTGTTGTTGTTGTAGCAGCTGCAGAAAGTATCATACTCTAAGTTATAAAATTTTAATTAATGTTGATGTTGTGTTATATTGTTGTCAAGGTTCAGAAACCTCGCTACATCTACGGGTTGAGTCCAGAGGGATATGGGCTGTAGGTTTGTGGGGTTGGAAACACAATTAAACAAGTGCACTGTATTGTGAGGGCTTTGGAGACATAGCGGGCATTCATCGGTGATGGAGTTGTCTAGTCGGTGTTGATAGTTGTTCAAGAGGCGGCACCAATTTGATCTAAGTTGGGCAAGTGTAGTTCTAGTGCTCCTGGGCAATAGTTTTTCTTCCTCAGATATGGGAGGAGGGCGTCTTCCCAACACAATGTTGTCTTTTAGGGTTCTCTGTGATTCTGTCACTGCCTCTTGGTGTAGTACCTTGAGTGCATCGTGGTACTTTTCACGGGTAAATGGTGGATGAATGACGTGATCGATGTTTTGTTGATGTTTCCTAAGGTTTGGTCGTACTACCCTGGGGGGAGCGGTTTGATTTAGTAGTGAATGGTTGGGATGGTCCGTTTGATGACACGCAAGAAGGAATTGTTTGCATAACAGCTCGTTGTGTTCTTTAACTCTCATTATCTTTGCTTCCTGGTGAGGGTGGTCTTCTAGGGACATGAGGTGGCAACCAGTTGCTATTCTAAGGGCGGAGTTCTGGGTTGTTTGGAGGCATTTCCATTTTGTATTGCTTAAATACGGTGACCAAATAGGGGCGGCATAATTCAAGACTGAGCGGCCGATGGATTGGTAAGTAACGAGTAGAGTTTCTTTCTCCTTACCCCAGGAACTTCCAGCAAGCGCCTTCAGCACATTGTTACGTCCCTTTACACGGGTTTGTATGTCAGTGGAGTGTGCTGAGAAAGTCAGCATATTGTCAAAGGTAACTCCTAGGATTCTAGGGCGCTGAACAGTAGGGATCTGACTTCCGGCTATTGATATGTTGAGCTTTGTTTTAACTTCTCCGGTCCAAGTTGTGAAAAGAGTTGCAGACGATTTTTCTGGGGAAAGTTTTAGATTCCGTGAAACAAAGAAATTATTAAGGGTCGCTAGGTATTTATTTAGTTTTCTTGTAAGGTCTCTTATGTTATGACCCGTGGCAAGGACGGAGCAATCGTCAGCGTAGGAGACCAATGTGATGTCTTCAGGTGGAGTTGGCATGGTGGAGATATAATAATTAAAAAGTAAAGGTGAAATAACACCACCTTGGGGGACCCCCTGTTTTACTTTTCTATACTTGGATTTTGCATTTCTGAAGTCTACAAATGCTTGCCTGCCACTGAGGTAGTTTGAAATCCAGCGTTTTATTGTGTTTGGGGCGGTTGAGTTGTGTATATCTGAAAGTAATGTTGATAGCATAACGGTGTCAAACGCACTGGAGAGGTCAAGAGCAACCACTATAGTTCTTCCAAATGGTTTGTCCTGGTTTAGACCATCACTGATCTGGGAGGTAACTATATTTAGTGCTGTCGTCGTGCTGTGGGATTTTCTGAAACCATGTTGATGTTGGGCGAGGGATAGGTGTTCATTTAAGGCTGGCATCAGTAGGGATTCCAGAATCTTTATAACTGGGGACAGTAGCGAAATTGGACGATATGATTTACCCTGGTCCATAGCCTTACCAGGCTTTAATATCGGAATGATTTTACCGGTTTTCCAGCAGTCAGGTATTATAAGGGTTTGTAGTGACAGGTTGAATAAAGATGTTAGGAATTTAATGCCGTTTTCACCAAGATGTTTAAGCATAAGCGTTGATAGGCCGTCTGGCCCTAAGGCTTTGGACGACTTAGCATCTCGAATTGCAGCTGTCACTTCATCCTGTGTAAAAAGAGGTTGATTTTCTTCCTGTTTCAGATCACGGATTTTTCTTTTGATGATTTTATTGTTTTTGTCTACACCATGGGGATGTTCTACGTATTGTCTACAGAAATATTTGGCGCATTTTTTAGCTTCTGATATTGGAGCATTATTATTGAAGGAGATAGCAACTCTATCATTGGTTTTAGTGGGGTTAGACAGGCTTTTGATGGTGGACCAAAGTTTCTTAGAGCCAGTACCTAAATCACACTCGTCCAGATGACGTAACCATTTGTTTTTTTTGTGTTCATTCACAATATCTTCAATCTCAACGTTGAGTTCTTCTATTCTTGGGTCGCTAGGGTCTATTTGACGAAGTTCGTCCCTAGTATCCGCAAGTCTGGCTGCTTCTGTGGGAAAATTGGGCCTAATCTTCGTTAGTATACCGGCGGGTACAAATTTTGACACAGCTTTCAATATAGTTTCTCTAAACTGCTTCTCTCCAATGTGCATATTTATGGGTAGAGGTAGATTACGAAATTGTTGTTCAGTGTAAATTCTGTATCCTTCCCAGTTTGCTTTATTGAAGTTCACAAAAGTTTTCCGTTCGGTTTCGATGAAGTCACTTGGGCTATCAATTGTAATAATTATGGGCAGATGATCTGAATTGAGAGTTAGTTTAGTGGTCCAAGATGTAAAGGGGAGAAGTTGATCGCTAACAATTGTAACATCCGGGGAACTGCGTTGGGACCCGACAATTCTGGTGGGAGAGTTCTCGTTTATGATGCCGAAACTTGAGTTGTCTATTTGTTCGGCAATATGTGACCCACGTTGGTCAATTGGCATGAGGGAGTCCCAATATGGGTGGTGGGCATTTATATCTCCCAGTATTATTCGGCTTTCACCATCCAAAATGTGCTCAATGGAGGGGTGGTAGCCAGGGGCGCAACTGCCCGTAGGTGGTATATATAAATTGTAAATTGCGATTATGATGTTACCTGAGTTAACAGAGATGCCTTGTATTTCCAGGAATTCATCGTGTAAGCTGGGTGGCGTTATTACACTGTATTTTACGCTGGTGTGGAGAATAGTGGCAAGTCCTCCCCCTCTGTTTCTATCTCTGTCATTGCGAATTATAGAATATTCGCTGGGACAGGAAAGTCTGGAATTAGAGCTCAGTTTCGTTTCTTGTATGAAACTTATCAAGATGTCATTAATGGCCATGTAGTTTATAATTTCATTGATCTTACCCGCTAATCCATTACAATTGAATTGCATAATTTTGAAGGATTGGGTGGAGGACTGCTGCTGTGTTAGATTAGGTGTATTTAGGTGCTGCGTATGTTGGTTTGGTGTTACCCGCTGTTGATGTTGTGCGTTCGGCTGCTGACGTTGTGGTTGTACGTGTTGAGAGTTAAAACTGCAACAGGGCGCTATAAAATTTGTATTCCAGTAGTTGCAATTAGGTATGCCGGAACAGTTACGCAAGTGACACCAATTTAAACAGCTGTTGCATTGGACAGATGTAGAGCTTCTGTGTATTTTTCTGAGACAGACTGTGCAATGCCAACTGTCTGGTCCTGGATTTGTTTCGATGCCGGCACGTTGTAGTAAAATTTGAAGCAGACAGGCCGGTATTGTCTGCCTCATAAACAAAAATTTGATGAATATAACTTGAGTATGATACATGTGGTTCTGCATGCTGAGGTAGGCAATCTTTGGTCGTCGGGAGATCCCTCGGAGTCGTTCCGGAACATAGATCCAATCGCCAGTGGGAACGTGTCTCGGTCACCTTTTTATTCGTCCATTCGTGGACAAGGTGTAGCATTGCTACACCACTGAAGAAGAATAAGAATAAGATCATTTTTACATGTATTTTGTTGTTGTGGCAACAACAAAATACTTGTGGAAATTTTGCTGTCTGCTGCTTGCTGCTGTATTGTGAAGAAACACTTAGTTTGGCATTGCCAGAATTTTCCAATTATCTTGGGTGATGCCAGATCTACAAAACGGTCGATGTATTACTTTATAACTTTGATAAAACCCATATTTTTCCCGTTGGACGCAAAATAATAAACGCTGGAAGCAGGAAAAACACGAAATTGGCCACAATACTACCGGCACATATTTTTCTGTTTTTTATAGTGTAAACAAACGGTAATTAATTATCAATTTTACAACAAGCACAGCAAAATGCCGAACCATTCCGGATTTCGTCAAAATAATCGAAAACAACAAAAACCTAAAGAAAAACCCGTTATTGATGAAAACAATCCCGTACTAAAGGCATTCCAATCGTACGCCACTGAATTGGATGCCAAACATGATCGTTATGAACGCATTATCAAGCTCAGCAGAGATATAACTATTGAATCTAAACGCATAATATTCCTTTTGCACTCCATTGATTCTCGCAAGGACAATAAAGAAAAGGTGTTGGAAGAGGCCCAACAACGTTTGGAGAAATTGATTGAGGTAAATTTCAAGGCAGTAGCTAAAGAACTGTATGGTCAAGATCCATACCATTTTCGTGGTGCTTATTCACCTGGTCTACAAGAATTTATTGAGGCTTACACTTTTATGGAATACATGAAATATGCTGATAATGATAAAGAGCGTGCAAATGGCAATTATGGTACAATGTCGGATTGGTTGGATTTACAAAAGCAAATGAATTATACGGAACTGGAACAACCGAAAGATGTGGAAAACGTTGAAGAGAAGGAAGAGCAAGTAGAAAATAAATTTGTATTTTTTGTTGATCCTACAGAATACATTTTGGGTGTTTCCGATCTTACCGGTGAATTGATGCGACGTTGTATTAATTCCTTAGGAAGTGGAGATACTGATACTTGTTTGTCCACTTGCAAAGTATTGCAACAATTTTATACGGGGTAAGTTTTTTTTTACACGTGTTAAATGGCTGTGCCAAATTTTTATACCTTCCAACATGTAAACAAATTTGCAGGGTGCTTATTTAGGAAGAGGGTCGGTAGGGGTTTTTATGCTTTTGAACTAATGAAATACAGTTATCATTGTTTTACTTTTTTTAAATACACGCCCACAAAAGAGGACGGAATGTTATAATCCCCTGGGTCCACAAAATAGTTCCATTTACTAAACATAAAAATGGCGTTTTTCAAAAGTTTGTTTAGTTCTTCAAGGGGAAACTTTTTCCCCCAGGTTCCTTTTACCCATTTACGAACTTAACCTGCCGCATGTTGTATTCTCCTGGGTCCAAGTGCAAGACTGAACTTTTAACACAAAATTGTTTCAATTACTTAACATAATACAAACGTTAAAAAATCTCCACCCTTACCATAGAAAATATATTTAAAATCAGCTTTTAATTTTATGGAGCAAATTGTTTTTAAAATCGACTTCCAAAAAATGTATTGAAAATTTAAAATAAAACTTTTGTTAAAATAGACTTTTCGTTTTCTTGTGGTACGGGCCCTCGTTTTTAAATTTTGGTTTAGTTCTTCACGGCGAAACTTTTTAAAACCATTTATGAATTTAACCTGCCTAGATCTATGAGACTAATTCGTGCTAAACTTCGGGAGTATAGCTCTATTATTTTGAACTGTATCGTGTACACAGACAGACGGGCATTCATAGAACATCTTAGAATCGATCACTGATAAATAATATATACTTTATGGGGTCCCTGACCGATATTTCGATGCGCCATACACGGTATACCTCAATTATGTGGTTGGAGGGTATAAAAAGGGAATTTCTTTTATTTTAACTATATTTATTATCATCTTTAGATATATAAGTCTCAATGTTCAAAGATTCCGTGAGTTATCCCGCAAAATCTATACCATGCGTCAAAGTGTATTAAAATCCGAACATGTTTGTTATAATGTCAAGGTACGCGGTGGTGAGGCAGCCAAATGGGGTGCTGTATTTGATACCAAACCCGGCGATGATATAGACGAAGGATTTTACTAAATTACATAAATTTCTTTTTGTATGAATATTATTAAAAAATTTCTTAACAATACGAAAATAAAAAAATGAAGTAAAATTAGTTTTGCATTTAATCATCATCATCAGTTGGTTCATATTCTGAACCCGAAGAGTCTCCAGCAAATACATCTTCTTCCTCGTCATCTGAGAGATCAAAATCATCACTACCACTATCATCATTTGCTTTTTTATTAGCATTTTTCTTAAGGTAGTATTTTTTATAGTTCTCTTGAATATTAACTACAATATAAGAGTAAAATTAACTATTGCAATGCAATAAAATCTCCAATTGTTATACATACTTACTTTTACGCGGATGTTCAAAGTTTTTAAAATGATCTGGATTTAATCTATAACATTTCCTACCATATTTACATTTAGGGGCATCCTTATCGGGTGAAGGCATATCGGGAACTTTATAGTCAACATCTCCAGGGTGAGCCATATCTACCCGATGTCTGGGATTTTGCCTGAAACCATTAAATATATAATGGGTTATATGTACTACACTAGGGATAGTGTACTAGCTTACTGACCTATAACATTGTTTGGCAAACTTGCATGATGGCCTATCCTCATTGTCATTGGTGCAATTGTTAGCTAAAACGCTATTTTTCACTGGTGATTCCTTTGTGTTATTCGGAGATTTGGATGTAGATGCTCCATCATCTTGATCATTTGTGGAGTTGTGAAATTCATTGTTAGTATTTTCAAATGATTCCTCCCCCTCATTGTTTATGTTAGAAGAGCCGCCAACAACACTTTCCATATTCATTTGTAGTGTTTGTAATAATAAAAACCAGTGAAGATAATAAAGCAAAAATAAAAATCAAACAATTGTTTTCATATAAGAATAAACAGAATTAAGGCGACAAGCAAAATTCGTAAGAAAGTGTGTAATCAGAACACGTCCGGCGCGATATTTTCCATACGATTTGACAGTTAAAGAAATTAATCGTTTTTTTTTAAATTCCGCTTTAAGTTAGCGGTTCAAGTTGACTTTACTCACATAGCTCCGATAGCTCTCAAAATGTCTCAGAATATGAGAATTTTTCTATAGAAAAAATGTCTCTGAATGTAAAAAATGTTCTATAAAAAATGTCTTAGAATTTTTCAATAGAAATAATGTGCTCGATTCTCGAATACGACTTCACCATTCACCGAATTTTTAAAAATTTTATATTCTTTCGAATTTTAAGATTTTAAAATTTTGTTCTTGTAACAATTAAAGATCTAGTTTAATAATTACAAAAAGAAATTTAAAAACCTAAAACCTCGAAAGAATATCAAATTTTTAAAAATTAGGTGAATGGTGAAATCGTATTCCAGAATCGAGCACAATGTCTCAAAATCCGAGAATTTTTCTGTAGAAAAATGTTTCAGAATACGAGAATTTCCCGATAGAAAAAGTCTTAAAATCTGAGAATCTTCCCAGATTCTGAGACATTTTATTCTATAGAAAAAATGTCTCAGAATCTAAGGATTTTTCTATAAAAAAATGTTTCAGAATTTTGCTATAGAAAAAAGTCTTATACGGTATTTACACCAACGAAAACAACTTGTTTTTAAATATTTTTTTGGTTTTTGGCAAAAACTATGTAGTTTTCAATTACAATTTAAAAACTGCGTTGCCAACCAAAACTAAACAAAAACTAGAGTTTTGGCTGTGTTCACTACACACAAAAAAAATCGAGGTAATATTACCTAAAATCATAGTATAACTTTATCGAAGTGCCAAGATAACATAGAGCCTACAAAGGTTTTAGACAATATTACTTAAAAGCCAAGGTAATTTTTAAAAAATGATATGTTCGAAAAATTAACTATGTTTTTAGGAAATATTCCAAACAAACTTTGTAAACTTTACAAAGTTCAGTAGAGTAAGAATTTATATATAAACTTATGTAATTTATCTAAATTATTTTGTTGATATGCAACCTTTAAATACTTTCCCCCACTAATAAATTAAAAAATTAGTAGAATTTATTATGCTTTATAATTTTTTATTTTTTTTTATTAAAAATTACAGTTGTTGATTTAGAGACATATTTTCTATAGAAATTTCTCAGATTCTGAGACATTTTTTCTCAGATTCTAAAATTTTTTCTATAGAAAAATTCTCAGAATCGGATTCTGAGACATCTGAGAATTTTTATATAGAAAAAATGTCTCAGAATTTGCGAATTTTTCTATAGAAAAAATGTCTCAGAATCTGAGAATTTTTCTATAGAAAAAATGTCTCAGAATCTTAGAATTTTTCTATAGAAAAAATGTCTCAGAATCTGAGAATTTTTCTATAGAAAAAAATGTCTCAGAATCTGAGAATTTTTCTATAGAAAAAATGTCTCAGAATCTGAGAATTTTTCTATAGAAAAAATGTCTCAGAATCTGAGAATTTTTCTATTGAAAAAATGTCTCAGAATCTGAGAATTTTTCTATAGAAAAAATGTCTCAGAATCTGAGAATTTTTCTATAGAAAAAATGTCTCAGAATCTGAGAATTTTTCTATAGAAAAAATGTCTCAGAAACTGAGAATTTTTCTATAGAAAAAATGTCTCAGAATCTGAGAATTTTTCTATAGAAAAAATGTCTCAGAATCTGAGAATTTTTCTATAGAAAAAATGTCTCAGAATCTGAGAATTTTTCTATAGAAAAAATGTCTCAGAATCTGAGAATTTTTCTATAGAAAAAATGTCTCAGAATCTGAGAATTTTTCTATAGAAAAAATGTCTCAGAATCTGAGAATTTTTCTATAGAAAAAATGTCTCAGAATCTGAGAATTTTTCTATAGAAAAAATGTCTCAGAATCTGAGAATTTTTCTATAGAAAAAATGTCTCAGAATCTGAGAATTTTTCTATAGAAAAAATGTCTCAGAATCTGAGAATTTTTCTATAGAAAAAATGTCTCAGAATCTGAGAATTTTTCTATAGAAAAAATGTCTCAGAATCTGAGAATTTTTCTATAGAAAAAATGTCTCAGAATCTGAGAATTTTTCTATAGAAAAAATGTCTCAGAATCTGAGAATTTTTCTATAGAAAAAATGTCTCAGAATCTGAGAATTTTTCTATAGAAAAAATGTCTCAGAATCTGAGAATTTTTCTATAGAAAAAATGTCTCAGAATCTGAGAATTTTTCTATAGAAAAAATGTCTCAGAATCTGAGAATTTTTCTAGAGAAAAAATGTCTCAGAATCTGAGAATTTTTCAATAGAAAATATGTCTCAGAATCTGAGAATTTTTCTATAGAAAAAAGTCTCAGAGTCTGAGAATTTTTTTATAGAAAAAATCAGAGAATTTTTCTATAGAAAAAATGTCTCAGAACTGAGAATTTTTCTAAAGAAAAAATGCCTCAGAATCTGAGAATTTTTCTATAGAAAAAATGTCTAAGAATCTGAGAATTTTTCTGTAGAAAAAATGTCTAAGAATCTGAGAATTTTTCTATAGAACAAATGTCTCAGAATCTGAGAATTTTTCTATAGAACAAATGTCTCAGAATCAGAGAATTTTTCTATAGAAAAAATGTCTCAGAATCAGAGAATTTTTCTAAAGAAAAAATGTCTCAGAATCTGAGAATTTTTGTATAGAAAAAATGTCTCAGAATCTGAGAATTTTTCTATAGAAAAAATGTCTCAGAATCTGAGAATTTTTCTATAGAAAAAATGTCTCAGAATCTGAGAATTTTTCTAGAGAAAAAATGTCTCAGAATCTGAGAATTTTTCAATAGAAAATATGTCTCAGAATCTGAGAATTTTTCTATAGAAAAAAGTCTCAGAGTCTGAGAATTTTTTTATAGAAAAAATCAGAGAATTTTTCTATAGAAAAAATGTCTCAGAACTGAGAATTTTTCTAAAGAAAAAATGCCTCAGAATCTGAGAATTTTTCTATAGAAAAAATGTCTAAGAATCTGAGAATTTTTCTGTAGAAAAAATGTCTAAGAATCTGAGAATTTTTCTATAGAACAAATGTCTCAGAATCTGAGAATTTTTCTATAGAACAAATGTCTCAGAATCAGAGAATTTTTCTATAGAAAAAATGTCTCAGAATCAGAGAATTTTTCTAAAGAAAAAATGTCTCAGAATCTGAGAATTTTTGTATAGAAAAAATGTCTCAGAATCTGAGAATTTTTGTATAGAAAAAATGTCTCAGAATGTGAGAAGGTTTCTATTGCCAAATGTATCAGAATTTGAGAATTTTTTCATAAAAAAATGTCTCAGAATCTGAGAATTTTTTCATAGAAAAAATGTCTCAGAATTTGAGAATTTTTCTATGGAACAAATGTCGCAGAATCTGAGAATTTTTATATAGAAAAAATTTCTCAGAATCTGAGAAAATATAGAAAAATTCTCAGATTCTGAGAAATTTTTTCTAAAGAAAAACTCTCAGATTCTGAGACATTTTTTCTATAGAAAAATTCTCAGATTCTGAGACATTTTTGCTATAGAGAAATTCTCAGATTCTGAGACATTCTTTCTATAGAAAAATTCTCAGATTCTGAGACATTTTTTCTACAGAAAAATTCTCAGATTCTGTGACATTTTTTCTATAGAAAAATTCTCAGATTCTGAAATATCATTTCTATAGAAAAATTCTCAGATTCTCAGAAATTCTTTTTGCAGAAAAATTCTCAATTTCTGATAAATTTTTTCTATAGAAAATCGCTCATTACAAAGCAAGTGCAAGGAGCAGTGGCATTTCTTTCAGTTTCTCTCTCCTCAAGGGTATTAATTCGACATTTCTGTATCAGAAGCTGAAACTGGTCCATTTTATACATGTTGGTGTTAACTTTTCGGGGATCAAATGGGATTCATTTTCCAATTCGATTGTTTTGATAGCCTTACAATCAATTTGCATTTTATCAATGTCACCATTCAATTGGCACATTTTTGGGCGTGGAATGTTCTTGTAAGCTGAAACTGGTAGCAAAATATGATCTATATTAAAAGACAGCATATAGAAATAATCGTTATATTTTTTTTTACCTTTAAGTAGCATCAAATATTTATAACAGATTCCTTTTTTCCAGTCTCCATATTTAATTTTGTTTTTTCGTCTTGTGTCGCAGTTTCAAGGTACATTTTTCGCTTTACCCGTTCTTCAAAATCGCTGCCAGTTTCAGATTAATTCGGATTAAATATGTATTTAGTTTCTAAAAATTGAATTTGCAAATTATTATTATCTACACTCAACCAAAAATCATTGTATTCCCAAAGAAAATCGTTGTAAGTTCAACAGAAATCATTGTTGATTTTGACCCTACAAATATTTATGTTGATTTCAATAAAAATTGTTGTCAGTTTTTGTAAAAGTTGATCAACTCGTTTTTTTGTAAATCAACTCGTATTTTTTGTAAACTCAACTCATATTTTTGTTGATATAAGAAATTTTATTAATATAAAAAAGCTTGTTGTTATTTGTAAATATTCTTTTATTAACTATAAATCACAATATTTTTTAGAATTATCACCGGTTTTTAAAGCTTTTATATTTAAACACGAGATTTTCACACACTCTTCGTTTATTTATGTTATGCACTCGTAAGCCATTCTCCAGTTTTCTAATGACACCAAATCAAAAACCTTGAAAAAAACAAAACAAAACAATTTATAATATAGTATGAATACATAAAGTAACCAATGTATTTTATTACTTACCAAATATTTACAGATCAGAATCTGATCATCAGATCCTATTTTTATTTATTTTTATAATATTAAATATTTTTATAAGAAACAAACACATAAAATAATTTTATAAGAGACAAACAAATTTCACATTGCAATGCATTGCTACCAACTTGATAATACAAAAATGAACGAACAGGGTTGTTTTTTCTTTTTTGGTTTTATCTATTGAATTCTGTATAAGCGTTGTAAAAAGTTGATTCAAATTTACTGATTATTCAACGATATCAACATTAATTTTTGTTGAATACGGCAATATTTTGTAAAACTTGATCTACAATGGGTTTACTAATTTTTCTACTAAGATATTTCTATGAGTGTAATAAGTCGTGGCTTTTAAATTTCATACAAAAATAATTCACCTATGCCAGCTTAGATAACATTACCTCGACGTTTTTTTTCTGTGTACTAGCTAATCATTCTGTGTGAATATTTTTTTCAGTTTTGTTTTGCTTAACTCGAATGTCAAAAATAAAATATTTGTTTTTTGTGAAATTATTATTCCAATCTGTTAAAAAAGTTAAGAAATATGCAATTTATTTTTTTTATTAATGTGTAAGTTTATAAAATAATTAATTTGATTTGACAAACAAAAACTCTATTTATTCGGTGTAATACTATGTTTAGACCAAACAAAAACTAACTTCTTTTTGGCCAAAACTGATTTTTGAAAACCAAACCATTTACACCGAATAAATAGAGTTTTTGTTTGTCAAATCAAATTAATTATTTTATAAACTCACCAAAAAACACAAAATAACAATAGCCACACATTAATAAAAAAAATAAATTGCATATTTATTAACTTTTTTAACAGATTGGAATAATAATTTCAAAAAAAAACAAATATTTTATTTTTGACATTCGAGTTAAGCAAAACAAAACTGAAAAAAATATTCACACAGAATGATTAGCTAGTAGTGAACACAGCCAAAACTCTACTTTTTGTTTAGTTTTGGTTGGCAACGCAGTTTTTAAATTGTATGGGAAAACTACATAGTTTTTGCCAAAAACCAAAAAAATATTCAAAAACAAGTTGTTTTCGTTGGTGTAAATACCGTATTAATGGTTTGGTTTTCAAAAATCAGTTTTGGCCAAAAAGAAGTTAGTTTTTGTTTGGTCTAAACATAGTATTAGACAATTTTAAAATACATTTGGACAATTTTAAAATATATTTGGACAATTTTAAAATACATTTGACAATTTTTGGAATTTGGACAATTTTAAAATACATTTGGAAATTTTAAAATACAATTAGAAATGGTGTAGGCCAGAGCTTCGAAGAATTAAATCCTTTTCGAATGAATTCTCAAAAAAATCCATTCAATTTTCATAGTCAGTGAATGCATTCGATTTCATAAATCAACATTGAATGCAGTCCTTAAAATTCATTCGATTGAATGAACAAAAATAAATGCATTCGATTTCTTGTTCATTAGATTTAGAAAAATCGAATGTATTCGATTTTTTTATCATTCCACTGCGAATGCAATCGATTTTTTAAATATATAGACCAAAACGGAGCCAAATTTTTGTCCATAGTATCGCCTACTCTTTTTACATATGATGACCCTAATGGGCTCTAATTTTGAATCCAAAAAAATTGGTGTTCCCGAAAATTTTAAAAATGCACATATTAACTGCCTATACGACAAAAAAGTGTGAAGAGTGTTAGCCGTACTATGGACAAAAAATTGGCTCCGTTTTGTTCTATCTTGGTTAGTTTTTTAAAGTTTTTTATGCAATGAAAGAATAAGCCATTCGATTTTTCAAATTGAATGAAAAGAAAATCGATTGCATTCGCAAGTGAATGCATTCAATTTTTAAAAGTGGAATGAAAAAAATCGAATGCATTCGATTTTTGAAAGTCGAATGTGAATTCATTCAATTCTAAAGTGAATTCATTCAATTCGCTAAAATGTGTTTGGGGAATGCAATCACTAAATTTTCACTCAGAATGACAAATCGAATTATGGAATGAAATCCTTCGAAGCTCTGGTGCACAGACTAAATACCACAGTACAGACTAGTATGCAAACACTGGTGCTAATTGCGTACTTTCCAATATGGTGGTATGGTTTTTAGTACAGAATGATCATCGCTGCCTAGTATATGTGTGCCTGTACGTGTGAGCTTTTGTGCATGTATTTATGATGTTTGTTTACGTTTTGTATGAAACGTCAAAAGTTACACCGTGTGCTGTCACTAATACTTACACCCATCAGATGCAACTCTGTGATACTACTACTCATGTACTGTGCTAAATACAGACTCGACAGTAGAGTCACAGACTAAATACAGACTCGACAGTAGAGTTTTATAAGAAAAAATGGGGAAAAACTAAGCGATTTTAGGAGAAAACACAGCGGTTTTTAGTCCGTTTAACGCTAACATGGCAACACTTTCTACGATTTAGGAGTGAGTGAAACAACAAAAACCGACCTGGCATCCATTTTTCTAATGGCGCGTTATATCAGCTTTCTCTTTCTAACCTAATTCGTAGAATAATTTGAAAATATTAACCATATGGTTAAAGAATACTTTTTTGACACCTGTCACTTATGTCGAGTCTGTATTAGTCTGTGGTAGAGTTTTATAAGAAAAAATGGGGAAAAACTAAGCGATTTTAGGAGAAAACACAGCGGTTTTTAGTCCGTTTTACGCTAGCATGGCAACACTTTCTACGACTTAGGAGTGAGTGAAACAACAAAAACCGATCTGGCATCCATTTTTCTTATGTCGCGTTATATTAGCTTTCTCTTTCTAACCTAATTCGTAGAATAATTTGAAAACATTAACCATATGGTTAAAAAATACTTTTTTGACAGCTGTCATATATTTCGAGTCTGTATTAGTCTGTGCTCTGGTGTAGGCCCTCCTGTGTGCACCGTGCCGTGCCTGTTCTGTTTAAACTCTAATGCAACCTATAAATCGCTAGTTTTAAAAAAAAAAACGCTTCTATAATAACGGAACAACGGAGCCACAGACTAATACAGACTCGACATAAGTGACAGATGTCAAAAAAGTAGTCTTGAACCATATGGTTAATGTTTTCAAATTATTCTACGAATTAGGTTAGAAAGAGAAAGCTAATATAACGCGCCATTAGAAAAATGGATGCCAGATCGGTTTTTGTTGTTTCACTCACTCCTAAGTCGTAGAAAGTGTTGCCTTGTTAGCGTAAAACGGACTAAAAACCGCTGTGTTTTCTCCTAAAATCGCTTAGTTTTTCCCCATTTTTTCTTATAAAACTCTACTGTCGAGTCTGTATTTAGTCTGTGACGGAGCCATCTAGTGTTAAAAAAAAAATTATCTACGTCTTTTGTGGCAACTCTGTAATAAAATAACAAAAGAAAATAAAAAAAATAAATATACATTTTTCATCCATCATTCGAATTACAAGTGTTTTCTAATAAATAAATTGCAAAAATTTGATCAGATCTAATTAATAAATTGTAAGCTTTTTCTCGATAAAATACCATTTGCAATTAATGATAAGATATTTACCAAAACTTTTTTAGATTTATAGATTGACCTCATAATCGATAAACAAATAATTTTATCACGTAAAAAAAAGAAACAAAAGAAGTAAGGTGATAATAAAATTAAGAAAACACCATGAATTTGGTGGATCACAATCCGTACGGCAATGGCCTGCTATATGTGGGTTTTAATCAAGATCAAGGTTTGTTGTGGAATTTTTGCAGCAATAAGAAAAAGAATTTAAGTTTTTATTTTCAAGGCTGTTTCGCTTGCGCTACTGATTCGGGATTCCGAGTTTTCAACAGTGATCCATTAAAGGAAAAAGAACGTCAGTACTATCCAGAGGGTGGTTTAAGTTATGTGGAGATGTTATTCCGTTGTAATTATTTAGCTGTAGTTGGTGGTGGCATACGTCCATTGTATCCACCAAATAAACTCATCATATGGGATGATTTAAAAAAAGCTCCAGCTATTTCTTTGGATTTCAATCAACCCGTTAAAGCTGTTCGTTTAAGGCGTGATCGCATTGTTGTTGTTTTTTCGGGATTCATTAAGGTGTTTACATTTACACAACAACCACGTCAATTGCATGTTTTTGAAACTAATGCTAATCCACATGGACTGTGTGTTTTGTGTCCTCATAGCAATAAAAGTTTGTTAGCCTTTCCAGCCCGTCGTACTGGACATGTACAGGTTAGTTTAATATTAAGGGCTAGTAATGCAACTCTGATGTTAGCAAACCAAATTTTAGAGCACGTTGTCTTCTGATTTTAAATAATAATTATGACAACCACTTAAAAATCTTTTTTTTTTGGACAATCAGGTCAAAAAAGTACAATAAGCCCGTTGAAACAACCTTGCAGGAAAAGGAATACCGGCCGATCCAAATCACCTACCCCGTGACTGTTGCAAACATATCACTAAAATGTCATGAAATGTTTAGCACGTGACAGGGGAAAATTGGACTTATTACTAAACTTTCTAAAAATAATTATCTCGTGACCGGAAATAATAGGACATATAAAAACTTTCTAAATCCAATATAATTTCCAAAATTTTCTAATAATATTTTTTTGAGTAAAGAATTTCATTAAAAATTAATTTTAGAAAAAAAGTCCTGAACATTTTTGTACACTTTTTAATCATTTTGGAGAAAACATTTTTTTTTAATTTCTTTTTATAAGTTTTGATTTTTGAAAATTTTCCATATGAGTGTTTCGTTGCCCCTTATGCCACCAAACTAACAGGATTATTGTGCTCGATTCTGCAATACGATTTTACCTTTTTCCTAATTTTTTAAAATTTGATATTCTTTAAAATTTTAAGATTTTTTAATTTGTTTTTATAATTATTAAAGATTCTACCTGGATCTTTAATTGTTACAAGTAAAAAAAAATAAAATCATAAAATTCGAAAGAATAATTTTAAAAATTATGTGAAAGGTGAAATCGTATTCCAGAATCGAGTACTTTATGTTATAAGGTCTATTCGATTTCCTTACTACAGTCTACTAATTTTACTACAGCTGGAAATTTTCAATACAAAAAGTAAACAAAATTTCTGTTCGTTTACCTTACTAAAATCTAATAATTTTTACTACATTTGAAAATTTCCAGTTGTAGTAAAAACAGTAAGAAATTTGGGTAAACAAACAGACCTAAAACTTTCCAGTTGTAGTAAAAAATAGTAAGAAATTTGGGTAATCGAATAGATAATAAACGGTTTAAAATTTTGAAAAAAAATGAAGTCCTGAAAAGTTTTTAAAAAATAAGTCCCAGACATTTTATATTATTTTGTATAAGCTAATCGGACCTATGGATCTTTTAATGTAAATAAAAATTCATCTAATTTACATGTTTTTTCTCGACGTTTCGTCAATTATTTGTTGACTTTCTCAAGAGACATCTATTTAAAATATAAAACATAATGTTAAAACAATAATATCACACCAATTACAAATTTCATTTACTTACAGTAACATAAATTTCCTTCTAATTACATTTAAATTAATTATTTTTTATATATGTTTAACATAAAACAAAAAAAAAAAAACATAAAACATTCAACATAAATTTAATTAATAAACACGGCTTAAAATATAATATCACAGTAATTTTATTGTATGGCAACACTATAACTAGAGTTGATCTTGTTGGTATCTTCCTTCAAATTCATTGTTTTGGTTATATTTTTCTGTATTCTTAGGCTTTCCACTGTGTACCTCTTTCTCTCGTTGTTTATTTTATCCAACACTTCAATGTTTTCAAAATCAGCTGTGTTTTGTATTTTTTTTTATGTGCATAGCTAATGCACAATTTTGTTTTGTTATTTTTAATTTTCGGGCACAAATGTACATTTTTAGCATTTTTTTTGCGTTTTGGAGTAAAAAATTCATTCAAAATGATTTTAGGAAAAAAAATTAAAAAAATATTTTGAAGTCTCAAAAATTTTTTTTGAATAGTTTTTTTTATTGTTTTTGAGTAAAAAATTTCAGCAAAATTTCTTAAAAAAAAATGTTAAAAAATTGTTCAAAAATGTTGTAAAACTTTTTAAAAATGTTGATAAATTTGAACACAAAGTTTTGGTATTTTTTTGCGTCCGAAATAAAAATGTTTATTAAAAATGCTCTTAGAAAAAAATTACCGAAAAAATTTGTTTAATTTTCCTAGACGCAGCCACAAAAATTTTTTCGCATTCTTTTTTTTGCGTTTTGGAGAAAACAAATCATTAAAATAAAAATGCTTTGAACAATTTTTTTTTTGAAAAAGTCCCGAAATTTTTTTTAAATTCTTATTTTTTTTTTGTTTTGGAGTAAAAATTTAAAAAATTTTTTAACAAAGTTGTTTTTTTTTTTTTAGTTAGTTACAAAAATGTTTTCTGAATTTTTTTAGGTTTTGGAGTAAAACGATCTATATAATTTTTTTAGGAACAACTTTTTTTTTGACAAATCCCGATATTTTTTTTTTTGCGTATTGGCTTAAACAATTTTAACAAAAATGGTTTTAGGAAAACAATTTTCGAAGTTTAAAAAAGTTGTTTATGTTTTAAGGCTCATTTAGTCATGATGTAACGTGATTTAGAAATAAGAAAAGCTGGGAAGTATTGAGTATTGCTTAACTAACAAGGGAAGTCTCCCTAGTGTCACCCGCGGATCTTTATGGAATTGGTTTTATTTTGTATAGCAGAAAAAATAAAGGGACACGTATTTTTTTTAGGGGCCTAAATTCATATTTAGGGGATAAAAAGGAGGGGGAAGACAAGGCCATTTTTTAGTTTTTTTTTGTTTATCTCCTATATTATGCAAGGAAACCTAGTCATGTTACATACCAAATGAAAGGTCTTTGGAAAACCTATCTACGTGTGCTAAGAACGTTTCCAAACATGCACAACTTTTCGTCATATTGAGTATAAAACCAAAATTTTAGAACGTTTTTGTTAATAAGTCGAAAAATATTAACTTCTTTGGCCCGTTGTTGTTTTTAATACCTTTATTCTGATAGCACACATGCCTATATTAATTTTGTTTAAATAGGCGTAAATCGCAAAAAATTGAAAAAGGTCAATTTCCCCCCATACAAATCGATCCCCCTAAAAATGAGTTTGGGCCACTAAAAAAAATACGTGTCGAATTAATTTTCGTTCTTAACAACATATCAAAATTTCATGAAGATCGGAGGGTGACACCAGGAAGACTTCCCTTGTAAGTAGATTCGAAATTCAAGAATTTACGTACTTTCAGTTAGTATAATTCGCTACGTGTATATTTTCGACAGTAAAAACTTTGGCACTGACAATTATACTCGCTTAAAGTACTAAAAGTAAGGGGAAGTACCCCAACCGTTGTTGTGTCTCGGTTTATCGGCCATATCGGGAATTAAGAGTACAAAATTGGGATTTTTTAGTTTTTTTTTGATTTTTAAGCTATTTATTCTTGAGAAATTATATATATTTTTTAATGGGAATAAAAGATTTTTAAATACTTAACCATAAACATAACCTTTTAAAACTTTAGCTTCGTTAAAAATTTTGTTCACGAAAATGTGTAAGTTTTGAAGAATTTTATATGAAGATATAGACTTAAGATATCCATATAAATATAAAAATAACCTTTTTTAAATTTAAGTTGACACGTATTTTTGCTCTGGACGATATGTCAATTTTTTCATAAGGTGTCAGTGAAATTTTTAAACACGTATATGACCGATAAGTCGAGACACCGCAAATCTGTGAATAGCGGGGTTGAGTTGAGTTGAGGGTGGGTTGTACAAGCCTAAAAATAAGTAAATTTTCTAGGCAAGTCCATGGCGCTCAGACTTAAAATAGTCCATTGTACCGTACCCTGAAAAGAAAGATTAAGTAAGGGTGATAAAAGGTTGAGAAGAAAAAGAAAGAAAAGTGCTTGTTCAGAATTTCTCAGTTGCTTTCACAAACTTGAGAAAATCAGACAAGGGAAGTCCATGGACCGTGTCCATAGACAGAATATCAGAACCCAATATCCGCAGTCTAGCCCTTGAGAACGCTGGACAACAACAGACGTAATGTTCAGTTGTGTCATCATCCTCAAGACAAGTCACGCATAATGGGTCTGATAAAACACCTAATCTCGTCATATAACGAGAACAGGCATTGTGTTCCGTAATTAAGCCAGTAAGTCTGCGACAGTCTATTCTACTGAGGCTGAGTAGATAGTTAGTCACTTTCTTGTCTGGCTTAATCACAAAACGTTTGGTATTCTTGCATGCCAACTCATTTGACCATCTTTTCATGAAAGTTTCTTTCATATGAGAGTTGATCCAACGCATCAGCCATGTCAAGCCAATACCAATTTGAGGTTCCGGATTGTAAGGAATTGTATCAGAGCCAAGATTTGCCAAAGAGTCGGGGTACTTCCCTCGTTAATTAAAGGTGTGTTTATATCATCCCACCGAGTCTTTGGATATAAAAAAGTAAAATATTACCAACGTCTTAATACTGCCAAAAAATCATAAACAAAATCAGAAATTTTTAAAAAACAGCTGTTTGTATGAAAATCTAATAACACACAGCCATTTTTGAAATATTTCATAAAATCAAAAGTCTTATTGGACTGTCAACAAAATCATATAACACAAGATTTTTTGACAAGTCTTAAGGTACCTACAGACGACGCAATATTATGTACAATTTTCAATTATATTGATGGTGTGTGGGTAAGATTGACCATTGTACAATCGTCAATATTACCCACACACCATCAATACAATTGAATATTGTACATAATATTGCGTCGTCTGTAGGTACCTTAAATACTCAGTGGAATGATGTAAACATAGCTTGATAACCAACACTCAATACTTCCCAGCTTTGCTTATTGCTTCATCTCGTTACATTAATACTAAATAAGCCTTCAGAGCAAAAACTTTAAGTTCTAACACCAAAACTTTTCTGTAGTTTTTTTTGTTTGGTTTTTGAGTAAAAAGTTTTATTAAAAGTTCTTTTGGGAAACCCAATTTTAAAAATTTCCAAAGTTTTTTAAAAAAAAGTTTTTTGAGGTGTTTTGTATTTCTTATACCATATCTAATTCCTAATGATTTTCTGCATCATACGAAGGATTTGTCTATGTTTAGAAGAATACACAATTTTTGCATAAAAAGAGTTGACTAAATTGGTTAAAAAAATATTAGCAAAACTTATGTGAATTAAATTTCCTTATCACGTTCAATGAATCCATATTTAAATTCATATCTTTTAATTTCTTTTATTTTAGATTGTTGATTTGGGAAACACAGAACGTGCTCCATTAGAAGTCGTTGCTCATGAAGCTAATATTTGTTGCATTGCTTTCAATTTACAAGGTACACGTTTAGCTACAGCCAGTGAAAAGGGAACACTTATTCGCATCTTTGATACTGAGACGGGTAAAAAAGTAAATGAACTAAGACGTGGCAGCAATCAAGCGACTATATATTGTATCAATTTCAATCATACATCTACCATGTTGGTAGTTTCATCGGATCATGGTACTATACATGTATTCAATTTGGATGATAGCAAAGCCAAAGAATCATCATTGCCGATAGTACCGAAATACTTTTCCAGTCAATGGAGTTTTGTAAAATTTTCCATACCCAAGGAGCCACCATGTATTTGTGCTTTTGGTTCGGATCCTAATTCGGTTATAGGTATTTGTGAAATAATAACCACTATTTAATCAAATATATCTAACGAAATTACTATTTATTTTAGCAATCTGTGCTGATGGGCATTACTATAAATTCCTTTTCAATAACAAAGGCGAGTGTAGCCGTGATGTTTGTACTCAGTTCTTGGAATTGACTGACGATGACTAAGATGTAACATGTTTAACTAAGTTTTCTTTCCTATACTTTTGGATAGTTGTATCCTTTCTCGTTTTTTGTGATGTCGCTTAAGTTTTCTAATTTTGGACGTTTCCTTTCAACATTTTTCATTAAAATATATATTTCTCTTTAACTAATATTACAATTTTAAATGAAAAACAGTACATTTAAGAAATGGAATCATGTTTTTAAAGAACACAAAAATACGTGTTGATTATTGCTTTATATTTGGAAAATTAAAAAAAAATATAATTGAAAATATATTAGAGTATAAAACAAAGTTTGAATTTTTAATTAGATGAAATTGGATTTTGGGTCATATTAAAAAATACAAAAAATAGTACTTACAAATGGGGAAAAGCCCCATTATTAAGTTAAATTTTTTTTTTCAAAAGTAAATACTTTGGGGGTTATTCATAATACTTAAAGTAGGGTTATTTGGCAAATATTATGTCTATTCGATTACCTTACTACAATCTACTATTTTTTACTCATTTTACTACAGCTGGAAATTTTTAATACAAAAAGTAAACAAGACTTTCCAGTTGTAGTAAAAAATAGTAAGAAATTTGGGTAATCGAATAGACCTATTATGTCTATTCGATTACCCAAAATTCAAACTATTTTTACTACAACTGGAAAATTTTGTTTACTTTTTGTATTGAAAATTTCCAGCTGTAGCAAAAATAGTAAAAAATAGTAGATTGTAGTAGGGAAATCGAACGGACCTATTTATGTAATATCAGTCAAAAAAAACCTACATTAGATTTAATTTACTCATGAACAGCCCAGTATTTTTATTCGTTTTTTCATTTTTCATACATACTAAAGCTAAGTAAGTTGTTCACCGGTGAAAAAAAATGTTTCGAAACATCAATTAATTTGTAGCGAAAATTTGACAGTCATATGTTTGGTTATGTTTTGCGCATCAGAATACATAAAAGAACTTTAAATAATATTTTTTGGTAAGTTATGTGATATTATTAATGTTTACAGTCCCAAACACTTATAATTACTTCATTTTACATCTGAATGTAAAATTTCACCGCTTTTTAAATGGTCTGTACAATTTAAAAAAATGTTGCTTATAGTGTTGATGCGTATTGATGCAACATATACCGGGTTAGGGGGGCCCCCGTAGGCTAGGTGGTAGCGTGCTAGCCTTTCAACGTGGTGGTCGTGGGTTCGATTCCCACCAGAACCCTTGGTTTTTTCGCTACAACGAGACGACGGTCATTGTTACCAGTTCTCGGTTAGGTTGAATTTATTAAAAATGAGTTGTAAATAAATAGAAAGAATAAATAATTGATCATGTGATCAAAACTATTATATTATATTACTATGTACCGGGTTATTTTGCCGGTTTTTCACCAGTGAACAGAATACCTCTTCAGCGAAATTTTTACGCTTTTGTAAAGCCAGTGTGAAATTTATGTTTTTTTTATATGGAGTTTGACAGATTTTCACGTGAAAACCGAGCAACTTACCCACCTTAAATGAGAACGCTTTGCGAATTACGCTTTCCACTTCAATTGTGATTGATCTCTTATAAAACTCGGCAAAGCTTAATTAAACGTTTTTTTAATTGTCAACACTGGTCAAATCTGTTATCAAATCACTTTGCTTTGCACTCACTGTTGCCAATTTGGTGTTTTTCCCGCTAAAACTAGCGTTTTTATTTTGCGTCTAGCGGGAAAAAAAGTGATTTAGCGGGCAGCGGGAAATCTGGCGATTTTTACCAGCCGCAACTTAACAATAAAAAAATTAAAATTTTCCACACTTGATTTTTTTGTTTGGATAGGTTAGATGAGTGGACTTGTAAAGCGACCTGTCAAAAATTTTTTACTCAATGTGACAATAAGTTGTCCATGTTTGGACACGTTTTTTCCGACTTGGATAGGTTTTTCAAAGACCTTTAATTTTATATGCAGCATGACTAGGTTTCTTTGCATAAGGTGGGAGATAAGCGAAAAAAAAACTAAAAAATTACTGTTGCTTTCCCCCGAAACATGAATTTGGACCGCTTGAGAAAATACTTTTCAATTTATTTTTTCTGCTCTACAAAATAAAACCAATTCCATAAAGATCCGCGGGAGACACTAGGGAGACTTCCCTTTTTAGTGTTTGCCAAACATTCACAGCATTTCGCCATATTGAGTTAAGTAGCAAAACTTTAGGGCATTTTTGTTAATCAGTCGAAAATATTAACTTGTTTTGGCATGTTGTTAACACCAAGAGATATTTTTTTTAAATACCTTTGAGCCTGGGCCGCTGAAAATAATACGTGTAGAATTAATTTTCGTTCTGAACAATATCTCCAAATTTTACGAAGATTGGAGTGAACCAGGGAGACCTCCTTTGTAAGTCTAATTTAACTTGTTTTCTTGTTTTTCCTACATAAATATTTGTTTTTAATATTCGCTTTCGGCCGAATAGTAACAATTTTTCCGAATATTTGGTTATGGCCAAAACAGTTGTATTCGATTCTGTAATATTTAAACTGGCTTTGTTAAAAAACTGTCGTTTTATAACATTTAGGCTGGATTACTCAATGCTCCGTTATAAAATAACTCTCCGTTAAATTTAACTTTTTCATACAAATTTTGACACAAGGCCCCGTTAAAAATCGGTAGTTAGCAGCTAACTTTTCGTTGAGTAATCCGCCCTTAAACTGTTTTAATAGCTAATACATACATTATTAAAAAAAAAACGTTAAATTTTTTCAAAAAACCGTTATATTTTTTCAAAAAAAACCGTTACATTTGTAATTTCATGATATTTAGCTATTAAATAGCTAAATTTATTTTCTGTTTTTGAATCTGGTGTTTTCTGGAGATTTTTTTTCCTGATTTAGCGGGTTTTTGTCAAAAAAAGTTGGCATCAGTGTTTGTACTTAATAGAAAAAGAAGCATCATTTGACAGCCGCATATTTGCAGACGTGTTTATTTGTGAAAAAAAAAATAAATTGATGAATTCTATAAAACAAAAAATGCTTAATATTCAAACTCATATGGTAAATATGATTGAATTTAGTTATTTTAACAATTAATACTATCATTTTTTAAACTAGGACTTTGTTGGTCAACACAAGGCTGAAAAGTATTCACGGTTTATAATAACCCTGTTCGGCATAGTGGGTCTCATTTGGGGAGCCATCATACAACAATTTTCACAAACTGTGTACATATTGGGAGCTGGATTTATTTTAGCCTCTTTGGTACGTTCGACAGGATAATGTAAATTATTGAGTATTAAAACTTATTTCATTTTTATTTTGTCTTGCAGTTGACCATTCCTCCTTGGCCTATGTTCAGACGTAATCCCTTGAACTGGCAAAAACCTCGTCCAGAACCCTCACAACCAGGCAATGGAAATGGCCAAGACGAAGGCAAACAAAAGAAAAAGAAGTAATGTAATTGTAAAGCTAATCATTCCCAATTTTCTCAAAATAACATTTAAAAATAAATTAACTTAAGAATGAAAAACTATTTTTTATTTTTAATCACTCATATGGGTCTTCGATATGATTTCAATTCATTGTGATCATAATATTTATGTATTAAATCATACATATTAGCGAAAAAATACATTAAATTATCATATTGGCCATTATACGAAGCCTCAGCTTCATAATTATCTTCACATTCATTGACTAAGCGAGCAGTTTTATAAAATCCTTCGCCCATTTCTAGATTTTCTAAGCCTCGATAGTGTTTATTTAAACCCCAGGCATTAACATGTACTTCCAGTAAAAACTCATGTATAGCTTCTATGGTCGCTAAATACCAGCGAGGACTGCCTTTCTGATGACGCCAAAATTGTGAGCATCTATTTTGTAAAACTACAGGTTTCAAAGATTTTACTCTGTCGTCTTTATAAATGCCTCGACTCTGATTCCAAGTACTGTCTATAAAAACAGCCTTTTTTATGGGTAAATTATGATAGGTATATTGCTTAATTTCTTCCGTTTGTTGTTCCAAGTCGTCCCCAACAATTTCCTCAACCCGTCTTCTTAATAGCGTTCCAACATTATGGCCTTTAGGGAAACCAAAGTTATTTTCTTTACACAGCCTGACATTACGCTCAAACAATTGAGCCACAGTAACACTATCTACACTGGGAAATATCAAAACTACATCATCTTCCTTTGTATAATCCGGTATATCTGGGTAGGTGTAGATATTAACTTGTTCTTGTGCCAAAACGGCGGCATGTATGGCTGTACTTTTGCCATCAATTTCTTTTTTGTGTTTGATGATGTCAATTTTAAGGGGGATTTTTACCTTTGGAATAAGTTCACCCAAATTTCCAACGGGTATGTAGCAATTATAGCAAAAGAATTTTCTTGACCGATTGCATTGAGAACAATCAAATCTTCCTTGTATTGTGTCAAGCACTGTATGATCAGCTAAACGCATATTAACGAATGGATATTTTCGAGGGCGTGCAGCAACTTCAACCGGATGGGTCATATTGCAATTTGCTATCTGTTGGAGTTTTTCAAACACCTTAACGCAATATTTTCCACAAATAATTTTTCATTTATTAGAAAATTTGTAAAAAGTTGACTGTTGTCACCACAAAAATCATACACAGTTCACTCACGTTTATTTAAACAGCTGTTCAAAACAACTAACTAAACACAGGGCGGCTCATGTTTATATAATTTAAAATAAATAACGTATAATTTAAAAATAATGACCGTTACAATTTCCTCAACACTAGGGGTACTCACGATCTTTGGCATTTAAGTGTCAAACGTTGCAAAATTGCCAAACGTCAAATAATTTTACTACACGAAAAAAAATCTTGAGCTAGCGCTGGCTAGCGCTTAATAAAATTCACGGTTTTAATTTTTTTTTTAAATTTGTGAAAAATAGTAATAAATTAGAAAGTTGTTGCTTATTTCTGTTTAAACTTTGCGTAATAATGGAAAAAACCCGTTAAAAAGGAGAATATTACCACGTACTCGGTAAAGATTTTTTACGTGTAGTAAAATTATTTGACGTTTGGCTATTTTGCCATTTACCAGACTAATTTGCTCGTGACTGTGAAAAACCGTAATGCTTTAAACTTTAAAAAAGCAGTAAAAATTAAAAAAATACATACTGTTCCATTATTAGTTCACAGTAAAAAGTTTTGGGTTATATAGCCCAGGAAAATAAGGAGTCATCTGCGGAAAATCGGATAGGTTTTCAGAAAATTTGCACAGATCTTAGTTTTGGCAATCTAAATAAGGGGAAAAAAGTCCCAAGAAATCACCCGTGTCCTTGCTGAGATATTGAGGTCAAAGTTCACAAAAACCGGGTTTTTTTTACAGTTTTTTGCTAAAATCTCGCTTGATATGCATCATGCGCTTTAAGAGTCCATTACAAAATTTGTAGAATATAAAATTATCTACAATATGTTTTTTAATACTTTTTTCGTATCTCTCGCCGTTTCACATTGGTTCCAAATCAAAATCTAGCTGGACAAAAGTCCAAAAATTAGTGTCCTTAAAATTGGGAATTAATAGTGCTAGGGGCAAGCTAAGGGTGTGTTCTGATCAAACTAATAACCATTTTTTGGAATTAGGTCTTTAACTTTGTTAAATATGCGAATGAAATAACATTTTTGGTATCCAATATTTAAAAAAATAATATATGTATATATAAGTGTTCAACTACTAACATCATATTATCCATGTTACATCAATGGTTTCAAAATGGTTTATGTACAAGAAAGCTACATATTTATACTTATTCTGGACAATAATAAGAAATTTATTATCGATCTTCTTCTTACATTTTTTGTACTTTAAAGTATGGTCAATAATAACAATATTTTTGAGGACTTATGAAACTTCCGCAGCTTGCCAAAACCGAATCCAGGCATATCATGTCGAATTACTACATACAACTTATAGGTAATTTATTACAGAACGTTGTCATGCAGACATTTCTTGCAGGTTTTTGCAGGTTTAAAATTAATCACAGTTTATATGAAAATAGATTTTCGCCTAAATTTTTCTTTCTAAATAAAGTATTGAATTTTTGTAAGTTTTTAATAACTTTTAAGTATTAAAATTATGCTTAGCTTAAATAAAGCATTAAATGTGATGTTTCCTATTAAACCGCGGCCAATTACACACTTCTACTAAATTCAAAAATGTCCGTCCGTCTGTCCGTCTGTAGAGGACACGATACAGTCCAAAATAAAAGAGCTAGACTTCCGAAGTTTGGCACGAATATGTCTTATATTACTCGGCAGGTTAAGTTTGGAAATGGATAAAATCGGACCAAGGGGAAAAAAGTTCCCCTTGAAGAACTAAACCAACCTAATAAAAATCGCATTTTTTGCAGGGTTTTTTGTACTTTTGCTAAGCAAATGCAACATTCTTCTCTCTGATGAAGTTCGAAATCGCAAGGGGAAGGTGCTCCCTAACGTCTCCCACCAACCCCCCCCCCCCAAAAAAACGCCCCTGGATTTTTTTTATATTGTTTTTTTTTTTACATTTTGGAGGGTATCAACACTCCCACTGTTTTTTTATTTATTTTTTACATTTTGGAGGGTATAAAAGATTCGGCATAGCTGAATTTACCGCTCTCACGTGTTTTTTTCAATTACACTTCTCGACAAAAAAATTTTTTTTTTTTTTAGAGATTACAAAACTTTCAAAAAATATGTTTTTGCATTTCATATTTCTGTTCTGCACATAAACCATTTTTGTCATTAATGAATTACTGAAATTAGAAAAAAAAATAAAAAGTTGTCGATTAGTGTAATCGACTTAGAAAAATTTAAACATGTTTTTTGAACTCAGCGACCCCAAAAACATATAAAACGATGATAAAATAATTTTGTCCAGCTAGATTTGGACTTGGAACCACTGTGCGACGGTGATTTAATATATACAATTTTTGCTTTAAAAGAGTTATTTTTGTTGGAAAACAGATTTCGGACCTTCATAATAGTACTTCTCATATAACTTGGGAAATATATCAAATATTATATCTGGTTTGATGTTTGATTAACCAACGATGATTCTCTAAAGTCTGCTGAAGATTCCTTAGTGGGGATGAAACTGATCAGTACAGACATACTACTATGAGATAGTAACTTTTTTAAAGCAATAAATTAAAAATACTCTATTATGACAATATCATAAATAGAAATATTTTTGGGCCTCGAACTAGAATAAAACTCTAATCGAATATATATACATATATAAAGGTCGAATAAATACATTTTATTTTTATGTACCTTTTGGTACTAAAAATAAAAAACAACATTTAAAATACTTTAAAGTTATATTTATTATGTATTTTTTTATTAATAATCTTTTGAATATTACATATTGAGCTAACATATTTCAAGCGGGTTGGCATACCCCAACTTTGACTTGCTCTAGACCAAAAAGTAATGAAGTTATGAGGCTGAAATTTCAGGGAATTGTTACCCATATATCTGTTAATATACTGTGAATATACTGTATTTCATCCAAATTGGACTACACGCCAAAAACTATTTTTTGCCGCGGTTACTATAGGGCTGTCTCACTGTGCAACGTGCTGACTTACCGCCCATTTAATTTAGAGGCCCGTTCTTCAAAATGACTCCTAGGGAGTAACTAGTATTTAAGTTAGTTTTGTAAGATTTATACACTTATTGTTAGGCCAAGAATAGGCAGATTCAATAATCCAGATAATAAAGTATTTAACTCTTAAAGCGTATGGCGCATATCAAGCGAGATATTAGCAAAAAAATGTAAAAAACCCGGTTTTTGTGAACTTTGACCTCAATATCTCAGCAAGGACACGGGTGATTTCTTGGGACTTTTTTTCCCCTATTTAGATTGCCAAAACTAAGATCTGTGCAAATTTTTAGATGACCCCTTATTTTCCTGGGCTATATAGTAAAAACATTTTATGCAATCGAAAAGCAATAAAGTATGATTGGAACGTAAACCTTTATATAAAAAAAATTAATTTTTTAAATAAATTTTGTATACTAAAAGTCCAATATTTTAAAAAAACTGTTACTAACACTTATAAAATTTGCAAACACCTTAATATGTTGCAAGTGTAGTACAGATTGGTAATATTCTTTACATTTTTGGGGTCCATTAGTTGTTGCTAAGCATAAACTGTAAACCCCTCAGCAATTCTTGGCAAGTAAAACTTATATTTTACAAAAACTATCCTGGCAACAAGGCTCATAACATAAAAAACATTTAATGTGTCTAATCATTGACGCTAAACATTGCTAAACAAATTGCACCACAACATGTTGCTTTTGTTGATTAACAAGTAATTGTTGTATGTTGCAAAGCATCCTGTCAACAAAGTTTTTTATATAAAAAAAGAATACAAATGTTTAGTAAACTTTATGGTTTAAATGTAAAAAGACATGCGCATGAAAGATATTTATTTGAATGAAAATTTTAAATAATTATAATAGAGGACACTTGGCGCCAAGAAATTGATGTGATATAAAGGTAACCAAAAAGAGAATTAATAATTAATTTGTGATTTTACACAAAAAATGCGAATTGCACTATGAAAATTGCATTATTTAAATAAATGAACACAAATATAATTATTACAAAATCATAATACCTACACTTCCCAGCAAAACTTTGGTAATGGGTAGTGATTATATAACACATTACCAGGTTATGTATATACCTTATTTGTAGCATTATTTTAGGATGTCTTACCAAACATTTGTTCCACAACGTATTATTTTCAAGTGAAAAATAATGCGTTACTAATAATTTGCTACGTAATGCATGATTTTTGGAAAAAATGTATTTCATATTTGTTATTTCTAAACATTAAATCATGGATGACTTATATTTGGTTACATTATGTATTATTTGAAAGTTTGAAATAATGCATTATTTATAATTGGATGCATAATGCATTACAATAACATAAAAAATAATTATTTTATAAAAAAATGCATAAGTTTAAACTAGAGATGGGCTCACGACAGAAAATTTCTAACGACACACACTCACGAGCATATTTTATTTACTTACACTCACTTACAACGTGAGTAAATTTAATACAAAATTACTTTTTCACTACTCGTAACACCTTTTATATTATCGTCTGGTATGCTATATTATTTCATTTCTCGTAACCTATAAAATATCATATATTTTACACAATACTCGTATTCTTCGTTATAAATTTATGACATATTTTATACCTTACTGGTATTCTTTGTGATAATGTGGATGCATTACTTTGAGTCTCATCGCCTGTTAAATCATCAATGCTGCAATGTATAAAATAAGAGATCCTATACCTTAATTTTATACCTTATTTGGTAATCTAAGTTTTGGTGGGTTGCCTTTAATAAATTTATTTATTTTTTAAATCGTACAATTTGAAAAATTTTTGATCCCCCTTTTTTAAAAGTAGGCAAATATGCTTAAATTGGTCAACTTTTTTTCGTTATCTTGAATAAAAATTTCAAACAAATCAGGTTTTATTTGGATTTTCTTTTAAGGTGGTAACCCTTTCATAAATTTGAGACTGGCAAGCTTAAAAAAATAGGTAAATCTTATTTTTCTCCTCTCATTCCCATATATGCAAGTTTCAGGACAATCGAAGGGTGTCCTTTGAAAGATCTCCCTCGTTAGTTATTTTTTTTTTCTTAGAATTTATTTCATGGAGCCTCGAAAGACCACTTATTTACAGCTGTTATTAATTTTATTTTCGTTGTTGCTTGACCTTTATCTTACAAGGGAAGTATCTCAACCCTTATGAATCGATTTGCCTGAAACTTTAAATATACAGTGACGAGCAAAAGTGTAACAGGGTTCACATTGCTTAGATAATCTGCTCTATATTTTAAACTACACAAGATAAAGTATTGAAGTTTTTTTAATAATTTTATTAGTTAATTGATCAGAATTTATAAACATTATCGAAATATGCTGTAAAATTTTTTATAAAAAAAAATATAGTAAAAATTCCATAAAAAGGCAAGTGTTACATTATTGCACTCATGATTTTTCTACATAAATCTTTAGGACAACTTTTATATTTCGCGCATATAGACCCGGATTTTGCAATTTTTTTATAAAACTTAATAAATAACATAAAAATAATTCATTTGTTGAAAATAAATTTTGGGTAAACATTATTTTTAACTCAAAAGTCCGTCCTTTTTACGTTTTTTGGGGAACCACGCATATTTATCAAGCTAAGAATTTGCAGAAATTATTTTTTTTTGAATGGTGTTTATATCAGGCGATAATAGAGACCATTTATAAAAAATTTCGTAAATGGATTGTTGCTTTTGCAATTAGTAAAAAAAAAGTTATTGTGTACTGGGGTTGGGTTTCTGGAGGAATTTCAAATATTTTTGGCGAAATTCGACATTTTTCGGCTGAATAAAGGCAAATTTTGCCTCAAGAAGTGTTTTCTTAATTCAGCCGTAAATAAATCAACAAGTTATATCACCAGTTGATCATAAATTTTGTTAAGAATGGGTTTATGCCATTTAAAACCACTATCACATATCGTGGTTTTGGACATTATCCTCGGGGTAGTGCCATAGTGTCAAATTATCGAATCAGAACGCAATCTTTAGAGTTAATTTTTTCAGAAAGAATAAAAATAAATAATGTTTAATAAATAAAAGTCTTTTGCTGCTCTTATCATTGGACGAAATTCACTAATTCAATTTAGGTACCCCAAGCAATAATTTTAAATAGGGATTTAATAATAACTACATTTTTATAACAATATTGTCAATCTACTGATGATTTTAATTGACGATATATTTAAGACCGAATATAGAAAAAACATCATCGGCCAGAATTGGCTCGTATTCATTCGAAAAATGTTGAATATCTGCAAAAATCTTTGAAATTCCGCCAAAAACCCAAATTGAGTACCCAATAAAAAAATTGTATTAATTGCAAAATAAACAAACCACTTATGAATTTGATTATAAATGGGCTCTACTACCGCCGGATATAAACGCCATTCCAAAAAAATAATATCTGTATATTCTAAGCTTGAGTAATACGTGTGGCTCTCCTAAAATCGTTAAAAGGACGGACTTTTGAGTTAAAAAAAATGTTTAGCCAAAATTTCTTTTCAACAAATGAATTATTTTTATGTTTTATGTTAAGTTTTATAAAAAAATTGCAAAATCCGGGTCTATATGCGCGAAATATAAAAGTTGTCCTAAAGATTTATGTAGAAAAATCATGAGTGCAATAATGTAACACTTGCCTTTTTATGGAATTTTTACTATATTTTTTTTATAAAAAATTTTACAGCATATTTCGATAATGTTTATAAATTCTGATCAATTAACTAATAAAATTATCAAAAAACTTCAATACTTTATCTTGTGTAGTTTAAAATATAGAGCAGATTATCTAAGCAATGTGAACCCTGTTACACTTTTGCTCGTCACTGTATATAAATAAGACCATTTTAAGGTTGGAGTGTCTCGGCTTATCGGCCATATCGGGCCATTAGGGGTTCAAAAAATGGGTCAAAAATTGGCGAAAAAATGGTTTTTTGGATTTTTCGGCCATTTCTTTCTAAGAAACTATATGATGTTTCCATATGAGAGAAAAGGTTTTTTTAATGCCTATCCAACGGTGGCATAAACTTGTAAAAATTCTTATGAATCGATTTGCCTGAAACTTTAAATATATATAAATAAGACCATTTTAAGGTTGGGGTGTCTCGGCTTATCGGCCATATCGGGCCATTAGGGGTTCAAAAAATGGGTCAAAAATTGGCCAAAAAATGTTTTTTTGGATTTTTCGGCCATTTCTTTCTAAGAAACTATATGATGTTTCCATATGAGAGAAAAGGTTTTTTTAATGCCTATCCAACGGTGGCATAAACTTGTAAAAATTCGGCTTCGTTAAATATTTTTCTCATGAAAATGTGTAAATTTTGGGGGGTATATATATGAAGACATAGCCCTACGATATCCATATGAATATAAAATATTCTTTATTAAATTTAAGTCGACACGTATTTTTGCTCTGGACGATATTCCTGTTAGTTCGGGAGTTATTGAAATTTTCCCGAAGGTCCTCATTGTTTCATAAGGGGACAACGAAATTTTTAAACACTGATATGGCCGATAAGCCGAGACACATCAACCTTAAAATCGTCTCATTTATATATATTTTAAGTTTCAGGCAAATCGGTTCATAAGGGTTGAGATACTTCCCTTGTTAGTACTTGTTGTATTTTATCAAATAAAAACAAGCAGTTAATTCTTTACAAAAGTTCTCATGAGAAATGTTTTGCAGATGTGAAATTCTAATCGTTTTCATTTAAGTGCATTATAAAATACGAGTGCATCTAGTTATTTACTAATTTATTTAGTTTGAAGTTTGTTTCCAAACAGTGCATTAGAACAAAAACCACAAAATGGTTGCTATAATGTATACAACACGAGGGTAATCTTATAACTAATTGGCATTGCACTGTTGGCATTGCACAAATTCAAATCTAGGTGGACAAAAGTCTAAAAAGTTTGAACCTCTAAATTAAAAAACGGTAGGTGTTTTAAATAGCTAACAACATGCCTAGACTAGACGCAAAATATTTTGATTAAATAAGGGGTTTAACAATGCCCCGCAGCACTAGAACATCAATGTTTGTTCACGAAAATGTTTGTAATTAAAAACTAAGCAAATCAATACAAAACTAAGTAGCTTATACCAAGTGAATTATTTGCAGGAGATTGCCGTGAATGGTTTTTTATAAAGCCATGGGTATATACTTATCAAACAAATTTTCATGGGTTCGAAATTGTTTCGCGATTTCATAATATCGGTTTTTGAAGTTAGGGTCATAATTAAAAAAAAAAAAAAATAGATTTTCAATATTTCAAAGCTTGCCAAAAAAAACCGCTCCGAGTTGCGGGCAAGCCACTATATACATCTCTTAAAGTAACCATCAGAGAGTATGTTTCATCTTTCGTCTCATCCAGCGGCGTCCAGCTGCATTTTTTATAGCGTTTTTAAAAAAGTCATTTTTTCTGCAATTTTTATAATATTCAGGATCTTCTGCACATATTTTTGCAACAAATACCTCTACAAAATTTTCCGTAATTGTTATATCACATATTTTTCTTTTCCCGCCACTCTAGAAGCACAAAAAGGATTTAATTCGAACATTCTAAAAAAACTACACATTAAAAGTAATTCGACATAGCTGGGCTTTACTTTAATGCTCAGAAAATCTTTTTATATCATTTTTAAATACTTCCTTTAAATTTAGTGCCCTAAAGTAGCAAAAAGTAATTTACTTTTTCCAGTTGTAGCGAAAAGTCCAATTAAGTTGAAGCTATTTTAGTGAAACCCACTGTATTTTCAAAAATATTGAAGCTACAATTTTTTAGAGCATTTTTTTGAAATCAGCGACCCCAGAAACATAAAATATCATGGTTAAATACTTTTGTCCACCTAGTTTTGGAATTGGAACCACAGTGCGTTTCTGAGATATGGGCAAATTTATCTTTAATTAATGAATATAATAGGGACACGAAATAATGAAAACTGAAAAGGGCATATCTTTAAAACGAAATCGTGTATTACTAAAAAATAAAAAGTGCTACGTAGATAATTAATCTAGCTTTTATTTGAGTCTGATCTAGAGCAGATTGTGTAATCTATGAATACACTCATTAAAAAACTCTGTCAAAAAATCTGTAAACAACTTTCAGCTTCAAACTTTAAGCGGATTTTTCTGCTGAAATAGATCTTTTTACTAAGTTTTCAGTCATTTAGTATAGAAAATAACCGGAATCAGCAGGATATTTTTCTAATTTAAAAAAAATATATTTAAAAAAAGTTTTTTTTTCAACCAATCATTAGATTGGATAGCTGAAATCAACAGATTTTTTCTGCTAAAATGAGCTGATTTTTCTGATAAAATCAGGGAATTTTCAGCTGAAATCAGGAATTTTTCAGCTGAAATCAGCAGATTTGTCTGCTGTCTCGACAGATTTTCTCATTTAGCTCAAAATGTGCAGATTTTTCTGCAGCTTTGACATAGGTTTTATTTTAAGTGTATGCTCCGAGAGTCGAGCTAGAAAATAAAATTATATTAAAATATTTTTTGATACAGGTTTCCCAATATGTTTCCCAAAAAAACTAGATTTTTTTAGTAATAATCTTTTTGTTTATCTTCAGGTATCATATAACTTGCCGATCAACAAAAAGTTTTAGACCAGGATTGTGTTGTAAGAGACACCCGTTTCTCAGGCCGTTAAATTTATGACCTCCAACTTTTTTTTTTTATAACACACGAAATATTTTTTGTTGCTTTTTTTAATTTCTCTACACTAAGTTACCTGCATCTAAAAAATATTTTAAAATAACATAATTTTACAAATCGACCTTCGCAGCATTTTCATTAATTACACAATCAGCTCTAGATCGGACTCAAATAAATGCTAGATTTATTATCTACGTATCTACAATGGACCTCAGAGTATACGTGTGTTGACGTAAAAACGTCAGCAGCCACTTACAACCTATTATCTACGTAGCACTTTTTATTTTTTAGTAATACACGATTTCGTTTTAAAGATATGCCCTTTTCAGTTTTCATGTTTGGTGTCATTATTTTGTGTCCCCCTATTATATTCATAAATTAAAGATAAATTCGCCCATATCTCAGAAACGGTGAGGGATACGAAAAAATTATAAAGAGAAATTTGTACATAATTTTATATTCTATAAGTTCTTTAATAGACTTTTAAAGCGTATCACTCATATCAAGCGAGCTATTAGCAAAAAACTGTAAAAATCAGTTTCTTGTGAATTTTGGCCTTAATATCTCAGAAACGGCGAGAGATGCGAAAAAAGTATTAAGGAACATATTGTAGATAGTTTTATTTTCTACAAGTTTTGTAATAGACTCTTAAAGCGTATGACGCATATAAAGCGAGATATTAGCAAAAAACTGTAAAAAACTCGGTTTTTGTGACCTTTGACCTTAATAACTCAGCAAGGACACGGGTGATTTTTTGGGACTTTTTTTTTTCTTATTTATATTGTCAAAACAAAGGTCTGTGCAAATTTTCAGAGAACCTATCCGATTTTCCGCAGATTGCCCTTTTTTTCTCCTTATTTTCCTGGGCTATATATTTAGGCTCTTATTCATAATACTTATAACAGACTTATTGTAGGTTTATTTGACAATTGTTCCTGCAATATCTGTCAAATAAACCTACTTTAAATATATTTTAGCTTTTATGAATAACCACATTAAAACCTAGCGGATCACATTTTAAACTACTTTAGAATTAAACTCAAAGTTAAATCCGAAATGGGTTATATGCACTCAGAAAATTATGTAAGTTACTACATGTAAGTTGTTTGTATATTTTACAGTAGTTAGTTGCTTTCAACTACAAAGTCAGTTGTTTTTATATGAAAAATAACAAACAACTATTTCTGTTAGTTATTTTAAGTCGTTTTTTATAACAACTAACAAAAAAGTACTGTGATGTAGTAACAGTTATTTAAAGTAGTTAATTTTATTTTTTTTTATCTCTGAAAAATTTTCAGCTTTTTTCCAAAAAATAAAAATAAATTTTCGTTTTTTTATTTTTCACAACTTTAAAAAAACTTGGAAAAAATTTGGTCTTCAAATTTTTTTCTGAAAAATTTTTGGAAAAAAAAATTATGTATTGATTATTTTATTTTTACTACATTTTAGTTGTTTTGACTACAAATGTAAGTAGTTTTTACTACATAAGTCAGTTGTTTTTTGTCAGTTAAAATAACTAACATTGTTAGTTAATTTAACTGAAAAAGTAGTTGACCCCAAAACAACTTACAAAGTAGTTATTTTAACTGACATTTTCAGTTGATTTTACTAACATAATTTTTTGTGTGTGCTAAACCACATAGGGATTAAAAATTTGATTATCTTTATGAATTTTTTTAGTTTTATCTTGATGCCAAAAAATAATTAAATTTCTCTTTTTTTTATTTTTTGTAAATTTGTTTTGTTTTTAATCAGCATCTAACGGTCCAATTCGCATCTAACGGTCCAATGGTAGAGGGGTCATCAGTGAGATCGACCCCCATTTATTTTTACCCTTCAATATTTTTCAAAACATACCTATGCCCTACCTCAACTCCCTAAGTGGGCTTCCATTCAAAATTACATATTTATAAAATTTGCTCCAACTGTAATTTGTGTGGGAGCCCACTTAGGGAGAAGTGATAAGGAGTATGTATGTTTGACTTTGATCTAATATTTTTTTCGTGGCAGGTTTAAAAAAAAACCCTGATATGTGTTTTGGTGATTTTACGGCTACTGATATCTACACCCAAAAAATTTCCCAGTTACTGGCTACTAAGAATTTAACTAAGTCCCAGTTAAAATACACCTAACTGAGACCCAGTTGTTTTCACTCGGTTGATGGTAACTAATTTTATAATCAATTTTGAATTTAACTGAATTTCCAGTTACTGGCAACAGCATATCAGTTAAATTTGTAAAATGGTTGAAAATAGTTGGTAATAACTGGTTAATAAATACAAATGACTGTTATTTTTTTTTTTAATTTCACCATGAAACAAGAGATTTTTTTAATTTTTACACACTATTTAATTATTTTAAGATTTTATTAGGAAGTATTACATTGCAAAAACCATAAATAACCAAGTTTTGAACAATTACATTCCATTTTCAGAACACCAAATTCTCGACGCCAGTCTGCTTGCATATTTCCATTTCTCCTCCATCTGAAAAAATTATTTGTCTATTTTTTAATAAAGAAAAAGACACAAATTAGCAAATAAAACTTACAATTTAAAAATAAAAATCTGTTTGAGCTTTTTTTCCTTTTTTGTTTTTATAAAAACGATGTTGATTTTTGAAATTTGTAAACAAATAAATAAAATATTTTTAACAGGGTAACTGATAGATAGTTTTAATTAATTGAAAACCCAGTTGTTCGTAACTAACATAGTTATTTTAAAATTATTTCAAATCAACTAAGAATTTTCGTAACTATCTAACTGGGGAATTTTTTCGGTGTACATTTTTCAAAAAAAATTAAGGCGGTTTTATTACAATTTTGATTAATACAAAAGTTTTTATTTGTTAAAATTATGATGATAAGTTTTTGCAGTCTGAACGCATTATTAAACAATTTTCTTAATCACGTTCTATTTTTTAGTGTAAATGTAGTATTAGAGTCTATAAATAAAAAATTTCTTCGTTATAAATTGCAGCGATATTGCCTTGGGAAGATCCATTATATAAATACAACTTTTTAAACTCTAGCTGCTTTTGTTCGTTTTGTTTGTATTATATTTATTGTCGCAATAGCTATCCAACCCACAACTGCAAGCCAAGCAAAGATCAAAGTCAAATGAAAACATATCGAACTATTAATTCGCCCATATTTACGTCTTTCATAGGATATACTTTCCACCAAAAAATCCATAAAATCGAATATGGCTGAACATGAGAGACGACTTTTAATGACGGGTACAATATTTCCAACTCCTTGAATTTCTTTTAATAGAGCTTCTCGATATTGCTTGCAAGTGGCCTCAAAGCCATCCGTGAAAATGGAAGCATATATCAAAGTGTAAAGTGCCATGATACAAGCTATAATACTGGTGGGAAGCCAATAGTAGGGAGATATTCCATTATCGGTTAATTCAGATTCAGTAGTCACAACAATCATGTCGCCAGATCTGTAAAAATAAAAGATAAAAAAATAAATAACTAAAAATAAATAACACACAAAATTATCTAGGATGAATCCTATGTTCCCATTGTCGATCCGAATGTCCCCATTTCCAAACTTAATAAGCCCAAGGCCATAAGACATATTCGTATCAAACTTCAGGAGTCTAGCGCTTTTACACAGACTGACGGACGGACGGACAAACCAACGGACAGACGGACAAACTGAAATCGCTTAAATGACTTATAAAACTGTAAGTGAAATTGCAACTTTTGAAATGACAAACAAAATCGACGAGACACCCCAACTTATTTTTGGGTCATAGAATCCAGTGGAATACTCTGTTTTAAAAAGTTAGCTCAAAATACCGAGGTACTTTTATTTTTAATTTGTCTTGGAATTAAGGCGATTTTTGATTTTATTTGAGGGAAAAACCTGCAAAACTCTTGTTAATTCAAAAAATATTTCATCAAACTACATATAATAAAATATTTCATCAAACTATAATGGCATTCAAAGACCTTTTCGCTGGAAAAAGAATACCTTTAATGCTTGCTAATTTCTGCTGGTCGGTTGCAAACGAAAAGCAAAAATTTAATAAATCCAAAAAATTCTAAAATTCATCAAAATAAGAGCAAATACAGTTCCATGTCCGCTTGAAAATGGACATCCATTATTTCTACACTCAAAAAATTATGTTAGTAAAATCAACTGAAAATGTCAGTTAAAATAACTACTTTGTAAGTTGTTTTGGGGTCAACTACTTTTTCAGTTAAATCAACTAACAATGTTAATTATTTTAACTGACAAAAAACAACTGACTTATTTAGTAAAAACTACTAACATTTGTAGTCAAAACAACTAAAATGTAGTAAAAATAAAATAATCAATAAATAATTTTTTTTTTCAAAAATTTAAAAAAAAAAATAAAAATTGAAGACCAAATTTTTTTTTTTTTTTAAAACGAAAATTTATTTTTATTTTTTGGAAAAAAACTTTGAAAATTTTTCAGATATAAAAAAAAATAAAATTATAAGGGGGCCTTATTGCCTATGGCTTTATTTCACCCCCCCCCCCCCCCCTATTATAGCACAGAACTTTTTTGTTAGTTGTTCAAAAAAACGACTTAAAATAACTAACAGAAATAGTGGTTTGATATTTTTCATACAAAAACAACTGACTTTGTAGTTGAAAACAACTAACTACTGTAAAATATACAAATAAATAACATGTAGTAACTTACATAATTTTCTGAGTGTAGATATAAATTTTGACAAATAAATGATAAACAAATTGATTTTATGGAAGTTTTCCATTCAAACCATATCAAAAATCGCTGGAATCTACGACCCAAAATTTGGTTGACGTGTCTCGGCGTTTTGGTGTGTCATTTTCACTTATTTACAGTGTAATCGATCACCTATCTATAATATACACACTTTGTGGGGTCCTTGACCGATTTTTCCACACCATAAATTACCGTTATTTGAAATTTTTTTCACTCAGAAAATTATGTAAGTTACTAAATGTTAGTTATTTGTATATTTTACAGTAGTTAGTTGTTTTCAACTACAAAGTCAGTTGTTTTTGTATGAAAAATATCAAACAACTATTTCTGATAGTTATTTTAAGTCGTTTTTTTGAACAACTAACAAAAAAGTACTGTGATGTAGTAACAGTTTTTTAAAGTAGTTAATTTTATATTTTGAGGATGTTTATTCTGGCTCGAGGTCATTATTTTCTTTACTAATTAAAACCGTGATATTCTCATAGCATAATTTTCAAGAAATTTTTTTTTTGTTTTAAATTTATTTATGTTGGTCATTTTTGCATTTTAGAAACGATTTACTACAAAGTAGCAAACGAGTCTAATGACAAATCGTTTGTGCACAAACTAGCATATTAATACATATTCGCCTCTATTCACAATGAGAATTAGAAAGACGAAGAAATTGTACCATACTAATAAGGCAACGATTGTCAATAACCAACAAAAATATTTAAAAATGTTCTAACGTGAATACCGGCATTGTGTGTTGTTATAAATTTTACATTTCACAAATTTTAATGCAAAAAATTTCTGACGTGAAATTGTTGCATAAATTCGAAAACGAAATCAGTTAACTCTTATCAGTTAAACCCAATAACATTTTGTGTTTTACATTTCTAAAACAGTCCCACTACATTCTGAATCATCAATTGGTTGTTAGTTCATCAATATACATACATAAAAAAAATATTAACACAGAATTTTTCCATAGTCTCTCTAATATGTTACTTAACCTTTGACCATATATTTGAAATAATGAATAGAATTAACAACAACCCATCCCACAACATTTGCTTACTATGAATATTTGCCACTACACTTTCATAAATAAAATTATAATTATTTAAATATTTATTACAAACATTTTTACTCATACGACATACTGACCTTTGTCTAATTGTAGTAGTTCCTGTCTTCCTCTTAGCAGATCCCAAGCAGACACGATACACATGATAGATGCCCAATACTATGCAAAATAACAGTGGTATTATCAAGCCATAAGTGGCATAATGACAATAGGCTATATGACCACCCTCAAATGATGTGTAGGTGGAACGGGCATGCAGGTAACAGCCACAATTTGTTTCTGGACAGGCATTTAGGACATAACGCCAATGTGACCAGGCTACGGCTGATGTTATGCAGCATACAACTGATGAGGTTATAACCAATGGATAGAAATAAGCTAAAGCACGCTCTGCACCATAAGACATGACACGGTATTTGTTGTTTTAGTTTTTATTTTTCTGTAGTACAGTTGTTCACTTTAGAAGTTGTGTGTATAGATTGTTTTTTTTTTAAAGTATCTTATAGATAGATACTTGTTGATTTTTTAAAATTTTATTTATATTTAAAATATTTCGAGTTTTAATTTTATTTTTAATTAATTTATGTTTTTGTTTTCACTTTTTCTTTTTATTTGTTATTATATTTTGTTAATTTCTTTATAAACGTTAAAATCAAAACAAACTACGAATAAATAGGTGTTGTTGCATTCGACAGATAAAACACGTTTAACTGTCTAAAAAAATACCTTTAACTATTCAGCAATAACTCTAAAAACCATATTGAAGAAACCAAAACAAGTTATCTATTTACTCAAGCGCACTCTCACTTTTTGTGTGAGTGTAGGTAGATATTAAAGTGAGAGGTGAGTAACACACCTGTAGAATTGAGAGCTTAAGGGGGTAGGCCAATTTTAAGAGATTAAACATAATTTAGAATGCAATAAACAATATTTTACACTCAACAAGTTTTTCGTAGAATCTACTACAAAAAACAGTGAAAAAAACATTTCGGTAAAATTAACTGAAAATTTTGGTATTCTTAAATATTGATTTATAACTGACGCACTTAATAGAAATTAACTACAAAAACGGTTTAAAACGTTTGCAAATCTTTTTTTAACAAAAAAAAAAATAATTATAAAAATTTAAAATTTTTCCGACTTAAAAAAAATCATTATACATTATAATTTTTACACTCAAAAATTATGTTAGTAAAATCAACTGAAAATGTCAGTTAAAATAACTACTTTGTAAGTTGTTTTGCGGTCAACTACTTTTTCAGTTAAATCAACTAACAATGTTAGTTATTTTAACTGACAAAAAACAACTGACTTATGTAGTAAAAACTACTTACATTTTTAGTCAAAACAACTAATATGTAGTAAAAATAAAATAAACAATATATATTTTTTTTCCAAAAATTTTGCAGAAAAAAAAATTTAAGACCAAATTTTTTCCAAGTTTTTTTTTTTAAGTTGTGAAAAATAAAAAAAACGAAATTTTTTTTTTTTTTTGGAAAAAACTTTGAAAATTTTTTAAAGATAAAAAAAATAAAATTAACTACTTTAAATAACTGTTACTACATTACAGTACTTTCTTGTTAGTTATTAAAAAAAAACGACTTAAAATAACTAACAGAAATAGCTGTTTGATATTTTTCATACAAAAATAACTGACTTTGTAGTTGAAAACAACTAACTACACTAAAATATACAAACAACTAACATGTAGTAACTTACATAATTTTCTGAGTGAATCATTATCTAAAACAATATTTTAATAACCATTTAAGGCGTTTAAAGTTGAAGTGAAATTTCACCGTGAAAAACAGAGTACTATGCTTTAATAAAAAAAAAAATATTTTGGTAAGATAAGGCGTTCAGTTTTTTTTCGCAATTGATAAATAAAAATTTTAGGGCCATTTGGATCTTAAAAAACTTTTTAAGTTTAAAATATGTCTAAAATTACTGCCATTAAACTATTACTACAATTTAGTAAGTTTTTATTGTTTAAAATCAAAGAAATTATTTGAAACAACTTTTACTCAATGTAGTAATTTTTTGTTTTTATTTTTTTAAACAGTAAAAAAAAGTAATTTGCCATTTTTTATACAAAACTACTACACAGAAAATAAAATTGTCAAATTTAAATCAACAAACATCAATTGTAAATCAACCAAACATGATATCAACCAAACATTTAGTAAAAAACGGCCGCCGACACCGATTTTGTTTTCAACAAACTCAGTCAAGCAATTTTATTTCAAAATTCTTTTATCAAGCCAATAAATAGTGTTTGTGTTTGTTTAATTTCAACAAATTGTGTTTGTTGAATTTCTTTGTTGAAAAAAAAATTAAGATTTTTTACTTTTGTCAGATCAACAAATTGTGTTTGTGTTTGTTGAATTTCTTTGTGGAAAAAAACAAAATTCTTTTTTCAACAATCAAAATGTGCAAACGTTTGTTGATATAACAAATTTCCGTATACACTCAAAAAAAAAAAAAAAAAAAAAACTGTAATGTTAGCAAAAAAGCTTGTAAACCTACAAGAAAATTTGCTGATTTTGAACCCACAATTTTTTTTGCTAAAGTTAGCAAAAATGTTTTGCCAATAATTAGTTAACTAAATTTTTATTTTTTTTAACTTAGTTCATACACATTTGAGGACTCCATTGGGTTCGGACCCGATAGGTCCAGACCCCGATGGGTCTAGACCTAGTTGGGTTCCTTAAAAATCGTCATAGTTTTTGATCCAAAATTTGTGTCCGTTTCGCTCTACCTTGCTTAGTTTTTGAGATACGTGATTATAGGGGATCACTGGGGTCTTGAGAATTAAAAAACTCGATAACTTAAAAAATATTACTCGGAGAGCTTTTGACTATTTGCGGTCTTGTTCTACGTGTTGAGAGCTACACTCTAAAAAACGCATGTAAACTTACTATTATAAATTGGGTAAATTTTTGTTGAATAGCACTCATTATGTGTTAATATAAACACGAAATGCGTAAAATAATTTGAAACAAATTAAACACAGCAAATCATTAATATTATCCGTTAATTCAAATATTTTACACACAAATGTGTAAACAAACTTGTCAAACAACTACAAAAAGAAAATAAACACAATACGATTTATATCTTCAATCAATTCAACAAGTACTATAGCCTAGCTGAAGTGTGCCAGCTTTGCGTGCAGCGGGTCCTTGGTTCGTCTCCGCTGGCAATCAACTTTTTTTTCAATTTTTTTTTTTTTTTTTTCAATTTTTTAATTTTTTTTTTTAATTATTACTTTTTTTAACATTGTATTAATATTATTATAGTTAAATAATTAAAAAAGTTATATAAAAACACATATAGACGTTTTTATACATATTTTACTCTTCTTTAGCTTTTATTATAATTATTTTGGTTTCATTCTATATACATACACACATGTTAAATAACTAAAACGCCAGATAAAAGTATAAGCTTCCGTAGCGTAGTGGTTAAGAAGTGTACTTTCAAATCGGAAGGTGTCGAGTTCGATGCTTGCTGGCGCCGAATGTTTTTTTTTTTTTTTTTGTTTTTTTGTTATATTTATTCACCTCTTTTTTATTTAAATTAACCATTAATGGTCAATTTATTCAATTTACACATTCAGAGTAAAATTACCCAATTTATAGTAGGAGTCCAGTTTCCTACTATAAATTGGGTAAATTTCCACAAATTTTGATTAGAGTGTACAAAAATGCTTTTGGACTTTTTGTTGTGTCGGCAATATTTACCGAGATATGAGCATTTTAAAATTTTCGGGAATGCTAACTTTTTTGGATCCAAAGTTAGGACCCATTAGGGTCCACACATGTGAAGAGGACCGGCGATACTATGGAGAGCCCGAGAATATTTTTGAAGTTATCGAGTTTTGTAATTCTGTAATCCCCGGTGGTCCCCTAAAATCACGTATCTCAAAAACTAAGCAAGGTAGAGCGAACCGGACACAAATTTTAGATCAAAAACTATGACGACTTTTAAGGAACCCAACTAGGTCTAGGCCCATCGGGGTCTGGACCTATCGGGTCCAAACCCAATGGGGTCCTCAAATGTGTATGAACTAAGTTGAAATAAAAAAAATTTCAATTAACTAATTTTTGGCAAAACTTTTTGCTAACTTTACCAAAAAAATTGTGGGTTCAAAATCAACAAATTTTCTTGTAGGTTTACAAGCTTTTTTTGCTAACATTACAGTTTTTTTTTGAGTGTAAAAATAACTGAAATGTAGGAACTGCAATAATTTGCCAGGCTGTTATTTTCGGGTTTGAACACTCAAAAAATTATGTTAGTAAAATCAACTGAAAATGTCAGTTAAATAACTACTTTTTCAGTTAAATCAACTAACAATGTTAGTTATTTTAACTGACAAAAAAAAAAACTGACTAATGCAGTAAAAACTACTTATATTTGTAGTCAAAACAACTAACATGTAGTAAAAATAAATTGAAGATCAAATCTTTTTTTTTTTTTTTAAAAAGTTGTGAAAAATAAAAAAAAAACGAAAAATTATTTTTTTTTTTGGAAAAAAAAACTGAAAATTTTTCAGAGATAAAAAAATAAAATTAACTACTTTAAATAACTGTTACTACATTGCAGTACTTTTTTGTTAGTTATTAAAAAAAAGACTTAAAATAACTAACAGAAATAGTTGTTTGATATTTTTCATACAAAAACAACTGACTTTGTAGTTTAAAACAACAAACTACTGTAAAATATACAAACAACTAACATGTAGTAACTTACATACATAATTTTCTGAGTGTAGTTGTTTCTTCTTCATAAATCATAACACACAAAATTTGTAGTTTTTTTACCGGAATGAACTGTGTTTTAACTGTGTTTGTAGTAGATTAAAAAAAGTTTTTTGTACAATAATTACAAATGTAATTTGAGTTGAGTTAAAATCACTGTAAATTGCCGAAAATCATACACTCAAAAAAATAAAACTGTAAAGTTAACAAACTTTTTTTTGTTAACTCGAGTTTACTGGCTTTTTAGCTAATTTTTAGTTAAAATCAGCGTTTTAACTACTTTTTTTAGTTAAGTTCGATTTACGAAAATACTAGTTTTGTACAAATTTGGAATTAATTTTTTTTGTTGACTTTAAAACTGAGTTTACGAATTTTTACTAATTAATTTGCTGATTTTTTGTAACATTTTTGTCAAGTCGAAAATTTTAAACATTTCTTGTGTAGCCTCCTATGCAAATCTCATTAGTCCTACTTAAGCTGAACTTAACGCTGTGAAAAATATTTTTTTTTTTTTTATTTAAAAAAAAAGGTTAGCTGAATTCACCTAATAAAAAATGTTACGAAATTTTCAGCTGAATTTTTAGTTAAAATTACTGTTTTTTTGCTACATTCATTCTACGAAAAGCTAACTAAATATTTTTTGTTAAATTAACTAGAAATTTAGTAGGTTCAAAATCAGGTGTTTTTTTAGTTAAATTTAACTAAATTTTTTGCCAACTTTACAGTTTTTTTTTTTTGAGTGTACCAGAAATTTTCACTCAAATTATTAGTATAACATTTTTAAACACTCTAGGGTGAACTAACCCCCTTAAAAACAAAATATGTTACTTTTAATAGTGAGTAATTCTAGTTGGAGTACTTAAAACGTATTCGATTTTTTGTTTTTCGTTTAGCTAGCAGACTACATTCTTTAAAGTTCTCTAATCAACTGAACTTTTTTTAATGAATTGGGTGCGTTTTATTCAGCAATCTACTTCAATTCAATTTGATCTTTGAAAGAGTATTTAAATACTCTGTTTTGAATTTTAATGTAACGTAAATGAGAATATACTGTTTTGTATACATATGTTTATTCTTATGAGAAAATTAATAAATGTATCCCAAACATGCCTCATTTCACGAGAACTGATAACACTGTGCTACACCAAAAAAATGCAGGGTTTCTGGTATAAAAATTCGAGTTGGTTGGAGTCCATAGAGTTTAGTAATTTTTTTAATATAAATTGTGTTGAAAAACCGGAATTCTTAAATTAAAACTTCAAAAAATTATAACTTTATTGTTATACAATGGATTTTCTATTTTTATGATTTTGTTTGAAAGATACTATTTCCCGTATTCATACACTCAAAAAATTATGTTGGTAAAATCAACTAAAAATGTCAGTTAAAATAACTACTTTGTAAGTTGTTTTGGGATCAACTAATTTTTCAGTTAAAACAACTAACAATGTTAGTTGAGAAACTGAGAAAAAAAATTAAGACCAACATTTTTCATGTTTTTTATTTATTTTTTTTTAACTGTGAAAACCAATCCATTGTACAACAAAAAAGTTATAATTTTTTTAAAGTTTTAATTTAAAAATTTCGGGTTTCCAACACATTTGCTAATAAAAACAGTACTAAACGAAGTGATCGAGAAAAACTATGGCCCGTATCAAAGAAAATGAAAAGTCTATTTTAACAAATGTTTGATTGATGTTCGATTTTAAAAACAAAAACAATTTGTATGGCAATAAAATTAAAAGTCGATTTGAAATTTCTTTTATTTTTTTGTGGCAAGGCTCTATGAGTACTTCCCTAATCTGTCGACTCAAAACAACTCAAATTTTCATATGAGAACCCCTGCCATTTTTTTGTTGCTTTTTTGTAGCACAGTGTAATTAAAGAAACAGTTTAACTCACTTTATTGTACACTTAAAAAATAATGTAAGTAAATTCTACTGAATATGACAGTTGAAATGATAAAATGAAAACCACATTTTCAAATGTACTTACTATTTTAACTGACAAAAATATGAAGTAAAATCAACTGACATGTGCAGTTAAAACATATACATTAGGGATATAACTCTTTTTTGAGTGCAAAATACCACTCCAGTACCATCTGGGGAATGTTGTTCTAATAATAAAAATTTTTTTTTTAGATTGATTCGGTGAAAAAAGATATTTCTAAGTGCTTTAAATTTTTATTTATATTTTTTTAAAAATTATGATTTTTTAAATATCGCGAAGATTATATAATAATTTTACCAAAAAAAAAAAATAACTTATTTAAGACAAGAATAACTGTTTTTATAAAAAAATAAATGAATATAGACAAAACTTCAACGGTTTCGGTGCGGAAACTTTTTTCACGATAGAGGAAACGTGACACCTTATTTTTTTATATTTTTACATGCTCTACACGGCTATGGGGTGGTATTTTTGATATTTGCAAAAATTGCAAAATGTTATATCCCTAATATACATATCAACACTCAAAAGATTATGTAAGTTACTACATGTTAGTTGTTTGTATATTTTTCAGTAGCTAATTGTTTTCAACTATAAAGTCAGTTGTTTTTGTATGAAAAATATCAAACGACTATTTCTGTTAGTAATTTTAAGTCGCTTTTTAGAATAACTAACAAAAAAGTACTGTAAAGTAGTAACAGATATTTAAAGTAGTTAATTTTGTGTTTTTTATCTCTGAAAAATTTTCAAAGTTTTTTTCCAAACCATAAAAATAAATTTTCGTTTTTTTTTTTATTTTTCACAACTTTAAAAAAAAAACTTGGAAAAAATTTGGTCTTCAATTTTTTTTTCTGAAAAATTTTTTGAAAAAATTATATATTGATTATTTTATTTTTACTACATGTTAGTTGTTTTGACTACAAATGTAAGTAGTTTTTACTACATAAGTCAGTTGTTTTTTGTCAGTTAAAATAACTAACATTGTTAGTTGATTTAACTGAAAAAGAAGTTGACCCCAAAACTACTTACAAAGTAGTTATTTTAACTGACATTTTCAGTTGATTTTACTAACATAATTTTTTGAGTGTATGCTAGCACGCTACCAATTAGCCTACTGAAGTACCTCGATTAAAAATAACTAACCAAAATAGTTGTTTCATATTTGTCTTACTAAAACAATTCATTTGTAGTTAAAAACAACTAAAAGAGATTTTTTTACGAACTAACATGAGTGTTAAAACACCTCAAATTAACCTACAGATTAACCTCAGCCCTTCCAAGTTTAATGAAATTCAGTTGTAGGTTTAACCTTAAGAAAAACAAAGTGTCCAAACTTTTTAGGCTGCAGGTCATTATAGTATTTTTTGGAGATATGCACTCAAAAAATTATGTTAGTAAAATCAACTGAAAATGTCAGTTAAAATAACTACTTAGTAAGTTGTTTTGGGGTCAACTACTTTTTCAATTAAATCAACTAACAATGTTAGTTATTTTAACTGACAAAAAACAACTGACTTATGTAGTAAAAACTACTTACATTTGTAGTCAAAACAACTAAAATGTAGTAAAAATTAAATAATCAATAAATATTTTTTTTTTTCAAAAAATTTTTCAGAAAAAAATTTGAAGACGAAATTTTTTCAAAGTTTTTTTAAAAAAAAAGTTGTGAAAAATAAAAAAACGAAAATTTATTTTTATTTTTTGGAAAAAAAACTTTGAAAATTTTTCAGAGATAAAAAAAAAATAAAATTAACTACAGGCCTTTTTTGTTGGCAAACTTTGATTGTTACCATGCATCAAAACGAAAAAAAACGACACCTTAACTTCCATAAATTTCTCAATTTAATTTAGCGTCGCGTCGTTTGGAATAGTTTTGTAAAATATTACACATTTTCGATGAAATATTTATAAAATTAGTTTATTAGACGCAATTTAGCTTGAAAGCAACACAAAAACATTTATCTTTTTTATTAATACCAAAGAGAGCCATTGACAATAAGAGAATCATTCACAATGTATGCAAGTTAATTTTTAACTTCTAGAATTTTGAGCGTTAACACTAATGTGAACTTTGTATGGTAGAACACTGATAATTATGCCAACAAAAAAACGCCTTACATTAAATAACTGTTACTACATCACAGTACTTTTTTGTTAGTTATTCAAAAAAACTGCTTAGAATAACTAACAGATATAGTTGTTTGATATTTTTCATACAAAAACAACTGACTTTGTAGTTGAAAACAACTTACTACTGTAAAATATACAAACAACTAACATGTAGTAACTTACATAATTTTCTGAGTGTGGGGTATTGAAAATTAATAAAATGCCATAAAAAAAGTTTCCACGATACAGATCTCATTTAAATTATATAATAGGTAATAATTTTGGCTTCAAAATGACATGCGACATATAGTCAAGCCAAACTATGTATATTTCAAATTTCTTTAATTCGAAAGGGGTGGGGTCAAAAATGTTAAAATGTTTTTCAGTTGAATTAAGCTGTTATAATTGTTAATAGTACCAGTCGTACTTTTCTGAGTGTATGAATAAATGAAATGATTCATGATGAGCTTACTTATCTTTTGTCTATGGAATATCAAAATATGTATCTTTATTTTTAAATGCATTTGAGAATTATTAATTAAATTATGCCATATACAGTGGATTAACTAAAATAAATGTAAACAATTTAATTAACTTTGAGTTATCGCGATGTCCAACGTTGGAATTAATAATTCCAGTACACTAGAGTGTCCCTTATTTTGGAAATGTTTGAAATGTTGAGACGGTACCCGCTCATTTTTTCCATTTGACTTAAAAATAGCTCAGAAAAAATTTTACGCCCCTACGACCACGCTTTCCCTACGCGACGGGTCCTTTAAGAGCGGGGCCTTAAAAATCATTTTTCCATACAAACCAAAAAATTTTTTTTTTTTATTTTTAATTTTTTTGTTATTAATTATTATATTACTTGGTTAGCTTATTCACGACAAAAAATTTGATTTTGGTGGGATAAGGCTTTCAGCTCTTTTTTTTCGGTACCCGCTCATTTTTTTCCATTTGACTTAAAAATAGCTCAGAAAAAATTTTACGCCCCTACGACCACGCTTTCCCTACGCGACGGGTCCTTTAAGAGCGGGGCCTTAAAAATCATTTTTCCATACAAACCAAAAAATTTTTTTTTTTATTTTTAATTTTTTTGTTATTAATTATTATATTACTTGGTTAGCTTATTCACGACAAAAAATTTGATTTTGGTGGGATAAGGCTTTCAGCTCTTTTTTTTCGAAAAAAAAAATATTTAGAGCCCGTCCTACGGTAAAAAATTTTTCAAAAATATTTTTTTTTAGTTTTGACAAGCAACGGTTTTAGTTGTTATGTTGCTTTTAATGATATACACTCAAAAAATTATGTTAGTAAAATTAACTGAAAATGTCAGTTAAAATAACTACTTTGTTAGTTGTTTTGGGGTCAACTACTTTTTCAGTTAAATCAACTAACAATGTAAGTTATTTTAACTGACAAAAAACAACTGACTTATGTAGTAAAAACTACTTACATTTGTAGTCAAACCGACTAATATGTAGTAAAAATAAAATAATCAATTTAATATTTTTTTTTTTTTTAATTTTCAAAAAAAAAATTGAAGACCAAATTTTTTCCAAGTTTTTTTTTGAAAATGTTGTGAAAAATAAAAAAAAAAATAAAATTTGTTTTATTTTTTGGATTTTTTTTTTTTAAATTTTCAGAAAAAAAATTTAAAACAAAATTTTTTCCGTTTTCTTTTTTTTTTTTTTTTTTTAAAAGTTGTGAAATATAAAAAAAAACAAAAATTTATTTTTTGGAAAAAAAACTTTGAAAGTTTTTGAGAGATAAAAAAAATAAATTTACTACTTTAAATAACTGTTACTACATTACAGCACTTTTTTGTTAGTTATTCAAAAAACGACTTAAAATAACTAACAGAAATAGTTGTTTGATATTTTTCATGCAAAAACAACTGACTTTGTAGTTGAAAACAACTAACTACTGTAAAATATACAAACAACTTACATGTAGTAACTTACTTAATTTTCTGAGTGTATATTCAAAAAACATATTATTCATATCTGTGACATCTTAGCTTATTCACGACAAAAAATTTGATTTTGGTAGGATAAGGCTTTCAGCTCTAAAAAAATTTTCGAAAAAAAATATTTGGAGCCGTTTTTTTTAAAAATATTTGACAAGCAACGGTTTTAGTTGTTATGTTGCTTTTTATATATTAAAAAATAAATATTGTTCATATCTGTGACATCTTTATCTTTTTCGAAAAAAAAAAAATTTAGTGCCGTTGGGGTCCTACGGTAAAAATTATTATTTTTTTTTAATTTTAACAAACAACGGTTTTAGTTGGTTTGCTGCTTTTATTAATATATATTCAAAAAAAAATATTATTCATGTCTTTGACATCTTTATCTAAAAACTTAAAAATGCATTTTTTACCCTTCGTGTTCTAAACACGATACAGATGTCACAGATACAAATAATATTTTTTTATGAATATATATCATTTAAAGCAACATAGCAACTAAAACCGTTGCTTGTCAAACCTAAAAAAAATATTTTTTAAACATTTTTTACCGTAGGACCCCTGCGGCTCTAAATTTTTTAGAGCTGAAAGGCTTATCCTACCAAAATCAAATTTTTTTTCGTGAATAAGCTAACCAATTAATATAATAATTAATACCAACAAAATTAAAAATAAAAAAAAATGTTGGTTTTTATGGAAAAATGATTTTTTGGCCCCGCTCTTTAAGGCCCCGTCGCGTAGGGAAGGCGTGGTCGTAGGGGCGTAAAATTTTTCCTCAGGTATTTTTAAGTCAAAAGGAAAAAAATTAGCGGGTACCGTCTCAACATTTCCAACATTTCCAAAATAAGGGACACTCTACAGTACACTCAAAAAATGTTGTTCATATCACCGGTTTTATATAGCACATTCTCCCCTAGTTATAAATAAAAACAAAATTAAAAAAAAAAACAAGTTTAAAATTCGGCTGTGCCGAAACTTTGATACCCTCACACATGTAAAAAAAATACAGGGGCGTTTTTGTGCGGGGACGGGGTGTGATTGGCAGAGGTCATTGGGATCACTTCCCCCTCGCGGTTTATGTTTACAAATTCATTTATTATGCTTTTTGCAATTACGAGTAATTAATACAATTATATCTTTATTTTAATAATTTTTTTATATCTACGCCCACAAAAGGGGCCGTCAAAGTGAAGAACTTAGAACTTCTTCCGACATTAAAATGTTTCATTTGCTTAACAAAAGTATAATAAAATCTGTATTATCTGTATGATTTTTTTTTTAAATCAACGTCCACAAAAGAGAGTGGGCCAAAAAAAACGACATTTTCTATATCCCTGGGTTTGAATGTCTTCTGACATGAAAATGTTTAACAAAAATGAAAAAAACCTGTAAAAAAATTTTTTTTTTACAGCTTGGTTTTGGGATGGTGTAAAAATTTTTATCGGTAACCAAAACAAAACATAGTTACTCCGTTTCTTGGGTTACGAAACGTTTTTATAAATATAAGTTTTTGGTTTTTATCATAGTAACGGTGTTTTTTCGTAACGGTTTTCACAGTTATTTTATTTTTCAACCTTTGGCAACCTTAAAGTTTATTTTTTAATTGTTAAACCCCATTTTGAAGAAAACATTGATTTTGTTTTTAAATAATAAAAAATGGATGAAAACATCAGGACAAAACCGACATCTTGTAAATTGAATGATTTTGGCTTTGTTGATTATAAAAAACCTCTTGGCAAACAACAGGATATGAGAACGGCTACCTACTTGGGTCATAAACATATGACCGATACTATGTTTGGTAATAAAATACATGCTAAATTTAAAGAATCCCGTCCATATATAGAAGATCCAGATTTAATTACACATAGAACCAGTAACTATAAAGCAAATTATGTATGGAAGGTAAGAAAAAAAAAAAATTGAATAAATAATTCCACTTCCAGTAATTTAACAATTTTCTTCTTAGTATGGTAATCCAGACGAAGTTCGCAATCCTTCGTTGGGCAAAAAAATTCTTTATATGAAACCATTTTATGATTGCAATTTAAAATTTCTTGAACGTCCTATGCTACCAGCTAGCAGTGTATCCCATTCTGATTATCTCTGGCATCCAGAACCTCCAACTATACCACCTGTCTCGTTAACTATACCCTCAGCTGTAGCTAGTACAAAACTTATTATAGATCGTAATAAACCAGGTTATTCCAAATATTTAGATCCAGATGCTACCACAACCCGTTTAGATTATTGTTATCGTTCGCCCACTGATGTGATGAGTGGTATCTCTGCCAAAGATAATATAACATTTTGGAATTGGAAAGATGTTGAATATCGTAACCAAAAAGTTTTCCGCGAAAAGGATTTACAGTTATGTGATAAACTTCCAACCAATGATTGCACTAAAAGACGTGGCGAATTTCCGAGTAAAGTTAAGTCAGTACCAAATTCGGGCTTAACTACAGAGGTGCGTGATAATTATATTGAACCCTTTAAACGGGTAATTGATTATGATATAACAAGCATACGAAATGATGAAACATTTGTAACTATGGATCCATTCACTGATAAAACAGAATATAATATTTTGGGATCAGGTGAATGTACGCAAAAATATGTTTGAATAATGGAGATATTTCAAATATATTCAGGATATTCACTTCAGAAATTGTTGACCCTTGAAACAGTGCAAAATTGCAACTTTTTCTTTTTCAAAAATGTTTAACAAAATTTTTATTTTTCTATAATATAAAAACTTACCTGATATTCCTTCTGGAAAATCATTTCAAATTTTAAGATATTTGATATTGAAATTCTTGAATTCACAGACTTGATACTCAAAGATTTTATGTATTTCATCTTAGTGTCTTGGAGCGATGTTCAATATTATGTTTTGATTTATAATTAGCTGATTTTCTTGTTGGTAAAATCTGAAAACAGTTTCTAAAAACGATATCTATTTGATTTCGTATGCCATGAACAGAGCAAGTTTAAAAATGCACGAAAAAAACTAAAAAAATAAGCAGGCACAAAAAAATGCAAAATATGCACAAAACTGTAAGAAAAAATGACAGAATATGCAAATAAGACACGAGTTTAAACAAAATTTAACAATATTAAATTTTTTTAACAGTAAAATGTTCGCTAAAACATTTTTACTTTCTTATTATTACAAAATACTTAAAAAAAAATAGTTAGAAAATTACCAAATTAAAAAATTTCCAAAATATGCAAATCTTTAATGCAAGATAAAGCGTTTTATGCACTTTTAACAAATACATAATAATAAAGAAGCAATTCACATAAAAAATGTGAAAATGCAAATTTCCGAATTTTTCTGCTGTTCTACACCATTTCCAATTGTATTTAAAAAATTTTCAAATGTATTTTAAAATTGTCCAAAAGTATTTAAAAATTGTCCAAATATACAGGGTGATTCAGTCACGACCCGCCGAATTTCCCAGCGTATTCCTTGGCTCATTTAATGAAAATATGTCCATTACGACCATCCCAGAAAATGCAAATGTGCGAAATGGCAGCGGTTTGAATATTTTCGGATTGGTGGTCGGAGGGTAGTAGGGTACAATTGATAACTTCTGAACCAAGGGCCCGATTTTTTTGTCTTTGGGTTTGTTGGAAAATTTTTTGGAAGACCTTTCAGAATCAATAACAAAAAAATTAAAAAAAAAATGAAATTGTCGAGAGTTTTTAAAAATAAAATTTGAAAAAAAGACATAAGATTTTGCACATAACCTCAATTTGCTTAGCCAGAGGGCAGGTAACTAATGTTTTTTTTTCCTTGAAAGCCCTACCTCTTACCTTTCCAAAAAGCCCTAGAAGAAGCCCAAAGGTCTAACCGTTCCAAAGTTATGACCATTTGACGGCCAAAAATTGTTATAAAATAAGATCTTAAACTTGTTAATTTACAAAAACAAGTGAATGTGTGCTGTTATTTCGCCTCCAAACCCAAAAAAAAAAAATTGTTTTCATTTCAGTCAATTGGTCATAACTAGGGATGAGATTTTCATGCACTAAAAAATCGAAAATATGCGCTAAAAATTTCAAAATATGCACAAAAAAACCTAAAAATATGCACTAAAAAATAAATTGTGTACAATAAAAATCTTGTTTTCAGACGAAAAACTTCTTAAAAAGTAAAAAATAACGCCGGTTTTAAAAAGTAGCATTTAAAACTTTATAGAAGCAAGATTTTTAAGAAATTAAGAAAATCTATAAAAAAAATTAAAAAGACAAAAAAAAATTTTTTGTATTTTAAAAATAATTTTTTAAAATTTAAAATAGTTTTTGAAAAAACTAATTTTAATTTGTGTTTTTGTTAATTTATGTTGAAATATGCAAAAATATGCACTCAAAAGTCGGAAATATGCACAAAATATGCATTTAAAATCAAAATATGCAAAAATATGCATTTTTACCAAAATATGCAAAAATATGCAAAAAGAAATCGATGCCATTTTAACGCAAATTTCTTGATTCGGAAAGATAATTGGTCGATATTGTTTTTAGACTTTCGACAAAAAACATGCATTTGCATGAAAATCTCATCCCTAGTCATAACTTTCGAACAGAATGACCTATGGGCTTCATTTAGGGCATTTTGGAAAGGTAAGAGGTAGGGCTATCTTTCAAGGGGGAAAAAAATCATAAGTTACCTGCCATCTGGCTGAGCAAATTGGGGTTATGCACAAATTCTAATGTCGTTTTGTTCAAATTTTATTTTTAAAAGCTCTGTATCTCCACGATTTCACTTTTTTTTAAATTTTTTTGTTATTGATTCTGGTCTCCCAAAAAACTTTCCAACAAGCCCAAAAACAAAATAATCGGGACCTTGGTTCAGAAGTTATCAATTTTACCCTACTACCCTCCGACCACCAATCCGAAAATTTTCAAACCGCTGCCATTTTGCACACTTGCATTTTCGGGGATGGTATGTAATGGACATATTTTCATGAAATGATCCAAGGAATACGCTGGTAAAATTCGGCGGGTCGTGACTGAATCACCCTGCATTTTAAAATTGTCTAAATGTGTTTTAAAATTGCCCAAATATATTTTAACTTTGAATTTTGAAAATACATTTGGAAATTTTTAAAATACAATTGGAAAATTTTAAAATACATTTGAAGGGCTTATTGTAAAAACTTGATAAGCAACATTTCATTTTCTGGTGCTTTTTGCCTTAAAACTTTTAAAATAATGTAGAAAATATAACTTTTGCAGAACTTTTATTCTCATTATACTTGTACGAAGGGTTAAATCAAGACTACTGCCAAAAATCTGTCAATGGAACATCAGCAGAAGGCGAAAAACACGAAAGAATAAAATGTTGCTTATCAAGTTCTTCAATTTTAAACTACATTTGGAAATTTTTTAATTTTAAAATATATTTGGATAATTTTAAAATACATTTAGACAATTTTAAAATATATTTGGACAGTTTTAAAATACATTTGGACAATTTTAAAATTAATTTAGACAATTTTAAAATTTATTTGGACAATTTTAAAATACATTTGAAAAATTTTAAAATTGTTTTGTTTTACATAAATAAAGTTAGAGTATCCAAAAAACCGTTGATTTTCAAAAACCGTTTTCGGTTTATTCGAAAAATCTAAAATTTTATAAACCGGTTTCGGTTTCGGGTTTTATATAAAAAACCGGTCAACCGGTTTTTTCCGGTTTTTTGATAATTTTAGATTTATATTTAAAAAAAAAAGAAATTTCTTAATTAAATAGAAGAAAATAAGATACAAAATTATTTTATTAACTTCACTTCACTTGAAACATAAAAAAACGTTTGTTTTTATATTCTAAAATAATCAGGTACAAATCAGAAATTTTGGCCCTTGCAACAGTGCAATATTGCAACTTTTTTTAAAAAAAAAAATTTGAATAAAATTTTTATTTGTTTATTACCTTTTATATGATGCGTCGTTGCAAGAAAATATTCGCAATTTATTTTAATAGTCATACAATTGCTTCTATTCACAAAAAAACTAGCAAAAAAGTTGCAATTTTGAAATTGCGCAATTTTGCAAGAGTAAAATTTCTGACGTGAATTCCATTAATGTTTTAGAAATAAAAAGCAATTTTTGAGTTCTGGTTATGTTAAAATTTTTTGATTATTTTCAATAAAACTTGATTTTTGTTAAAAATTCACGTTCGATTTCTGTTTTGCAAAATATCGCTCAAAATTTTGGACCAAAATCGCTTCCAATTTTTTCTATAAATTACAAAGTGACACCAATGTTTTGGTTTTTCATAAAAATATAAACCGGTTAAACCGACCAAAATACACCGGTTTTTCGAATAACCAAATTTAAATAAAAACCGAAACCGGCCGGGTTTTTGAAAATGAAAAAACCGGTCCACCGGTTTTCGGTTTCGGTTTTTGGATACTCTAAGAAAAACGAACTTGATTTCATGTGATTCGGAAAATTTCATGTGAATTGAAAAGACAGAACAGACGCCATAAAAACTTGCCCAGCTCATGACAATTATAACAGTTGTATCAGTCAGTTCTTAAGAATTGTTAATTTTAAATAAATTTTAACATTTTGTATTTTTTAACATAACATTTTGAAATAAAATACTTCTTAATCACTTTTAAATGTATTATAACAATATTATATTTGTTTTTATCTATATATTTTGCTTTCTTTATATAATAGATGATTAGTTTTGGTTATTATAAGTTTTCAAAACAAAATTAAATATTAAACAAGTTTGGACCTAAAAAAACTAATGACAATGAAAACACAAGAAATAAAAAAAAATAAACATTCTAACTTAAATTATAGACTAATAATTTGGATTATAGTATTTACAATCTCATTATTTTTTTAAGTGAAACAAAGTTATAAACATAAAACATAAATAAATAATGCCAAAAATCGTAGTAAGTTTTTTTTTTATAGGTTATTATATTAAGATAAACTGGATGAATACAATTTAAGTACAAATATAAAAATTACGACATTTTCAATTCTTTTTCAGAATTCTATTTCTTAAAGAATGTGTACTTACTACCTACCGTCTAAAGCATTTTTTATTTAAAGGTTATGTGGAGTGTACCGAAATTTTAATGTATCCTTAAATTTTCGTTCGTATTCGATTCAAAATATTTTGTATTTTAAGGTTATGTGGAATGTACCAAAATATTTAATATGTCCTTCATTAGTTCTAAACGGTTAGAACACAAAAAAAGTGAGATTTTTTTTTTAATTTGACCCTTAATTTAATTTTTTGACCAATGTCTCTGAATCAATAGCTCGGATCGCTTTCGGAAAGTTTTTTATACCCTCCACTTAGTGATAGAGGGTATATATAAGTTTGTCATTCCGTTTGTAACTCATCGAAATATCGATTTGGGACCCCATAAAGTATATATATTCATGATGCCCGATCGATTTTAAGACATTCTAGCGATGTCCGTCTGTCTGTCTGTGGAAAATACTGTCACGGACAAAATATTGCACAGAGATAACTGAAACTTAACATATTTATTGGAAGTTCTCCCGAGAAGTTTGGTATTGCATTTGAGCGATATCGGTTCAGCGGTTCCAAAGTTATGAACGAAAAAATTTCAGTACATTCAACATAACCTAAAAATACAAAATGCTTTAATTCGGCTTCTGGTTGACATATGTGAACATAATTGAACACCAAATGGTATTTAAACAAGTACGAACATATTTTTTGACAAAAAAAGAAAAAAATCGCGAATTTTTTTTTTACCAAATTTTTTTTTTCGCGGAAATTTTTTTTTCAAAATTTTTTTTTTTTTTTTCAAAACTAATTTCCTTTTAAGTAAAATTTTTTGCAATAATCTTTTTGAAATTGTGGAGGGTATATTCGGCAAGGCCGAATTTAACTTTTTTACTTGTTTTATTGTACAATTGCCAGTTTGAACCGTTTTACGGGGACCGCGCATAAGCACTTTATAAAAATAAAAAAAAATAAAAAAACATATTTGAGCTGCTATTTTTGGGATAACTCAAAAACTAATGCTCAAAGAGCTTTTTGGTATTTGGAGGGCATGTTTCTCGGGTAAAGGAACATTTCCAACGTTTATAAAGTGAAAAAGAGCTAGTTTTAGAATTTAAAGTGCTATTTTTGAGATAACTCAAAAACAATAGCTTGAATAGTTTTCGGATATTTGACGGCCAAGTTCCTCGGATCAACACGGATATTATTGCTTTCGAGACTTTTTGTGGTATAGGCATAATTTACCGAGCTAAAAGCGTTGCCAAAGTTTATCAAGTCAAAAAATGCTATTTTTTAGAATGGTAACTGCTAGTTTTTATATAACTCAAAAACTATAGCTCGGAAATATTTCTGGTATTTGGAGGGCATGTTTCATAGATCAAGGCCAATATTATTGCTTTAGTGACTTTTTGTCGTATAGGCAGTATTTTTCCACGTTTATCAAGTCTTTGTTTTGGATACGATTTCGAATTGCAATGCGCATTTTGCAAATGTGTTGAAAAGAATGCTAAATTTCATAAAACAGTAAATCAAGAAAACTGAAAAACAAATTTGGTCGTAATATAAAACTAACCGGTCATTGATAGGTCACGTGACATGTCACATGACCTATGACAAAAACTTTATCAGGAAATGTCTCAACCTACGTAAAAAAATTGTGTTTGGGAATTTTGAAAATTTTTTTCTGGACTTAGAAAATGTTGATATGTCCTTTTGTCTTCAGTCATGGGATTAGTATTTTTTATGACTTCTTTTGTTAATTTAGTTGCGGACTTTTAAATCGATTTTGGATTTTTTTTGTTAGTCAAGGCCTTTTGGATTTTAGTTGACGATAAGTACATTGAAAATTTACTGAAATAAAATTGAAAATGATTAAATAAAATTATGAAGCAGGAGTTTCTAGAACATTTTTCTGTTTTTTGTTAAACATTTACATTAAATAAACTAATTAAAATAATATAAAATTTATAATCACACACACACAGAATCTAAAGACTAAAAACGTTTTTAATTTGGTTCTATATTAAAATATCATCACTGTAACTAGCCACGCATACATTTGCATTGTTGGAACGGTATTTTGTATTTTTCGACATCATTGTGGTCGTTGCCGTCATCATAGTCGCCTTTTGAAAACGATTTGAATTCGAACGGGAATGTTGTTGTTGAGTTAAATTTTGGCTGTTTAGGTTGTATTGTTGTTGATTTTGATTGTGTTGGTTATGATTGAGCAAACGTCATTTTTTCGTATTAATACTTGGTTTGGGCAACGAATTAATAAACGAGGTGTGAGTGGGTATAGCGGGAGCAACAAAACCTAAATCGGGTATTAAAGCTATACTAGGAGCTACTTTGGCCGAGCCTACTTGAAATTGATTGTTTCTGACTGTGGCTGCAGCAGAGCCAGCTGCTGTAAGGCGTTCAGGAGTAGGTACTGGTGCTGTGGAAAAGTTTTGCATAATATGTATTTGTTGAGGAGTTGGTTGCTGCTGGTGATGATGACCAATTGGTGGTATATTGTTAGCAGTTTGGTATTGTTGTTGGTGTTGCAAATTATAATTATTATTGTTGTTATTATAAAAATGTTTGGGAGATGGTTGATTAACAGCTCCAGCTGTTGAGGATATATTTATGGGTCCCTTATGATACATACTTAATGGATTATTATAGAAATTAGCATTTTGCCAGGCACCACTATTAAATTGAGGAACTCTATATGATGGTGGTTGAGCTACTGGCTGTGGAGCACTCGAAACAAAATCGGACCATTCATCATCATTGTTAGAATTTGTCGTCGTTGGTATTTTATGTGGTACCACAGGAGATCTTTGTTTAAAAGGAGAACCAGCTGGTGTTTTAGTTAATAAATTATTATTTGCTACAGTTCTATTCGAGGAGATATTATTTGTTATAGGCACCGATACAAAATCAGACCAATCGTCATCATCATTATTTGCACCGCCTCCTCCTCCAAATTCTTTGTTAGCTATTGTGGCACTTATTGAAGGTGTAGAGGCCTGTTGGTGGGTCGGTGTAGATCTTTGTGATGAGTTTGAAGCGTTTGAAGATTTTTGCGATTTAGGTTCTGGAAATAATTCTTCAATGCGTGCCATTTCTTCAGCATTTATGTTAGTCGTAGAATCACCCCACTCAATTTTTGGTTTATTATTTTCCATAAATATAGCCTGTGGTATTAAAATGGCTGGACTTAAAATCATACCGCCATGTGAAACAGCAGCTGCTTGAGGAGGAGAAGGTTTCAAAACTTCTTTTTGTTTTGGTTTTGTTTGAGTTATTGGAGCTACAGTTACAGAGGCTACAGTAATGGTATTTTCACTTGGCATAGATTGAAATTCTGTAAAGTCATCATTTGAATCCTCCTCTTCTACTGGTGTTGTATCTACAGACATTTTTATATCATTTCCATTATTCATATTATTATTAGTAGTAGTCACAAAAATATTTGTCTCGAACATTTCCACTTTATTTGTTGAAGATTTGTTAATCGATTCCATTGAAAATGGTGGATTATATTCAACATCTCTATATTCTTTTTTAACCACTGTCTCATCGATTACAACACCCATGGCGGCTTTTTCATAATCAAAGTCAATAGGAGTAGCTTTAGAAGGTGAGGATGATGTTTGTTTTGTTTCAAAATCACTCGTTTTTGAGGGTGTATATATATGAGTTTCCTTAAATGCTCCCGTAAAAGTAGATGTAACGACAACTTCATTTATGTTTAAAGTATTTTTTAAATTTTCCTCAATTTCTTTTAAATCAAAATCATTCAAATTATTTATTATCTGTGTTGGGGGTAAATCCATTTCAAGCGTTGATATGGGTAGAGGTGAAGAAAAGGTTGTCACCGATTCCATTTCACTAATGGGTGGTGTTTTTGAAAATGTCTCTTCATTTGCTAAGGGTTTATCAAATATTGTCAATGATGTCGGTTCTGATGGCGGCTCATTAGATACATATTGCATAGAAGTTGTAGCAGCAGGTTGTAATGTAGCCTCTCTTGATGTTAAGGTATTGTCTTTAAAAGCTAAAATTATAGTTAAGATTTAATTTTTTTAAATATTTTTAAATAAACGAAAAATATAGAGGCAACAAAGATTTTATCTAAAAACGAAAAACGAAATAATTATTGGAATGAAGCCAATCCCATGCAGTTTGATTTCAATTTGATTTTTGAAAGTGATTTCATATACTTTTTGCGTTTTACCAGCAAACCACGTAATTCTTCCGAAATTTCGAACGGAGTTGAGTCTGTGACTTAATGTTACTTAAAATTTACTTATCATAAGTTAAGTTAATTATTATTTAGATCAGAGCTTCTAACTAACTTTTGCTTCGCGACCCCTTTTCCAAATTGTTGGGCATTTACCTGTTCAGGTTTGTATTGCAATCCAGCAAAATCGGTCCAGTGGTTCAAAAGTTATGAGCAAAATACTGAATATCGGCAAGGGTTTTTCGTGAATTTATGAGATAAAAAACACGTTAACTTTCGAAAGGCAATTCTGAGGACGCTTAAGCTTGGCATATATATTTATCGTTCCCCTGGCCTAGTTCTTATCGAATTTCAGCCAAATCGGTTCAGTGGTTCAAAAGTTATTAGCAAAACCGTGAATTTCAGATTAGCTTCACCTTAAATTCACGTATAGAAAACCCGTTAAACATGTTTTAAAAACATTGGTAAGTCAAAAAAATATTTTACAACGTATTTTTGTCACTCAAAAATATATTTACACTAAAAAAAAATACACTCGAAAAAAAATTTGCACTCAAAAAACTTTTACACCCAAAAAAAATTTTGTAAATTTTTTTCTTTCAAAAATTACTTAAAAAAAAGTTTTTTTTCTGCACAAAATAAAATATTTCTAATCAAAAATGTTTTTTCACGTTAGAAAATCATCTATCACTTACAGAGGGCATAGTGGATGGTATTCATAGATTCGGCCAAGTCGAATTTAACTTTTCTACTTGTTTTTTTTATGGTCTTTAAAAAAAATTTATAAATTTAATTAGTTTTTTATAATATCAAACACATTTTTTAAGCATCAATGCTTAATAAGATATGACATACATTTTTTTCATATTTTAATTCGTGAGTATTTCGTGATTAATTCCTGAGCGTGATTAAAATTTTTTCTACTCACGTGAACGTTTGTGAGCACAAAAAATGTTCGTGCGTGATTACATTTTTTTTTTCGTAATTGAAGACACTCACGACTCCATCTTTATATAAAATCTATTTGCCTTATGAAATGTCCAAAATATCTAAAACTTACCATCATTTATTTGCTCTGGTATATTTGTAGATTTCCAATCTAAACCTATATTTTCCTTTTTAATACTGTTTGAAGAATCCATTGACAAAGACTTATAACTTTCTGTTGTATTTATCGAAATGGGTTCTAAATTAGAACAAGGCTCCACCATATTGTTAGATGACAAAACTGGTTTCATGGGTTTTAAAGGATTAAAACTTAAGTTAGCAGCAAATCGTGGCAATGATGGATTCCAATTTTCACCAAAAAGCTAACAAAAAAAAAAATAATATTAAAAATTTTTTAATTAAAAAAAATAATAAAACATACAATATTTTTTGAATCAATGCCCAAAGACTTGATAAACGAATGACGTGTATCCGAATTTAACCATTGATATTCTAATGCCTTGGCAGCATCTATTGAAGTAAAGGGTATATCTTGTATTTTTTGAGATTTGGGATCAGTTGTGTTTTCCGCATTATTAGACATGGGTGTAATAAACATTAATTGTAATATTTTCGATATGCGTTCATTAAGATTTTTGGGTGCAGTAGCTGTTGTTGTTGCGGATATATTTTGACTAGTTTTTAAAGGTGCAATTGTAGAGGCAGTTGGAGGAGTAAGGGGTTCGGCTGTATTAAAATCACCAAAATCATCATCATCATCATCGAAATCATTATGATCACTAGGTATTGTTGAGATATTTTCAGATACTTTTTGTTCTATTTTAGTTATTTCTTGATGTTGCTCAAAATCAGCAAAATCATTAAATTCATCATAATCACCATTGTCATTAATGGGGGCATTTTCTGAACTTGCAATTTGTTTTGAAGGAGATTGGGGTGTTACAGAATCATCACTCACTGTCGCTTCATTAAAATCTCCAAAACTATCTTCTATATTTGGAGGATTTTCTGTCAATTCAGGTGGTTCGTTAAAGTCTTCTTTAGCTTTCTCTTCATTTGTTATATTCGGTTGTTGCCAATCACTAAAACTATTATCTTTATTTTTTATTTCTCCATTAATAACTGGAGCATTATTAAAGTCACCAAAACTATCATTTAAATTATCCTGAGATACGGAGGTGTTAATGTTATTATCATAAGCCGACATTTGTTTGCTTTCAACATTATCCATATTGACTTCTTCTTGTTGGATATTATCATTTTGAATTTTAAATTTATTCGCTGTTAAAGTATGTGAGGTAAAGTCTTCAAATTCATCATCATAATCTTCTAAGGAATCCTTAACTTCGTCTGGTTGTTTTAAACTATCCAATGATACATTTTCATTTATTTCATACTTTAATTCATTATCTTCAATTGTAGATTCTTTTTGTAAATTATGCGAGTTAAATTCTTTAAAATCATTAACTTCTAAATCGTCATTATTATTAAGTTGTTTATTATTAATGTCATTTACAGGTACTGAATTATCTACATTAGCTTGCATATCAGTAGAAGTTATTGCTGTGTTAAAATCCTGAAAATCGGCAAAATCACCAAAATCATCGTCATCATCATCAATACTATTTTGTTGATCATCTAAAGGTGGTGGCAAATCAAATGCAGCATGAGGAAAACTATTGCTTGAAAAAGATTTGTACTCATTCTCATTTTCCACAGAAGCCGACTCTTGATTATCTAGCGAATCTATAGATTTTGTATCAGTTTCCTTTGTTGAATCTGTAGATTTTGATTCATTTTTTTGAATATCTGCCTGATTAATTTCTTGTATTTTAAAAAAATCTTTTATATCATCGGGTTGTGTAAAATTTTTAGGTGTTCTTGGTGAATACAATTCATCATCACTTAAATCATCTTCTATATCCTCTATAGACACCATATTTTGTATAGAATTTAAATTGGTTTTATCTGCATTACATTTATTTTCTATATCTGCAGAGGTATCAATTCTTAACTCTTTTGGGTTTTTACTGGTGGTGTAACATAATTCTGTTTCAGAATTATTTATATTTTTAAATGGGTTTTCTTCTATTTCATGTTGTTCCTCCTCTTGTGATGTGTCTTGAATTCTGTCTTTAGTTTTGTTGTAAGCTTCTTCAGTTGCAGCTATTTTAATATTATAGTTATATGCCTCTGTTATATTTTTAGATGTTGTATTATTATTATTGTTTGGATTTTCTTTGCTGATTTCTTCATCTATTGGTGGTGGCGGAGCTATGTGATGTGTTAAGTCTTCCTGGGGTGGTGGTATTAGGCCATCATAAATATTAACTTCTGGTAAATCACTCAACGATGGTGGTCTTGGTGAGGGAATAGGTTCTAGAAGTAAGAGAGACAAATTATAAATGTTAAATTTTATTATGTTTTTAACCTAAAAATAAACTTTGCTCATTATTTTATTTATATTTTTTTAAAAGGCTTTATGGATAGTTTTATAAAGTTAAATTTAAAATTTGTATGACTAATTTTTAAAATTACAAATTTGAAAATAAAAATTCTGAAAAAACCCTAAGAAGCTCATTCTTAATTAAGAATCGTTTCATAAAGCTGAATTTTAAACGTTTATGACTAACTTTTTTAAACTAAAAACAAGTAATAAAATTATAGTCGGTCAAGACCGGCCATATAATACCCTACACCAGTGTTTCCCGGAAAATGGGCCCCAAGTCCAAACATTTACCTATTCGGTTATTCTTTTGTCAAATCTTTAATATGTGTAGAAAACACTCACACACCAAATTTGAGTGAAATAAACTTCTACTTGTTGCCAATAAACCGCTTTATGTAAATATCGGTCGAAATTTTTATATGGGGCCTAAGTTCAAAAATTTGTGATTATAATCAGAATTGATTGGGTTATTAAAGTTAGCGTTAAACATACACAAACAAAACTTTAATAAAATATTTTCTTTTCGATGAAATTTTAGAGATTTTTGTGAATATGGGGAGTGTATGGGGGCTACGAGAAGAACTGGTTTGATTCCTTTTGGAATTGTGATTTCTGCATATAAAACACCTGTTTACCTGCCAAATTTCAAAAGGATATTTATTATAAAATGGTCATTTAAGCCCAAATTAAAGGGGACCTTTGTATGGGGGCTAGGTCTAACCATGGACCGATTTTTTCAATGGGCTTCGTCCTTGGGCCAAGAGAGGCCTAAATTTTAAGTCATTGATTGAAAATTGTGACCTGTATCGTGTTTACACCGTTTACATGACAGACGGACATCGCTAAATCCACTCAAAAGGTGATTCAAAGTCGATAGGTATACGTAAATGTGGGTCTGGGACCATCTTTCTCCTCGCAATAAAGGTTGCCAAATTGATATATAGTGATATTTTAAATTAATTAATACAATTTTATTTTTTAAAATGAAGTTTGTATGTTTACGCACACAAAAGGGGGTAGGACGAAAAAATTAAAATTTTTTAATCCCTCCAAGTGCAGGACTTTAAATTAAAATGTTGCATTTGTTAAAAAAAAGGAAACAAGTATTTTATTTCTTCAAAGGAAACCTTTTTTTCTCCTAATCCATTTTGCCCATTTAGGAAGTTTACCAGCCTTAGTCCATAAGAAATATTCGAGCCAAATTTTTAGCTAGACCTCTTTTGGTTTGGACTGCATCGTGGTTTCTACAGACTGACGGACTTTAACAGAATGTCCTTAAATCAATCAAGGATCAATAATAAATGCATCTGCATATTTTATGGGATCATATACCGATTTTTCGTGGAAAAAATGGTCAACAAAATTGTCAAAAAATGTTTATATTTTTTTATTATTTATTTTATTTTTTTTTTACGTTTTGTTTATATATGAACAAATATGGGTATTAGGGCCGAGTGAGAAATTATTTTTTAAGAATTTCACTTTGGCGCTATGCGGGATTGGTAAAAATTGTCGCTAAAACGATGTGGTTAAAATTTCAGGAAGATCGCACTTCATCATGGGGCATTTTTTTTAAAAAGTCAAAAATTCAAATTTGTTGAGATCTTTATTTTGGTTTTTATATGATCTACACCATTTACAAATGTATTTCGAAAAAGATCACTTGTGTTTTGAAAATTCTATTTGTAATTCGAAAATTTCATTTGAAACTCAATTTGTAAATCGAAAATTCAAGTTTTAATATGAAAATTCCATTTGAAATTCAAAAATTCTATTTGAAATTCGAAAATTCCAATTATAATTCGAAAAAGATAAATTGTAGTTTGAGAAAGATCAATTGAAATTTGAACAAGATTAATTGTAATTCGAAAACTATCACTTGTAATTCGAAAAAGATCAGTTGTAATTCGAAATATATCAATTGTAATTCGAAAAATATCAATTCAATGACTCCAATTGTAATTTGAAAACGATCAATTGTAATTCAAAAGAGATCAATTGTAATTCGAAAAAGATTAATTGTTATACGAAATAGATCAATTGTAATAGATCAATTGCAAATCGAAAAAGATCAATAGTAATTCAAAAAATACCTATCAATTTTCGATATAGATCAATTGTAATTCAAACAAGTGAGAGTGTTAAATTCGGCTGTGCCAAATCTTTTATACCCTCCAAAATGTAAAAAAATAAATAAAAAAAAAAATTCAGTGGCGTTTTTTTTTGGGGGGGGGGGTTGATAGGGGTCAGTGGGGGACTTTGAGAGCACCTTCCCAACCCGATAAATATACCAAATGTTTCATTTATTTAACAAAAATACAAAAAACATGTCAAAAAGTGTATTTTTTCAGATGTTGGTTCAGTTCTTCAAGGGGTAACTTTTTCCCCATTGCCCGATTTTGCCCATTCACGAACTTAACCTGCCTATGAATACGAGACATATTTGTGCCAAACTTCAGGAGCTATTTTATTTTGGTCTGAATTGTGTTATCTACAGACAGACGGACGGACAGACATTTACAGAATGTCTAAGAATCGATCATAGATCAATAATATATATACTTTAAGGGGTCCCCGACCGATATTTCGATGCGTTACAAACGGAATGACAAAGTGAGTATACCCCCATACTGTGGTTGGAGGGTATAAAAAGATCAGTTATAATTCTAAAAATATTAATTGTAATTTGAAGATTCCAATTGTAATTCGAAAAATATCAACTCATCCTTTTCGAATGCAATTGGAATCTTCTAATCCCAGTTGATCTTTTTCGGAATTGACGCAGTGATATGCCCTTTAGTTTTATAAATTCAATTTTTGTGGGGTTATTCATAATACTTAAAGTAGCCCACTTATTATTATTTAGTCCGCAACAACTTACCGTCATTTTTACTATCATCCATTGTTAAAAAATCTCCAAATTCTTCATCATCCACACCATCCAGTGTGGGTGGCATAACATCCACGTCTTCATCTTCTTCACCAAAATCAATAGGCGGCGGTGTACTGCATAATAATGGAGGTACATTGACCATTTTCAAATCAACCACCACTTTATAAATTAAAAGTCTGGCTTATTTAAATACTAGCAGCAGCAGGGAGCAGCAGTAGAAACAGCAACGGAAGGAAGAGGGTTGAGAAGGTGTTAAGTGCACTAAACACACACACGCACGCAGAGCTTCTGCTGGTTTTTGAATTAAACTCGTACTTGTTTCAACTGTCAAGCTGCAAAAGGTGGTTGAGTCATATGTTTTGTTAACAACTTCTATATCTATCTATTTACAAAATGTACTTAAAAAACATCTCGATACATTACAAAACAATAACGAAAAAAAAACAAGGCAATTGAGTACAAGAAAAAGATTGGGGAAATTGTTAACAATGTGAAAATATTTTTAATGACGTCCTCAAAACGAGTAACACAATTTCCTAATCTTTAAATATATCACATACGTTAACAAAAAATGGTTAAGAAATACTATTTGGATTAGCACTTGAATTGTAGGTTGTAAATATAAAAATATAACAAAAGAAAACGCTAGAAAAAAATTATATATGTATCAAAACATCAATAACGTTTTTCGTCATATACTGGTTTGGTTTAATTTTTTTTTTCACTTCATCACCTTCTAATTTTGCAAACAATACAAATATAAACTATTATATGGTTAATGTGTTTATCAATAAATTGTTTAATTATTAATTATTTGCTTTACGTTTAATTTTTTATTGGGATTTTTTCCATGAAATATTTTATTCTTCGTAATTGACAACTTTTTTTCTGTCTTCCATTCACAAAACTAAACAATTCACAATGGGTAATTGGTAATAACTAGCGTTATAAACAGTGTAGCCATTTCAGCATATTTTTGCTAGATTTATACCCTGTTCCTACGCACAGCTAAAAACTGGGGGCTAATTATGTAACTTGATAATCGTCATCGTTAGCTCATTATTATATTACCATAAAATGGCACTATATGGTAATGGAATAATGAGCTAACGATACGATTTGATGAATATCAAGTTACATAATTAACCCCTGTTTTTAGCATCAATATTTTAAGCATTTTCTTTATTCTATTACAGTATATTGACTAAACGGTTTTTAGCTATAAAACGGTTTTTAGCTATAAAACGGTTTTTAGCTATGCGTGAGACCAGGGGGTAATTATGTAACTAGTCGTCAATCTTATCGTTTCCATTGTTATTCCATTACCATATAGTGTCATTTTGTGGTAACAGAATAATGAGCTAACGATGACGATTGACAATTGTCAAGTTACATAATTAGCCCCCTGTTTTTAGCACAGTACAGACTACACGCAAAAAAAAAATCTGTGTAAGATTGAGCAATCCTACTTGGTAAAACTTTTTTCATACCAAAAAAAAATTTTTACCAAATTTTTGCTAATATTATGCTTGTCGATGTTAAAGTAACATAATTCATTTTTTATGTAAAATAACCAAGTAGCTTGCACAATAACGCAAATTACCTGCACAAAAATTTATCGAAAGAAAACAACAAAAAAACAAATACAGACCGCCATTTTAATTTTTTTTTTTTGTGTGCGTTGTTTGTTTATTTTTTGTGTTATAAAAACGTAAAAAGGAAATTGATAAATAAAATAAAAATAAATTAATAAATAAAAATAAATAATTAGTTTTCTAAAAGATAAATAAATGTAAGATAAAAGAATGTTAAAGTTAATTTTGCTTTCATCACTTAATACACCATTCATTAAGAAAAACCAATGGAGTCCCAGACGTATGTTTCGATGAATAACAAATGGAATGATAAAGTGAGTATACCCGCATTCCGAAGACACCAATAAGGTTTAATAGATTTTTAGTTAAAAATTAGTGTTTGGTAATAATTTTCTATTTTTACAGGGTACAGCTAAATAAATTTTTGAAGCTATGGCGAATCATTCACTACAATAAAGAGCGTGGACACCAATCCTGCCTTTAGGTATAAAATTAAAACCTAAAAACCCAAAGCCAAGGGAGTCCATACCTGTTTTGAGTTACAAATGGAATGACAAAGTAAGTGTTCCTCCTTACCAAGAGACCAATGGGGTTTACCAACTTTTTAAATTAAAAATTTATGTTTTGTAATAATTTTCTATTTTTACAGGATGATTTTAAATAAATTCGTGAAGCTATAGCGGATCCTTTACTTCAAGAAGAAGCGTAGGCAGCAGTCACTCGAGAAAATTGTACAAAAAGGGTCAGTTGGTCGGTGGTAAATTAAATCCTACACAACATTTATTACATTAATATGGATTTATTCTGTGAACATTTTAAATTCAACAAATATACAAATTTTTACAAAAATTTATTGAAAATTTATTTTAGCATAAATGTGGTAATTTTTAGCATTATTTTTAGTCACCTTTTCTAATAATTTTGGAATATTTCACCATATCTCTTTTGGTATATTTTACCAAGTTTTTACTTAAATAGCATTAGCATTTTCTTCAAAATTTTTTACATAAGTGTTTTGGCTAAATTACGAAAACTACTTCGTCGGTTGTAGTTTTAGCATATTTTTGGTAAAATTATGCCAGATTTTTGCTCACTCCGACACAAGTTTTTTTTTGCGTGTAGTATGCAAACACTGGTGCTAATTGCGTACTTTCCAATATGGTGGTATGGTTTTTAGTACAGAATGATCATCGCTGCCTAGTATATGTGTGCATGTACGTGTGATCTTTTGTGCATGTATTTATTATGTTTGTTTCCGTTTTGTATGAAACGTCAAAAGTTACACCGTGTGCTGTCACTAATACTTACACCCACCAGATGCAACTCTGTGATACTACTACTCATGTACTGTGGTTTTTAGCAACATTTTCTGTCAATATACTGTAATAGAATAAAGAAAATGCAACAAATATTGCTGCTAAAAACGGTTTTTAGCTGTACGTGAAATCAGGGAATAATATCCTATTCATACGTACAGGTAAAACCGTTTTTATAAAGTGACACTATGTGGTAATGGAATAATGAGCTAACGGTACGATTAACGGCTATTACCCTATTCACACTTACAGTTTATACCGTTTTTAGCAATTATTTGTAGCATTTTCTGTCAATATACTGTAATAGAATAAAGAAAGTGCTAAAAATATTACTGCTAAAAACGATTTAAAACTGTACGTGTGAATAGGGTATATCAAGTTACATAATTACCCCGCAGTTTTTAACAGCAGTGTTTTTAGCACTTTATTTATTCCATTACAGTATATTGACAGAAAATGTTGCTAAAAACGGTTTTTAGCTGTACGTGAGAACAGGGTATAAAAAGTTTCTGGCAGCACTGCGAATTAATGCAACTAATGAAATAAACCTTTTTTATTGTGAATGATTAGGAACAGTTTGAGAGTAATACAAGATTTTATTGTGTTTATAACAGTTTGAGAAGCTTTGTGACCATATGATTTTGACAGTTCTTAAGAATAGGTACATTTTTTTGTAAAGTGATTTTTTTTGTTATTTAACATTTTATTAATGAAATATTAACTAAAATTATTTAATTTAATAGCTATAAACAATGAGGCACGCTCAATATTTGGCCCGCACTATTTTGGTGCAAAACAACAATGTGGAGGAAGCTTGCCGTTTATTGAATCGTATCTTGGGAAAAGAGGAAATTTTTGATCAATTTCGTCGTACACGTTATTACGAGAAACCTTATCAAGTAAATTTATTTAGTTTTTTTTATTAAACAGCAATTTATTAACTTGGATTATATTCTTAATTTTAGGTAAGACGTCGTGTTAATTTTGAAAAATGTAAAGCCATTTATAATGAGGATATGAATCGAAAAATTCAATTTGTTTTACGTAAAAATCGTGTTGATCCATTTCCCGGTTGCAGTTAATTTATTTTGATTTAAGAATGTTTATTATAAGTTAATTTAATAAAAATTTCAATTCAAAAAATTAAATTTTAAAATCATTAATTTGTTGTAGCAAGGATTTTAATTCTTAAACTTGTTTTTAAGTTTCCGAAAATTTGAAAAATTTTAAACTACATTTGGACAATTTTTAAATACATTTGGACAATTTTAAAATACATTTGGAAAATTTTAAACTACATTTGGACAATTTTAAAATACATTTGGACAATTTTAAAATACATTTGGACAATTTCAAAATACATTTGGACAATTTTTAAATTATTGTGTACAATTTTAAAATATATTTGGACAATTTTAAAATAGGTACGTTTGGACAATTTTAAATACATTTGGAAATTTTTAAAATGCAAGTGGAAATTGTGCACTAGGGTGGAGCAAATTTTCCTTTTATCGAATTTCAAAAACGTCAGGGTCGAAAAAGTTGGCTTTTAGGGTCAATAATAACACATAAAATAATGGACCTGTAGGATTTAATTGTGTCACTTGAGACGAAATCCTAAATATAATGAACAGTGATCAATTCTAAGACGTTCTAGGGATGTCCTTCCGTCTGCGGAAAGCACGATGCCGTTCAAAATAAAGGTTCGGCATGAATATGGGGGGGGGTGAAATAAAGCCATAGGCAATAAGGCCATATGGCCTTATTTCTCAATTCAATGGGAAATAAGGCCATATGGCTTTATTACCAACACTATTGAGCAATAAAGTCATATTGATTTTGCAACCAAGGTGGAAATAAAGCCATATCAGTTGAAAATGTGGAAATATATTTCCACGTAAATCCTGCTACCTAAAAAAAAATATTTAGCGAAGCAGCTAAATTAATTTATGGAGTTCGTAATCCCTAAGCCCGGCCGAAGGCCATCTACGCAAAAAAAAATTTTTTTTTGACTATCTTTAAATTAAAAAACCACATATACCAGGAACCTCGGAACTTAGAGGGGTCTAGAGGCACCATTTTTTTATTGGCAGGGTTTTTAATTTAAATATTGTTTAACAAAAAAAGTTTTTCTGTGTAGCCGGCCTTCGGCCGGGCTTAGGGATTACAAAATCCATGCATTAGACCGCAAAGTAAAGTTTTCTAGAGTAGCACGCCTTTGCGCTATCAAATCGCAGCTCGGGCGATATGACATTTACGGTTTTGGGCCATAAGACCTTGGGCGCTATGTCCGTACGCCATTTCAAACTCCATAAATTAATTTAGAGGCTTCGCTAAATAATTTTTTTGGGTAGCAGGATTTACGTGGAAATATATTTCCACACTCTCCGCAAAATAATGATGAACATTTTTAAAAAAATATTTATATGAGTAACAAAGCCATATATGGCTTTATTTCCAACAGCGGTTGGTAATAACGCCATATGGCCTTATTTCTCAACTCTTTGGGAAATAAGGCCATATGGCCTTATTGCCTATGGCTTTATTTCACCCCCCCCCATGAATATGTCTAATGGTCTTGGGCTGGTTAAGTTCAGAAATGGGCAAAATTGGCCCAAAGTAAGAACTAAAACAACCTCAGAAAAACTTAATTTTTTTTATATGTTTTTTGTGATTTTGTTAAGCAAATAAAACATTTTTATTTAAGAAGTTTAAAGTCCTCCATTTGGACCCAGGGGGACAACACTGGCCCATTGAAAACAATATGGTTTTCTGTAGTGGAATAGTTGGTGTGGAATGCCTCATAGTTGGTTGAGTGTAGCATAGATGGGCATTTTTTATTACCATTGAAATTACATTTCCATTGGTTGATATCAATGATAATGAACCGACCCACAATATTTTTTTAGTCCAAACATTTTCTCTGAACACATCTACTCTGTATCTTTAACTGTTAAGGCGGTCCCCATATAATTTTTTTTTTGTAAATTTGTTTTATTTAATCAGCTTCTACCGGTCCAATGGTGCGTCCGAGAGGGCACATTGGTGAGACCGAACCACATTTATTTTTACCCTACAACATTTTTTTAAAACATACCTACGCCCTATCTCCACTCCCTAAGTAGGCTCCCATACAAAATTCATTTTTTTAAAATTTGCTCCAACTGTTATTTGTATGGGAGCCTACTTAGGGAGTGGAGATAGGGCGTAGGTATGTTTTAAAAAAATGTTAAAGGGTAAAAATAAATGGGGGTTGGTCTCTCTAACGACCCCTCTCGGACGCACCATTGGACCGGTAGAAGCTGATTAAATAAAACAAATTTACAAAAAATAAAAAAAATTGTATGGGGACCGCCTTAACAGTTAAAGAAATTGGAGATAGGGCATTAGTTTGTTCCAAAGAAATGTTAAGACGTAAAAATTAATGGGGGTCGGTCTCATAAATGACCCCTTTAAGACGCACCATTGGAGCAGTAGAAATGATTTTAAGATTGGAAAATTACAATAAAATTTTTTCAAAAAATTTAAAAAAATAGTAATAATCGTTATCCCAAAAAATTTTTAGAATCGATAGAAATTTTACACAAAAAAAAATTCAAAAAAATCGAAGAGTACAAACATTTTCAAAAATGATATTTAAATTTTAAAACTTAAAAATCGCATACAAGAGCGCTTTTAAGATTTTTTTTTTGGATTTTTTTTAAAAGCACGTAAAAAAACAAAAATTTTGAAAAAAAAATGAAATTTGGACCATTTTGGAAGAAGTTATGAGTAAAAGAAATTTGAGTAAAGGAACAAACTACCAATTTTTAAAAATTCGATATCTTTTAAACGGGTCATCAAAAAAATCTGAAAATTTACCACGAAGGAGTTTTCGAAGGGTACTAAAAACTGTAAACAAATTGGGAAAATCTAAAAAAAAAAAAATTTTCAAAGTGTCCGATTTGACATGGAATGCCCCATATATATATATTTTTTTTTAATTTCTCAAAAAAAAAAAAAAATTGAAGACCAAATTTTTTCCAAGTTTTGTTTTTTTTTTTTTTAAAGTAGTGAAAAATATAAACAAACGAAAATTTATCTTTATTTTTTGGAAAAAAAACTTTGAAAATTTTTCAGAGATAAAAAAATAAAATTAACTACTTTAAATAACTGTTACTACATCACAGTACTTTTTTGTTAGTTGTTCAAAAAAAAAAGACTTAAAATAACTAACAGAAATAGTTGTTTGATATTTTTCATACAAAAACAACTGACTTTGAGTTGAAAACCACTAACTACTGTAAAATATACAAATAACTAACATGTAGTAACTAACATAATTTTCTGAGTGAAGCATTTAGTTATAAAACATTCACATTTTTTAATTTTATAAATTAATATTACTTATTTTTGTTATAAATTCACATTTTTCACTTATTTTGTTAAATATTACACAAAAAACTCCTTAACGAATGGTATTTTTCATTCGTGTGGTTTTGACGTTTTTGACATTTCAATTCGTGTTGTAGAAACGGAAAAATATGAAGAAAAATGACAACTTTTACGTTTTCGTTCGACTAAAATGACATCCGCAATACAGAACCTCAAATTGATTTTCTTATGTCATTTGGACGAACGAAAGTGAAAATTCGTAATAGAGAAACTGGACATTACTTTTTTTACAAAAAACTGGATGTCCAAAAATACGTGTTTTTTTACAATGCGGGAAGGTCTTGGATTTTTTTCCTGGTAGGTAGAAAAATTATTTGATTACTGAAAATTAACTATAAGGCTAATGCTAAAAATTGCACTCAGAAAATTATTGCAGTTACTACATGACGGTCGTTTGTGTAGTAAGTAGTAGCTGTTGTTTTTAACTACAATTTCGGTCGTTTTTGTATGAAAAAATCTCAAACAACTTTTTTCTGTAGTAGTTTCAAAAAATAACTACAAAAAATATACTACACTGTAGCAATAGTTGATTTATGTAGTTGTTTTTAGTTTTTTTTTCTAAAAACTCGTTTTTTTCTAGAAATTTTTATTGCAAACGAATGTGTCGAACGAGTTTGTCGTGCGGGATGCTGAAGGAATTATTTTTATACCAAATAAATAATATCTAAATAAATTAAATTACAATTTATTAAATATAATTATAACAAAAAATATGTTTTTGGAAAAATATTATTGAGCGAAAGAAAATAAGTGGATAAATGAGATAACAAGTGTGTATAATATAATGCTCACATAAGCGTGCGTAAAAACCAATCGGAAAAAACCAAAATTGTTTTGTTTTCTTATGAGCGTGCCATCTTTCTTTTCTTTGTATACACAACAGAACAGGTACATACTTTTTTTGAAACATTGCAAATTAATTATTTTTTTTTTATAAATCAATTTTACCAAAGCATTTCTTTTTTTTTTTTATTCCAGACAAATTTTGATCAGAAGCGGTGGAAATTTGAAATAATCTATTAAAAAAACAAAGGTAAATACAATCAATTTATTTTGTTTAACATTTTATTAATAAAATTTTTTTCTTCTATAATTCCAGATAAATACACCAAAAAATTGTCATCACATCGAAATTCTATACAACCAACTGAAATGTATTGCTTTTTAAATAAATAAATATCAATCATTTAAACGTTTAAGAAATTTTTTAAATAAAATTTCAGGCAATTGTAGCAAAAACAACTGTATTAAACAGTTTTGTAGTAGTTTTTACTACATTTTGTAGTTGAAAATCAATAGTTAAAAACAACAACATGTTCAGTTGTTTTTACCGTAATATGTAGTGGACGCCTTTTCAACAACAAAATGTAGTCAAAACAACTGTCTTTTGTAGTAGATTTTACCGACATACTTTTTTGAGTGTGTGTATTTGAAATAAATCGACTCGTAAGTATTTTTTAAAAAAATCCAAAAAAAAAAGTATTCCAAAAATTTCATTTTGCAGTTTGACCCATGTATCTCATTTATATTTTACCCTATCTGGATGGGATTAATTTTAAATTAAAGCTTGCGACATTTTCTACGATGCACTTTTTATCTACTAAAAATATTCGTTTTCGTTTCAAAGATATACCTTTATGAATTTTACCCCCAGTTTCTGTAATACGAACGCCATTCGTTCGTGACGAATTTGTGTGTATTTTGTTATTGTAACAAAAACAAAATACATGCAAATTCGTCGCAGACGAATGGCGTTCGTATTACAGAAACTGGGGGTTAATGTTCGATACGCACGCCTATTTTTCTCCTATTACTTTGAATACAACTGTAAATTGTCTTGTATAAAAAAATTCGTGAAAACTTTTTTAACAATTTCCCTATTATTCCTCGCGTTGCCAAAATGTATTTTTTTATATGGAGTTTTTCTTTTTTTTGAATTTTTTGTATTTCTTCCAAAGGAACTATATGAACTATGAGAAATATTTATGCAATTAATAATACTCATTCGCAACGTTAAAACAAGAAAATACAAGCAAATTACAAAATTGTTATGAAATTTAAAATTCAAATGCGATTTTCTCGAAAAAAAAGAAGAACATGTTTCTGAATTTCTTTGTGTGGATGGACAAACATCTAAACTTAAAAAAAAAAAAATTAAAAAAAGTGGCCGGATTTTTGATAAATTGACTTTTTTTAAAAATTAGAAAATTTCAGAAAATTTTCAAAAAAAAAAAATTTAATCGATAGCCCATACAAAACTATATAAGAATGTAAATTTTTGAGATTGTGGTGCATTCGTTTTAATTTGATAAATATTTAATCTAGGCAACTCGCCACAAATTTGATCATTTTTCCAATATTTGACCACGCCTCCTAAGCCCAGTTTTTGAAAAATTGAAAAACCAAAAACGAAATTTTCTAAGTTCCATATAGGGCTATCCAAACAACCTATTCAGAAATTTTCGGGACACATGTTTTTCTGTAGCGGGACATTTGGTGTGGAATTCCTCATATATTAATCTCTATTAAGTTTAAGCCGACCCGTGTTTTTGCTTTTGGCGAAATTTCTGTTAGTTCGGCTTTTATTCAAATATTCCCAAAGGGACATTATTTTTCATAAGGTGGCAACCCTTTTTTAAACCACCGGGATAGGCGATGAAAAATATCAGGTTAAAATTAGTTTTCGGTATTTATTAACATACATAAAAAAATTAAACAATCAATTAATGGGTGCCTTTAATTAATTAGTTCCATCTATGGAGTGTACACTCAAAAAACACTTACACTTATTTACAAAATTTTTAGTAAAAATTGAACTCACCAAGTGCTTTTGCGTAATTTAGCAAATTTTTTAGAACAAAAACTTGGTTAAATTACTCAAAAGCACTTGGTGAGTTAAATTTTTACCAAAAATTTGGTAAATAAGTGTAAGTGTTTTTGCGTGTAGTAACTGTAACTGTAATATTTATCTAAGTGTAGGGCAAGTTTGGGAAAAGTTTTCTTTATTCGACCCACATTTTGATATATTTAAACAAATTTTAGGTTATAAACAAAAACTGTCCATTTCAACTTTTTTAAGCTTTTTAAATTTAATCATACGCCATTTTGTGAACCTATTTATAATTTAAGTTCTTTTAAATTTGTGTTTATTACCTATTAAAGTGACCATATGTTTTTTAATTTTAAATAAAAGCAAAAAAAAGAAAAACACTTTTACTTAATCATTAATTTACATACGAGCGCCATATGTTCCAAATCAACTCTTACCCCTTGTATGAGCAACATTTGCCAAGAAAGAAATCCCTTTCATTACTTGCTGCTTTTGTTGAGCTAAAAATAGAAAAACCACAAACCATTGTTTTTGAGCAGGATAAACATAATAAGCATAAAAAACCAGAGTGTGGAAAACACGGGGGAAAAACAAAAGAAAAACAACAAAGTACGTAATAAAAATGTAAAATAAAAAAAAAAAAAAAAATAAACCCCAACCTGTTACAAAGACAGCAACATTCATTCAACTTTTAAACGACATAACCTATAGGAAGCTTTAAAGCTTTTCATATAAAAAAAAATTAGCTTTTTTTGCAGTTGTCATAGGTTCAGGAAAAAGTAAAGGAAAAAAATGTACATAATATGGCTTTTTGAGAATGTTCAAAGTGTTTTTAACATTCGTAAAGAAAAGACGTGAACGGAAAAACTAAAAAATAAATAAATAGAAATTTAAAAAAAAGTTAGTGAAAATTACTGGACCCAAAAAACAAAACGTAATTACTTAAAGAAAAGTTTTTAAAAACGGGTCAAAAATATATATTATAGATTAAAAAAAAGCGAAAAAGAATTGTAAAGTGTAAAAAAAATTTATAAAGAAGCATAAGAAGAAAGGTGAATATAATTTTAATTAATTCTAAATAATTTAATTTTTAAAAGTCCCCTTAGGCGTATGAGCATTTTTTTAATCTCACTATAAAGTTATTTTCCTTTGAATATAACCACGGCGTATTAGTGTTTTATAATTACATTATTTTCCTAAGTAGGTACATAATACAATTAAAAATTTAAGCTTTTTAATATATTTTTTTTAAATCTTTAAACTTGCCGTGTTAATTGATTTTAGGTATCTATGATTATTATGCCCAAAGGACTCTTATCAACATCAATCTCATATTTTTGAAAAACAATTTATTTTCTCACCCTCTAATACAGCCATAGAAAATCCACTATACTCCTCATATACCCACTAATACACACATACTCTTTATTACTACTACTGCTACTAACAAGGATGATATCCCATAGCTTACACTCCGATTGTTCGGAAATTCTTATATGTTTACTAGAGTGGCACGAATGATGACTTTTTTCGAATTTCGTCGATCGCCGGGCAAACTATGGTTCGTTTTGATCTAAAAACTCTATGTTTAAACTTTTAGCCAAATTGGACATAATGAACCCGTGCCTTTGGGGGGTTAATGTTTTGCCCCTAAAAAATTTTTTTTACATACAAACCTAAATTTTTTTTGTTCGATTTTTTATTTTTTTTAAATTATTATTTTACTTGATTAGCTTATTAACGACTAAAAATTTCATTTTGATGAAATAAATTCTTTCTCTTAAGAATTGACTTCGAAAAAAAATTAGGGCCGTTGCACAGTGTTAGATTTTTCATTGTAGGGGTTCAAAATTCCAATTTTACAAACATGGACTTGGAAGTTGGTATAGATTAGAGATGGGCACATGAGCAGATTAGAGCGTGATTCACGTGATTCCCGCGTGATCACGCGTGAGTGTGACTGAATTCAATTTTACTCACGTGATTGTGAGTGGAGAAAAAAATTGCGTGAGTGAGTAAGATTTTTGCGTGAGTGAGTGTGCGTGAGTTGATTTTCTTGCGTGAGTTTACGTGATTTATTTTCTCTTCATATTTCCTTTCATATCAAAAAAAGGCAACAAAAAAATTTAAAAATTTGGCAAAAGTTAAGATTTCGTCCCAAAAAAAAAAAAATTTCGCTGAACTTTAAATTTTGCTGAAAATTTTGAAAGATTTTTGAAATTTTAGTTTTTGAATTTTTTTTAGTATAAATCAGAGTTTTGTGAGTGAGCGAGAGTTGTATTGAATTTACTCACGTGGTTGTGAGTGAGTGTGAGTAGAAAAAATATGCTCGTGAGTGAGTGTGAGTGATTCAAAAATTCCTGTCGTGAGCGTGAGTGAGTCAAAAATCACTCACGCGCCCATTTCTAGTATAGATAATTTGTATTAAATATTTAAGGATTTTGCACCACATGGGCGTGATTGGACTAACAATATGACCACGCCCACATTTCAAAGAAAAAACATTATATTATAGAGTTTTTGAATTGAAACTAGGGATACCAAACGGGATTAACTATTAAAAATCCCGGGATTCATGATTTTGAAGATGGAAATTTCGGGATCCCGGGATTTTCGGGATTTTTTCGGGTTTTTCGGGTTTTTTTGTGAATTTTCGGGATTTTTTATTTCCTATATTGAAAAAAAATTAAATTTTTATAAAGTTTAATATTTTTATTTGTCATATTTTATGTAAATATGTACGTAAAATATTTGAAATAAACTAAATATAACCGTTTTGTATCTTATAGCACATTCATACTGACCTCGAAACCCCGTTGAAACCTCGTATTTTCATTTTGAAAACTTTGCCGTTCACACCACAAGTTTTTGAAGTGTATTGAGTTTTCATAAATTTTCTGAACAAAATTCTGCAATTTTACGCGTTGAAACAGGCACATTTATAATAAATACACGTTTTTTTACAATAATTTATCGAAAAATATTGTTTAATTGTTGTTTTTTGTTTTAATTTGTAAATATTTTTATTTTTTTATTTTTGACATTTCCTTAATTTATTTTCTTCTCTTCTTACAGTTGTAAAAAAGAGTAGAACTATGAAATTTAAAAGGTTTCAATTGTATATTCGTTGAAACCTCATATTTAAAAGGTTTCAATTTGTATGTGAAAATACGTATTTTCAAATGAGGTTTAGCACGAAACCTCGTTAAACGGGGTTTCGACGCCAATCTGAACGTACTATTATATGGGTAAAAAAAACAAAATGAAAGTATACCATTACACACAAAAAAATTAAAATGAGTTTCAATCACTAAAATGATTTAATGAAATACTATTTTAATTGATTTTTCACCTATCACGAAAGTAAGTATCAATTACTAAAATTTGTAAAAGTTTAACAAAAAAAAATTGCATTTATTCTAAATTCACGGAAATTTGCGAAATCAATTAAAAAATGTAATTATATCAATTAAAACAAGTGAGAGTGTTAAATTCGGTTGTGCCGAATCTTTTATACACTCAAAATAATTCTACAGTAAAAGGTTTAGTAAGTGATTTTGTACAAAAATCTACACCCAAAAAATTACATAGTAGCATAGTTAACAAAATCCATAGTTGTTTTAAATATATTTTAAATCAACTATTTATAATCAATAACAACTATGAACAAAGTTGATCAAAACTATGAACAAAGTTGATCACAACGATTTATTTAAAATTTGAAAATGTCAAACAGTTAAAAAAAAAAAAAACAAAACATAAAAATTGTAAAAGAAATATAGTAAAAAAGCAGAAAAGCGGCAGTAAAAAAATGAATTGAATCAATAAATAAATAATTTTAATATTTAAGTCTGTGATAACCATGGAAGAGAAAATAAAATGGTGGTTATATTTGCAACAAACTCCAAATAGCATTTTCAAAAATTGGATTTAATGGACATCGGAAGTATCGTATGGTATAAGCTTTTGACATTTATTGTTCAATTTTAATAAATCAATTTAAAAAATATACATAAGCCAAAATATTGCATTTTTATTTTTAAAAAATAGGTAATTTATAATAACTATTTACAAAATTAGATAGTAAATATTAACCATGTCTGATTTTTATTAAAAACAACAATTAAATAGTAATAAGTAACTATTTTTACATTTTATCAAACACATCGTTGTCATTAACTTTTTCCATAGTTGATTTGTCGATTTTAAAAAAACATAGTTACCAACCACTATGTCACATCAACTATGGCCTAGTTGGGGTTATTTCACCTATGACATAGTTGAAAAAATAGTAATCATCAACTATGTAATTTTTTGGGTGTACTAATTATTTACTATTTTTAGTATCTTCAAAGTACTAAAATTAGTAATTTTTACTGGTTTTCAATAAATTTAGTAAAAAATTTTAGTGTTGGTTACCAATTTCTGCACTAGGTCCTTTTGAACTAAAATTTAGTTAAATTTTTAGTATTAAATACCCACGTTTTTTTTTGGGTGTACCCTCCAAATTGTAAAAAAAATAAAAAAAAAATTGTTAGGGGCGTTTGTTTTTGGGGCTGTAGGCAAAATCGCCCAAAAAATTTTATGAAAAATCGCCCAAATGCAAAATCGCCCAAAAAATATGAAAAATTACCCAAAAAGTAAAATACGAAACTTCGCCTAAAATTAACGAAAAAAAGCCCAAAAAGAAATGAAAAATGGCCCAAAATAATATAAAAAAAGATTTTTTCTGACACATTTTTCCAAAACACATACTACACAGAAAAGCTTTCTTTTGCGGAGAGGGTGGGTCTAAGGCATGGAGTTTGTAATCCCTAAGCCCGGCCGAAGGCCGGCTACGCAGAAGAACTTTATGACAAAGACAAAAACTCTTAAGATCATAGGTTTCGTGGTTATTATTTATTTTTATAGATCGTTGTTTTGATAATACAGCCCGTAAAATGCATAAGTAATTGATGTAAAAGTTTTAAGTGTGAAACTTAAATTTTAACGAATTAAAAAAAAATTAGAATTACATAGGTCCGATCAAAGCTCCGCAGGCGAAAAATTTTACCAACAAATTTTAACAAAAAATCACGCAATTTTTTGTTAAAATTTGTTGGTAAAATTTTTGCCTGCGAAGCTTTCATCGGAGTTGCTGCTGTTTTTAAATTCATTACTTTTGATTTTCTACTGCGCTGCGATAGATTAATATATAGCGTGGTAATCTGCATGTAAGAGCAGGGGTTTTGGGTTCGATTCCCATCGGAGCCTTTGTATGTTAGCAACAACGGAACGGTTTTGCTTCAGCTTATTCTTGGTTAGTTAAATATATAAATTTAAATATAGGTTATATTGGTCAGTAAGGGACGTTGGGAGCACCTTTTTTCCGACAGCCCATAATATTTCATAAGGTGGCAACCCTTTTTTAAACCACCGAGATAGCGGCGTACGGACATAGCGCCCAAGGTCTTATCGCCCAAAACTGTAAATGTCATATCGCCCAAGCTGCGGCATATAGTCCAAAATGATAGGTCTAAAAATGTTATTTCTCCCAAAACAAAATTGTCAAAAGAACCAAAATATTTTTTTTGGGCGAACTGTCGAAATTACGACTTCTATGATTTATTTTTTTGTAATAAAGGTTTTATGCGGGCTTAGGGATTACATACTCCATGCCTTAAACCCACCCTCTCTGCAAAACAAAGCTATTTTGGTTATCAAGCCTTTTTGAGGCATAACAAATTTGATGGCGTAAAGGTCTGCCCTAGAAAAATTTACTTTGCGGAGAGGGTGGGTTTAATGCATGGATTTTGTAAACCCTAAGCCCGACCGAAGGCCGGCTACGCATAAAAACTTTAAGATATTGTGTAAAAAAAACTTTAAAGGTACTCAGTCTTGTTGCCACCCCTGGCAATGTAGCAAAAGAGTACTACTTTCAAAAAATACATGTATTTTGAAAAGTAATTTTGAAAAGTGATGATTATTTTTTTGGGTGCTATGACATTTTATAAATTCAACATTTTAATATTTGGGTAATATGACATTTTTGATAATTTATATTAATTTAAAGAAAATTGTTAAAATACCCAAAAATAATGGCCATATCGTCCAAAAAATTTTGCAACAACAACTAACACCCATTTTTTTTTGGGTGGAATGACTTTTTTAAATTGGGCGATATGAACTTGGGCGCTATGTCCGTACGCCTGAGATAGCACCTAAAAAAAGCATTTTAAAAAAAGATTTCGGTACTTTTTAACATAAATAAATTACATTGAAGTGTAAGTCTTGGGAAACCTTCCTTGTAAATTTATGCAGTTATTTGAAAGGTTTAAAATTTAATAGTATTGCACAGAATATTTCGTTTATTTGGTATAAAATGTTAATAATATAAAACCAGTTTGTTGTACGTGTATTAAGCCAGAGTCTTAAAAATATTATGTTGTTACTCGACAAAGGAATGTACTGAGACGTATGAGTGATATTAATTTAATTATATAAATTCAATATTAATCATACGCAACCGTATGCAAAATATGATGCTGTAAAATACGAGGTTGTTAGATATTGACTGTAACTTCCTCTAGAAATATTTATTTGGGGATTTAAAATATATCTCACAAAACTGTAGAATAATCTGATATGGGGAAGGCGTGCATCGTATTTCCTGAAGTTTGAAAAACGGATTTTAAGGGGAAAATATGACTCAATGTTTGCAATCGATAACCTTTTCAATACCGTTAACCGTTTCAAAACCCTTTATTTAAATACCGGTACCGATAACAATATTGAAACTCAGTTTTGGTATCGGATACCAAAATTAAACTCCCCTGCGCACAGTGGTTTAAAATCGATTTTTGTTGGGAAATAATTCGGCCATTCAGTAAGTTCTGGATTTTTATGAAATGTATATGCTCCCAATTTTGTGTATTAGCTTCCGTTTGGTTAAAACCATTTTTATTATAGTCATTTCTTGTTACCCCACCGCAGTGAACCTTTTTATATTCGTCTTCATTTTTTTTTTTATTATTTTTCCAATTTTATTTTATTTTTTCGGTGTTTTATTTTCATGTCATAGTGTGGAATCCACACTGTGGATGGATGTTTGGGTAAGATATTTAAAAAACTTTGTATTATTTGGTTGTTTATGTTATTTTTTTAATGTTACTCAATTTTTTGTTGTTGTTTCTTTGTGTTTTGTTTTGTTGTTTATTATACAGTTATTATCGATTTTAGTGTTATTGCTGTTTTGTTTTTCATGTTTTGCTATTTTTAGCCAAATTTCACCTCTAACCCCTACTAGAACTATGGCTATAAACAGGCATGTGTTTGTTTCGGATGTTTGTTTTAGGACAAAAAAACAAAAAAGTAAACTTTAAGGGTTAACATATTAGCATATATGTACGTTTTTTTTGTTGCTGTTTAAAACAGTTAACACAAAAATATACGTATAAAAAAAAATTTAGTAATAAAAAGAAAACAAATATGGACATGTCTTGCATACACAGTTTGGTGAAAAATTATAGCAGTTTTAGACACTTTAGAAATTTTAAAAATATCTATTAAAAATCATCAAACCACAGTTGAAATTCAGAAAATTTTTAACGAAATGAATAACGGTAAGCGGACCGGAAAACAGTAACCGAAAACTTTTAATTTGAAATGTGGTATTCTCCAGCCGGAAAAACATTCAGAAAATAGTACATTTTGGAAATTTCTATTTTAATGGGGTACAGGATTGCACTTAAGTACTTTTTCTAATGATGGTTCTCGAAACTTAAATAGGAAATGTAGGATCACCATGCTAAGAGAGTAAAAAAATTAACTTTGGAACTTTTTAGATCTTCTCAAATAATGGCCTTACAAACTCGACTTCTTTGCTAAGAGGGTAAAAAAAATGTACTTTGGTACTTTTTCAATCTCCTGAAATAATGGTCAGAGAAACTAGATTTATAAAATTTAGGATCCTCTATCGGAACAAAACATTCTGAAAAAGTTTTCTAGTTTTATGAGGGTGAAAAACGGTAACAAATTGTACTTTGGTACTTTATCGATTTCCTAAAACAATGTTCTTTTAAGCTCAACATTTTTATTCTAGTATCTTTCAAGAAAAAGAAGATATTTTAAAAAATGTTTATTAAAAATTTTGATTCGGAGAGGGCAGACACGAGGATAAACTAAAAAAAATGTTTTTATACACTCCACTTACAAGGGAAGTATCTCAACCCTTATGAACCGATTTGCCTGAAACTTAAAATATATATGGGGATTTTCGTGTCAACTCACACAACTTTTGAAACCGATGTCTTCCGATCGGGATGAAATTTGCACCACGGTTAGTCCTATTGGATAGTAGTCCTGACACAATTTTTCAACGAGATCGGTCAAGGACTCTCTGAGTTAGAGGGTCGAAATTTGACATTTTGGCAAAAGAGGTGTTTATTCTCATCCATGTTACTTCTTACCTATTGTTTTTAGCAAAATGTGTTCCAAATAGTTTAGATAGCTATTTCTGCAGTCTTTATAATTTTGATTATTTTTCTTAAAAATTCAAAACTTTTTTGACTTTTTCCACAAATTGGGCCCTTTTTTTTCTTTTTTTTGATTCAAAAGAAAGCTTAGGTGATTTACTTAAAAAGCTATGGGGTCTATTAGTGGGATGCGAGTGGAATATCTATAATTTTTTTTTTTAACTTTGGAACACCAAAAACCGGTTCTTTAATTTGCACTATTAGGCGTGGGATAGCTCACCAGTTTTCGATTTCGATGCGGGACACCCTCTAATTTTGAAAGGTTCGAAAAAAAGAAAGCATGAGCCAAAAAATAAGGGCGGTGGGGTGGGGCCATATGGCTCCTCATCGGGGTCAAAATTGGGCGTAAAGAGGTTAAAATCCACAAAAAAGCCCCACAACTGCCCTAGAACTGCCCATGGAAGGGTGCAATGTGAAACCGACCTACATTAATTTTCTTCCCCCAATATTTTTCTTGAATATACCTAGCCTCTATTTCCACTTCCTAAGGGGGCTCCCATACAAAATTACATCTTTATAAAATTTGCTCCTACCGCTCTAACTCTAGGGGCACCCTATGCCCCTAGAGAAGTAAAATGTATGACCGACCCCCAATATTTTTTCAGCTCCAACATTTTGTCAGAATATACCTACCCTTTATTTTCAACTCTTAGGCGGGTCCCCATAAATTTTTTTTATTAGTTTTTAAAAATACATGTTTTTATAATGTATGGGAGCCGCTTAGGGAGTGGAGATAGGGTGTTATAATGTTCGGACAAAATGTTGGTAACTAAAAAATAATGGGGGTTCGTCGTAATTTTTGCCCCTCTAGGAGGCACGGTAGGTGCGGTAGCAGCTGGTTTAATAAAACAAATTTATAAAAAATAAAATAAATGTATTGGGACCACCTTAAGGGTTAAAGATACATTTTAGGTATGTTTGCAAAAAATGTTGGAATTAGTAAAATAATGGAGGTCGGTCATACATTTGGCCCTACTAGGGTCACTTTAGGGTAAGTTAGAATGGAAGGATCAAATTTTTTAAAAATGTTTTGTATGGGAGCCCCCTTAGGAAGTGGAAATAGGGGTAAAGTATGTTCAAGAAAAATGTTGGGGGCAGAAAATTATTGGAGGTCGGTCTCACATTGCACCCCTCCAGGGGCGTTTCTAGGGGAGTTTTGGGGCTTTTTGAGGATTTTTACCTCTTTACGACCAACTTTGACCCCGATGAAGGGCCATATGGCCCCAACCCACCGCCCTCATTTTTTTGGCTCGTGCTTTCTTTTTCGAACCTATAAAAATTAGAGGGTATCGCGGAACGAAATCGAAAACTGGTTAGCTATCCCACGCCTACTAGTGCAAATTAAAGAACCGTTTTTTGTGTTCCAAAGTTAAAAAAAAAAAATTTTTATAGATATTCCACTCGCATCCCACTAAGAGACCCCATAGCTTTTAAAGTAAATCACCTAAGCTTTCTTTTGAATCAAAAAAAAGGGCCCAATTTGAGGAGAAAGTCAAAAAAGTTTTGAATTTTTAAGAAAAATAATCAAAATTTTTTTTTTTTATTTTTTTTATAATTTTTTTTTCGAAAGATTGAAGAAATAGCTATCTAAACTATTTAGGACATATTTTGCTAAAAACAATATGTAAGAAGTTACATGGATGAGAATATACACCTCTTTGGCCAAAATGTCATATTTCGACCCCCTCTAACTCAGTGAGTTCTTGAAAAAAATCAAAAATTTTTTTTATTTTTTTTATAATTTTTTTTTCGAAAGATTGAAGAAATAGCTATCTAAAGTATTTAGGACATAAATTTGCTAAAAACAATAGGAAAGAAGTTACATGGATGAGAATATACACCTCTTTGGCCAAAATGTCAAATTTCGACCCCCTCTAACTCAGTGAGTTCTTGACCGATCTTGTTTAAAAATTGTGTCTGAACTACTATCCAATAGGACTAACCTTGGTGCAAATTTCATCCCGATCGGAAGATATCGGTTTCAAAAGTTGTGTCAGTTGACAGGTTGGGGTGTTTTTGCTTATCGGCCATATCAGTGTTTCAAAATTTCGTTGTCCACTTATGAAACAATTTTGTATGGACTATCGATTAAATTTTTTTTTTTGGAAAATTTTCAGAACCCGTTCTGAAATTTTTCATTTTTTAAAAAAGTCAATTTATCAAAAATCCGGCCACCTTTTTTTAAATTTTTTTTTTTTAAATTTCAGAAACGCGTTTTTCGTTTTTTCGAGAAAATCGCATAAGAATTTTAAATTTCATAACAATTTAGTAATTTGCTTGTATTTTCTTGTTTTAACAGAGCGTATGAGCAATATTTATGCAAATAATAATACTCATTCGCAACGTTAAAACAAGAAAATACAAGGAAATTACACAATTGTTATGAAATTTAAAATTCAAATGCGATTTTCTCGAAAAAAAAAAACGAAAAACGCATTTCTGAATTTTTTTGTGTGGATGCACAAACATCTAAACTTAAAAAAAAAAAAAATTTGATAAATTGACTTTTTTAAAAAATGGAAAATTTCAGAACGGGTTCTGAACATTTTCCAAAAAAAATTTAATCGATAGCCCATACAAAATTATACATGAATGTAAATTTTTGACCACGCCTCCTAAGCCCAGTTTGTGAAAAATTGAAAAACCGAAAACTCAATGTTCTTAGCTCCATATAGAGCTATTTATACCACCTATTCAGAATTTTACGGTATACATATTTTTTTCGCTGGACGTTTGGTGTGGAATGCCTCCTATATTAAATGCACATCTGAGCCTAAAAATACGGTTAAATGTCTTCAGTGGAATTGTGTGGTGGTTCTTTTGCTAGAACGTCTTAACCCATTCTGGACCAAGATTCAATTTCATTTTTCTTTTTTGGAAAAAGGTACTTTTTTAGGGTAATAAGCACCTGCTGATCTCAAAAATCTTGTCAAAAAAATTTTCAATGTGTCGTTTTCCCAGAAAAGCCTGCATTTCAACTTTTTATGCAATTTTAATATTTGGATTTATTTGCTATTTTATGGCCCTTACCACAAAAAAACAAAAAGTCTATTTTAACAAAAGTTTTATTTTAAATTTCAAATTTTCAATACATTTTTTGAAAGTCGATTTTAAAAACAAAAACAATTTGTATGGAAATAAAATCAAAAGCTGGTTTTAAATATATTTTATGTTTCTATGGTAAGGCTGATACAGCCTTTATTTCATTATTTTCAAAATAAATAGTTTCAAAATAATTCAAATTAGTGGAATTTGATAATAAATTAAATCTAAAAAAAAATTTAAATTGGTCAACAAAATTTAAAGCCGAAAATACAAAAATGCTAAATTTTCGTTTTTGCTTGAAACAATTTCTGTCCAGATTTGCATCGCATTTCATGGACAAATAAATTGCGGTGGTCAAGCGGGGATATTTTTTTTTTAATTGCAGAAAGATGAGACTTAACATTCGTAACCATATTTACCCGAAATTCCAACTCTTTCATACATTAATATTTTTTTGAAAAAGGTGTTCTCTACTGATCGAAAAATCGAACAGAGGATCGAAATGGGTTAACCAACTTACTACCATTTTAAGGGGTCATTTTAGTCCTTTTTCAAAAATTAAACTCACGAGTCTGATAAAAGTTCCATTTAAGGGTTAAAATGCTCTACACATATATTTTCCTCATACAATTTCATTACGGGTTGTAAAAGGTTGTAATTTTCTTTTAAAGAAGGCAGTTAGAGGATTTTAATCCTCTACTAACATCCCTAACCCCAGTCCTGCTAATTTTTTAATCTCTTCTGTTTTGACAGTTTCTAATACCATTCAGCTTATCTAGCACGTTTTTAGGATATTAAAATATTCTCCACATTCACACTTTATCACTATTGTCCTGTCCCATCATTTGTCATCCTCTAAGGGGTTCTTATAAATCTATTTTTAAAAATTTCCAAGAAATGTTATTTCTTTTTTTATTTTGCAAAAAAATAAAAAAAAATATATATTTTAATGAATCTATAGCCGACATAAAATTTATTTTAAAACATTTGTTCTCTCTTTTTTCAGTATTTTTTTTAGTTCATTAAATTTATCATCATTCAAAATGAATTTGCATAATCCAGCTTTTATACTGGGTCTTATTTCTGTATGGATTTGCTTGATGGATTTCACAATGGCCTTTCCGTCTTTGGTTATGCCACGTTTACACAGTAAGTATTGCAAACAATAAGAATTTTGTGATTCTTTCAATTTAAAAAGAATAAAGAAAAGAAATTTACATAATTGTAATCCATGATCCCTTTTATAAATTTTTGTATTATAACGAATAATATGATTATTGATTTCCTTTAATTTATTTTTTTTTATACCCTCCACTCTAGTGATAGAGGGTATATATAAGTTTGTCATTCCGTTTGTAACACCTCGAAATATTGGTCTAGGACCCCATAAAGTATATATATTCATGATCCTCGATCGATTTTAAGACGATCTAGCGATGTCCGTCCGTCCGTCCGTCCGTCCGTCCGTCCGTCCGTCCGTCTGTCCGTCTGTCTGTCTGTCTGTCTGTCTGTTGAAAACACGCTAACTTTTGAAAGACTTTACGGAGGCTCCTGAAGTTTGGCATATATGTTGGACATTTACCTGGTCAGGTTGGTATTGCAATCCAGCGAAATCGGTCCAGTGGTTCAAAAGTTATAAGCAAACAAGTGAATTTCGGCAAGGGTTTTTCTGGAATTTACGAGATAAAATACACGGTAACTTACGAACCACAATTCTGAGGGTGCTGCAGTGTGGCATATATATTTGACGTTCCTCTGGTCCAGTTCGTTTTAAATTTCAGCCAAATCGGTCCAGTGGTTCAAAAGTTATTAGCCAAACCGTAAATTTAAGATTAGTTTCACCTTAAATTCAAGTGTTGAAAACCTGTTAAACATGTTTTAAAAACATTTGTAAGTCAGAGAAATATTTTAAAAAGGTATTTTTGTCACAAAAAAATATTTTTACACTAAAACAAAAAAAAATACACTCAAAAAAAAGTTTACACTCAAAAAAAATTTTACACTCAAAAAAAAAATTGGTAAATTATTTTTTTTTTTTCAAAAATTAATAAAAAAAAGTTTTTTTTTACACTAAAACAAAAAAAAATACACTTTAAAAAAATTTTACACTCAAAAAAAAAAATTGGTAAATTATTTTTTTTTTTTTTTTTCAAAAATTAATAAAAAAAAGTTTTTTTTACACTAAAACAAAAAAAAAATACACTCTAAAAAAATTTACACTCAAAAAAAAATTGGTAAATTATTTTTTTTTTTTTTCAAAAATTAATAAAAAAAAAATTTTTTTACACTAAAACAAAAAAAAAATACACTCAAAAAAAAATTTTACACTCAAAAAAAAAAATTAGTAATTTTTTTTTTTTTAAATTAATAAAATAAAGTTTTTTTACAGAAAATAAAATATTTCTAACCAAAAATGTTATTTTTTTCACGTTAAAAAATTTACTATCACTTAAAAAGGGCATTGTGGAGGGTATTTATAGATTCGGCCAAGCCGAATTTAACTTTTCTACTTGTTTATTTTCTTTTTGTTATTATACAGTAACAATAATAAAAGAGAATGTTTATAGTTTGTGTTGATTTTGGCTTAAATCCAAATACTTAAGAAAATATTTTTAATAGGGGTTGTATTAACCCTATTTAGTTTTTTAAATTGGTAATAATTAAAAGGAAAGCTTAATTGCTGTTTAACTGGAGTAATCAAGAAAAAACCAGAGACCATGGCCTCTTTTCTGTTTTTCCATAACATTTCGGGGCATGTCACTCAATTTTGTTCGGATTTGAAAAAAGTGGTTTACTCGTAAAACGCAAAGTGAATAATTTTTTTCGGAATGAAACCACTTTTATGCAATTCAATTCCACGTTGATTTTTGAAAGTGATTTCATTCCGAAAAAATAATATTCGTTTTGAGTTTTACGAGTAAACCACTTTTTTCAAATCCGAACGGAATTGAGTCTGTGACATGCCCAATAAGTAAAAAAGTGCATTCGTTTTACTTTCACCAAATTCTATTTATGTGAAACAAAACGAAAAAAGAAATTCGGATGTGAAATCTAGAATACCAAAAAAATTCTGAAATTTTCATTTTCACATTTTTAATGTGAATTACTTTTTTGGAACAGCGGCCCATGTTAAAGAAACAGTTAGGACTTTTTATACTTTTCTCAACCCGGCGCTACAATCCTGGGGCTGGCAAAAAAACTTACTAACCATGTAAAAACGGATTATACCTTTTTCAACTGTATTTCAGAAAATGCAATTGCATTTTAAATTTTGTATTTCTCTCCGAGTAACAGATTTAAGTTTCTTGGAGCTTAATGGAAAGTCTATATATCTCGTCTCTGCGTAGTTTCCATTTTCGGGCCCGGAGAAATTGAGCGGTCTGATTCGGGAGTCTGAATCTACACTCAAAAAATTATGTTAGTAAAATCAACTGAAAATGTCAGTTAAAATAACTACTTTGTAAGTTGTTTTGGGGTCAACTACTTTTTCAGTTAAATCAACTAACAATGTTAGTTATTTTAACTGACAAAAAACAACTGACTTATGTAGTAAAAATTACTAACATTTGTAGTCAAAACAACTAATATGTAGTAAAAATAAAATAAACAATATATATTTTTTTTTCAAAAAATTTTTTAGAAAAAAAATGAAGACCAAATTTTTTCCAAGATTTTTTTTAAAAAAAAAGTTGTGAAAAATAAAAAAAAGAATTTTTTTTTTTGAAAAAACTTTGAAAATTTTTCAGAGATAAAAAAAAAATTAACTACTTTAAATAACTGTTACTACATTACAGTACTTTTTTGTTAGTTATTCAAAAAAACGACTTAAAATAACTAACAAAAATAGTTGTTTGATATTTTTCATACAAAAATAACTGACTTTATAGTTGAAAACAACTTACTACTGTAAAATATACAAACAACTAACATGTAGTAACTTACATAATTATCAGAGTGTAGGAGGCACTAGTTAGTAGTGTACTGTGATGCTAATGCACATCATTTGATTTGGGGAAGTTGTCTGATAGAATTTATGACTGGAGCGTTTGGGAAAAACATTATTTCTCAGATCATCGGTACATTAAATTTTTACTCAGAGAGTGTGGGCCGATTGAGGCAGTCTCTAGAAATTTTAAGAGAACAAACTGGGTGAAATATTTGGAGACTTTTTCTGGGATTTTGAATGAAGTACCCTTATAGGAACCGCATTGTTTGGTGGAAATTGACTGTCGAATTGACCATGTAACAAATATTTGTAATAGATCGCTGGATGCGTCTTGCCCTTCTGCAAAGCCTGGGGGAAAAAAGCCACCTTGGTGGCCAAATGAATTGCAAACGAAAGTTCAGAAAGTTCTTTAATAAGGCAAAATTCTCAAGAGCAGCCGAGGACTAATCTGCATATGAGGCATTCCACACCAAATGTCCAGCGAAAAAAAACATGTGTACCGTAAACTTCTGAATAGGTTGTATGGATAGCCCTATATGGAACTTAGAAAATTGCGTTTTTGGTTTTTCAATTTTTCAAAAACTGGGCTTAGGAGGCGTGGTCAAATATTGGAAAAATGATCAAATTTGTGGCGAGTTGCCTTGATTAAATATTTATCACATTAAAACGGAATGCACCACAATCTCAAAAATTTACATTCTTATATATTTTTGTATGGACTATCGATTATTATTTTTTTTTTTTTTTTGGAAAATTTTCAGAACCCGTTCTGAAATTTCCCATTTTTAAAAAAAGTCAATTTATCAAAAATCCGGCCACTTTTTTTTTTAATTTTTTTTTTTTAAAGTTTAGATGTTTGGCCATCCACACAAAAAAATTTAGAAACACGTTCTTCGTTTTTTTCGAGAAAATCGCACTTGAATTTTAAATTTCATAACAATTTTGTAATTTGCTTGTATTTTCTTGTTTTAACGTTGCGAATGAGTAATATTAATTGCATAAATATTATTCATACGCTCTGTTGAAACAAGAAAATACAAGCAAATTACTAAATTGTTATGAAATTCAAAATTCAAATGCGATTTTCTCGAACAAAACGAAGAACGTGTTTCTAATTTTTTTTGTGTGGATGGACAAACATCTAAACTTTAAAAAAAAAAATTTAAAAAAAAGTGGCCAGATTTTTGATAAATTGACTTTTTTAAAAAATGGAAAATTTCAGAACGGGTTCTGAAAATTTTCCAAAAAAAAAAAAATTTAATCGATAGCCTATACAAAACTATATAAGAGTGTAAATTTTTGAGATTGTGGTTCATTCTTTTTAACTCGCCACAAATTTGACCATTTTTCCAATATTTGATCACGCCTCCTAAGCCCAGTTTTTGAAAATTTGAAAAACCAAAAACGCAATTTTCTTAGTTCCATATAGGGCTATCTAAACAACCTATTCAGAAATTTACGGGACACATGTTTTTCTGTACCGTGACATTTGGTGTGGAATGCCTCATATATGTACTACAACTTAAGCATTATAAGAAGATGATCAAAATTGCCAAATGTGATTCATGGTAAAACTTCTGTGAAAACGTTTCTGATGTATCCAGGCTGAGCAAAGTTCTGGCTTCTTCTCCTTGCACCCTGGGATACCTGATGGGTCTTAATGATTTGTGGTGTACCTCAAGTAGGGAGTCGCTGGATTTCCTTCTAAACACGCATTTTTCGGGCAATTCCATGACGCCGTTTCAAGCATCTGGAATAGTAATAGTACTGTCGAGAGATCGCCTTTCTTGATACACAAGGGGGCTTTTAATAATTACATCTTAGTCTCGAAAATTGTGGCATTATCTGGTCTGGGAGTGAAGCGCGCGATTGTTTTAATGGTGGAAATTCTACTTGCCAATTGACGTGTAACGTCTGAATTGGGAGCGTCTATCACATCTCGATTTGTCAATAGGGCCACACCCCAGGGAGGTGTTTTTTTCGCCGCTTCTTTGGAACCTAGCACTGAATTCGATGCTGCTCTCTTTATTAGCATGTGGTTGTCATGTTGTCGCATATGCTGACAATGTCCCGATAGCGTTAAAGGGAAAGCACCTGCCAACATTAAGTCTTCAGGTGTTTCAGATAGATCTGTCTAAATGGGCACGAGGCTGTGGTCTGGGAGTTAATCCAAGTAAAACAGAGCTTGTCTTGTTTACAAGGAAAAATAGAATTCCTGCTTTTGATCCTATTTCTCGGGACGGCACTGAAATCACCTTCTCAGATGGAGCCAAGTATCTTGAAGTTTTTCTAGATAGGAAATTGAATTTCAGGCGTTATATTGAGGAACGGGTGAGAAAAGCAACGATTGCTTTATATTCCTGTAAAAGGGCCATTGAAAAACCATGGGGATTTAGCTCTAAAGTCGTTCATTGGATTTATACAGCGGTGGTGCGTCCAATTTTGCTATATGGAATCCTTGTTTGGTGGCTTGCTTTAGCGACAAAAGTTATCTGTGTTTTTATTACGAAGATACAGAGAATAGCGTAGATGTGAATTACTGATGCTTTTCGTACTACACCTACGACTGCATTAGAAATCCTCCTTCACCTAATACCATTGGACATATTGAGTACGCAGTATGCAGCTACGTCGGAAATTCGAATGAATAGCACACTACAAAGGATGAGCAGCGATTGTGCCCATAGCGCGATCTTGAAGAAGATAACAATGCCACAAAATGTGGACTGTGCTCCCCCTATAAGCCTTTTTGAGTGCCACTTTGCTACTATGGTACCATCCTGGGTGTCTTGGATGAGGTCCATAATTTTTTCAAAGATGAATTGAAGCTACGCGAACAAGTGGGCTTTGGAGATTATTCGGAAGAGCTTGGGTTAAGCCTGTCTCGAAGATTGCCAGATCATTGCAGTGTTTACCAGTCAAAGATGCTAACATTAAAGGAAGTGGCTGCCTGGTTGAGTTGCAATGTCTTGTCTATAACCGCAGTCAATATCTATTCTGACAGTCAAGCCCCGGTCAAGTTCCTGGAGTCAATGTTTCTGAAAAAAAATCTGGCTAAGCAGTTTGACAATGACTTACATGGGTCCCAGGGCACAGAGACATTCTAGGGAATTGCAAGATCGATGAGCTTGCAAGACTGGAACTACACTACATGCTTCAACAAAATTGGGATGTGTTGGTATGCTTCTAGAAACTTGCAATTTACGGCTTTGTTTCGCTGCGAAGACTAATCAGAGATGGGCACATGCAAAGACGTGTGAGACTAAACAACAGATTTGGCATTCTCTTAATCAGAAGCGCACAAGTGAGCTGATGCCGCTTCCAATAGGAGAGATTTTGACAGTAGTTGCTGTTATTACCGGACACTGTCTTATAGGAAAGCACGCAGAGCGGGTAAATGTGCCGTTAAATGAATTTTGCGAGAGTTGCATGATTAGGAGAAGTTGGAAATTATAGAACATTTTATCTGTCATTGCCTTTCTGGTCAGAGACTTGCTTCACTGAATTTAAGGGAGCTGCACGATCTTTCGGATGTCAAAATTCGATATCTCAGGAGTTTCATAAGGAGCTCAAATTAATTTAACGGCAGAGACTAGTAGAGGAGCCCCATTATCGTAACGAGTATCATTACGGACTTCAGAGTCTATGTGTGGTGATGTAAAACGTTAGCAGCCACTTACAATCTAACATATCTAGGTTTTAAGATTCTCAAGACCCTGAATTCCCATATCTCAAAAACTGAGCAAGGTAAAGTGAAACGGACCCATCGTTTCCGAACCCAATAGGGTCTTCATTTTTTCGGATCCTCTAATGTGAATGAACAAAATTGAAATAAAAATTTTCCCATTTTCTATTTCAAATGGGCTTAATATTAAATAATTGTTTCTCCTCCTTATTTTTAAGAAAAACATGAACTAAAAAGAAGGAAATCATGGTAATGAAGCTAAATCGTTTTCAATTTTCCTTGAATTTAGTTAAATTTTCGATTTTTTAGTTCTTTTTTTTTGAGTGAACGTTTTTAAAAACCAACAGCATAGGCCATTTCAGCAGCACTTGTGCAAATTGCAAGGTGCTTTCCCAACGCTCTGCCTTATATGTGATCTGGTCTGAAAAGCCTTGTTTCTTGATTTATTTTTTCGTCTTTAAAATTTTTTGCACATTTGATAAACAATTTGTTTTAAGTGTTGTAAACAGTAGTGACGTAATTTTTAGTCATGTTAACTCAATTTCCTTGTATCGATTTTCTTTGGAATATTTTAATTTCTCTTTTTTCTTGGCAATTTGTCAATGTTTTGACAAATTTCTTTAAAGGGTTAAATGACCATATAACATCACGCACACACACATCTATACAAACAATTTATCATCATTGTTGTATTACAGTTACAATATTTATTGTTTATCATTTTTTTTTTTTCATAAGAAACAGGGTTGTAAAAGTTGGTACAGTTGTATTTTTTTTTACAATGGTACCAGTTCAAAAAAAGTAATTTAGTTCCAAATAATCGGTTCCAGAAAGCATTATATTATCCTGCAACTCACTTCATCGGCAACAACTTTAACCTCACGAAAGCTTTAAATGTTATTTTTGACGTTTGAACTCGATTTTTTCAAAAACGACTTTGGCGAAGATTTTGATTTTCGTCGAAATATAGTAAGAGGACACTACAGATACATAATCAGGAAACACATTACAGTGTTCGCAACTTGAGTTTTGAGTCGTTTCCGATCCATAGATCTCTTCTCATGTTTGGACCCCAATAGCTCAAAACTTTGAATTAAAAAAATTTGGCATTTCCGAAAATTTAAAAATGCTTATATCCCGGTAAATAGTGCTGACATAAGAAAAATTCCAAAGGTATTTTTGTAGGTCTTAACACGTAGAAGACGACCACCATATACTAGAGTAAAAGTTTTGAATTTATGCAGTTTTTAAGATTCTCAAGACTGAAGACCTATTGGGTCCCTAAATTCACATATCTCAAAAACTAAGCAAGGTTGTGTAAAATGGACAAACATTTTTGATCAAAATCAATGACGATCCCAATAACCTGGGGTATGAACTCATTCGAAAAGACAAAGTTAATGGAGGGTATAAAAATATTTTTTGGTACAATTGATGGCAAAAAAGTACAATCTTATAAGCTCGATGGTACAATTTTGTAATTTCAATTTCGCAATCCTGATTACAAACCAAGGTCAGTTTTGTAAATAAATTTTCCTTATTACATCCTACATAATAAAGTGCTTTTGATAATAAAATAGATATATTTACTTATAGAATCAGATAGTAATTCAATTTGTTATAAATCTTTAGGTCAATGTTTTTCTTTTAAAGATTTACATACTATACAACATATTAATTAACATCCTATTGAAATCGCTCCATAAATTTTGTAATTAAATTTAACATCTTATAAAACTTTAGTTTAATTCTACTAAAACTGCCACTCAAAATAATAACTTTGTTAAATTAGAAAGATACTCTGCTGAGCCTGCAGAAAATTTACTAGATGTCCAACCTGCAATAAATTTTGTAATATTACGAAAAAAAAATTGTAAATTATTTTGATTAAAAAGACTATACAATAACAGATTTAATTGCGACCAAGTGTTTGCCAAAAAAACTTTAAATTTACAAAGTTCTAGTAAAATGCATCTGCTGTGCTCAAAATTTTAGAAAAAAAACTTTGGATATTTACAAAGCTTTAGTTAAATACCTTTGATTTAAACAGAATTTTACAAAGAAAAATGTATATTTTAATTAAAGTTTATTTAATTTTACTAATGTCAAACAGTAAATTTACAGATTTTTTATAAAAATATAGTTAAATGCGTCCACATTTTGTAATAAAAAAATGTGGTTCTTACACAGCGGGGACTATTTGATTTCATATTTAATTTCTCCTTCCCTAATGTAATAGTAGTATTGACAATTGAAAGCTTTATGAAAAATATAGGGAAATACCACCATTTAAATGAGCCCGCTTTAATGCACATACAATAATGCACCCGCTTTAATGCGTCCACAATACATTTTGTGATTTTTCGCAAAAAATTTTGTAAATGATTTTGATAAAAAAGAATATAAATTGACAGAATTATTTGTAATATGTTGTTAATTGCGACCAGATGTTTGCCAAAAAAAACTTTAAATATACAAAGTTCTAGTTAAATGCATCTGATGCGCTCAAAACTTTGTATATTTACAAAGTTTTAGTTAAATACCTTTGATTTAAACAGAATTTCACAAAGAAAACTGTTACTTTATAAAATTTAAAAGCGGCGACTATTTGATTTCATATTCAATTTCTCCTTCCCTAATGTGCTAGTAGTATTCACAATTGATAGCTTTATAGAAATACCAAAATTTAAATGAGCCCGGTTTAATGCACCCACTTTAATGCTTCCATACTCGTAAAATTGTAAATTTATAATTTGTTTTTGTATTTTTTCTGAAAATTACGATTTTTTTTTACCTTAAATTTTACACGCAGTCTCGTCAAATTTATTTCATACACAATATAAAGAAATTCCATCTTTTTAATGCATTCTCTTTCATGCGTCAATAATATTTTTTGTAAAAATTACGGGTTTTTTTCGGTCACTAAAAAATACAAACACGTCTGGTCTGAATCAGCTGTAACCTAAAAGTGGAACCACTATCATTTTATTTTTTTTGAATATGTATTTCGGATGTCTAAGAAAAATTTAGCAACAAAAACCCAAAATCTTCGATCGAGCACTTTTTGAAAAAATCGCGTTTTAATTACGTTCGAAATTTCCACATTAAATCGCAGCAGTTTCCATTTTGTTGTTTTTTTATTTGAAATTTCCACATAAAATGGCCGCAGTTTCCATTTTGTTATTTTGTTATTTTTTTATTTGAGCTTTCGTTAATTCATTCACAGTAGGCAAAAATTCACCCCTGACCATAGAAAAGATTAGAAGGTACGCAGTGTTGTATTTGATGTATTTTCCAATATGGTGGCAAAATGCTTGTTCTTCCTCATCTCACACGTATTTAATATCATATTAGATTCTTTGTTTATAAAAAATGGAATTTGTCTTTCATTTAATTAAATTTATAATAATTATATAATAATAATTATTATTTATTTTGCTTTATTCAACGTTTTTTTTTTTAAGATAATACGCACTATTGATAGTTTAAAACCTTTTTTTTCTCTTTTGTTGTTTGCTTTGTTGTTGTTCTCCTTTATCTTGCATTGTTTTTATTAAACGTCAAAAGTTACATAATGTGCTGTCACTAATACTTATTCAAGCGAAATACGACTCTGTTTCATTTTTATTTTTTTCTATGCCCCTGACATACTGCTGTCTCTTCCTTTATAAAATTGCTGACATCTTTTTAAAATTTTTCTAAATGTCGCCATGGAGAAGTCAGCGGTTCTGCGGTTGTTTAAACGAACTATTGGTGGCCACCGATACTGGTGGGCACCGCTGATAATTTAGCTATTTCTTAAATAATGTAAATTTACATTATTTTAATAGTTTAGCGATTTCAAGCGATTTTTCGTCCAAAATCTAGCTATTTTTATGATCAAGAGTTGGCAACCTTGGTTGGAAATAACAAATTTTATAGTTAATAGACCTTGTAAATCCTATCAGTCCTCCAAAATTTTCTATCTCGAACCATATTCAAGACGTTCACGTTTGAAAATTAAAAAACAACCACAACAACCACAAAATACTACATGATTTTAAATAAAATGGACTTTGTGATTCCAAATCCGCCCTTCAAATTGCTCCAGAGGATTACCTTTCAAGATATTCGCGTTTAAAATTTAAAAAAATCCGGTTTTTTAGCGTTTTTGTGGATCCACTGTTACATATTATTGCGTTAATGCCAAAACCTTGGGGTGGATCTTATATAAAATGGACCTGTAGAATCCGAAACAGTCATCTAAAATGCTGTAGCTTTTTTCGTTTTCACGTTATTCGTGTTTAAAAATGTATCCTATTACGTTCCACATAAAATACATTCAGAATTATTTTTTTTATTTTTCAGAACTTATGTATATGCATTTTTTCTGAGGAAAATTTTTGGCCATAAGTGTTTTTTAGGATATCTCCCATAGTTTTTGAGAAAATTCGAAAATTGTAATTTTTGCAATTCAAACGCAATTTTTGCAAAAAAGTGCTGATCTTAGATTTTGATTTTTGTTGCTAAATTTTTCTTAGATATTCCAAATACATATTCAAAATAAACAAGTAAGAAAGTTATAGTAGGTCAAGACCGACCATCTGATACCCTACACCAGTGTTTTCCGTAAAATGGGTCCCAAGTCCAAACATGGACCGATTATATCTGTCTTTTGTTAAATCTTTATTAAGTGTAGAAAACACACAGAGATCAAATTTTAGTGGAATTGGTTTATTTTTTTGTCAATAGACCAATTTATCTGAATATCGGTCGAAATTTTTATATGGGGGACTAAGTCCAAAAATGGCCCAATTATATTCCGATTTGATTAGGTTACTAAAGTACACGTTTAACACCTAAAAATAAAATTGTTATCAAATATTTTCTTTTGTTATGAATTTTGATGGAATTATGTGAATATCGGGAAGGTGGTTTGTATGGGGTCTACCAGAAGGACTGAACCGATTCCTTTGAAATTTGGAATGGTGATTTGTGCATACAAAATTTGATTACCTGCTGAATTTCAAATCGATAACTATTATAATACGGTTATTAGAGTCATTTGAGCGGAATCCAAAGGGTGTGCGTTTGTATGGGGGCTATTTCTTAACATGGACGATTTTCTCCAATTTCAATAGGCTTCGTCCTAATGATGCTTAAGTTTCAAATTTCAAATCCAAAAGATGCTTAAGTTTCAAATTTCAAGTCAACTGATTGAAAATTGCGAACTGTATCGTGCTTAAACCGATAGATGGACAGACGGACGGACGGACGGACATCGCTAACTCGACTCAAAAAGTAATTCTGAGTCGATCGGTATACTTGAAGGTAGGTCTAGGACCAATATTTCGGGTAGTTACAAACATCAGCACAAACTCATTATACCCTGTACCACAGAGTGGTGTAGGGTATAAAAATTTGTGGTGCTCGCACTTTTAAGTAACAGCTTGTTTAGACCAGCCGGCTGCAGCCGTGCAAAATATTATCTTAAAATCTGTATTTCGACAGAAAACTTTGTCAAATATCTGTCAAATTGAGATTACAGTTTTTACAGAGTATTTAACAGAGTAATTGTTTTAAGTGTAGCAACTGTAGTGAATAATATGTATGACCTGTGTCTAGGTCCTGCAAAATACACTTTGGTTATATTAATTTTAAGTTTTTTTAGTTCTTCTTATTTAATTGTTTGTTTTTAGCATAAGTGTTAAGAAACTTTAGTAGTTCAATTTGATTTATGGCACATGTTTAAATACTGCTATGGACAAAATATAAAACCAAGTTTATCCTCCATAACTTTAAAGAGGAATACAGAATACTGCTTTGCACATTACCTGGTGAAGAAGTAATTCTTAAGATTTGTAACCTATATTTTCGGGCCAATTAAAATTCAAATCAGAATCAAACCATTTATACCAAGCACTTCATTGTGACCTTAACAGTCATAAGATAGGGCCGTGATCGATGGAAACGATTTCCATCTTCATAGGTACATGACAGTTGTTTTCTTCAAGATATTGGGTGGAGTTTTTGAGATGGTTTAAAGTTTCTACAATTCCGCTGCAAACATTATTGAACTACAAACAATTTTGCCACTAGAAATTAGTAAAAAAACATCCTTACCATCCTTTCCTCTTGCGGTAGCTAAGTTTTATTATGTTTTATTTCTGTAGAATCATTGTTTTGTCCTTTACAGTACTAAAATGATTACACTTAAGTTGGTTGACTAATAGATATTTGTCAGCATGTAGTCGTTCCACAAACAAATTTTAGTCGGCAAATATTCATTCGCTTGTATGTTTTTGTTTTCTTGGATTTTACAACGCCATTATAAACCAAAGTGGATTATATATGTATACTGATTATTGACACATGTCCTCCTCTTCTTATGACACCAAGTTCTTTATGTAAAAAAAGGTTTATGCGGGGTATTTCATTTGAAGAAAAACTTGAAGTATGATTGAGTCCCAATTGAAATTTCCATAAGCTCATTAAAATATATTTGGATTTCGACAGAATCATTTAACAACTGAACAGTTACACCGAATAACTAATGAAATTGAAAATGCATTTGAAACCAAAAAAGTATATTCGGCCGTATTTCTCGACGTTGCTCAAGCGTTTGATAAAGTGTGTCACTCAGGATTATTAACTAAACTCTCAGAAACATTTCCAAGTAATCATTTTAATATTTTAAAATCTTACTTAGCAGACCGTTTTTTCAAAATCAAATATGAAAATGATTATTCTGAGCTCAAACCAATAATCGCAGGTGTTCCACAAGGTAGCATTCTTGGACCCATGCTTTATCTAATTTACACAAAAGATCTTCCACATTCTGAAAACACTAAAGTTGCTACATTTGCGGATAATACAGCAATAATAGCAGTAGGAAAAAATACCATACACTCAAAAAAAAAAAACTGTAATGTTAGCAAAAAAAGCTTGTAAAGCTACAAGAAAATTTGCTGATTTTGAACCCACAATTTTTTTGGTAAAGTTAGCAAAATTGTTTTGCCAAAAATTAGTTAACTCAATTTTTTTTATTTTAACTTAGTTCATACACATTTGAGGACCCCATTGGGTTCGGACCCTATAGGTCCAGACCCCGATGTGCCTAGACCTAGTTGGGTTCCTTAAAAATCATCATAGTTTTTGATCCAAAATTTGTGTGCGTTTCGCTCTACCTTGCTTAGTTTTTGAGATACGTGATTTTAGGGGACCACCGGGGTTTTGAGAATTCAAAATTCAACAGTCCAACAATAAATGAAACAGAATTTATACTCAACTCATAAGGTACCATGCAATTTAGTAATATTTCTAAGAATTAGAAATATGAAATATAAATTCAAACCTAACGGACATTTTTCAAGACTTGAAAAGTCCTACTAAGGGTTGCAAACTGAGAAAATCTACTACAGTGTAAGAAATTACAACTGTGTTAGAAAAAAGTTAAAAATAGATTGATTAAGTTCGTGCTAAACGTAACATATAGGTGATGAAATGTGATATAATTCCCGTCCGCTTTTTCACCTTAATGTACGTTTAAATAGCTGATTTTAATCTTACACACCTACAGTGACAATCGAAGAGTGCTGACGAAGGAAGGGTGGCTTCTTCCGAAAGCTGTTGACATCTCCACTTAGCCTGCGTGGTCAATTAATTTTTTCAGATTTTCTCATTGTACAACAAAAATAATTATTTCTCAGAAATAATTAATATGGACTCAAACCGAAATAAATAAAACTTCAGTTATAAAATATAAAGTCCAACAATAAATGAAACAGAATTAATACTCAACTCATAAGGTACAATGCAATTTAGTAATATTTCTAAGAATTAGAAATATGAAATATAAATCCAAACCTAACGGACATTTTTCAAGACTTGAAAAGTCCTACTTAGGGTTGCCACTCTGAGAAAATTTACTACAGTGTAAAAAATTACAACTGTGTTAGAAAAAAGTTAAAAAATAGATTGATTAAGTTCGTGCTAAACGTAACATATGGGTGATGAAAGTTGATATAATTCCCGTCCGCTTTTTCACCTTAATGTACGTTTAAATAGCTGATTTTAATCTTACACACCTACAGTGACAATCGAAGAGTGCTGACAAAGGAAGGGTGGCTTTTTCCGAAAGCTGTCGACATCTCTACTTAGCCTGTGTTGTCAATTAATTTTTTCAGATTTTCTCATTGTACAACAAAAATAATTATTTCTCAGAAACAATTAATATTGACTCAAACCGAAATAAATAAAACTTCAGTTATAAAATAAAAAGTCCAACAATAAATGAAACAGAATTAAAACTCGATAACTTTAAAAATATTACTCGGAGAGGTTTTGATTTTGCGGTCTTGTTCTACGTGTTGAGAGCTACAAAAATGCTTTTGAACTTTTTGTTGTGTCGGCAATATTTACCAAGATATGAGCATTTTAAAATTTTCGGGAATGCTAACTTTTTTGGATCCAAAGTTAGGACCCATGGGGATCCAAGACCCATTAGTGTCCACACAGGACCGGCGATACTATGGGGAGCCCGAGAACCTTAAATGGTTTTGCTCTATCTGGCTTAGTTTCCGAGATAGCGCCAATTTAAGTTTTCTAAAATAAAAAAAATTTACAATTTATTTTTGCTAATATTAGCAAAAAAGCTTGTAAAAATTTGGTCAACTCAATTTTAAATTTAGCAGAAAAAATTAGTTCAAATTTTGTTTAAAATTGCTAATGCGCTAAATGAAGTTTACAAGATATTTTTGCTAACATGCTAATCTCAACTAAAAATTTGCTAAAAGTTAGCTTACTAGCATTAGTAAAAAAATTAGTAAATCTACTAACAAAGTTCTTCGAAGTATCGTCAACGCACCATGGTACGTTAGGAATTCAGATCTACATAGAGATTTAAATATACTAACAATCGATGAGGAAACGCTTAAAATCATCGTCACTGTGACATCCAAATTTTGAGCCATATTTCTCAAAAAAGTCAAACAAGAATTTTCAGCAAAAATTAGAATCAGTGGACCAAAATCGAGGTTGTGGAATTTTGTTGACAAATTCATGCTCAACACGCAAAAATTAGTATGAAAACATGTATTGTAAGATGAAATTATTCCAAAAAAATATTTATAAATCAATTATTTGAAAAGATAGATGGTTTTGCATTCAGAAAAATTAATTGTGTAAGAGAGAGAAAACCAAAAATGCAAATAAAATAGCAAAAACAAATATTTTTGTTCTGAAATTTACACCATAGATGAGGGCCGTTTTACTGAATATTTTGCCATCAAAAAGTCATTTTCGTGAAAATGGAAGATAGAGGGTTTTGAATATAGGCCCTCGATATAAATTTTTAAAAACAGAAAATTGTAAATAAATAAAATAATTAAAAAATAGAATAAAAATAGAATTGGATAATAATTTTTTTTTTTCCATAGCCTATTTACTTTTTCATAGGTTTCTGGTTTCTATGAATTTGTTTCATAGTTTCTATGAAGGGCATCATTGGCTCACTTCTAATGATTTTTTTCATAGAATCAATGCACGTTTTCAAAGCCGCAATGAACAAAATTCTTTCAGTGTTTATAAAAAAGATGGATTGTGTTTGTAATGCGTGTTATCTAAAATGCGTTAACAGATTTTGTTCCTGAAAGTTTCCTATGATAGGTTACGTCAATACCATGGTTTTTATACGTACACATTAAAAAAAATAAACTGGTAAAACGCCTGGTAAAATGCCTTGTAATCCCGTTCTACCAATATTTAACAATTTTCCTTGTTTTTTAACAAAAAATTTTGTACTTTGCTCAAACGAGAGCTACAGTTTTATTGGTAATTTTACAAGTTTATTTTCGTAATTGTATTCTACCATTTTGAAAGGCTATTTTACAAAAAAAAAAACTGTAATTTTACAACAAAATTTTTATTACGAGGATTCTAGTTGAATTACAAAAAAAAACAGTTATTTTACAAAAATTATGTTATACGAGGATTTATGTTGTTTAACAAAAAAAAAAAACAATTTTTTTTTTTTATTGAAAAATATTTTAAAAAAAGTTGACCAAATTTTGAAAAATTTATTACGAGGTTATTATTATTATTACGAGTTAATTAAAAAAAAAAAAAACAGTTATTGTACAAAAATGATTTTATTTTTAAATTTACCATTTTGGTTTGTAAATTTACCATTTTTTTAAACATATTTACCATTTTTTCTTGTAAGTTTACCATTTTTTTTTATTTTTCCGATTTTATAACAATATTTTTACCAATAAAATTGGTTATTTTACCAATTTTTGGCGCATTCATAATTACGAGGAAATCCTCGTAATTTTACGAGAATTTTACCTACCTCCTATTTTACGAAAATAGCCTCGTAAAATCACGAGATTTTTTGGCAACTTTACAAGTTTTTTATTTTTGAGTGTACTGTCTTCGTATGTGTTTTGGTTCATGAGTTATATGCATTTTAGTATACATACCAGTATTTGTACGGATACGGGTGTGTATGGGAAAATATTTGCAAGGATTTTCTAAGAGGATTAAATTGGGTAAAAAACAATGGTCTTAAAAACTTAAAATTTTGGTTCCAAGGGGTCAAAAAGGAGTAAAAGGAGATTCGAAAAATTTAACATGTTGGATCCTCAAAAGAAATTAACATCCAAGAAAAGAACATATTTTGATATTTAAAACTTTTGGGGTAAAAAGTGGTACATAAGCAATTGCACTACAAATTGTGTAGTGTAGTTTCTTACTATAATAAGGTCAATTTAAATTCATATTTTTTTTGTAAAGAGTTTCTTTTGTCAGTAAATACCCCATACAATTTAATATAGGCTTTTATTTTTTCTTATACCATATATTATAATAAGAACAACTAACTACAAAAAATTATATACCATAAATAATGACATTAAGCTAAAAACAAAATTTAATAAAATGCGTTTTACATAGTCTTATTGTTAGTATTATAATTAAATTTAACCTTTTTAAAAATCTTTTCTTTTATAGGATCTTTGGATAATGAAATGGAAATGAATAATAAAAATATGGGTTTTCCACAGGTAAATTTTTATATTTGAAAGCAAATATAATTTTATTTATTTTAATTTCATTAACTACTATTCCAGACTGATGATGATGTTTTACAATTGGAACAATTGCGTGAAGTACATCAAGATGATGCCAAACCATATAATCATCAAAATAACGATGAGTTGGAAGTTGAAGAAGCTGCACCAGTGGTAATGGAGGAAACATTACCGGAATTAGAGCAACAGCTAGAAACGGCAGCAGCTGAATTACCAAGTACTCAAGTACCAGCTGCAGTGGAAAATGTAGCTGAGACACCTGAAGTACCACCGGGTGAACCCAAGGGAATGGGAGCACATCGTCCTCCCACCTTACAAATTCATGATGGTGGCAAAGTGGATACTAATAATAATGGCGAAAAACCTAAAGCTAAGGTAAGTTTTATAAAAGAACATTTGAAAAATTTCTTTCCAAAATTTCAGTTTAGTGGTAATTGATAATAAAAAAAAAAAACTGCTTCTTAGTGCCGTTTGGGTGGTATGCATGGTGCAGCTCGTTTAGTATATGGTCAAAATCCTGAAGTTCTTCCAACAACTACAGCAGCTTCCACATCTGCGGCAACAACAACTTCCACAACTACTACTACAACAACACCGGCCCCCGAAACAAATGCTTCCTCCGAAGACAGTAATGATGAAGATGATGGTGATAATGAAAAACCTTCAGAAACTGTAGATCAAATAGAAGAGAATGTAGAAACTCCTAATGAGGCAATTGAAGAAAACGGTGAAGTTCAAGAAACACCAAATGTTCCAGAGGTGCCAGAAGTATTAGAAACACCTGAGGCCCAAGAAACTCCAGAAGTTCAAGTACAACCAGAAGAAACTCCTGTAGTACCAGCAGCAGCTCCTCCCCAGTTTCATCCTATGAAACCCATGAAATCGAATAAGAAAACAAATAAGGAAGAAGAACCGGAGAGGCAATTAATTGGCGATGTTATTATCGATGAATCGGCCTTACGTAAACCGGCTTCGCGTCGCTCTGTTGCCCCTATGACTCCTAAGGTTTTTATACACATATAAATGATGATTCATTTAAATAATGTTTAGAGTTCCTCGCAACCATAGAGAGGATTTTTTAGTTGACTTTAGATGCAATCAAAAACCCAATCGGCTTAAAATACACAATAACAACAAAATTTTTGCACCCAAAAATACAAAAGCTTTATGTTTAACTAATTTAAATGTTGTCACTTTCAATTTTTAAAAGCTCCCTTGTTGTTAGCAGATTTTAACAGATTGTTTTTTCTTTTACTAACTATAGACTGCTGAAAGTTTGTTAAGACATGGCAATGGACAGTATTCATCTTTTGATATGGCCCAATATGTATTTTGGACAGGAGATGAAGCTGGTGTAGCTAGAGCCGTTGAAGAATTAATACAGCAAGATATGGTAAGCAACGAAATTTTGGGGAATTAATTGATTTTGGATGTTACAGGGAATTTTTTATTTCAGTAAACACAAGTGGGAGTGGTTAATTCAGATGTGCCGAATCTTTAAATACCCTACACTATTTATAAAAGTTTAAATCTTAAATTGCATGCAGTCAAAGGTTCATAAAAGTGCTTAAGGTTAGGTTAGGTTGTAAGAGGCTGCTGACGTTTTACGCCAGCACACGTAGACTCTGAGGTTCATTGTGAAACCACGGAACTTTAATAGGTTTCCCCACTGGTCCCTGCCTTTGAACCAATTTGAGCTTCTTATGAAACTCCTAAGGTATTGAATTTTGACATCTGAAAAATCAGAAAAAACGTGCAGCTCATCCCAGTGAAACAAGTCTTTGATCAGAAAGTGCCGGGCAATGGCAGATGAAGTTTTCGATAGTTTCCAACTCCTCTTCATCCATACAACTCCGGCAAAAGTCATTTGACCGCACTTTTAACAGCTCTGCGTGCTTCTCTATAAGACAGTGTCCGGTAATTACAGCAACCACTGTCGAAATCTCTCCTCCTGGAAGCGATATCAGCTCACTTGTGCGCCTCTGGTTAAGAGAAGGCCAAATCTGTCGTGTTGTCTCACACGTCAATCCATTTTCCCCTCTCTGATTAGTCACCGTCGCGGAATAAAGCAGTAGATTTTGCTTGCAAATTTCTAGATCTGTTGGAACCTGTAAGGTAGTTCCCAGTCTTGGAAGCTCATCGGCTTTGCAATTCCCTGGAATGTCTCTGTGCCCTGGGACCCATATGAGTCGTATATTAAACTGCTTGGCCATCTCATTTAAAGACGGGCGGCAGTTAAGGTCAAATTTTGTTTTCAGAAAGATGGACTCCAAAGACTTGACCGCGGCGTGACTGTCAGAATAGATGTTGACTGCGGTTGTAGACAAGACATTGCAAGTCAACCAGTCAGCCACTTCCTTTATTGCCAGCAATTCTGCCTGGTAAACACTGAAATGATCTGGAAATCTTCGAGCCAGGCTCAATGCAAGCTCTTCCGAATAGACTCAAAAACCCCCTTGCTCGTGCAGCCTCGTTCCATCTGTGTAAAAATTTGTGGTGGCTCCACTACCCGGAATGCCCCTCATCCAAAACTTCCTGAATGGTATCTTAGTGGTAAAGTGGCTCATAGAGGAAGCACAGTCCACACTTTGTGGTATTGTTATCTTCTTTAAGATCGCGTTATGGCCACAATCGCTGCTCCTCCATTGCAGTGTGCTAATAAGTCGAATTGCCGACGTAGCCGCTTACTGCCTACCGAATATATCCAATGGTATCAGATACAGGAGGATTTTTAATGCAGCCGTAGGTGTAGTACGAAGAGCACCAGTGATGCACATCGTCGCCATTCTCTGTACCTTCGTGATAAAGACAGAGTTCGCTTTTGTCTCTAAAGCAGGCCATCAGATAATGATTCCATACAGCAGAATCAGAATTATCAGAATTATACAGCCATGGGGCTATATAGTCCGACACTTGCTGCATATCAGACGGGATTATACCATCAGGTCCAGGGGATTTATAGGTCCTGAAGCTTTTAATCGCCCAGATTAATGTTGGCATATTTATTATTTACGAAGCAATTTCAGATGCTTGGGCGTCAGAACGTTACAAAGCTTGAAACGACGTCATGGAATTGCCCGGAAAATGTGTGTTTAGAAGGAGATCCAGCGACTCCCCACTCGAGGTAGACCTTAACTCATTAAGACCCATCAGGTATCACAGGGTGCAAGGAGAAGAATCCAGAACTTTGCGCAGCATGAATACCTCAGAAACGTCTTCTATGTTTCCACAGAAGTTTTTCCAAAAGTCACATTTGGCAATTCTGATCATCTTATAACTCGTAAGTTGCAGCCTGTATGCAGACCAGTCCTCGTCGTATTACAAACCTTTGTTATATGGTCAACCACACAGTAAATTTCCACCAAACAATGCGGCTCAGATAAGGGAACTTCACCCAAAAGCAAAGAAAAGGTTTCCCTATATTTCACCCAGTTTGTTCTCCTCAGATTTCAAGAGACTGTCTCAACCGGGCCACGATCCCTGAGTAAAAACTCAATGTAGCAATGATCTGAGAAAGAATTTTCTTCCAAAACTCTCCAGTCATCAATTCTATCAGACGTACTTGTAACGAAACTTGGTAAACTACCCTTGTTACAAATATGTATACAGGATAGTGCTTAACAAAAACTCCAAAAGTAACTCGCCTCTATCATTTGTGTCTGTACTTCCCCATATCGAATGATGTGCATTAGCATCACAGCACACAGCTAACTGGTGTCCCCTAGATTCAGACTCCCGAATCAGACCGCCAACCTTTTCGGAAGGTATTGGCCTCGGATAGGAAAATACGCAGAGGCGAGCCAAATAGGCTCCAAAATTTTTCATCGGAGCAAACGTTATTATGCGCTAAGTTATTATTTCAATTTTCACAAAAACTGTTTAAATTCTTCTAAACATCAATTAAATGTTTAATTGATAAAATTAAAAAATATAATTTTCTTAAAACTATCAATTTCAGATGACTCGAGAAAATGCTTTAAAATTTTTACATGAAATTCGTGTTGGTATTGAATATTTACAAAAATCGTATGCTAATCGCATATTTCCAGACGAAATCAGACATAATACCGTAAAGGTAAGGCTCACATAAAATCCCCAAAATAATTTGTAAAGTTTACAGTCTTTTATTTTGTTAAATCCCTTCCAGAAAAGTCATTTACCCAAACCAGCACCAACCACGACAACTACAACAACTTCCACAACCACAGTTAAACCAACATTACCTTATTTAAATTTGGAACAAAATTTGGATGAACCAGATAGCTTAAATTTGGCCAAAACTTTGGATAGTATTTCCTTGTGGCATAAATTACAGGCCATGAATAATGCAGAAGGTAGACCAGGTAAGAAAATTTAAAATTTTATAGAATAAACTATTTTATTATTATTAATCATTATATTATTAAGATGTTGCTGAATATGAAACAGAAACAAGACGTCCAAAAATTACAGACTGTCAGCATAAAGAATATAATTTGGAGGAGATTATTTACAAGTTAGCAAGGGTAAGCTAGAAATTTTTCTAAAATTCCATAAAGTTGTTCTAAACTTTAATTAGAAAAATGAGCGTTTAGCAATAAAAAATAAATTTTAAGTTGCACATCGTATATAATTTTCCTTTATATATTGATTTTATTACAGATCATGTTTACCGAATCTTTAGCTCATGGCGATGAAGCGCAGAGAGAAATTCAAAAACTAATGGATTTCTTTGAACGTGAACATGAATTGGGTATCATTCCATTGGATTTGGAACAGAAAGTTATTCGTAAGTTAAAAAGAAAATATTAAAACTACCCGAGTAATTTTTTTTTTGATATGATTATACCCAGCAAAACTTGCATGACTTCCAGAACTAGTGCTGGAGTACTTCTTTTTTGCTCGACTAGTTCTCTATCTCGTTCTCAGAGTCATGATTTTTGTTTGAAATTGTCACCCTCAGAACTAGTTCTAGGGAAGTAGTCTAGGAACAATCACCCCTCCTATGGAACGGTTCCATCACTACTTTTAGAACCAGTTCTTTATCCCATTCTTTAACCCATGATTTTTCTTTGAAATTGTCACGACAGGAACTACTTCCAAGAAGCTATTGTGGCACTAGTTCTCTATCTCGTTCTCAGGTCATGAGTTTTGTTTGAAATTGTCACCATCAGAACTAGTTCTAGGAAAGTAGTCTAGGAACCCATGTATGGAACGGTTCTTTAAGTCATTCTAGAACCAATTCTTTATCCCATTCTTTAACCCATGATTTTTGTTTGAAATTGTCACCATCAGAACTAGTTCTAGGGAACATTTTGTACATTTTTTTTTAAAAAAAAAAAACATTTTTGAATTATTTTTTGTTGAAAATATAACGCAATATCAGCGCTTTACTGAACAAAATTAGTAGTATTTTTTGTTTTTTTAGTCATTAATGCAATTAGAAATTATCTAGAAGGAGAATAAGGGATTAAAAAAAAAAAAATATTGTAGGGACCAAAAAATATACGATTATATGCTTAGCTTAGTTGGATTACTCAAATTGCTTACTATTTTTGCTACAATTGGAAAGTTTTGTTTACTTTTTGTACGAAAAAATTCCAGCTGTAGTAAATAAAGTAGTTTATTGCAAATTGTAGTAAGGTAATTGAATGGATCTATAAAAACCTATTTGCACTAATGCCCCAATACTTAATAATACCAAACAAATTACCCAATACTTAATAATATTTTTAGCCCCTCTGTACATATTTCAAAAGGTTTGACTTTTTCCAAATAGAAGATGCAACAGAGAAATACGTAATCAAATATATATTTTTTTCTTTTTTGAAAAAAATTATAAGTTTTTAAAACAGCTTCTAAGATGTTATTTGAGAACCAGTATTTGTTTCATGGAAGTGGTGCAGAAGTCATGTACGACTAGTTCCAAATCACTAGTTCCCAAACTACTCCAAAAAAGCTCTTTGGAATCAAAATATTACACTTTTGGATAACTTCTAGAACTAGTTGTGACATCACTAGTTCCTGGATGCTCTTTGAGAACCTATCGTGACAAGCTTTGAAATACTTCTAGAACTAGTTATTTTTGAATGACTCCGAAAAGTTTTGCTGGGTATATAATTTAATATAATCATATATAATTTGAAAAGATTTTGTATATATGTGCCTCAATATGCTTTTAAGAGATCACCCGAGTAAAAAAAAGTTATATGACGCAATATTTAATTTTATATGAACAGATATGCTTTTATGTAAATCCATATTAATTTTGATCCGAAAATTGGCGGATCAAATACTATACGATTATATCAAATTCTATTATTTTTGATAAAATAATATCAAATTTGATTAAGTTTGATCCCAAAAATGGGTCTATCTAATTGTATTAAATCACATATTAAATCTGTTAAAATTAGATAAATTTTTATATAATTAGATGAAATCTGGTAAAATTTCTTGGAATTTTAAACGTGAAATTAGAAATTATTTTATCAGATTGGATACATTATCAATTAGAAGAGTTTTTATTGCATTTTTCGTAATTTTTTCGGGACTTGTAATTTTTTTTTTCTAAAATCATTTTTAAGGGATTTAAAAATTCCAAAAATGTTTGTGTCTTAGAAAATTTAAAAACATTTTTTCGGAACTTAAAAATTTTTCAAGAACATAAAATTTCTCCTAAAAACATTTTCAATGATTTTTTTACTCCAAAAAAAATTGCCAAAAAAATGTTGTGTCCGGCACTTTGGAAAATTTTGATAAAATTGTTTAGGACTTGAAAATTTTTTAATTGTCCGGGACTTAGAAAATTTAGAAAAATTTTTTCGGGATGTAATTATAAATAAAATCATATATCTTTTTATCTGTCATATCTAAAAATTTCCGACCTTATATGTCATATCTAAAAATATAGATCGGTATATAAATACACTCAAAAAAAAAAGTTTGTAAAATTACAAGCAAAAGGTCTTGTAATTCTATTTTACTAATATTTTTGTCTATTTACAAAAATTCTTGTATTTTTAATAAAACAAAAACTACCGTGCGCTTTGTAATTTTACTATAATATGTTGGTAAATTTATTTAACAATTTTTTTTAGGTAAATTAACAAAAAAAATAATTATTTTACAAATAAAAAAAAAAATTACAAGGTGTTTAGTTGTTTTACACAAGAAAATTGTAATTATACAACAACATTTTATTTGATAGTATTTAGTCTTTCTACCAAAAAATGTTTTATTACAAACAATTTTTTTTCAAGATTTTTTAGTTTACAAGGTTTTCAGTATTTTGACACAAACAAATGTAATTAAACAAAAATTTGTATTGAAAAATAATTATGCAACAATAGGAGACGCAAAAATTTTCTAAGTCCATATATTGTTAAAAATTATTTTTTATAAATAAAAAATTTCATAAAAAAATTTTGAAAATTTTTTAAGTTCCGGATACAAACATTTTTCAATTAGTTGTAAGCTTTATCAAAAAAATTGAATATCAAGACAATTTTTTGCTTTAAGTAAAATACCCAATTTTTATATGTTTTTACTATATTATTGTTCTATTTTTTTTGTTTGTATTTTTACCATTTTTTGGTAATTTTACCATATTTTTTTGGTACTTTTTTTTAAATCTGGCACTAAAATGTCAATCAAAAGCTGTCAATTATGAAAAATTAAGTTTTTTCTTATTTTATCAGGTACTTAAACGTCCAATCTACAATATCCAAAGTTTTTTTTATAATTTTTTAAAAATACTTGCTAAAATAATTAAAAATTCGAAAAAAAAGGTAATTTTTTTGACTAGTTTTTCTTGAAAATATAAGAAATTTCTTGTGTAGCCTCCTTCGCAATTCTCATATGTTCTACTTAAGAAAAACGAAATTCCGAAAAAAAATAAAAAAGTGCAGTGTTATACTCTAAAAAGTTTGTTAAAAGTGTTCAAGTGAAAAAAAAAAAATCATTTCAGGTTGTTAAAGTGCTACTCCAGCTGCCGAAGAAGGAAAAATAAGATGCACCAATGGAAAAAACCTTTAAATTTACAAAACCAATATGTAAATATACCAAATTTTTTGTAAATTTACAAAACAAATATGAAAGTTTAGAAAACAAAATTGTATACTTACAGAAAAGGTTGTAATTTTACAAAAATGAAGTAGAAAATACAAAAACAATATTGTAAATTTACAAATTATTTGGTTAAACTACTGTTTTTACGGCAAAAAAATAAGAAAAAATGTTATATTTACAATAAAAATTGTAAATTTACCCCTTTTTACTGTAAATATACAAGTTTTTTGCCATAAAAAACTGTAGTTAAACCAAACAATTTGTAAATTTACAATTTTATTTTTTGATTTTCTACTTTATTTGTAAATTTACAACTTTTTTTGTAAGTCTACAATAATATTTTACAAAAAAAATTGTAAATTTACACTTTCTCCCCGTAATTTTTTTGTTAAATCAATTTACAAATTATCCTTGTAACTTTACGGGGATTCTTGCTAGTACATATTTTACAAAACCTGCCCCGTAAAATCACGGGGATTTTATGTCATTTTACAAACTTTTTTTTTTGAGTGTAGATAGGAATATGTATGTTATCATATTAAAAAATAAGGAAAAATACAATGCTATATATAAACTTATATGCCCATATCAAAGCTCATGCACAACCATATATAAATATAAATAAATATATAATAGCATATATGATTATATCAGATCTTTTTTACTCGGGCACCCGAGTAAAAAAAAATTATATGACGCAATATTTAATTATACATATATGAACAGATATGCTTTTACTTATGTAAATCCATATTAATTTTGATCCGAAAATTGGCGGATCGAATATTATACGATTATATCAAATTCTATTATTTTTGATAAAATAATATCAAATTTGATTAAGTTTGATCCCAAAAATGGGTCTATCTAATTGTATTAAATCATATCTTATCTGTTAAAATTAGATAAATTTTTATATAATTAGATGAAATCTGGTAAAATTTTTTGGAATTTTAAACGTGAAATTAGAAATTATTTTATCAGATTGGATACATTATCAATTAGAAGAGTTTTTATTGCATTCTTCGGAATCTTTCGGGACTTAGCAAATTATTAAAAATTTGTAAATTTTTTTTTCTAAAATCATTTATAAGTGATTTAAAATTCCAAAAAATGTTTGTGGCTTAGAAAATTTAATTACATTCGAAACTTAAAAATTTTTCAAAAAAATAAATTCTCCTAAAAACATTTTCAATGATTTTTTTACTACAAAAAAAAAATTGCCAAAAAAATTTTGTTTCCGGAACTTTGGAAATTTTTATAAAATTTTTTAGGACTTGAAATTTTGTTAATTTTTTTTAATTTTGAAAAATTTTTGTGTAGAAGGTAGTATAAATTCGAAAAAGTGCTTTCCAAGTGCTTTGCCAACGATTTTTCTATTTAAATCCGTTCAAAGTATACATTTTTTATTAAATTTTATTAAGTTCCATAACAATTGGAATATTTTTTTATTTCCCTGCAGGATAAGTGGCCGGTCCTTGATAGTTCTCATGATATGTCACTTATACACAATGACCTACATAGAGTCTCTGGACCTACATATTACAAACTTGACACCTTTTATATAAAAACACCTGTTTCTTTCGTGAGGAAGTGCCTTAAACTCCGGATACATCACCCTTAAACTCCGGATACATACCAGTTTCGGTGGTGTATTTTTTTCGGGACTTTTCCAAATTTTTTCCTAAAAGCATTTTCAATAAATTTTTTTTCCAAAACGCAAAGAAAACTGCAAACAAATTTATTTTTGGGACTTAGAAAATTGTTCAAAGTGTGTTCAAAATTTGTTTATCCTAATAAATGAGTCAATAAACTGTTTATCCAAATTTAATAAATTTCTTAATTCAAATAAACACCAAAAAAAGTTATGTCTTATGTACTTATGTATACAATTTAGATACGTCCCTTTTTTTTTGTTCTAAAAGTGCTATAATAGTACAATAGTTTTTATTTTTAAAGCGCTTTTAAAGCGCTTTAAAATAGCAACGGCATACCGTTTACCGTGGTTATCATTTTGGACGCTGGGAGAGTACTAAACTGTGATGCTTTCCCAGCACACAAGCGACCAGCGCGGGAGAGCGCTGCAGCGCTCTCCCGTTCGTATTTTTCTGCCTGGGTAATTATAAATAAAATAATATATCTTTTAATCTGTCATATCTAAAAATTCCCGAACTTATATGTCATATCTAATTTCATATAGATCGGTATATAAATAGATAGGAATATGTATGTTATCATATTAAAAAATAAGGAAAAATACAATGCTATATATAAACTTATATGTCCATATCAAATCTCATACATAACCATATATAAATTTAAATAATTATATATTAGCATATATGACTATATCATATCTTTTTTACTCGGGCACCCGAGTAAAAAAAAGTTATATGACGCAATATTTAGTTTTATATGAACAGATATGCTTTTATGTAAATCCATATTAATTTTGATCCGAAAATTGGCGGATCGAATATTATACGATTATATCAAATTCTATTATTTTTGATAAAATAATATCAAATTTGATTAAGTTTGATCCCAAAAATGGGTCTATCTAATTGTATTAAATCATATCTTATCTGTTAAAATTAGATAAATTTTTATATAATTAGATGAAATCTGGTAATTTTTTTTGGAATTTTAAACGCGAAATTAGAAATTATTTTATCAGATTGGATACATTATCAGTTAGAAGAGTTTTTATTGCATTCTTCGGAATTTTTTTACTAAAAATTTTCCAATTTCGTTTTCTAAAATCATTTTTACGGGATTTGAAAATTCCAAAAAATGTTTGTGTCTGAGAAAATTTAAAAACATTTTTTCGGAACTGAACAATTTTTCAAAAACATAAAATTTCTCCTAAAAACATTTTCAATGATTTTTTTAATTAAAAAAAACAATTGCCAAAAAAATTTTGTGTCCGGGACTTTGGAAAATTTTCATAAAATTTTTGAGGACTTGAATTTTTTTTTTTTTATGTCCGGGACTTAGAAAATTTTGAAAATTTTTAAAATTTTTTCAGGATATAATTATAAATAAAATCATATATCTTTTTATCTGTCATATTCAAAAATTTCCGACCTTCTATGTCATATCTAATTTCATATAGATCGGTATATAAATAGATATGAATATGTATGTTATCATATCAAAAAATAAGGAAAAATACAATGCTATATATAAACTTATATGTCCATATCAAAGTTCATGCATAACCATATATAAATTTAAATAGTTATATATTAGCATATATGATTATATCATATCTTTTTTACTCGGGCATATATAAATATTTCAGATCTCATTATATCTAAATTGATCTGATCTGAGCCAATTTTTGAGATCTAAAAGTTTCATATTTTTACTCGCGTAAAATAGTTTATTATCAATTATAATTAAATCATTTCTTTAATATGTATCTTTACAGATGTTTTATTACAAGCTTTATCGGATACCTTAACCGAAAAGCCAGAATTATGGCCCGCAGCCCAGTATCCCTATAATCGGTTATTACGTTCATATGCTCATATGAATTACGCCAGGCCAAGTGCAACAAATGTTTAAATTAAAAAAAAAATATGCAATATCACTTAAAAATAAAATCAAATCGAAAGTTAAGGCATATTTACAAAACAGCAGAAAAAACTTATTAAATGAAAATCAAACCATTTTTTTAAAAACAAAATAAATAAAAACAGCTCCATCAAAATAGATGTCGTCCAAAAATATCAACACCAAAATCAAACAACAAATATACAAGCGCTTTATTTAAACGCTTTTTGTAACAAAAAAAAAAAAAAAACGCTTAAATAATGTTTTCCAAAAATAAAAAATGAAATAATATAATATTAACACAAACAAATGTAATAATATCATCAAAGATGTAACTCCGTATTCCAAAGGATGTGAATAATTTAAAAAAAAGGAAAAAAAAAATCAAAAAAATACTTATTTATAAACACAGAGAAAAAAATTTGCAAAACTTATTGTAAAACCAATTTTATACAGATTAAAATGTTAAAAAAACTAATTTTAAAAACGAATTTCTTGGTTAACCGAGAATTAGTTTTAACGGTTAACCAGTTTTCCCGAGGAAGTTAAGTTTGTAAAAATAATCATTCACTGCAAACATTCATTGCAAATATCTTAATTTTTGCAGCTGTTATAAAATCGCTAAATATCCTACCCTTTAATGGACCATCCGGTCTATGTGGGGTGTCTTTGACTCCGCCACCATGTAATAGAAATTGGTTTTTTAACAAAATTTTTTACAAAAAATGTTTAATCAAACCTGTTTTTTTCCCTGTATGTGTTGTAGAAAAACTTACAAGGGAAGTCTCCCTAGTGTTACCCGCGGATCTTTAGGGAATTGGTTTTATTTTGTAGATAAGAAAAAATAAAGGGACACGTATTTTTTTTAACGGCCCAAATTCATATTTAGGGGGTAAAAAGGAGGGGGGAAGACAAGGCAATTTTTCAGTTTTTTTTCGTTTATCTCCTATATTATGCAAATAAACCTAGTCATGTTATATACCAATTGAAAGGTCTTTGGAAAGCCTATCTACGTGTGCTAAGAACGTGTCCAAACATGTGCAACTTTTCGTCATATTGAGTAAAATACCAAAATTTTAGGACATTTTTGTTAATAAGTCGAAAAATATTAACTTCTTTGGCCCGTTGTTATCACCATGAGATAGGTATTTTGTAATACCTTTAATCTGATACCACACATGCCAATATTAATTTTGTGTAAATAGGCGGAAATCGTAAAAAACTGAAAAAGGTCAATTTCCACCCATACAAATCGACCCCCCTTAAAAATGAGTTTGGGCCGCTAAAAAAATACCTGTCGAATTAATTTTCGTTCTTAACAACATATCCAAATTTCATTAAGATCGGAGGGTGACACCAGGGAGACTTCCCTTGTTAGTAAAATGTTACTTACACTTGGAACGTTTTCCCAAGTTAAGTAACATTTTACCAAGTTTACCAAATTGAAAACGAACAGAAATTGGGTTTCTTAACAAACATTTATAAAAGTTAAAATAAATTCAATTAATCAAATTTTTTTTGCATGTATTATACAAAAACTTGGTAAAATTTTACCAAAACTTAGAACATTTTACCAAGTTTAATTAACATTTTCACCAAGTTTTTGCATAATATGTGCAAAAAAAACTTGTTTAATTAATTTTTTTTGTGTACTGACTTCGATAAATTCAATTTAGTTTTGTGCTGCATAATTTTGTGCATTCTAATTTTTCTCTGTGTATATTTAACAAAAACTGTCTCCCTTTTATACTATGTATTATCAAATAATATGTACTATGTAAATTAATTATTTTCATTTAATTTATTATAATTAGTGTTTCAAAAACCCTAATTCCCTTAATATATTTTTAATTAAATTAAATAATTTATTTTAAGTTAGTTTTTTATCTATTGTTTAATATCAGTGATAATCCTTGTAATCTTATGTTAAAAAAAAAAACAAAATTGTAAACTATTTCAAATCCAAAAAAAGAAATTCCAGGAATTTATTTTTTTTAAATGTCAGACTAAATGTTATGAGCTTTATATGTAATCACATGTATAATTGTAAATGAAATCAAAAAAATACGTAGAAAATCACAAAAAAAGAATAAAAAAATTGTGTAAGTTGTTGGGGTAACACAATCTATAAAGTGTTGTTGGATAAGTTTTTTCTCTAAAAAAACTTAGGTAATTTATTCAATAACAAAAAACTTAGGTAATTTCTGCAATTACACTTTAAAAATTGTAATTTAACCAAAATCTGGCACAATTTTTGTTTTTATTTTTTTGTGTGCCTGTTGTAGATAAAAATATTTTGTTAGTTAGAAATACGGAGTTTTAATCTCAAAGTAAAAAAAAAAATCCCTAAATAATTAATTACGAAAAATTTATTTTACAATGTAATCCTTAAATGCAAATAATAACCAATTATTTATTGATGTACGAGTATATAATTTACTACATTTCTTTCTTTCAATGCTACAACAACAAAAATAAAGTAAAATAAAAAAACTTTTTAGTTTTAGTTAATAACCACATTTTGTTTTCAGTGTTTTATTTCACAAATACAGGTTTGTACACTACAATGCACTACAGTGCATATAACTCATGAACCAATACACATAGAAAGACCGTATATAATAGAGCCTACGGTCAGGACCGGTTACCCGGGTAGACCGAAAACCGGTCTACCCGTGTAGACCGTTTTTTAAGACCGGTTGACCGGTCTACCCGGGTAACCGGTCTTTCGGTCTTTCGGTCTACGATATCTCAAAAACTAAGCAAGATAGAGCAAAACGGAGAAAATTTTCAAAAGAAAGACTGCAAAGAAAAATATGGAACAGCCTTCCTCTATCCATGTGTGGACTCAATAGGTCCGAAATTTTGAATTAAAAATTCGCATTCCGGAAAATTTTAAAAAGCCAATATCTCTGTAAGTATTGTCCACACGATAAAAAGTCCGATGGCGTTTTTGTAGCTCTTTACTTGAAGAACTTGACCACAGAATATCCCAAAGCCCTGAGATCAAAACTTTTTGAGCTATTTGATTTTTAATTTTTTTTTACCACAAAACCCATTTTTTTATGACTTTAAATGCCGATTTCTCAAAATTTTTGTTCTATGACCGGGACAAAAAGCTGTGAATATATTGACAATTATGTCTGGAGTATTCTTGCTTCATATAGAGTCATTTGATGCTACCGCAAAAAAGTGCCATTCTAATGACCGAAAAAGACCGTCCCTATTTCATGTAAATACATGGAAAAAACAAGACTTTACGAGTTTAACAGCCGAATTCTCAAAATTTTTGTTCTACGACCGGCACAAAAAACTGTAGCTAGATCGGAAATTATGTCTAGAGTATTCCTATTCCATATGGAGTCATTTGAAGCAACCACAAAAAAGTGCCGTCCTAAAGACCGAAAAAGACCGTCCCAATTTCATGTAAATATATGAAAAAACAAGATTTACGAGTTTAACAGCCGATTTCTCAAAATTTTTGCGCTACGACCGGCACAAAAAATTGTAGGTAGATCGGCAATTATGTCTAGAGTATCACTATTCCATATGGAGTCATTTGAGGCAACCACAAAAAAGTGCCGTTCTAAAGACCGAAATAGACCGTCCCAATTTCATGTAAATACATGCAAAAAACAAGACTTTACGAGTTTAACAGCCGATTTCTCAAAATTTTTGCTCTACGACCGACACAAAAACCTGTAGGTAGATCGGCAATTATGTCTTGAGTATGCCTATTCCATATGGAGTCATTTGAAGCAACCACAAAAATGTGCCGTCCTAAAGACCGTCCCAATTTCATGTAAATACATGGAAAAAACAAGACTAACTGTAGGTAGATCGGAAATTATGTCTAGAGTATCCCTATTCCATATGGAGTCATTTGAAGCAACCACAAAAAAGTGCCGTCCTGAAGACCGAAAAAGACCGTCCCAATTTATGTAAATACATGGAAAAAATAAGACTTTACGAGTTTAACAGCCGATTTTTCAAAATTTTTTTCTACGACCGGCACAGAAAACTGTGGGTAGATCGCCAATTATGTCTAGAGTATCCCTGTTCCATATGGAGTCATTTGAAGCAACCACAAAAATGTGCCGTCCTAAAGACCGAATAAGACCGTCGCAATTACATGAAAATTTATTTGCGTTTTCAGAATTTAAATAGGGGTTTTCTACAATTTTATTTGGGGTTTTTTATTTAGTTGGGATTTTCATTTATGCATTTCTAAATTTAAATTAAGCTTTTCTGAATTTAAAATAATATTTTCTGAATTCTATAAAGGATCTCGGAATATGAATTGGTGTTTTCTGAGTTTCATTTGAGATGTTCGCAATTTAAATTGGGTTTTTCTAAAATTTAGTTGACATTTTTGGATTTATATTCACTTTTTATATCTTCCACTTATTTGGGAAGGTATCGACTAGGGATGCCAAACGGGATTGAGATTTACAAATCCCGGGATTCGGGATTTTAAAATTCTAATCCCGGGATCCCGGGATTTTTCGGGATTTTTCGGGATCCCGGGATTTTTCGGGATTTCGGGATTTTTCGGGATTTCGGGATTTATTAAAATTAAGGTTTTTTACGTAACATTTTTAATAAATTTTTTATATAATTAAATATTCAATTAATTCATAACCATTGAATATTTTTCGTAAAGTTTCACATATTTAGCACAGAAAACCGAAAATTTAGGAACATCTATGGCCGATTTGAATAGACTCGAGCGATGTGCGTCTCTGAAAGACGCGATGCAGTCGAATTCAAATGATTAGAAAATACTTTTTTTTCGGTCGGCCCCTTTTGTAGGCGTGGATATAAAATATTTGTTTTAATAATGATAAAATTGTGTTAATAAATTTTTTACACTTCCTCGCGAGGGGAAGGTGTCCCCAACGTCCTCTGCCAATACAAAATTTGTATTAGTTGTCCTATTGGTAGGCGAATCGCATTTTAACGGTTTTCTTCCCTTTGTGATAAATGTTTACAAATACATTTATTACGCTTAAGTAACAGAATTTTATCATTATTTATATTATTTGTTATAATCACGCCCACAAAAGGGGCGGGACGAGAAAAATTGCATTTTCTGGCTAGGTGAAACTTCAAAATGTGTCATTTGCTTAACAAAAGTACAAATTAGTAAACAAATTTGGGTTTTCAGAGGCTGTTTTGGTTCTTCAAGGGGGAAATTTTCCCCTCATCCGCTTTAACTCATTTACGAACTAAAACTGTTAAAAATAAACTTTACAGATGGATTACTTAATGATCCCTTACAAATTAAAATCTCGGCAAAACTTAACTGTTTCTATATTTTTTTTAGAAAAAAAAATGTGAAAGTTTCAAACAAAGTAAAAAAATGTTTTACTTTGTTCGGAGTTTTCCGATTTTGAAGACATTTCCCTGCAGGAACAATATTGACCATAAAAGGCATCAATTCTGACTCCGACAATTTTTAAATTCGAAAAAGGAAAATATGCTTCACACTTCTGTATATTAAGTAATACGACCTGAAAATTAAATTGTACTCCAAAAGAGTGAGAGAATTTAAGCCCAACATGCCTCATTTGAAAGATATTTCAAACACCTTTCAAACGATATCCATTTTGTTACCATCGGACTACAAACACTGAATAAATAGTCAATTTTGATTACAATATTTGACAAAAAAATCCTGAAATCCCGGGATTTTTCGGGATTTCTCAATCCCGGAAAATCCCGAAAAATCCCGGGATTGAAAAAAATAAATCCCGGGATTCGGGATTTCTCAATCCCGAAAAATCCCGGGATTTCGGGATTTCCCGTTTGGCATCCCTAGTATCGACTATTCGATTATCCTGCAATTTAAAAATGTTCGGCACTTCAGAGCGTTTCTCGGTCGGCTACTAAACCCTCGGTTTATATTTACACAAAGCTGGTTGGGTAAAACTCAACGAATCTATCCGGCAAACATCGATGCCGCTGCAGAAATGGTGGGTAATGTGATAGTGCTAGGAATTATTCCTTCAAAGCTAATTTCGGCCAAAAGATAAGTGTTAGTTTGATCAGACTTGCAGGGCTGCTGTCAGATCCTAGGAGGAAGCTTTCAGAAATTGGCGGATAAAAAAAACGACAACACTGATATGCTGTGCAAGCAGGCGATCAACAATTGTGCGAAGGTACTGAGACGCGAAAAAATTCTCTACATACATCGTCTTCGTGCTAAAGTTCTTTCTGCCCCTTTGGTGTAGTTATTTCACCAATTTCAATTGAAAAAGGTGTACAAAAATATTTCTTAATTAAAACCAATGTCATTAACATCCAAAGCACATTTATTTTTATTCTTTTTAAAATAATCTGCACATAGAAATAACATTTCACAAAATAAAAGTTTATCATCAAAAATATATTCATAACTTTATTAATTGTTAACAAATCTGGTGCCACTTATTTACCATACTCCTCAATATCTTCTACACTTACAGAATCCGTACTTGAAGTTGATATAATTAATGCTTTTTCCGAATCGGTTAAATTTATAAATTGATTTTTATTTTCCAATTCGCGTTGTATGGATAAAAGTAAATCTGGTGAATAGGCTCGAGAGTCCCGGTGCAACATAAAACTATCTCTAGCTTTTATATGATGACCCTCATTGATATCTTCTACTTCACGATCTTCTATTGTTTCCATTTTCATAGAATGTCTCTTTTTACGCATTCTCTTGGATCCACGAGTTATTAGCATAACAGCTGGTGATTCATAAGGTAAAGCTTGTATAACAGTTTGTAAAAGTTTTGGAGGATTTTCTGGAGTCTTAGGATTACCAATAACAACATCAGCTTGTTCTGAACTGCGTGCTCTTTCTTCTTTTTCACGTATAGCATTTTTACGCATTAAAGCTCTGGCTCTTCTCTTGAGTATAGCTTGGGCATTAGGATAATAAGCTATAACTTCATTAAGATCAGATTTAGATAATACAAAAAGATTTGCATAACCTTTGGAACGTACATCAGCAGTACGACGATCGGCACCATTGATACCTAATAGACTTATTTCACCAAATACTGAACCTTCTGACAATGTAGCCAATACAGTATCACTACTTGGACCGCCCATCACCTGCACTTGGCCTAACTTAATAATGTACATTTCTTTGCCAACCTCACCTTTACGACACACATAATCATTAGGTAAAAAGGTAACTGCCCGTAGTTTGAGTACCAAATCTCTTAGCAAAGCTTCTTCACAGTCAGCGAAAAGTTGAACTTTTGATAAAGTCTGTATATGCACCGATATGGCTATATCGGTCTTTAGATTTATCGGCAAAGAATCTAAGATATTGGATTCATCCAAAGTACGCTGTTGATCCCAGGTAAATTTAAACCACATTTTCACACGTTTCTGTACATCTTTAGGGAGATTTAAACGTCTCATGTATTCCAAAGTTTCATCTTCCAATTGTCTATATTCATTTTTAGTTCTGGTAGCGGTAGAAATAATATCTCGAATTTGACCAATTAGCAAGGCGAACACAAATACTCCCATTAACCAAGCAGCTGTCATGAATACATATTCACCTTCACGTTCCGGTTTGGGATTTTTACCTAAAAAAATAAATATTATTTAATAAATAAAGTTTAAGGAGTAAAGATAAAACAATTCTGCAGATGCAGAAAAGAGATATGATTGTGGCAACCATAATTTAGGGCGTTATATTGTGATTGAAAATTGTATCAAAACTTGTTTGTAGCAACCATAACATTTTTGCTGAAATTATGTTATGGCCATAAGTTTAGGACCATAGTAAGCTTCGTCCTTGAACCAGAAGAAAAGAAGTTTAAAACTTCAGCCAAATCGAATGACCTGCATCGTGTTTACACCGTTAACATGGACAGACAGACGGACGGACGGACATCGCTAAATATATTCAAAAAGTGATTCCGAGTCGATTGGTATACTTAAAAGTGGGTAAAGGACCAATATTTCGCGGCGGCCAGGGTTCGTTACAAAAACATTTGTTTTTCACGACCGATAGAGAGAGAGGAAATTAAAAGGCACAAATATATTTTTTTTTATGACAAATCTCGTGGGTAAAGACCGAATTGAAAGTACTACTTTTCTCTTTTGATCTCTAGCACTCCATTTGCTGGTTCTGAATCTCTGCTTAGTGGCCAGAGTGATAGACTCTTCACCAATAACCAGCAATTCACCCACAGGGAATTAAGGCACAACCGATAATCCCGTCTTCGAAAGCTAGTACAACTAGACGATCTTCCAGCACTGCCAGTGAACTTTATTTAGTTGCCAGATGTAAAACGTCTAACCCAACTAAATAAGGTCTTACCTCAATGCCGTCTGCTGACGAACTCCTTGATTTTGCAAACACCACTTTTTTTTTTTTTACGTTGAACCAACACTCAGGGGATGCCCCTTTTAATGCAGTGCATTGTGTTGATATCATGAAAATAGGTTATGAGGAGGAGGAAAGTGGGAGTAGTATTTGTGGATATTTGAGTTGAATTTATCTACATTGAAAGAAATTGGGAAGACCTCTGCGGGAAGATTATTCTACATACGGCTACGGATCAACTGGACAATGGACAACAAACGGATGTGATTTACTAGACAACCGAGTATTGCGAACAAAAACTCGGGCTCTAGGGATAAGTTCACTTATCTCAGCAGAATACTTTCCATGGTAATATTGATAGAACAGAGTCACACAACCCACATTCCGGCGATGCTCCAATGAGTCAATAGAGTTGGACACACTATTGTCATAGGCTTTAAAGCCCCTGCCCATATATGGGAGTTGTATTCCATCTTCGGTCGGATGTAGGTGGTATAAATAGTAAGGAGATCTGATGAGATGAAGTTGTATTCCATCTTCGGTCGGATGTAGGTGGTATAAATAGTAAGGAGATCTGATGAGGTGAAGTACTTCTTACACCGGTTTAAAAAACCGAGACATTTGAATGCTTCTTTCGACACTTGAAAAACGTGCTTAATCCAACGGACATCACACTGAATTTTCATGCCCAGAACATCAAGAGTGTCAGATTCCTCGATACTTATACCACCCATATGTACAGATGACACTGTTGATTCCACATTCCTGTGGGTCAACATACAACATTGAGTCTTGCGTGCATTAAACTTGACCCTATTCACAAGACCCCACTCCGAGATTGTCAACAGTCCTTGATTAAGTGTGTCATTCATAATCTGCCTTTTGCCCTCAACCTCAAAAAGGCTTGGCCTACGATCAAAGGAAAATGAATGACAAATGTTGCTGTCATCTGCAAAAGAGTAGATAGGATTTGAAGTTTGACTTAGAAGGTCGTTAAGAAAAATAAGAAAAAGGGTAGGAGAAAGAACAGAACCTTGCGGTTCCCTTGATTGAAGCCGAAACTCATCAGATGAGAACCCATCTACAACAACACGTGCAGAGCGATCCCTGAGAAACTCGAAATAAATCGAGAGAATTCATTACCGACACCAAAGGCATTAAGCGCACCGTGCCACACACAATCAAATGCCTTGGAAATATCCAGAGCAACCACCTTACTCTCACCAAAATGGTGAATCGAACGACTCCAACGTTCGGAAAGGAACGCCAACAGATTTCCCGTAGAACGAGTTCTCCGAAAACCATACTGTCGATCGTTTAAAAGTAAGTTAGCCTCCAGATACCTAACAAGATGGCAATTTACCATACTCTCCATTACCTTCGAGGGCGCTGAGAATATTGCGATTGGGCGGTAATTAGGGTGCGGCTAATAAAGGGTTATTAGCCGCACCCTTTTTAGGGATTGGCAACCTTTCAACATGATGGAAAGATTCCCTTACGGAAGGACAGGATAAAAAGGTTAGCCAGTGGACGTGCTAACGTCGAAGCACACTGATTCAGAACCAGAGCTGGTCTACCATCCGGTCCCGGTGACTTATTTACTTTAAGATCCGCAAGAACCATTTTAACTACACGAGATCGGTTGCATAATTTTGGTAATGATGGTTAAAGAAGACAGTGTTGCATCTTATAGTATTTTATACGTTATAAAATATAATTTAAATAATGTATAATTATAATAAACACTTAATAAGACAATAAAACAATTTACAATAAATGACAATATGAGTTCAAGATTTATTTTATGACATCTGTCAGAAGTGTTGCGTCTATATATTCTGTGCTTTCAACTTACCTATTGAGGTAGCAGTTTTAGTAGCGAATGCAAAACATCTTACATATGGATGTCCTTTTCCACTAAAGACCCAACGATTAATGCCTAGACCTAAAACAATAAATTTAGTGTAAGCTTTATTAAAAGCTTTTATGTCAAACACTTACCCTGATAATCACTATAAGCATAATAAAATGTAGCAGTCAGGTGAATCATATACAGCATATAAAGTAAAGTTTTGGCAATGCGTACCTATTGGCCATAAACAAGGAAACAATTTGAAAACTTATCTGATATGAATTTGAGAGTAATAAAAACTTACAATATGTGGAGAAGAGATAACACGATCCAATAATTTGAAAAACTCCCAAAAGCTTTGTATCTTCAGAAAGCGAGGAAATCTCAAGTATACCGCCTTAGTGCCAAATTTAAAATACAATAACTCCAGAGGTAACAAAGATAAAATATCCAACTGAAATTTAATAAATAGTAATAAATATTAAATCAAAAATTTATTTTTCACTTGCCTAACAAATCCAGTTGCCACAACTGTAAGTAGTTCAACCTCATTTTTGAGTTTTTCGTAGCCGGTCATGACTCATGAGGTTCTCACAACTTCATTCTGCAATGATTTTTGGCAACCGAAATCTACACAGAGGAAACAGTTTAGTTGTGCCAGTCGAATTTAGAGTCAACTCCATGGTTTTATAACAACAACCGAAATTTTCGGTTGCGATAACCGAAATTTGTTTATAATAACTGAATTTCTGTTGGTTTAAATAAATTTCGGTAATCGCAACCGAAAATTTCGGTTGTTGTAATTAAACCATACAGTTGGCTCTTAATTCGGCTGGCACAATTAAACTGTTTTCTGTGTGTAGCTATTACAACGGAATTACCGTTTTCAAAAACCTCAAAAATGAAGTTGGAATATTTACGGTTATGGCAGCTGGATTTATTATGTAAGCGTTACTACTTTATAATCCAACCTTAAATTGCAGCTTTCTCATATAATTCTTTCTGGTCAAATTTTTATCCTTCACCCAAAAGCCTTCAAATAAATACATTATACGATGTTTAAAGAAAACAACATCCAAAAGATATATGATATCGGCACAAAAATCCATTATTAACCACATATTAGTATTTTCCGGAGTTTGAAATGGAAAAGTTGATCTTAGTGGTATAACCCAAGCATTATACAGGAATGATATGGAAACAACACATAACCAGGATATATACATTTTACCCTGAGGATCTAATGTCTTCTGATCATCATTACTACTGCAAAGACTAGAACAAAGCCATACATTGGATCTGGGTGTATCAGCTTCGAACATACGTTTCTTTTTAGGAGACTGATGCGCGGTAATAACAGCGATTTTTTTAGCCGGAGATTGGGCATTAAGATTAGCAAAAGCACGTTTAGCATGTAATGGAGGTGGTGGTGGTGAGGGGGATGAAGCACTACTACTAGGGGTAGGAGGCATTTCTATACGTGTTTTCATTTTATTAGCTCTAGCCGTGAAACGCCTTACCAAGTGTCTAACTTGATCACGTAAAAATTGTTGACCATCTGAATCTAAACTATCCGCACTTGATAGACGATTAATACTAACATTAACCGCAACATCAGCATCTACACGATCTACTTCACTATCCATTAAAGCTCCCAGATTTTGTTCTTCATTGGGTATTTCGGGTAATTCATCATAACATATTTGAACATCCTGTTCATCTTCATCGACTATAGGTTGATTGCTGGAACCAAAACTTTCCGTCTGTGGAGAATTATGAACACCAGAATCTTCCAAATCTAAAAGAACTTTACCCGTAGCTTTAGTTATAACATCTTGTAGTGGTTGCATTTCAAATGATTCATTAGAGTGTTTGATATCATTCATAATTTGTCCTGGTAAGGGACAGGGTACTGTACTGGCTGTTGATACTCTTCTAGGTTGTACTGTCGCCATTGGTGGTGATGCTGTTGAAGGTCCTGCACTTAATACTCTCCTTACACTTTCGGGACTTACTAACGGTTTTTCGTTTTCATATTTCAATATATGTTTGACCAAAGCATGAGTACTTTCTACATTGGAGGTGGCATTCTCAGCTTCTAGGCAACCAATACGTCCATTACGAAAATACAAACGAGAATTAATAAATCTTGGCGATCCTGGTTTCTTTTTACGATTACGAAATGAGTTGATTTTATAATTTATACTCTTAGCAGAATTCTTTCTTGAAATCGAAATGGGTGATGGAGTTTTATTTTCTTTATTCGGACTTCCTTCTGCCTTTGCACGTTTCTTTTTCACTTCCACCATTATATCCATTTCTTTTTCTTGACGCATAACATTTTCAGTAGCTGTTAGAAATTCATCTATTTCTTTGATATCTTTGGATATCTCTTCTAAACTTCTTCTTACGGTGGCCTCTTTTTGGCTAGGTGACGAATATCTGGCTTCATAATTACTAACCGGTTTGGTTTTAATGACATTTTGCATAAATGCATGTCTTTCCAAAGTATCACAAAATACTGGTGATTTGGAACGTTTGGCTTGATGGTTACGTATTGGTGGTGACGTCATACGTTTAGGTTGTGTGCGATCTAATTTCAATTTAAAATCTTCGTAGGGGAAATTTTCCAATATATTTGGAGACGATTTTAGTAGAAGTTGGGTATCATTACCACTAGCTGTGGCCGGCTATAAAATGAGAGAATATTTAATTTCGATTGAATTTAAAACAAAAGATCCGTTAACAATGAGTTTTAGCAATGTACTAAATGCTTTAATCAATTTTCTATAAACTATTAGCGGTCAGTACAATGTTTATTTTGTTTTTTTTTATCAAAGTTGTCTGTTGTTGACAATGGGCCACTCGTGTTTGGAATATTAATTAATGTTAAAAAATAGTTGGGGGAGAGAACAAAATAACCCAGTGAACAAAAGATGTTTTGGATTTTTTTCTTAAGCTTTGTTTTACAAAATTTTAAAAATATTTAAAAACAAAATAGTTTTTTTTTAACCGCGGACTTAAACCGCTAACTTAAAGTGCACTTCTATTGTTTTTGTAGTGCAATTAGGACCGATAATCCAATTGTCGATTGATTAGTGAAAAATAAGGGCTTTTGTGAAAATCCGTACACCCAGAAAAGTTTTACAGTCACTTTTTTACGGTTATTCAAAAAGTTTTTAGTTAAAGTTGTTTTAAACGTTTTATCGTTTGTTTTTCAAAGAAAATAAAATATTGAATGATTTACACAGTTGTTAAAACAATAAACTACAAAAGTTACGGAAAAATATTTTCATCAGTTAAATTATTTGTGACTGATTATACCGTATAATTTTACAGAAGAACGGTTTTTGTAGTTTGTTATTCAAAAAATTTCATTTTTACTCCACAAAATGAAAAATTGTAAACATTTAAAATAACTGAAATATCGTTTGTTTTTACGGAATGTCTAGTCATTTATTAACGTTTAAAAATAACTGAAAAAGTCTGTTGTTTCAAATGAAATATAAGTAGTCCGTTTTTTAAAAGGAAAAACGATTGTTTTAAACGTTTTTTCAGTTGAATTTACTTACAAAATATTTTTAGTGTATAAAAGCTGAACTAGCTAGAATTTTGCCAAACGAAAAAATACGGGTCTGCTTAATTTTGATAGAGATTATTATATATGATTTTGGCGGTCGCACGTATATAAATCTCCATATAAACTACCCCAACGATTATTAATTTTTAACAATAACGAACTTAACGAAGCCGAATTTGGACACGACCGATACACCATGGGATCGGCCTTCAAAAAACCTTTCGACCTGTATAAAATGTTCATATAATTTCTTTTGAAAAAATGGGAGAAATCTAAAAAAACGAAAAAAATCCCGTTTTTCCGCCTCCCCTTTGACCCGCTAAATGTGAGAATAGAAACGATTTACTACAAAGTAGCAAACAAGTCTAATGACAAATCGTTTGTGCACAAACTTAAATGTTAATACATATTAGCCTCTATCCACAAGTATGGTTTGTCATTAGACTCGTTTGCTACTTTGTAGTAAATTCTTTTCTATTTTTGCTAAATAATCTTGACAATGGAATCTGACAAATTTCGAAACACATGTCGATTAAGTCTTGCAAAAATAACCAACATAAATAAATTTAAAACAAAAAAATTATTTTCTTGAAAATTATGCTATGAGAATATCATGGTTTTAATTAGTAAAGAAAATAATGACCTCGAGCCAGAATAAACATCCTCAAAATATAAGGTCGATTAAAACAATTTTTAGTTTTTAATAAAAATTAATCAGAATTATACTAAAGTTATAAAAAACTGACGACTTATTTTATGGAAATTCAAGGTTTTGTATAGAATTTTAGAATAAATTTTTTTTTTTATGTGAAATATTTAAAAATCAGTACATATTTAAAAAAATAAGTACAACGTTTTTTGATCACTAACACGTGATCAAAAATCAGAACATGTACTGATCAAATCAGTGAGGATGTTCAGCCTAACCATGCGCGCGTGACGCGAATTTATCGTGATTCACGTGATTCACGCGTGACTCACGCGTGATCGTGAGTGAAATTTATTTTTACTCACGTGATCATGAGTGCGCGTGATTAAAAAAAAAATTGTTTCGTGCGTGAGCCTGCGGAATTAAATTTTGTTTTCGTGAGTTTGCGTGATTGTTTTGTGCTGTTTGAAACAGAGAACAAGTGAAAAAAATCGTCATTATATTGAATTTAGTGGGTAATTAATAGAGATGGGCGCGTGAGTGATTTTTGACTCACACTCACTTACGCTCACGACAGGAATTTTTGAATCACGCACACTCACGAGCATATTTTTTCTACTCACACTCACTCACAATCACGTAAGTAAATTAATACAACTCACACGCACGTGCACTCACGCAAGCTTCACTCACACTCACGAAACTCTTATTTATACAAAAAAATTTCAAAAATCTTTCAAAATTTTCAGCAAAATTTAAAGTTCAGCTAAGTTTTACATTTTTCTTTGCTTTTTTCGGGACGAAACCTTAAGTTAAGCCAATTTTTAATTTTTTTTTAGCTTTTTTTAGTACGGAAGGAAATATGAAGAGAAAAAAAATCACGCAAGCTCACGCAAAAAAAATCATCTCACGCGCACTCACTCACGCAAAAATTTTACTCACGCATACTCACTCACGCCATTTTTTTCTCCACTCACACTTCAGTCACACTCACGCGTGAATCACGCTCTAATCTGCTCATGTGCCCATCTTTAGTACACTAAAAAAAAAACTGTAAAGTTAGCAAAAAATTTAGTTAAATTTACCTAAAAAAGCACCTGATTTTGGGCCTACTAAATTTCTAGTTAATTTAACTAAAAATATTTAGCTAACTTTTCGTAAAATGAATGTAGCAAAAAAAAAAACGTTACTTTAACTAAAAATTTAGCTGAAGATTTCGTAACATTTTTATGTACATATTTACAAAAAAATTAGTTGAATTCAGCTAAAATTTTTGTTACTTTTCGTAAACTAAAATTAACAAAATATTTTGTAATTTTTTTTTTTTACATTTTTAGGTTGGCATTTTTTTATACCCTCCAACTACAGTATGGGGGTATACTCACTTTGTCATTCCGTGTGTAACGCATAGAAATATCGGTCGGGGACCCCATAAAGTATATATATTATTGATCAGTGATCGATTCTAAGACATTCTAGCGATGTCCGTCCGTCCGTCCGTCTGTAGTTAACACGATGCAGTCCAAAATAAAAGAGCTAGACTCCTCAAGTTTGGCATATATGTGTCTTATGGACCTAGGCAGGTTAAGTTCGGAAATGGGCCAAATCGGACCAGGGGGAAAAATTTCCCCCTTGAAGAACAAAACCAACCTCTTAAAAATACAAATTTTTTTGACGTTTTTTTTGTATTTTTGTGAACCAATTGATACATTTTTATGTTCGTAGCATTTTATTGTCCTGCGCTTGGATCCTGGGGATTAAAAATTTCGTTTTTTTTGCCCCGCCCCTCTTTTAAGTGCGTGGATAAAAAAATAATTTAAATAATTATAAAACTATAATACTTAAATGCACAAATCAGACAAAAATAAACTTGTCAACATATACCGTGAGGGCCAAGTATTCACCCCTGCTTACCGATAGTTCCTCCTACCTTGCCCCCCCCCCCTTAAAACAACGCCCCTGTCATATTTTTTTTTTACATGTTGGAGGGTATAATAGATTCGGCACAGCCGAATTTAACACTCTCACTTGTTTTATTTCACTTTAAACACTTTAAACACTTTAAACACTTTAAACACTTTAAACACTAACACTTCACTTATTTTTTTCTATTTTTTCACAGCATTAAGTTCAGCTTAAGTAGAACTTATGAGATTTGCATAGGAGGCTACACAAGAAATTTCTTAAATAGCAATCACCCTTCTCACTTAACAAATATGTTACGAAAAATCAGCAAATTAATTAGTAAAAAAATAGTTAACTCAGTTTTAAAGTCAACAAAAAAAAATTAATTCAAAATTTGTTCAAAACTAGTATTTTCGTAAATTGAATTAACTAAAAAAAGTAGTTAAAACTCTGATTTTAACTAAAAATTTGCTAAAAAGCCAGTTAACTCAACTTAACTAAAAAAAAATTGTTAACTTTACAGTTTTATTTTTTTGAGTGTAATTAATACAAAATTGTGATTTAAATAAATTTGTATTATTGTTTAAAGGAAATTTCAGTTACTTAAGTGAGCGTGCTTGAACGAGAGAAAAAAAAACTATTTCGTGCGAGATCTTGCGTGAGCAATATTTTTATTTCGCGAGCGTGAGTCAAAATTCACTCACGCGCCCATCTGTAGTACCTATACCATCAGCTCCAAGTTTCGCGAGTTCGTCTGCCTTTTCATTTTCCTGTATTCCGTTCATCCTCTACAGCATTCCTGGAGATGATATTGCCTTTTTTTACCGATAGTCTTGGCTACTAATGTCATTCATTAAGAATTGCAGGAATCATTATGGGCCAAACCTTGGCCTCTATTGATGTCATTCCCAAAACTTTATGTTTATGGGATTGGTGTTATCCTCACCAACCTAACCTATAGTCTATTCGGAAAGTAGTTTTTTTATTTAAAAAGTTCCATTGAAATTCAATAAAACTCAATTAAAAATTCTAAATGAAACTTTTCCGAAAATTTCCACCTAAATTTTAATTTTGAATTTCCTGCATTTCAATGGAGCTTTTATGAATTTCAATTCCGCATTTTTAAATTTCCATGATTTTGATTATCGTGCTTTTCTTTTTTTTTTATTTTAATTGAAATTTCAAAATTTCAATTCAAAAAAGTGTAGTAAAATTTATTCTCATTTTTTTTTGTTTACTGGGTTACTATACACATTAAAAAAAAACCAAACACTTGCAATTAAGCTTCTGAGCGATTCTGACACGAAATTTCACTAAATTGAACTGAATTTCTTAATGTATGTTTGTCATATGTTTAAATTGTTAACAAAGATTTCAGTTTAGTGAATACCAATGTGAAGGTCATAATTTAGCAGAAATTAATTAACAAACAAAGTCACTCACTTCAACACTCACTTACTTACAACTTACCTTACGCAAACGACCCATATTTTCCATTTTATCATATGACCAACCAGCCAACAACGAAAACAAGTGATGATTGTATTTATTTAAAAATACTAGAATTGAAATATAAGAGAAACAAATTAATTAATTAACTTTGTTAATGATATTTTTTAAAACACTAACGCAAAAACAAGTTTTTGTAAAAAACATAGAAGTAATTCTTAAAACATATGTTTCAAAGTATTGATTTTTCCAATGTTAGTCACATATAGAAACTTTATGGCTGTTAACAAATTTTCAACTGTTACTAAAATTGTTAATTTTTGGTGTTAACAAGTTTGTTAACATTAATGTTCACACTTGATATTTCATTTAAAATTAATTATTTATTAATACTATTTATTTAAATTTTGTTCTTATTAATTTACCATTTATTTATAAAAAAAAAAAAGTTTCCAGTTTTGTATCTCGTTTGTATCTGTTCTTTGTTATCACTAGCAAGTTTTGCCGTCAAGTAACTTCAGTCATCAACAATTTGCGTTTATTTTTGTCAAAACAATTTTCCCGAAAAGGAAATTCTATGGATTGCGCATGTCTTTAATTGCATTTAATATTTTTTTGTTTTGTTCGTGTTATTCACAACAAAAAATAATAACAACTTGTTGCATTTTAAAAAAAACATTGTCGATAAGAAATGATTAATTAACATAAATGATGTGTTATAATGTTAACATTTTTATACCCTCCAACTACAGTATGAGGGTATACTCACTTTGTCATTCCGTGTGTAACGCATCAAAATATCGGTCTAGGACCCCATAAAGTATATATATTTATGATCAGTGATCGATTCTAAGACATTCTAGCGATGTCCGTCCGTCCGTCCGTCTGTCCGTCTGTCCGTCTGTCCGTCTGTCCGTCTGTCCGTCTGTAGTTAACACGATGCAGTCCAAAATAAAAGAGCTAGACTCCCAACATTGGGCACGAATATGTCTAATGTTCCTAGGCAGGTTAAGTTCGTAAAGGAGCAAAATCGGTCCAGGGGGAAAAAAGTTCCCCCTTGAGGAACTAAACCAACCTCTGCAAAGTACCATATTTTTACATGATTTTCTTTGTTTTTGTTTAACAAATGCACCATTTTTATGCTACAAGAAGTTCAAAGTCCTGCATTTGGACCCAGAGAATTAAAAAATGTCGTTTTTTCGGTCCGCCCACCCCCCCCCCTTTTATGGGCGAGGAATATTTTTTTTTTTTTAAATAATGATAAACTTGTATTTTTTTAGAGCAAAAAGTATACGAATGAATTCTTAAATTCATATTCGAGAAGAAATGACCCCCCCCCCCCCAATTACCACTACCGATCCCCCCCCCAAAAAAAAAAAACGCCCCTGCATTTTTTTTTTTTATTTATTTATTTGCATGTTGGAGGGTATAACAGATTCGGCACGGCCGAATTTAACGCTCTCACTTGTTCTATATAAGATTTAAAATTTTTCCAGAGGAAAAATTTAAAAAAAAATATATAGAAATAATTTGTGAATTTTTATATGGGAACAACCTTAGAATTTTTTTATTGGAGAATTTTTTTAAAGAGTTCTTCTATGAAAAATGTTAAATGTTAAATTGGGAAAATTCCATTTGAAATTAAGATTTTCTACTTAAAATTGAGAATATTTCAAATGAAATTGAGACTTTCCATTTGAAATTAGGAAAATTTCAAATGAAATTGAGACTTTTTATTTGAAAGTGAAAAAATTCCAAATTAAATTGAGAATATCTATTTGAAATTGAGAAAATTTCATATGAAATTGAAAGTTTTTATTTGAAATTTAGAAAATTTTCAAATGATTGAGAAAATTTCAAATGTATTTGAGATATTTTCAATTGATATTGAGAAAAAAAATGTTAACACAAAAATTTTTGTGTCCGGGATTTTAATTTTTTTCAAAACAAAAAAAAAAATTGGCACCCTGAAAAATGGCCCCAATGCAAAATGGACCCAACGCCAAAAATGAAAAATGGCCCCAGTTTTGGGGTCTTTTTGAAAATGAATTTCGCCCCACTTTTAAATATGAAATATGGCCCCAATTCTGGGTGAAAAAATGCTCCATAAAATTAGAACCATTTTTCTAAAAATGAAAATAAGCCCTAAATTGCAATATGAAAAATGACCCCACAAAAAAATATGTACTTTTCCCAAACCATTATAAATAAAATTTTCATTTCTTTAAAAAAAAGTCAATAAATGTTTTTCTACAATAACTTTTGGAGATGAAAACATTTTTGTTTGAAATTTGACACAATTACTTTTTTGACGATTTAACACAATATGTCACAAGCTGGACCTTCACTCTAATCAAAATTTGTTGAAATTTACCCAATTTATAGTAGGAAACTGGACTCCTACTATAAATTGGGTAATTTTACTCTGAATGTGTAAATTAAATAAATTGACCACTTGTGGTCAATTCAAATAAAAAAGAGGTGAATATAATATAACAAAAAAAAAAAAACACGGCGCCAGTTAGCATCGAACTCGCTACCTTCCGATTTGAAAGTATTGTTCGACAATTTTATTTACACATTTGTGTGTAAAATATTTGAATTAACGGATGATATTTTTAATTTGCTGTGTTTAATTGGTTTGAAATTATTATACGCATTTAGTGTTTATATTACCACATAATGCGTGCTATTCAACAAAAATTTACCCAATTTATAATAGTTAGTTTACATGCGTTTTTTAGAGTGTTGATATCATCTTGGAAAGTGATGCTGTCATAGAGAGATTTCGACTAATCGCTCATTTTTCGAGTGATGCGCTTGATAGTTGAAACGTATTCTCATAGAAATATATCCCATTTGGTGCACCTATTCTTATCTGAGCGGTTGCTTAGGTCGGTATTTACTTAAGCATTTAAAATCGTGAAAATGCTAACAAATTAGAAAAATGGGATAAAACGCGAAATACCACTTGAGTTTCAAACATTTGATAGCGGAAATGGTACTTAAAATGTAGCTACAGATATAGTCCTTCAATTTCAATTACAAAAGAGCGACTTTTTTGCATACAAAAACTTGTTTATTTCAAAAAGTTCACGGGGACGTGAAAATCTTTGAAGACATTTCGCGTAAAAATTTTACCTTTGATTTCAAAATGGTGTGTACCATTGAATTCAGCATGCCCGAAATATATAAAATTGATGGTCAAATCTCAGGTTAATGTTAACATCCAAGATTTTGTCACGCTGTGTAATCTATCCAGGTTTCTTCCTACTTTTTGTTTTGTCACTTCAGATTTTTGTTTTGTTGTATAAGAAATCTCATAAAAAAATTTTAAAACATAAAGTACTGCTGCCCAAAAAAACTTTATTTTGCGGTGAGGGTGGGTTTAATGTTTGTTCTCCCTAAGTCCGGCCTAAGGCCGGCTACGCAGAAAAACTTTAAAGCAAACAAAAAATTTTCACAGTTAAAAGTCTTAATTTAAATACGACGGGGATTATGTGGAAATATTTTTACTATTTTATTAAATTGGGGGCCATTTTTCATTCTGCAAAATAACCCCAAATCAAGAAATAAAATGGCCCTAATAATTTTGGGGTCATATTAAAATGAAAAATCGGCCCAAAATTAAAAGGAAAAAAATTGGCAAAATGACCCCAAATTTTCGTGTTGTTGTACTCCATATAAAAATTTGGGGCCATTTTTCATTTTTGTTTCGGGGCCATTTGGCATTGGGGTCATTTTTCATGGTGCCAAAAAATTTAAATCATTTGAATAAATTTTTTTTGAAAAACTTTAAGACATTTTTCTGTTATTAGAAAATTTTGCTAATACTGAGTCTGTGACGTAGAAAATTGATTTTCTACGATTTTTTTGATTTTTTTTGGGGTATTTTAAAGTTTTGAAATTTTAAAAATGTATGAACTATGACAACCAGTCATATGATAAACCTTTTTAGGCATTTTAGTGATATAACCCATTTGAAGCAGTCAAGGGATAGGTAATTTTTGATCGACAGACACCCTTTAGTGAGGTTTTTAGCTCTGCCTTAACCGCGAAAGTTGACCTTTAGTATAATTTTTTAACCCTTGTAAAAAAGTATAATAATATATAATTTGATACAATCATATTAAAATATATATGAGTTTGTATATGTTCAGATCTAATTATATGAAAGATTTAATATGGCTCCATTTTCATATCTGAGGTTATACATAAATATATATGGCTACATATAATTATATAAATCTACATTTATTTACATAAAATAAGATCAACTGGATTTATTTGGATGTGACCAAAATTCGGATCTAATTGTATCATTTTTTATATTTATGTATCTAAAATAATACAATCAGATAATTATTTGATACAACTTGATACAGCCAATTTTGAGATCAAATTAGATCTTAAAAAGTTTTTTTTTTACTCGGGAATGTAAATATTTGGCTCATCCCAAAAATCCCTTTTTTTAGAGTCAAAAATTTGTATTTTTAAACTTAAATCCGATTACAATACACCCAAAAAAAAAACGTGGGTATTCAATACTAAAAATTTAACTAAATTTTAGTCCAAAAGGACCTAGTGCAGAAATTGGTAACCAATACTAACATTTTTTATTAAAATTATTAAAAACCAGTAAAAATTACTAATTTTAGTACTTTGAAGATACTAAACTTAGTAAAAAATTAGTAGATTTTGGTACAAAATCACTTACTAAACCTTTTACTGTAGAATTATTTTGAGTGTACGAGTCTTTATCAACAAATTTTCAAACAAAATACTTGCTACAGTAATTTTAAGGTCTTCTGAGCATAGAAAAGATTAGAAGGTACGCAGTCTTGTATTTGATGTATTTTCCAATATGGTGGCAAAATGCTTGTTCTTCCTCATCTCACACGTATTTAATATCAAATTAGATTCTTTGTTTATAAAAAATGGAATTTGTCTTTCATTTAATTAAATTTATTATTTATTTTACTTTATTCAATATTTTTTTAAAGATAATACGCACTATTGATAGTTTAAAACCTTTTGTTTTTTATTTTATTGTTTTCTTTGTTGTTGTTCTCCTTCATGTTGCATTGTTTTTATTAAACGTCAAAAGTTACATAATGTGCTGTCACTAATACTTATTCAAGCGAAATACGACTCTGTTACACTTCTATTTTTTTCTATGCTTCTGAGACATCTTTTGGGAGTGTTTTTGGAAGGTTTCCTATTAGCTCCGAAAAAAATGTGTATTTTTGACAATTTTTGACCATTTTTGATACCATTTTTTTTTTTCCATATTTGAATCATTTTCAACTCTGAAAAAAAGTGCCCACAAAAAATACAAATTTTCTTATTTTAGAGCGTTCCAACGTTTGTTGGATGGGATAATTGAAATAAAAACAAATTTTCGAGCGTTCCAAAATAAGACTTCCTTAAAACTCATAGAAAAATTTTTATTTGGGTGCACTTTTTTCAGAGTCCAAATTATTCAATTATGAAACAATATTTTTATTAACAAAAAATGTTTGTGTATTTTACGCATGGATTTTTTTCGGTTAAGTCATTATCCCCATAAATCTGAGAATTGTGCCCATTTTTTTCATGGGATTATGTCTGAATTTTTTCGGTCATAGCCCCCTACCATTGTGGGGACTATGACAGAAATAATTTTGGTCAAGATCCCCATAACGGAAATGGGACCCACTTGGACCCATATTTTGAACTCTCCGATATGACCGATAAGCCGAGCCTCCAACCTTAGAATCGTCTCTTCAATACGCATAAAATTAAGAATTCATTCAAATCGGTTAATACACAGAAAATAATATCGTTTATTTTATTTTAATTAAAATTTTAATTGTTTTTTAAATTAATATCATTTTGAATATTTAATTAATATAATTAATTGCTTAATTAAATTTTTAGCTTTATTTATTTTATTTGTTTTGTTTTCAGTGTGTGCGAGTATGTGTTTTTCTCTTGCGTTGTTTTACTTACAAAAACAAATACAGAAGAAGAACAGTTTATTGTAAGTTTTTTTGTTTCTCATATAGATTTTTGAATTCTCATTTTGTTTATAGGTTATGTGTATGTATATAAAAGGTTTATACCTAACTTTATAAAATTGTCTCACTGACTATGTCTTTGGTAAAGTTTGAAAAAAATACTTTTTTTTACCTTTTTATTTAAAAAAAAAATTTTTTTTTTAATTATTTATTTTTTTAAAAAATTAATTATTTTTGTTTTTTTTTTTTTAATTTATACAATTAAAATTTTAATTTGTTTCCAATTTTTTTCAATTAGCTTTTTAATTTATATAGTTAAAGTTATAATTGTTTTTTTTTTTTTTTTTTTTTTTTTTAATTTTAATTATTTTATTTATATTTATTAAGTAACGACATACAAATATTTTTAATTTATATGCGCATTTAAGTGATTGGCCCGGATTTGATTAATTTTTTTTTGTGTAAAGGTTGGAATACTTCCCTTGTAAGTGGAGGGTGTAAAAAAAATTGGTTTTGAATCTTTTTTGACTTTGTAACATGAGGACTGCAAAAAATATATATCTAATTGTCCCTTATATTTCTTATAATGAGATTTTAATTAAAAATAGATCAAACTAAAAAGAATAATTACTGCTTAAAATTGTCTTGTATTATTTATTAAAAACAACCCAATTAGAAATTTTGTCTTTAAGACAATGTCAGTAATGATTCATCAGGTAGAAGTCAGCAAGTGAATACATTTTACTAAAGACAACTTAAGGACATGTCATAATTTTTGTCGGAGCTCTCCAAGTTCTAGAAATGTACTGACTTGTCATATAAGTTGTCTTATCAATTTAGAAAAATCATGTCTTTAATGCTGACAATTATATAGCAAATCCTACCAATCACTAAAATTTTTTTTCCGATGTAAAATCGATGTAATTTTGTTTAATCCTTTAAAACTCTTAATTTTCTTTGTAATTAAAGAAATAAAATTGAATTGGTCTTAAAATAAAATAAACAATAAAAAAAATAAAAAAAAATCCGCGACCGGGGATTGAACCGAGGCCAAAAATCTACAACACGTAAGCTGTCGAATCTGCTAGACAACTAGGCCAACCACAACTTAAAATTGTTTGTAAAAAAATATATTTTGAAATCATAATATTTTCAAATTTGTCAAAAACAAAATAAATTGAATATATCGTCACCTTAATTGTAAAGGGCTCCTGCAATATTTTTTTGTAAATAATTTTTTTGTTTTGTATAAATAATATTAAAAACAACTAAGATACGCCTAAATAACTGTAACAAAATCTTGTTAAATAGGATGAAACCAAATTCCAATTAATATTTTAAAAAATGTTATACTTGAAGATGAAAAATTAATACTGTAGCATTTTTCAATTCAGGTGACGAAATATATATAGCAGGACAATTCAAATAATAAATTAATTTAAATTTGTTTTTAAATAAACACATTTATTATCAAAGTTTGGCTAAAGGGGTAAGGTGCTAGACCAGTGAACAGAAGGTTCTGAGTTCGCGGACCAAGTGAGGCAGATCAAAATAGTAAGTTTTAAAAAATTAAATTTAAGAAATAGACAGATAAAAATAGTAAGTAGTGTAAATTAAAAGACGTGATTAATAAATTTTAAATTTTTGAACGATCTCAGACGTACTATGTACATGTCATAATGTAGTCAGCACTATTGACTACCTGTATACTTGTCGGCGAGGAATTTTGACAAAATACTTGAAAAAGTCTGGAGGTGTCATGAGGTTTTTTGTATGGTCAGAGATTTTTCAGTCAGCAGGTACACTGACATTGTCATAAGGAAGTCTTTGAGATGTCTTAACAACATTTCTAATTGGGAAAGAAATCACACTGTTTCTTCAGACGACATCCCCTCCACAATACGCCAAATACTAGTACTATTTATCCCAAAAATCACTACCCACACAAAGTTTTAACAATTGTGTTAAAAAAAATTACAACAATTGTGTTAATAACCATCTACATATAAATAGAAAATCCTTTAAAAATCAATTGCCATCTTAAAACCACAACAATAAATAAATTTCAACACAAATCCTTTCGATATGTTTATCTATGTACAATTACTTTAGGCAAAATTGGCCAAAAGGCGTCAAAAAACAGTATGTTTGTTAAATTGGATGTTTGTAAGAAAGTTGTATTAGTAGTGGTGTTTAACCCCTTTTGATTCATGCGAAAGTGATAATTTTTTAATCAACAAATGCATTCAGTTTGTTCAACCACACATGTACGAACGAGTAGGAGATGGAAGAAAATCGTCTATGTTTTTCATACATTTAAATACTACTTTTTGGTAAAATTACTAAAAACAATTGCCAGCTAATAACATTTAATCTAGCAAGAAGGATGAAAAAAGGATGGGAAATTTATAAAAAGTATGCGTATGTGGTAGAAAAAGTACATGGAAAAAAAATGTGAAAATAAAACAAAAATAAGAATTTTGATAAAATTTATCTCAAGGAAAAAAGAAGATTTGATCACTTAATTACCAAAATTGTTCTACTTAATTTTTTGTCTATTTAATCCTGTTTAAAATTATTTTGGGAAATAATTGCTTCTTAATTATATCATTGTTTTAAAATTTTAAAGCAAAATTTCTTTCAGTGTACTTCCTCCTCTTTTTTGCATAATTGTTAAAAAGGATGCTTTTATGAATTGTCTTATTTTGGCCTTTTACCAGGATTACTATAAAAGCCACATACAAAACTTGAAATAGTATTCAGTTTTATTTCAAACTTCGAATTCGAAATACGATTAAATAAGCTAAGAGCTTTTTAAAAACAAATAAAGTTTTATTTTAAATAAAGTGTAGGTGTTAAAGTTTATAAAAGTGTAAAAAAATAGGAAACTAATTTTTAAAATTAAATCAAAATTTTAAGAAATTTCAAAGAATTGACTTTTGAAATATAAAAAAAAAATATTTAAGAACAAATAATAGAACTTTTACTTTCAATACGCCAATTCAATTAAAACAAATGCATTTTAGTTTGAAATTCCATTTTACTGGCAATACATTTATAACAAAAACACTTTGGCCGCTGTTCCAAAAAAGTAATTCGCATACAAAAATGTAATAATGAAAATTTCCGAATTTTTTTAGTGTTCTAGATTTCACTTCCGATTTTTTTTTTTTGGTTTATTTCACATAAATAAAAATGAATAAACTTTTTTTGGTATTATTTTTCAACTTTTAGTTATTTTATAGAATTCGATTTCATGTAAAGTTTCATGTGATTTAAAAATTTGTGAAAGACAAAATACAATTGCAAAAGCGTTGTCAAAGCATTGTAGACGGTTGTACGAGCGTTCTGCACACCATCTTTAAAGTGTTGTCAGAAAATGAGAATGATAACATCGGTCTACGCTAGATTAAAGTGTTTTAAAAGCAATGTAATAAAGTGCCTTGAGAACGTTTTATTCAAAGTCATCAAAGCGCTATAAAAGCATTGTAATTATTTTTTACTATAAAACGCCCAAAGAAATTTTTCGAGACGTGTAAATATTTGTGGGCCTCGAGCTAGAATAATACTCTTAATGAATTGTTCGGGACTTCAAAAATATTTTCAAAACTAAAAAACTTTTTTTTTTTTTAATTGTCCTCTTAAGTAAGTATTTTCGTGTCCGTGAACTTAAAATTTTCAAAAACTTTTTTTTCTAAATTTATTTTTAATGAAATTCTTTAATCAAAAACAAAAAAAATTTGTGTATTGGGGTCAGAAAAGTGATTTGAAACGATGCCATTTTTCGAACAATCATAAATTTTGCCAAAAACCCATTTGAAAATAATTTTTAAAACATTCTTAGACATTATTCTGTAAATAAAGTACTCTCAAAACGATTTTCGTATACGCTTTCCAGAAGCGGTGATCTTTTCTTAAGAAAAACTATTGCAAATGTGGTACAAATTTGAGGCCAATCAGATAAAATTTACCAGTGGCGGCGGGCGCAGTTTTTTCCAACGGTTAAAAAATTAAAAAAAAATCTCACAAGGGAAGTATCTCAACCCTTATGAACCGATTTGCCTGAAACTTAAAATATATATTAAAGAGACGATTTTAAGGTTGGGGTGTCTCGTCTTATCGGTCATATCGGTGTTTAAAAATTTCGTTGTCCCCTTATGAAACCATTTGGACCTTCGGGAAAATTTTGATAACTTCCGAACTAACAGGAATATCATCTAGGGCAAAAATACGGGTCGACTTAAATTTAATAAAGATTATTTCTTATCCATATGGATATCGTAGGTCTATGTCTTCACATAAGTACCCCCCAAAATTTACACATTTTCCTAAAAAAAATATTTAAAGAAGCCGAATTTTTACAAGGCTATGCCACCATTGGATAGGCATTAAAAAAACCTTTCTTCTCATATGAAAACATCATATAGTTTCTTAAAAAGATATGGCTGAAAAATCCAAAAAACGATTTTTTCGCCATTTTTTGACCCATGCTTTGAACCCCTAAATCCCCGATATGGCCGATAAGCCGAGACACCCCGACCTTAGAATGGTCTCTTTGATATATGTTTTAAGTTTCAGGCAAATCTGTTCATAAGGGTTGAGATACTTCCCTTGTCAGTAAGAGTGTTAAATTCGGCTGTGCTGAATCTTTTATACCCTCCAACATGTGAACAAGCCAATAAAATAATGAATTTTTTTTAAATAATACAATTTTATCATTAATTTAAATAACTTTTTTACGCCACCAAAAAGGGGCGGGATACAAAAATGGACTTTCTGATGGTCCGCTTTTGCACATCTCCGATCTTAACCAGGATATGACAATATGACAATAAGACATATTTGTGTTAAACTTCAGGAGTCTAACTCTTTTATTTTGGACTGTATCATGTAGACAGACGGACAGACGGACAGACAGACGGACATCGCTACACTCAAAATAAATTCTCTGTCCAATCAGCAGAAAAATCTGCTGAAAATACACCCATTTTGAGCCAATTTTGAGCCAATAAAATAATGAATTTTTTTTAAATAATACAATTTTATCATTAATTTAAATAACTTTTTTACGCCACCAAAAAGGGGCGGGATACAAAAATGGACTTTCTGATGGTCCGCTTTTGCACATCTCCGATCTTAACCAGGATATGACAATATGACAATAAGACATATTTGTGTTAAACTTCAGGAGTCTAACTCTTTTATTTTGGACTGTATCATGTAGACAGACGGACAGACGGACAGACAGACGGACATCGCTACACTCAAAATAAATTCTCTGTCCAATCAGCAGAAAAATCTGCTGAAAATACACCCATTTTGAGCCATATGAGAAATCTGCTGATTTTAGCAGACACGGTTTGCTAAATATCTGTTATAAGAGGTGAATAAATATAACAAGAAAAAAAAACATACGCCGCCAGCCAGCATCGAACTCGCCACCTTCCGATTTGAAAGTACACTCAAAAGAAAAACTCTGTCAAAAAATCTGTAAAACGACTTTCAATTTGAATTAGCAATCTTTTAGCAGATTGTTTTGCTGAGAAGGATATTTTTACTAAAATCTCTGTCATTCAGTTTAAGAAAATAACAGACATTTTACTATGTTTATACTGATTTTGTTTGCTGAATTTCATAATTTTTTTAAGAAATTTTTTTATATAAAAAAAAAACAGAACAGATTGTCAGCAGATTGCTCTGCTGAAATCAGCAGATTGCTCTGCTGAAATCAGCAGATTGTTCTGCTGAAATCAGCAGATTATTCTGCTGGAATCAGCAGATTGTTCTGCTAAAATCAGCAGATTTTTCTGCTAAAATCAGCAGATATTTCTGCTAAAATCAGATTTCTCTGCTGTCGAACAACACACATGTTTAATAGCTAAAACGCCAGATAAAAGTATAAGCTTCCGTGGCGAAGTGGTTAAGAAGTGTACTTTCAAATCGGAAGGTGACGAGTTCGATGCTCGCTGGCGGCGTATGTTTATTTTTTTTTTCTTGTTATATTTATTCAGCTCTTATGACAGATATTTAGCAAACCGTGTCTGCTAAAATCAGCAGATTTCTCATATGGCTCAAAATGGGTGTATTTTCAGCAGATTTTTCTGCTAATTGGACAGAGAATTTATTTTGAGTGTACACTTCTTAACCACTACGCTACGGAAGCTTAAACTTTTATCTGGCGTTTTAGGTATTAAACATGTGTGTTGTTCGACAGCAGAGAAATCTGATTTTAGCAGAAATATCTGCTGATTTCAGCAGAACAATCTGCTGATTTCAGCAGAGCAATCTGCTGATTTCAGCAAAACAATCTGTTCTGCTTTTTTTTTTATATAAAAAAATTTCTTGAAAAAATAATGAAATTCAGCAAACAAAATCAGTATAAACATAGTAAAATGTCTGTTAAAGACAAAGAGAGCATACCTTTATACTGTAACTTGAGACAAATCCGATCATTTCAACCCGTTTTGGCTTTTTTTGAAAACTTTCACCAAAACCTCTTAACTTTGATCAAAGGGCACCATTAGTTTAAATGTTCTAATTAAATTAGATTTAAATGCGAGTTTGTTTCAGTCTCTTTGAAATAGTCAATGGCAAAACATTTTGAGATGTTTTTTATACCCTCCACTTAGTGATAGAGGGTATATATAAGTTTGTCATTCCGTATGTAACACATTGAAATATTGGTTTAGGACCCCATAAAGTATATATATTCATGATCCTTGATCGATTTTAAGTCGATCTAGCGATGTCCGTCTGTCTGTCTGTCTGTCTGTCTGTCCGTCCGTCTGTCTGTCTGTCTGTTGAAATCACGTTTTTGGCAATAATACGGAACCGATTTAAACGCTTGGGGTACCAAAAGTTGCGGAATTTATCCAGGCAGACTCTACTGTATTTTTTTTTTAAATCGGTTAAGTATTTTAAAAGTTATGAGTGAATTCGTAAAAAAAGTCATTATTTTTTTTAACATAACCCTAAATTAACTCATATTTTGTGTAAATACAAACGGAAATGAAAAAAAAAAAACTGAGAAAAAGGAAAAAAATCTTTACAAAAAAGCTTAAAAATATGTAAAAGAATATTTAAATTTAATTTAAAAATGTTTTTTAAGAAAAAAGTTCTTTAAGAAATAATAAAAAAAATATTTTAAAAAGTTTTCATTGATAATCATTTGTATGTACAAAGCATGTGTGTGTGTGTCCCTTTTTTTTGCTTCGTCATATTGACGGGGTTGCCAGACTTTTTTTTGGCTTTGTCGCAAACTCGGATGTAAAATATCGCCAAAATTCAATTTTGTTTAGATTTCTTAAAAAAAAAAATATTTTAATTTAAAAAAAATAAATTTTGTTAAATAATAAAAAACAGAAATAAACTTTTTGGCAAAAATCGCCCAAATCCGGAAAATCTATGTATATAAAAGAGCAATGTGACTGACTGACTGGCATACTCATTCATCATCGCCCAGCCCAAACCGCTGAAGCTAGAGACTTGAAATTTGGACTGTAGGTCCAAATATAGATCCACTATGGCTGGAGTTTTGCCAAGGTTAATTCTAAGGCGATAAAGGGGACAAAAACTGTACTTTTGGTACTTTTTAAATATCGTGATTAATGATCATAGAGACTTGAAATTTGGACTGTGTGTTCACCTCCCGGAATATAGATCCATTAAGGCTGGATTTTTGCCAGTGTTGATTCTAATGGGTTAAAAAGGGTAAAAAACTGTACTTTTGGTGCTTTTTATATCTCCTGAAATAATGGTCATAGAAACTTAAAACTTGGACAGTATGTTCACATCCTGGAATATAGATCCAGAACGGCTGGATTGTTGCCAATGTTGATTCCAAGGGGGTAAAAAGGGTAAAAATCTGTACTTTTGGTACTTTTTATATTTCCTTAAAAAATTGTCACATATACTTGAAATTTGGACTGTATGTTCACCTCCCGAATTTAGATCCCACAAGGCTGGGTTTTTGCCAATGATGATTCTTATAGGGTAAAAAGGGTAAAAATATGTACTTTTATTAAATTTTATATTTCTTAAATAATGGTACTAGAAAATTGAAATTTGCAATGTCGGTTCACCTCCCGGAAAAAAGATTCACTAAGGCGCGTTTTTAGCCAATGTTGATTCTACGGGGGTAAAAAAAGTACCTTTGGTACTTTTTTTTTATTTACTGAAATAATGGTTATTCAAACTTGAAATTTAAATGTAGGATCCTTTAGTGAAATAAAACATTCTGGAACAAGTACGTTCCGAAAATTCTGTACCGTTTTCAAAAAGTACCTTTTATAAAAAGTTCCTTTTATAAAAAGTACCTTTTATAAAAAGTACCTTTTATAAAATGTACCTTTTATAAAAAGTACCTTTTATAAAAAGTTTCTTTTATAAAAAGTTCCTTTTATAAAAAGTACCTTTCATAAAAAGTTCCTTTTATAAAAGTACCTTTTATAAAAGGTACCTTTATAAAAAGTACCTTTTATAAAAAGTACCTCTTATAAAAAGTACCTTTTATAAAAAGTACCTTTTATAAAAAGTACCTTTTATAAAAAGTACCTTTTATAAAAAGTACCTTTTATAAAAAGTACCTTTTATAAAAAGTACCTTTTATAAAAAGTACCTTTTATAAAAAGTACCTTTTATAAAAAGTACCTTTTATAAAAAGTACCTTTTATAAAAAGTACCTTTTATAAAAAGTACCTTTTATAAAAAGTACCTTTTATAAAAAGTACCTTTTATAAAAAGTACCTTTTATAAAAAGTGCCTTTTATAAAAAGTACCTTTTATAAAAAGTACTTTTTATAAAAAGTACCTTTTATAAAAAGTACCTTTTATAAAAAGTACCTTTTATAAAAAGTACCTTTTATAAAAAGTACCTTTTATAAAAAGTACCTTTTATAAAAAGTACCTTTTATAAAAAGTACCTTTTATAAAAAGTACCTTTTATATAAAAGTATCCTTTATAAAAAGTACCTATTATAAAAAGTACCTTTCATTAAAAGTAATTTTTATAAAAAGTACCTTTTATTGAAAGTACCTTTTATAAAAAGTGCCGGAAGTACACTTTTTGGTACTTTGTTATTTCCTGAGGTATAAATAAAACAAACTTTTTTGTTTTTTAAATCATTACATTGGCGGAGGGTATTTAAAGATTCGGCACAGCCGAATATAGCTTTCTTACTTGTTTTTTCTTAAATTTCTTAAACGAAGAAATAAAACGACATTTTTGGAAATATTAATTTTTGAAAAATTAAAAATTTTTGCAAAAAATTTGGGATTTAAAAAAAAAAAACTTGAACGTAGGAATAAATATAATGTACAGCAAAAAATATTTTATTCAAATTTTCAAATATCCAAAACTTTGATCTGATAAGACTAAAATTTATACCACATACATAAGCTTAAGGCCTAGTAGAATAAAAATTTGCCAGGACATTCAAAATTGGCAGAAAAAATTTTTGCAGCTCTAGGCAATGCTGCCTATCAATTACTAATATAACCGTGATGTTTCTTTCGGAAAGGGGATAGAAGAGAGATGAAAGATTTGAGAGATAGAAGGGCTCAGTATGGCAACACTGTAATTGCGCGTGTTAATAATTTTGAGTACAGTTGTTGCATCGCCATCTGTTATTGATCTGGCGAATTATTTTTGAAGCTGTGTTTAATAGCCATTATTTTATTATTTTACTTCGTTGACGTTTTAGTGCTATTTATCAACGAAGGAGGGTGCTGCGATAAATATTAGTTATAAATAGAAACTAATAAATATCTTAAAAAATGTTGTTCTGCCTGAGCCGGGAATCGAACCCAGGCTTGATGGCTAGTAGTCCAACGCGCTAACCACTAAGCCACAGCACCCACTAAAATAATATTTGTCCTAATCCCACCATCAAGCATTCCGATCGACTCATAATAACTTTTTGAGTCGATTCAGCGATGTCTGCCCGTCCTTAAAAACGATGTAAACACGATAGAGATCCAAATTATTAACACAGTCAAACCCGGTTATAACGAACTCCGAGGGACCAGTAAAAATAGTTCGTTTTAAGCCGGGGTATATTTTTTTATCAACCTAGTTTTATTTACTACAAAATAGATCCAATTTTGTTTTATTTGATGTTTTTTTTGGTAATAAACTACTTATTGAGAATAAACCATTAAAAATATAAATAAATTTTATCAAAATTATAATATAAACCAAAAATTTCCAACCTTTTGTGAGTTTGATAAACATGATTACCACAAATTAAATATTATTTATGGGAGTTCGTTATAAAAAGGTAAATACACATGAAATTGTGTTCGTGGGACCATAATAAGCAGTTCGTTTTAACCGAGGATTCGTAATAACTGAGTTCCGTTGTAAAAGAAGTATTTTGTGTGAAAATTGATGCCAAAACGTCGGAACTTTAGAATTAGTTCGTTTTAACCGAGAATTCGTTATAACCGAGTTCGACTGTAATTCTATTTAATCATATATGATGTTTATAAAATTATATACAACTATATAAAAACTTTTTTACTCGGGTATTCACTATTTTTTTAATGTTTTGGATAGTCATTAAATTAACATTAAAAATTGACTGTACATAATATGTTTTTATTTTAAATAAAAAAATAGTGGAATGGTTTTTAAATAAAATTTCATTTGTTTTAAGTGAATATTCAGTGGAATTTACCTACATAATTTTTTGAGTGTGACATAATTTTTTGAGTGTATATAACAAAACTGAAATGCCACTTTTTCACGACAATTCAAAATTTCTTAAATAATAAATATGCGAGAAAACTTTTTTAACAGTTTTCCTATAGTTCCTCGCGTTGCCAACATTTTTTTTTATATGGAGTTTGACAGATTTTTTCCCGTGAAAACGAACAGATCCCTATGCTTTAGAAAAATCTTAGATTTCGAGATATTTTTTGTTTACAATTTTCTTAGTTGTTTTTCATTATATTTAAAACAAAAAAAGCTGAACAGTATTAAAAAAAGTTATATTTAAATTCAGCGTCAAAAAAGCTTAATTGGCAATGCTCTCCAAAACACAGGAACTGAAAACATACTTCCGTTTCTCTTAAAATTTCAAAAAATTTCATTATGGTTCTTAGCTTTACTAACTTCACAACAACAGGGAAATTTCAAAGACACAAACCATTAACTTACAAAAGAGTTGCCATGTCACTTAATATTTATTCCCATTTACAGCACACACACAAAAACCCTACAACAAACATGTTGCGCATCGTTTTATTACCATTATTGATATTTTTGTTTTCGATGGCATGTATGGGACAAACCTTTCAATATTCCAGAGGATGGACCAATGGCAAAAGAGCCGGCAATACAGCTACATTAAATAATCTTTTACATAAAACAGAAGATGAAGGACTGCCAGAATTATTTGAGGTACAGGAAGCTAATGAAAGGAGATTGGAAAGGTAAGATTAATAATTTAAATAAATGACAGACATTTTTAAAATAATTTTGTGCATGTGTATTTTTAGATGTTTAGTACAACTACAACATTATGTTAGAAATCCTTTGCTTTTACATTCAGCAGCAGCAGCCGCTTTATCCTTAAATCCTTCCGTAAATAATAATAATAGTCCAAATAATAACAATAATAATAACAACAATCCATTTGGCAGAAATCATCAATCAAATGAATTGTTTGAAGAACTAAGTAGTTCAGTTATCGATACAAATGATTATACGAAACATTAAAATCAATTTATGAGATGAGCTGATGATGATGAATATGATGATGTTGGAAAATGGCGGTTAAAATGATGATGATGATAAACTATGATAGATTTTTTCGAAAGTTGTGAGATATTAGTAAAAAATTTAGCAAAATTAAAAAGCTACAAAAATTTAAAAAAAAAATAATTAAAAGAAATTAAAAAACTGTTTTACAAATGATTTTTGGCTGGTTTGTAAATTTGTTTAAAACAAAAAAAAAAAAAAAACTTGTAAATATTTTTAATTTGTGTTTTTTATTTGAATCATTAATTAAATGTGATTGATATACAAAAATTAAAAAATTTTTGTTGTTTTTGTTTCTTTTTTCTCAAGAGATTTGTTTGGATGTGGGTGTACAACGAGGGGTTATTGAAATAAAACTCGAAAGAAAACAATTACAAGTTCGTAATACATACCAGGGCTTCCAAATCCGAAATCTCGACCCTGGAAATCCTGGAATTTTTGAAAGTAGGCTAGTCCCGAATCTCCGGATTTCTAATTTTCAATCTGGGGATTTTCGGGATCCTGATTATACCCTACACGATTGTGTGGTACAGGGTATAATGAGTTTGTGCTGATGTTTGTAACTACCCGAAATATTGGTCCTAGACCCACATTTAAGTATACCGATCGACTCAGAATCACTTTTTTAGTAGATTTTGCTATGTACGTCCGTCCGTCTGTCTGTCTGTTCATGTAAACACAATACAGGTCGCAATTTTTAATCAATTGACTTAAAACTTAAGCCTCTCTTAGCCCAACGACGAAGCCTATTGAATTGGAAATTCGGCAGGTAAACGTCTTTTGTATTCAGACATTTACCTGCCAGTTCTGCGGACCAGTTCTTCTTTTAGCTTCCATACAAACTACCTTCCCGATATTGACATAAATCCTTCCAATTTCATGAAAACATAAAATATTTAATTAAAATTTTGTTTGTGAGTGTTTCACGCGCTACGATGATAAAGCGGTTTATGGGCAACAAATAGAAGCAAGGTAGATTTATACAAGGTAAGATCCAATAACCTCACTTTTCCTCCAAGGTAAGTTTTTTGACAAATTTGAAAACAATAATATTTACGAATTTTCAAAACGAAATAAAAATATTTTGTTCGGCATAAATGACTAGAGTTTACACTACATTTTTTATGCTAAAAAATATTTTAATTTTTTTCGTGGAAAATAAAAGAATTTTGTTTGAATTTCTATATTTTTTTATAATTTAGTTTTTTTCTAAAATTTCAAAGTCTTAAAATGCGTTTAAAGGTTAATGCGTGCACTGAACATTTAAGTCGTTTTTGCCGACTAAAATGATTTTGAAAGAAAATTGTTTTCATTTACGTCACAAAAATATTACCTTATAAAAATCTACCTTGAATAGAAGCCTATTTCAGTCAAATTTAATTTGTGAGTGTTTTTTTACACTTTTTAGAGATTTGACAAAAATATAATTCTTCGGGAAACTCTGGCGTAGGTTATTATATGGTCGGTCTTGACTGACTATAATTTTCTTACTTAAAGAATCAGCCAATTCGATTAACAGTTGCGACCGACCTGAATCTTGTTTACACCGTTCACATGTACAGACAGAGAGACAGACGGACGGACGGACATAGCTAAATTGAGTCAAAAAGTGATTCTTAGTCGATTAATAGGGGATAGTAACAATATTTAGGATAGTAACAAACATCAGCACAAACTCATTATACCCTTTACCACTAGGATGGCAGCGAAATGTAAGGGCAATTTTTTTGTTGAAGTTGAATATCGTCATGGATGAATATTGTGCTACATGGTCTTAAACTAATATGGAACAAATTTGAGACAAATCGGATAACTTTAACACGTGCCCCTTTAAGGTCAAAATCCACAAGGTAAAAAAAAAATTTTCCATAAAAAAAAATTTGAGGCTGGTTGGGTGCTTACTAGTGCTTGGGAATTCCCGGACTTTTGAATTTCCCGGGAAACGGGATTTCATTATCAATATATATCCTTAAAAAACATAAAAATTTCACAAAATTGCCCAAGCAGAAATTGACGACGGTTCTAAAAAAAAGCGTTCTGAAAGCACTGTAACAAAAAAAAAGCGTTCTCCAAACGCTATTTTCAAATGCTTTGCGAGCGTTTTTGAAAAGTGTTCTGAAAGCATTATAACAAAAAAAAGCAATCTCAAAGCGTTTTTTTGTAATGCTTTGCGAGCGTTTTAAGAGTTCTTTAGATTTTTTTTGGAAAAAAATTTCTAAGTTCCGAAACTATTTTTGAATAACATTTTTTTTAAGTAAAAAAAATTATCAAAAATGTTTTTAGAATTTTTTTTTTTTTAATTTTCTAAGTTTCGAAAATTTTTTTGAAAAATTTTCTAAGTTTTTTGGAGTACAAAAAATTTTTTTTCTTTCGGATTTCACTTTGTATCAAACAAATTATTATACCCGAACTAAAACAGAAATTCTTTACTTTGGGTTTTTAAAGCGCTTTGATGACTTTAAAAAAACGTTCTCAAAGCACTTTTTTACATCGCTTTTAAAACGCTTTAAACCTAGCGTAGATCGATGTTATCATTCGGATCATCTGAAGGCGCTTTGAAGTTGGTATACAGAACGCTCGTACAGCCGTTAACAACGCTTTCACAACGCTTTTGCGATTGTATTTTTCTGACTGGGTGTTGTTTAACTCTTTCCGGGGCGGTGGTATAAAAACCATACCACTTAGTTATTATTTGTTTATAAATTTGGTACGCACTAGTTTTATTTAAATATCTATTAAATATGTAATTTTGAGCTAATATTATTAAAAAACAAGTGAGAGTGTAACATTCGGCTGTGCCGAATCTTTTATACCCTCCAAAATGTAAAAAAACAATTTTAAAAAAATCCAGGGGCGTCTTTTTTGGAGGGGGGGGGGGTTGGTGGGAAACGTTAGAGGGCACCTACCCCTTGCGATTTTGAACTTCTTCTGAGATAAGTATGTTGCATTTGCTTAGCAAAAGTACAAAAACCCAGCAAAAATGCGGTTTTTCTTAGGTTGGTTTAGTTCTCCAAGGGGGACTTTTTCCCCTTGGTCCGATTTTGCCCATTTCCGAACTTAACCTGCCTAGGAATATAAGACATATTTGTGCCAAACTTCGGAAGTCTAGCTCGTTTATTTTGGACTGTATCGTGTCCTCTACAGACGGACAGACGGACATCGCTAGAATGTCTTAGAATCGATCACTGATCAATAAAATATATACTTCATGGGGTCCTAGACCGATATTTCGATGCGTTACACAAGGAATGACAAAGTCAGTATACTCCCATCAGGGGCGTATCCAGGATTTTATTTCGGTGGGGGCCCAATATTTTTTTTCAATTTTTTTTTACAAAAAATTTACATAACAGCACATGTTTTAGAATTTTCCGTGATCTTTTCCTTAAACTGAATTTAACACAATCAGATTGTTCATTTTTGTGTAAGTTTAAAACTGTTGGGGGGAAAAAAATTAAAATTTTTTATATTTTAAAATTTTTTGAGAGACAAGCCTTTTTTTATAGTGTGAATTGTATCAGATGCTGATACATTTTTACAAAGAAGATTATCAGAATCTGAATTTTTTATTATAGTTTTTATTATAGAAAAAGTCAAAGACTCTAAATCATATTTCCAAAGGAAAACGTTTCTCGGGAAAAGTCACTTTAGAAAATGATTTCATAAACATATTCATAAAATACTTTTCCAAAAGAAAAGACTCCTATTGTAAGACATTTTCCCAGAATCTGAGATTCTGAGACCTTTTTAAAAAGAAAACAGCTTAAAAAGTCATAGATTCTAAAATCTTTTTCTTAAAGAAAAACTCTCGGATTCTGACAAAATTTTCCTTTAGAAAAAGTCTGTGATTTTTAGACATTTTTCCTATAGAAAAATGTTCTAATTCTGAGACATTTTTCCTATAGAATGTCTCAGATTCTTATTGAAAACGTCTCAGATTCTTCGACATTTTTCCTATAGAAAAAGTCTAAGATTCTTTGATATTTTTCCTATAGAAAATGTCTCAGATTCTTAGACATTTTTTGTACAGAAAATTTCTTAGATTCTGAGACATTTTTCCTACAGAAAAAGTCTCAGATGCTTAAACACTTTTCCTATAGAAAAAGTCTTAAATTCTTAGACATTTTCCTATAGAACAAGTCTCAGATTCTTAGACATTTTGCCTATAGGAAATTGGCAAATTCTGAAACATTTTTCATAAAGAAAAAGCCTCAGATTCTGAGACATTTTTCATAAAGAAAAAGTCTCAGATTCTGAAATATTTTTCCCATAGAAAAATACTCAGATACTGAGACATTATTCTTATAGAAAAATATATTTTTACTATAGAAAAAGTCTCAGATTTGGAGCATTTTTCTATACAAAAAGTCTCAGCTTGTGTCTCTGAGACATTTTTCCTATACACAAAATCTTAGATTTTGAGATAATTTTCCTTAAGAAAAATCGTTGATTCTGAGACATTTTTCTTACACAGATAAAAATGAGTTGTTAGATCAAGCACGAAATACACCAGGTTGAGCATTATTTTAATTAAAAGTCATCTAATGAGGAAAGTTGTTGGATCAAGCACGAAAATTGTAGGTCAGTCATTGACTGTTCCTTGATTAAACCAATGCTTGATTTGAGTAATTTGTTAATTGTTATTTTTCTGTAATTTTTGATTAAACCAATGCTTGATTTGAGTGAGCGGTTAATCAATAATTTTGTGTTATTTTTGATTAATCCAATGCTTGATCTGAGTGAATGGTAAATCATTATTTTACAGTTGTAGTGTTTTTTGTCAGTCTTTTCAAGTCTTTTGTTTAAATTGTTTTTTTTTTTTGTGCTTTATATTATTTTGTTTTTTTGTCTTGTGTGCGTGAAAGTACTTTTCTATTTGACGACTAACGAAAACTAAAACAAAAAAACGCAACAGCGTTCATCGCATTGTTACTCAAAGCCTATTATGATGAGTTTTTTGTTTTTATGAATTTTTTTGTGAATTTTTCAGATTTGAGCAAATGGTTAATTGATTCAAGTAAAATTTGAAGTGCTAAAGTGATTTGATTTGATTTGAAGTGCTAAAGTGTCAAAAAATCTCGAACATTTGTAAAAAACCGAACCTTTTTAAAAAAACCCAGGATTTAAAAAAAACGCAAATTTTTCAATTTCAATCCCGAATCCCGGCATTCAATAAAACCAATTCGGATTGGAAGCCCATGCTTATATATTCCATCTCTGCATACTTGGGGGTGTTTCTTTGAACATACTACATTAATATGAAATATTGTCTTTGTATTTGAAACATGTCTCTTCTACATTTAAGTATGTATGTATTATTTTTTGCAAAAACAATTACATTTAAGTATGTTAAATGTATGTCATTGACATAATGTTCGTTTAAGTATGTAGGAAAGTATGTATGTTTAACACAATGAGATGATTTAACATTGTATGAGTTTGTATTTCATTCACTCATTCATTCAGTCTTGTTCATTTTGTTTTATTTCGAAATTATTTTATACTTATTTAGTTAAAGTGATTAAGGTTAATTTTATTTCCTTTCTCTAATATCCAACCGAACTAAAACAAATACGAATACTAATACACCTGCCTAAATGCTTGTCATTATTTTTAACATCCTTTTTATGTTCATCTCAGGGCGTATGTTTCACAATTTTGTGGTTGATGAACTGTTATGAGTGTCATAAAATTTTGTCATTAGATAAGTTTTATTTTAGAGTGAGACAATAGAGTTTGAAACATTGTTGTATGTATTACAGAAGTAATTAAATTTCATATAATACATGTCAGTTAACGATTAAGGAAATTTTATTGTTGAAGGAATATTAAAACTGTGGTTGAAAAAAATTTCTGTTAAACATGCACTCAGAGAACTGTAAAACAATTAGTCATAAAAGTTCGTCCAATGAAACTTTTTAATGAAGTTTTCATAAATATTATGAAAATTTTCATAAATATAATGAAATGGTTCATAAATACTATGAATATTTATGAAACATTTCATAAACATAATGAAACAGTTTCATTGGACGAACTTTTATGATGAGTTTCATTATATTAATGAAGCTTTTTCTTTGTGTGTTGGGATAGATTTTATTAAGAAACCGAGGTAGTGTTTTAACGACTTAATACAAATTTCAAAAATCATAGATTCATTCAATGCTAATCTAACGAAACAAATTCCATGCCCATTAAATGTTTTACTTCCCGAGATTTGGAAACACATTTTTTCTTCCCTTAATTAATTAAGAATAAATTTGGAATTGATTAGGGTGGCGGTGTACGATTTACACCTCGCATAGACCTTTTGATCCATAGCGATACCACAAAAATCTTTTTGCGTTAGCGGTGCAAGTTAAACACGTTCAAAGTCATTGCGAATCTTTTTAATATTCTAAAATCCATTCGCGCTATATCCTTTAAAGTACTAAAGCTTATCTGACCAGTAATCGATCGGCGACTCCTTGCCACCGCTGGACAGTGACAGAGTATGTGTTCTATCGTTTCATCCACTCCTGGTAAGGCGCATATTTTACAACTTGCGTCTGAGATGAGTCTAATGTTCTTAGCATGAATGCCGATGAGACAGTTACCAGTTATTATTCCTATCAGAGCTCGGGAATGCCTCGTAAGTGATAAAAGGTATTTAGTTTTCCCTTGGTCATAAGTTGGCCATAAAGTTCTGCTGATTTTGTATGGTGTTAGTTCTCTCCACTTCCTGTTCGCTTTTGCAACATTTATGGAATTTCCTCTTTGTGAAGTGTTGGAACGGTACCTACACCATCAGCTCCAAGTTTCACGAGTTAATTAATACGTATCGAAAGTCAGCCCCTTTCTTCAAAATTTCCAAATTTCATGAATAACGAACGATTTACAATAGAGACTTCCTTGTCAGTTTTAAAATAATTGAAGTGCTTAAAGTTACTATGTATACTCAAAAAAAAGTGTCAAATCTCAACAGTTCACTTAAACGAAATTTATCCATTTGTTGTTATAAATGGCGCCCATTAAATGGTCAAAATCATGTACGAATATAGAATGATTTTACATTCTATTACAAATTTAATGGTTTTCCCATTCTATTTTTTGTTTAACAAATTTCTCTATCACTTCCTTTTAAACAACACATTGTCTTCATATGTAAAATTTCATCCACTTAAGTACATTGAACAACTGTTCCAAATCCGTTAAGACTATCCGTAACAGGAATCAATATTCCTAAAATAGATTATTGACCTCAACTTAGATGGCAAAGAAGTTTGACGTTTGACTGATGAAGGCCTATTTGGCGTCACTGTACCATTATGATACCAGCCAGAGAGTCTTAACCCAGCAAAAACATGGTGATGAGTTGTGAAAAGTAATCATTACCAAGTATATTATTTATAATGAGTACCCATTACCATTAACATTATTTTAAGCACAAAAGTAACTACTTCTCAGTAATATCTTATAAAAGCACCTCTAAGTAATAATATCTCCTTTAACTTGCAGTTTTTAACCTTTACAATTCAATTAACATAAAAAGTACTTAAAAACTTAATAAAAATTACGCATTTTTTAAGTTTTAGTAAAAACAAGTTAAATTTTAAAGGTTTTAATTAACTAATTATTTTACTTCTTATTGGTAATAGGTTTTTACTCCTTATTAGTAATCCGAGTTAGTAACTACTTACTTATCTCCATACTCTTCACTAGTTATTTTTGTCTCACGCCCTTGTTAAAATAATTACTGTTTCATTCAATAAGTAACTACTTATTAAAATCTGTTTCGGATTACAAAACCCATTACTAGTAATGCCAATTTTTCTGGGTAGTAGACCCTTCCTAATTGCTAACATAAATGTATCGAAATTACACGAAAGAGTGCGTCTTATAGTCAATTCAGAAGATTTTGAGCTGAGCCTGGCTGGAAGATCGACAGACTATTACGTTGTTTACGAGGCAGATATGCTGGAAATAAGAGAAGTTGCAGACTGGTTGAGAAGCTATGTCTACATCCGCAGTCAAAATCTATTCTGACAGCCAAGCCACGGTAAAGCAGCTGGAGTTAATGTTCCTGAAAGCAAGATCTTCCCTTAGATGTGGCTCGTCTTTTAACAAGATATCCTATAAGTTTGACAGTCGACTCAAATGGTTCTCAAGGTCGATGAGCTTGACGTGTGAAAACTGCCTTATAGGTTCGTTCAGAATTTGAATGTGTTGGTATTCCTTTAAAGACGTTCAATCATAAACTACGAATTTGTTTCGCTGAGAAGACTATTTAGAGATTTGCAAATGGAGCAAAAATCAAACAAGTGCGCTATTGCTCCCAATGAGCGACTTTTCGACGTGGTTGCTGTAATGACCATTTCTGTAAACCTTTTTGAGCACCACCTAACTACTTTGATACCAACTAGGGAGTCTTAGATGGAGGTCATTTTGTTTAGTAGAGCCTCCATACATTTTTACACATACATATTAAAGCTACACAAACAAGAGGGCTTCGTAGTCTATTCAGGAGAGCTTGGGTTAAGCCTGTCTCGAAGATTGCCAGATCATTGCAGTATTTGTTGGACACAGAAGCTGGCGATAAAGGAAGTGGCTGACTGGTTAAGATGTTATGTGCACTCAACATATATTCTGACAGTCAAGTCGCGGTAAAGAAATGTTCCTAAAAACAATAAATTCCTCTTACTGCAGAACGTCGTTAAATGAGATGGGCAATAACTTTGGCATACCACTCATAGGGGTCCCAGGGCACAGAGACATTCCAGGTAATGACAAAGTCGATGAGCTTGCAGGACTGGTTCCTGCGAAATTGGAATGTAATGGTATACCTCTGGAAACTTGCAAATCTACGGCTTTGTTTCGTGAGGAAAAACAATCAGAGATGGACAGATGAGTGGACTACAAATTTGGCATTCTCTATATTAAAAGTGAGCTGATATCGCTTCCAAGATGAGAGATTTCAACGGAGTTTCTATTAAATCTCAAAATTGAAAGGCAGATTTTTTATCAAAATAACGAACAAAAAAGATTTTATTGATCACAATAAAATAAAAGAAAATTGATTTAAATAAAATTTTCAAACACAAAAATCAATACAACCAATTGCTCAAAATAATTAAGTTGAAGTGAAAATTTCTGACAAAATTTTCCAAACAATATTTTACAAATATTCTACTGATTGCTTTGTTTCTCAACACCCCCTCTCAATCAGATAATCCCAGATCTTCTCTTAAGTTCTCAAAACGAGTCACATCTGTTGCTTTTGTAAAAACATCTGCTAACTGATCATTTGTTCCAATAGGTTCAATCTTGATTTTTCTATTAGCCACACTATCACGCACAAAATGATGTTTAATATCAATATGTTTGGCTCGTTTGCTTTCCATATTCATAGCCATTCCAATACAACCACGGTTGTCTTCATAAATTGTCACTGGTTGTTCCTCCTTCATAGCATTCAGATCTTGTAATATACCTTTCAACCATATTGCTTCTGTGGTTGCTAAGCTTAATGCAATATACTCAGCTTCAATGGATGACGTCGCCACAGTTTGTTGTTTCTTGCTACACCAGGAAACTGTACAACCATAAATTTTAAAAACATATCCACTTACGGATTTACGATCAACAACATCCGATGCCCAGTCAGCATCCACATAACCCACGATTAACACATTTGTAGCTTTGAACTTTAATTTGAATGACGATGTTCCTTTCATGTATCTCACAATACGCTTCAAGTGCTGCCAATGAATTTCGGCAGGGTTTTCTTGATACCTTCCCATATATCCGAAAGGAAAACATATGTCGGGCCTCGAGCATAACATTAAATACATTAAACTACCAAGTAGTTCTCTATATGGTTGATTACATCCAGATTCTTGATTTTGATTTAATTGTAAACCTTTTTCCATTGGACTTTTGACTGCATTACACTCGACCATACCAAACTTGGCTAATAACTTCTCGACACTGGCTTCTTGCGTTATTAAAAGCTCATCATTATCAAATTGAATCTTCATACCAAGAAAAAATTTAAGGACACCACAGTCAGACATCTCAAAACGTTTAGATAAATCTTGCTTTAATTTTTCAATACTAGAAATTTTATTTCCAGCTATAAGTAGATCATCAACATACATTATTAGGACTAGGTCATCTTCTTGATTTGAACTAAACTTTGTGTAGAGGCAGTAATCGTGTCTTGATCTTACGAAACCCAGCGATACCAGAAAATTATTAAATTTGATGTTCCAACACCTTGGCGCTTGCTTAAGACCATAGAGCGATTTCTTCAGTTTGCATGCAGTACCACTCTTTGCTTTTACACCCTCAGGTATTGCCATATAGACATCTTCTTCTAAGTCACCATGTAGAAAGGCCGTCTTCACATCTAGCTGATGAAATATGTATTTACGATGAAGACCAACTGCTAGCACCACACGAATTGTTGTTAACTTGGCAACCGGAGCATATGTTTCAAAGAAATCAACACCTTGCTTTTGTTGAAACCCCTTAGCGACCAGACGAGCCTTATATTTTGTTGGATTACCATTTTCGTCTTCTTTAATACGGAAAACCCATCTTGATTTTATGACTTTTGTATTCTTGGGAACTTCTACTATTTTCCATACCTGGTTTTTGTCCATAGACTGGAGTTCATCTTCTACAGCTTTATACCACTTATCAGAATCATTAAGCGATTCAATTTCATTAAAAGTTTCCGGAACATTTTTATTGGAAACTGTAGCACCCAATCCAGTAATATAATTCAACAGTTTACCTGGCAAACGTCTTTCTCTACTACTACGACGAACTGGAACAGTGGGTTCAGGTGCGGCAACCTCAGACGTATTTTTATCATCTGTCAAACTTACGATTTCATTATTTGAATCTTCGATATTTGAGGCATCAACGTTATCATCAGACAGATTTAGAATATCATTGTTGTTTTTAATTTCAACAGTAGACACAGCACCTTCACATTCATTTTCCCCCTCTTGCTCGTGTCTTCTTTGTATTGTTATTACTTCATCTTTAACTTCAGACTCACAAACAGATTTAAACGGGAAACAGGATTCTTCAAATTTTACATCTCTTGATACAATAACTTTTTGTTTTTCTGTATCCCAAATACGATAACCATTTGGTGCATAACCAACCATCACAGATTTCTTGCTTCTGGCATCAAGCTTTTTACGACATTGACGTGGTACCCAGGCATAAGCCTTACAACCAAAAACTCTAATTTTATCAAGCTTTGGTTTGTCACCGAACCACATTTCCGCTGGAGTTTTCAAATCTTCAAGGCATCTTGTTGGACAACGATTTATTAAATAAACCGCAGCCAGGGCAGCTTCGGACCACATCTTCTTAGGAGCTTTAGATTCTAATAACATTGTTCTTACCTTTTCAGTTAATGTGCGGTTGAACCTTTCAGCTACTCCATTTTGTTGAGGGGAATATGCAACTGTAGGCTCCACTTGTATACCCTTGCTTTTGTACCATTGATGTTGCTCTTTAGATAAGTACTCTCTTCCCTGATCAATTTTTAACTTCGAGATAGAGGTACCATTAAACATACTAGTGACCACAGCTTCGTATTCTTGAAAGGCTTTAAAAACATCACTCATCTTCTTTATCAAATAGATCATGGCAAAATGAGTGTAGTCACCTATGAAGCTTACAAAATATTTGGATCCGTCCCAAGCAATTGGATCCATAGGGCCACAAACATCCGAGTGTATTCGCTCAAGCACTCTTTTCGCTCTTATACGACTATCATCAAAAGGTTCTCTACAATGCTTACTTTCAACACACACGTCACAAAAACTAATTGGATTTGACTTCAGATTAAGACCTTCAACTAAATTTGCCTTTGATAATTTCTGTAGACCACTTTCACCAATATGGCCAAGACGACGATGCCACAGCACAGCATCATTTGATTCACACGACAGAGCAGCTAAATTGTTGACACTTACGTTGAGTTCATAAAGATTTCCACATAACTTTGCAGTTGCAATTAATTCATTGTTTTTCAACATAATAGCTTTATCACGAACAAATTTAACTTCTACACCAGCATTAGTAAGTTTTCTGACTGACAACAGATTGTCACGTAAGTCAGGAACATAGAGCACATCCTTCATAAACAGTGGAACATCTTTATTACTTACGCCATTTATTTCACCATAATGTTTAGCAATAATGGACTCATCATTTTTGGCAACATTAATTTCGACTGGCTCTTTAAATTCTTTTAAATTTTTGAAACACCATTTTTCATTACATAAATGGTCACTTGCACCCGAGTCCAACTTGAAAATCACATTCTGATTTTTACCACCGCTTTGATTTTGTTTTCTTCCTACCATAAAGCACACACCATTTTTACCAGCAACACGAGCATCGCCTTGTTTACAATCACGAGCCTGGTGACCAAATTTGTTGCATTTGAAGCACTTACCGTTGAACTTTTTAAATTTACGGTGCTTCTTACCAGCAAAGGCCATTTTTTCATCTACAAACTCTTCATGACGATCTGATATTTTGGCTTCTTCAGACATAAGTCTTTCCTTCACTAAACTAAACGTCAGCTTACCATCTTCAACATTTTGTAAGGCTGTTACCAATGGGTCATATTTTTCCGGAAGGGTTAAAAAGAATTGAGCCAACAAATCAGTATCTTCTATTATAGCACCGGCCATTTTCAATTGACGAATTAAATTTTCAAATGCCATTATGTGGGCATTCACATTGTCACCATCAATCATGCGCATTCTTGAAAGCTTTTTGCGCAACAGCAATTGGTTTACCACGGATTTCTTTGCAAAAACAGATTGTAAACTGTCCCACATTTCTTTTGACGTATTTTTGTCACGGACATAGCACAAATAATCCGAATGCAAAAATCCAACCAAACGATCTTTTGCTTTTTTGTCGTTCTTCACGAAAATAGCATTAGCAGCAGCTTCTACAGGAGCAACGCCGGTTAGAACGTCTAATAGCCCCAATGAGTCTAAATGCAATTTTACGCGAAACTGGCAATCATCGAAACCCGAGCCGTTAAACTGCGGAATACCGTGAGATTCTTTCGAGTCGCCCATAACCTATTGAATCTCAAAATTGAAAGGCAGATTTTATATCAAAATAACGAACAAAAAAGATTTTATTGATCACAATAAAACAAAAGAAAATTGATTTAAATAAAATTTTCAAACACAAAAATCAATACAACCAATTGCTCAAAACAGACATGGGCGTTTATGATTACAATTGTGTAATTGATTACAGTTTCAATTACAATTACATGTAATTAGTAATTGAGTTTTTTCAATTACAATTACAATTACAAGTAAAATTGAAAATTTTCAATTACTAATTACATCTAATTGTAATTGAAACTGTAATCAATTACATAATGTAATCATTAACGCCCATGTCTGTAACTTACCCTAAAGTGCCCCTAGGGGAGCCAAATGTATGACCGACCTTTCATGTAATTGTAATTGAAACTGTAATCAATTACACAACGTAATCATTAACGCCCATGTCTGGCTCAAAATAATTAAGTTGAAGTGAAAATTTCTGACAAAATTTTCCAAACAATATTTTACAAATATTCTACTGATTGCTTTGTTTCTCAACAGTTTCTGTAACTACTGCCTTGACATCTGTTGGAGTTGCATGGATAAGGAGGAGTTTGAAATTGCGAATACATTATTTGTCATTTCCATAAACTTTCGGGTCAGAGACTTGCTTTACGGGGATCTAGGGATAGTCAGATTTCAAAATCTCAATCTCTTGGGAGTTTTGTAAGGAGCTCACATTTGTTTAAAACATGGACTATAAGGGAAACCCCATCACCATCCCGAGATGTCACAGCGTACTTCTGTGTCTATGCTGCCGTAAAGATTTCGAACCCTTTTACTTAACCTAGTGAGCGTTCAATAATAACGAAATACAATTAATCCCAGAAACATTAGATACGTATCGGCGTATAGTTCTGCGGATGGGAATGAAGCTTAGAAGCAGCCCTTTACCTCGTAAATAGGAGATGTGAAGCGAGACTTACAAGAGGTTGTTACAAGAGGAATTCCTCATTGTGATCAAGAAAGCTATCAAAGTCATCTTTTTCTTGACATTGTGCTTTCGCTCAGAGGTATATGCTTATCGTCAATCAGTTATATTGTTGAATTGGAACTGAGGAAACTTGTACGATGGGCAAAGGGCAACGTTGTGGGAGATAATATCGCAAAAACTTAGCTAGTTCTATTTACGATAAAGACTAAATACCAATGTTTGCTCTCGAAAATTTCGTGGTATAGATCTAATACAAATGTTTGGTTTCAAAAATTCCGTGGTATAGATCTAATACAGTCAAAGAGGCGAAATATTAGAGAATTTATATCCTCTTGTACAAACAATGGTTTTGAGAGACTGAGCTGCCTGAAAACAACCGGAGCCATCGGATCGGCACCACACGTGATGCAATAAATGCTGCCCGCCGTATAAGAGAGCTGCATAATCTCAAGAAACCGATTTTATGTCACTCTTGATGAAATTGGGTGGTCTGTATAGCAACTGCTAAAGACTGGACCTGAGACTCAGTTAAAGACTGAAATAATAATATAGTGTATGTGGACGTGTTGAAAATGTCAGAACGAGGTTGGGTGTCGGAATTGTACTGTTTGATTTATTATTTAAAAAACTTAATAAAAAGGGTTCTTGATGATATCAAGTCTCCGGGGCCGGACGGAATTACAGCACTGGTTCTGAAACAGTGCTCTTCGACGCTCGCTCATCCATTGGCTAAACTTTTTAGATTTTCCTACCATGAAGGGGGTTTTCCTCTTGCTGGAAGGTGGCGTTCTACGGGAGACCTGCTAGCGTTCCTTACGGAGCGTTGGAGTCAATCCATACACCAATTTGGTGAGAGTAAAATGGTGGCTCTGGATATTTCCAAGGCATTTGATCGTGTGTGGCATGACGCACTTGTATCAGAACTTATTGCATTTGGTGTCGGTGATGATTTCTCTCGATTTATATCGAGTTTTCTTCGGAACCGCACTATACGTGTTGATTTGGATGGGGTTTCATCCAACGAGTTTCATCTTAATTCTCACACGTCCATCCATGTTCCCGTCTGATTAGTCTCCGTCGCGGAACAAAGCGGTTGATTTTGCTTGCAAGTTTCTAAAGGCATACCATTACATTCCAATTCTGTTGGAACCTGTAAGGTAGTTCCCAGTCTTGTAAGCTCATCGGCTTTGCATTTCCCTGGAATGTCTTTGTGCTCTGGGACCCATATGAGTCGTATGTCAAACTGCTTGGCCATCTCATTTAAAGACGTGTGGCAGTTAAGTTCAAATCTTGTTTTCAAAATCATTGACTCCAAGGACTTATCCGCGGCTTGACTGTCGGAATAGATGCTGACTGCTGTTGTAGACAAGACATTACAACTGAACCTCCTTTATTGTCAGCATCTCTGCTTGGTAAACACTACAATTCATCTCTGTCAAAATTTATGGATGCTCCACTACCCGGAATGCCACATATCCAGGACTACCTGGATGATATAATAGTGGTAAAGTGGCGTTCAAAAAGGCTCTTAGAGGGAGCGCAGTCAATATTTTGTGGTATTGTTATCTTTTTCAAGATCGTTCTATGGCCACAATCGCTTCTTATCCATTGCATTATGTTATTCAGTCGAATAGCCGAAGTAGCAGCATACTGCCTACCTAATATGTCCAATGGTATCAGGTAAAGGATGATTTGAGATTTGTTAACACATCCTACCTGAAAGTTTTGGATCAATAACTTCGCAATTTTTCCCTTAAGGTTTTTTTTTTGTTCTTCTCCTAGAAGTCTCTCTTATGAGAGGTATTTGTTGTAGTGACTTCTGAGCAGATATTGCTTAAATATTACCAAATCAGAGTTGTGTCTGTCTTTAAAAGTTTATAACTGTTGGACTTTCAATTTATTGCCAATATAAATTTAACACATGACAATAAATGTTAAAAATTGATTTAAAGAAATAAAAAATACAAAAAAAAAACATCATCCATTCATACAACTGTATCTTCTTTATTCTACAAAACTACCACCATTCATGATTTTTATAGATATTTGAAATTTTTATGTGACCATACGTTAAAATTGTATTTCTCTTCCTCTTATGTTTTATTTTTATTCGTATATATAAATTATTGAATACAAATTGTACCTGTAAAATTTATAGGATATTCCATTAGAGTTATGGCATTTGATGAAGGTGGGTTGGATGGTTGAGTGGCTGGCTAAAATTGGTTGATTTTATTGTTGGTTGTACGTTATGTTGCTGATTGAATTAAATTATTTGTGGAGGCAGTTTGAGTAGTATCTATCTAATAATGTTGTTGGTTTAGAGAAAAATATTGTAAATTTTTAATGATTTTATTGCAGTGTTAATGTGTGTGTATTAAATTTTTTTTTTAAACATTTTAAAATGTGATGACACTTAAAATTTATTTAGTTTTAATATTGAGTTAGATTGTTTTGTTACATGTTAATGGAATGATAAAGTACTTCAGTTTTTTGTTGTTTTTTTTGAAATTTAGAAATGTCCAGATTTATTTGAAAATCAGACACGTTTGTTAGATTTGTACAGAACAAGAATAATGTCAATTTCGAAAATAATATTCGGAAAGAATGAAGAGATTACAGGACTCGAACCTAAGACTTGAGCACTTAAAAACTCCAAACTTTTACTATATTAGGATATTTTTACTATATTAGAATACAGTCACTGATTAGAGATCATTGTAGTTTCAAATGACAACTAACTATAGTTTCTTCGATATTGCCTATATAATACACAGCCTGTCGGTTTATTACAATACAACATTATACCTTTCACCCCATTACTTCGACCTCACTCTAAGATTGTAAAAGGTTCCTGTTAAGGTATCCTGTGGTACCTTTACACGGCCTCATTGAAAATCTTCTTGCAGAGAGTCTCTTATTCGGTTAAAACTTCATCAAAACCAAACACGAAACCAACCATGTTATCGGTTTCTTAAGTTGGGTTTTTTGAGCATATAAATTATTCTGTAGCGCTAACATAGTTGGATCTAGAATACGTAGGATCAGGTAACACCATGGCTCGTTTTAATAATTGCTCTTCTATTCTCATTGACCTTTCCATTCCTAGTTATATATTTTCGGTAGGTGATAGATGCTTCATTAACTGTCTTCGAATAAATTCTTAATTATGTAAGTCCAACAATTCAATCGACCAGTTGTTTATTTCTAATTAAATAAACCACACCTGCGGAGTTAATAGTTACTTAACTACCAAACTGTTGTGACTTTGTTTGAATTTTCCTCGTTGGTGTTGGTTTTTCGCTTTGTTTTTTGAATTCGGGCCACATCATGGGCACCATTTGTTTAAAATTTATCTATCCACTTACAAGGAATGTCTTTCACATGGCACCCACCTATTGTCTTGAAACTTGCATATAGGAAAGAGGGGAGTAAAATACGAGTTACCTGTTTTTTCTTAGCTGCTCAATCTAATATTTAGCGGGTCAAAGGGGAGAGGCAAAAACGGATTTTTTTTAGTTTTTTGAGGATTTTTCACATTTCTTTAAAAGAAACTATATGAACATTTTATACAGAGCGAAAGGTTTTTAAAGGTCTATCTAATGGTTCGTTAAGTCCTTATTTTCAAAAGTGTAAAAACGTTGGGGTAGTTTAAAAGGAGAGGTATATACCTACGACCGAAATCACATATAACAATCTCTATTAAAATTAAGCTGACCTGTATTTTTGCGTTTGGCAAAATTCCTGCTAGTTCGGATTTTATTCGGATTTTCCCGAAAACCATATTTTTTCATAAGGTGGCAACCCTTTTTTAAATTTGAGATTGGGAAGCTAAAAAAACAAGTAACTCTTATTTTTTCCTTTCATTCAAATATGCAAGTTTCAGGACAATCGGTGGGTGCCCTCTGAAAGACCTCCCATGTTAGTGGATCCCATAAAGCATATACATATATTTATAATCCAAAATCGATTTCAAGACGATCTGGCGAAGTCCTTCAGTTGAAAACGCCAACTTTTTTTTATACTTTTGTTAAATAAATTAAATATTTTTATGTAAGGACCTCTACTTGGACCTAGCTAGTATACAAGGAAATTACATTTTTCTATCCGCACTCTATCGTTGACGTTCTATATATAAAAGATTTGGGGGTCAGACTCATTTTCGCAAAGCCCAAACCAATCGAGCTTAAGACATTAAATTTGGTATGTATGTAGGTTAATCTCCTAGATCTTTAAAATTTGGATTCTACATGGGTAAAGAGACCCGAGTAAAAAGGAATTTATATAAATGTATATTATTTTATATGTTTTCATAAAACCATATACAACTATATGAGTCAAAGTATAAAATTATATCTCACTTTGAAATTTTCCAATTTTTTTAAATGATGTCATATAAAATCAGATCTAATTATATTGTTCATAATATATTAATATAAATGGTAGATGTAATCATACATTGCACATAAAACTTAATCCGATTTCATACATTATTATACGTGACTTTATATCTAATTATAAATAGGACTTTACTTAACAAAACATCCAGTATCAATTTATGTATAATTATATATGACTAATATAATACCATTTAAAACTATATATGGTTCCATACTAAAAAAATTTCCAACAAAAATAATAGATATAATTATATGTGTCTTAAACGATAACATATCTGTGTTTGTATGGTACTATATATACGCATATTTCGTCTAAACTCAATATATATTTATAAATGGTCGCATATGTAATGGAATATATATTTTGATATAATCATGTATAAAAAAAATATTTTTTTGACCAAACAACTAGCCATATATAATTATATATGCCAGTATTTCAAAATTTATTTTTGTGTGTCAACATATATGGTCATACAAAACTTTTTATTGTATCATATAAGATTACATATGATTTTTGGAAACCCGAGTTCGATTCCCGGCCCAGTCGAGAAAAAAAAAGTTTTTTTTATATTTTTTTTAAATAGAAAACACTTTTTTATTGCATTTTTTTTTTTTTTAGAACTAAAAATTTTTCTTTTTTTGAATTTTTGCAATCATTTTTAAAAAATTATATTGCTGTTATATAGTTATATATAACTTTATTTGATTTATTATAAAATTATCTATCATTTTTGGGAACCCGAGTTCGATTCCAGAAAAAAATATATTTTTTTAATTTTTTTTTAAATGGAAAACACTTTTTTATTGCATTTGTTTTTTTAGAACTTAAAAAATTTTACTTTTTGAATTTTTGCAATCATTTTTAAAAATTTATATTGCATTTATATAGTTAATAATAGCTATATTTGGTTTAAATTATCAAATTATCAATGATTTTTGGAACCCGATCTCAAATCTAATTCTGATTTCCTGATTCCATGAAAATTTCAAATTTATAAGCCAATATCTTATTTCACTTTGGAAGCCTATGACTTGGAAATAAGGCATACCGCTACATTAAAATTATTGTTTAAGCTTACCATGGAAGCCCCTAATAGCGCTGTACGTCATTCCAATTTTTTTTTTTTTTGCAAATTTTATCAAATATTTTCTAAGTCTTTTTGAAAATTGTGTACAAGTGAATAACATGTTTAATTGGATATAATCATATATTACTATATGTTTGATCAATTTGATATAATTAGATACGATCAATTTATTTAAAACTTAGTCTTTTAAAGTTGTTATTTGCTAACAACGTCCGCTGGTCTAGAGGGTAGAGATTGCGATTACAAAACGGAAGACTTGTGGTTCTAATCCCCGTCCGTTCGAAGTTTTTTTTTTTTTTTTTTATTTATTTTCAGTTTGACATTATTATATCTAAAAATAAATCTAAAAACAGAAACATTTTTTGGATAAAAATGTATCCAATAATTTTTTTATAAAATCAAGATATCAGATATTAAAAGATAAATTTTGCGCGGCCAAATTTCGGATGAAATTACATTATATAATATCCAATTTAATATAAAATCATGATATTGGATATTTTAAGATAACTTTGGCGCGGCCAATTTCCGGATGAAATTACATCATATTATATCATATTTAATACAAAATCATGATAATAGATAATTTGGGATAACTTTGGCGCGGCCAATTTCCGGATGAAATCACATACAATCAAATATTAAACTGTAACTTCATATATTATATGATGTTATGAGATAACTTTGGCGCGGCCAATTTTCGGATGAAATTTAGCAAAATCAGATCCAATAAATTATATATAATTTTATAAGATAACATGTTTTACCATACAATTTTTTTTTACTCGGGGAGTCAAAAAAGTGCACTAAGCATGGCACTGTGTTTGGCGATCGGAGACAACCTTTCTGGATCTAACAGCAGAACTTTGAACTTTTTCTGACATAAAAATGTTTCGTTTGCTAACCAAAAGTACAAAAAACCTACAAAAAATTACGTTTTTTCAGAGGTTGGTTTAGTTCTTAAAGGGGGAACCTTTTTCCCCCTGATCCGATTTTTTCCATGTTGGAACTTAGCCAGCCCAATAACATAAGACATATTCGTACCAAACTTCAGGAGTCTAGCCTTTTATTTTGGACTGTATCGTGTCTTCCACAGACGGACAGACAGATATCGCTAGAATGTCTTAGAATCGATCACTGATCAATAATATATATACTTTATGGGGTCCTAGACCGATCTTTCGATACGTTACACACGGAATGACAAAGTGAGTATACTCCCTTATCGTGGTTGGAGGGTATAATAATAGCGGTATTCGCTCTTGGTAGCAAACTACCCTTGCAGACCTTTCAAAGCTTGCAGATCTTGTATAAATACAAGAGTATGCAAGACCAGAACAGCAAAATACATGAAATAAAAATAAACAAGACTTTCATTTATATGCAAGACTAAAACCCATTGCATATTCTGGCCTTTCAAACCTTTCAAACTTACAATACTTAACATATTTTAGTTTTTCCGGAAAATAATAAGAAAAATTAACAAACTTTCATATCTTGTGTAAAAAAATGATAACAAGAGATTTTTTAGAACGAATTATAACAAAAATTAACCAAAAATTAAAACAACACAAATGGAAAAATAAATATTTCATCTTCTTCTTTGAGTGCATCACTGATGCTAACTATTCTTTAAACAGAAAGTCGCTAAATTCTACTAAAAAATCGCTAGAAAAGCTATTTTGACAACAGCGGAATGTAATAAAAACAGCTGTTTGTAAACTCACAATAAAAACGAATAAAAGACGCTCACGTTTTTTAGTACAAAATCATAGCATTAATACTACCCTTGCAAAAATGCTATCAAGAGCGAATACCGCTAATGATTCCGTAAGGGAGAATTTTAGAAATGTGGACTCTAATCCTGTCCCTTCTTACTCCGGTATTTAATATTACGGGTGACGAAGTTCCGGGCGGTCATGCTGATTTTTCATAAGGTGGCAACGAAACTTTTGAAGACTTAGTTTTGTCTTATGAAATAAACAAAAACTATTTTCGAAATTGAACAAAGCTTTTAAGAACATTTTTTACTGGAACGAAAGTGATTACGGGCTTCGTGGGTTATTATTTTGGTTTGTTAAAATCTTTCTTAACACACACAGAAAACAAATTTGCCAATTGCCAACTGAAAGTCAGTTAATGTAACTAAAATTAGGTTGAATCACTCATATATAGGCTGTCGCAATTTAATATCGGTAGTCACAACTGAATAACGTTGATATAACTGACTTTTAGTTGAAGCAATCATAAAATATATTAGTCACAGCATATTTAAGTAGCAACAACCAAATTTGGAGTTGCTTCAACTGAAAAATTCAGTTGGCAATTTATTTTTCTGTGTGCAGTATTTGTAAAGGACTGAAATGAGCATAACAAAATAAAACATGGAGAATCCGTAGAGTAGAATTGCTGAAATGGGAAGCCTTTCTTAACAGTTGTGAAGGACTTAAATGACCATTAAAAAAATACACAGCTTTTGACAATTTTGATCTAGCAATTTCGATAAGCGCATTAGATTCGGAGACCATTTAGATGCGATTTGGTTAAGCCTAGATCGAAGATTACCTTTTAGTGTTTTTGAAAGGTGTTGGCATTTAAGGGAGTAGCTGACTGAATATAATGGAATATCAATAACTGCTTGATAGTTAGTTAAGGTGACCATACGTACTCTTTTTTAGAGGACAATACTCTATTTTAACTGGTTGTACTCTATAAAATTTGTGTCCTCTTTCTGTACTCTTTTCTCAAACTCTGTCCTCTTTGTCCTCTTTATTTTTAAAAGCATGATCAATATTTTTTTTATTTTTATAAATTAAAACAAATTTTATTTCACGGCGGTCACCGGTTGTTACTGGCAAATCGTATTGAAAATGTTGCACTGTGCTTTTTCTGTTCATACTTCTACTGAATTTTCTTTTTGTAAAAGTGGCCATAGACTTGTAGTATAGTTGTATAACTTGTTGGATGGACATGTATTAGACTCCCTTATATGGGAAAAAAAGGTTAAAGTTGTACCCCACTAAAAATTAACTTTGACATTTTTTACGATGATTCCCAAAATATTTGGTTTCTAGCGATAATCTATCGTGAGCTAAACCGCGTCAAAAAGGCTCCAAAACGTGTATCCTACATTAATAAAAAATTCGATAAATGTTTTCTGAATTAAAAGATTTTAAAAATCTAACCACTGACTCCAGATAACGAGATGTTTATGTTAGTTTTTGATGCTATTCAATTCAATTTGACCGAAAATTAAACTTTGCCATTTTTTCCGATTTTCACTTCTAAAACATACATCGTTAAAAATGTGGTGACCACCGCTTGGTGGTACTCGCGGTCGTTTATGTGATTGTAAATTTGTCTGTAAAATATGTAAAAAATGTTGAATTCGAGTATTTTTTTTACTTTTTTCTTTGTGTCCTCTATTTTTATTTTCAAAATCTGGTCGCCTTAAGTTAGTGGAAGAAGTGTTCGATAATGGAAATAAAAAAGTTCGATAATGCCAACTGTAAGAGAGTAGCTGATTCTTTTGGATTGTCTGAAAGCATCTCTGTACTCGGTATAATGAGACTTTTGACATTCGTTAAGAAACCAAACCTAAAAAAACATAACTTCTTTCACTTGCATGAAGTTTCAATTAATTAAATCTCCTTGCAACATCTTTAGCTACACTCACTATCAAGTATGTACTTATAAAAGTGATGGATAAAACTCATTACTGTTATTAAAAGTAATACATTTATCAATGGCATTTAAAATATGTATATTTTTTGCGTAAAAGTTTTCCACCACTCTCACACAAACATACTACAAGGCCAATAATGAACTTGTCTTTTTGGTAAAAGCGTGTGTTGCGCGTACAGGTTTTCCCAGCCCCCCCTTCTTGTAACGGTGATAAATACTCGTAGTGGCATAAATAAAGAAATTAAATTGTCTGTTTTTATAGACGGCAACAAAAGAAAAAAAAATTATGAACGCAAAAACATGTTTTCAAATTGAATTCGTAACAAGCTAATCGATCCTCAGGGATAACAAAAGTATGCTAAAAACATATACAGTTACATCATAAGCCGTCGGCAATGGGCTATAAAAGTCTCTGGACGCAATGTGTGCAAAGGGAATTTGGGAATATGATTTTATATGATTTTCTGCACAGAATAAAACAACAACAGCAACAATGAGAAACAGAATACAAAAATTAAAAAACCTTACAAACATATTTCACACACTTGCAATCAGACACCGAATAACAAACTAGAAAAAATCATTTTCATACACATCCTCAAAAACAGCATGAGAAGATGTATTGTTTTATTATAAAGCATAAAATGATTTCATTCAAGAGGGGAGGAAAAAGAAGGCTGAATGAGACTGACTTCTGTTTATTGTCAAGTGTTTTTATCCTCTGTTAAATATCATTCTGAAGTGATAGGGTGGTGTATGTTTGTGTGACACAGCATACAAACAAACCACTCGTATAAAAGGATAATTGCATTAAAATGCAATTACATGAGAGTGTACTATCAGTGTCGTTGTAGTAGGAACATTTTAAAACTGAGTGAAATATAAATGAATGAACATGCAAAAGGCCAGCAACAATGAAAAAATAAGGAAGAAAATAATAGTAGGTCAATACCGAACATAATATACCCTTACCTGGAAAATGGTTCTCAAGTCCAAACATGGATCCAATTGGATCTATATATAATTAGATCTTAAATAAGTGTTAAAACACACACAAACGAAATTTAAGTGAAATAGGCTTCCTTTTGTTGCTAATATACCGATTTATCTGAATGTCGGACGAAAATTTTTATATGAGTCCAGAAATGGTCCAACTAAAATCAAATTTGATAAGGTTACCAAAGGATGCATTTAACACCTACAATAAAAATTTATACAATTTTTATGAATTTTGTGAATATCGGGAAGGAGGTTTGTAAGGGGACTACAAGAAGGACTGGTCCGATTCTTTTAAAATTTTTAACGATGATTTGTCAGTACGAAATACGTTGACATGCTAAAATTCGGCTATTAAAGGCTTATGGGGGCTAGGTCAAAACATGGAGAGGAACATGATAACGGAAAATTGATTCTGAGTCGATCGGAATACCTAAAAGTGCGTCTAGGACCAATATTTCGGGTAGTTACAAACATCAGCAAAAACTCATTATGCCCTGTACCACAGAGTGGTGTAGGGTATAAAAATCCAGGGCGTGATTTTTTTTGGGGGTGGGGGGTTTGAGGGGCTGTGGGGATACCTTTCCCTCTGTGGATAAGTTTTTACTATTTCATTTATTATACATTTTGCACTACAGTAATACAATTTTATCATCATTTTAATGATTTATTTTACATCCACGCCCACAAAAGGCGAGGCGGTCCAAAAAATCAACATTTTCTAACCAGGGGGTTACAGGACTTTGAACTTCTACTTTCATATAAATGCTTTATTTGCTTAACTAAAATATAAAAAAAAAACATGTAAAACGTGTAAAACAAATTAAGGTTTTCAGAGGCTGGTTAAGTTTTTCAAGGGGAACATCTTTTTCCCTTAATCCGATTTTGCCCGTTTACGAACTTAACCTGCCTATGACCATAAGACGTATTTGTGACAAACTTTAGGATTCTAGCTCATTTATTTTGGACTGCATTGTGTTATTTACAAACGGTCTGACAGACGGACATTCATAGAATGTCTTAGATCATGGATCAATAATATATATGGGCATTAGGGCGTTTCATCTAAAACTTTTTTTTGGATTTTTGCAACTCTTGAAGCGGGATATGAATTCTTATGGCCTAAAAGATTTTTGAGATTTTTTTCAGATTTTTGGAAGGTTGGGATCAACTCGCTCAAATCGATTTTATCCAAAAAATGAGGTTATGAAACATCATTTTATTTTATTTTTTTTCCCCTGGTGCCTTTTTTTACAAAACTGGATACATTACTTCTAAATGTTGCTAGCCTCCTAAAAAAAAATATTCGCGGTCAAAATTATAAGTTCAAGGGTCACTAAGATGACCTTAAAAGTAAAAATTCAGAATTTCCCGTGTTTTAACCTCAATAATTCGAGATGTATATATAAAGATTTAGATGATGTATAAAGATTTAGTTTTTATTTAAGGTATTAATAATAAAATTAGCCTAAGGATGTATTCAAGTCATTGTAATTACATATCTATCAATCATTAGGCCTTATTGGCTTCGGATTGATTAATGAAATAAATAAATAAAAATAAATAAAATAAAATAAAAATAAGCTATGTATGAACGTCATGTTGAATCCGTTAGATAGGTCTTTCAAACACCTTTCATTTAAAACCAATCTGACTATTGTCACTTTTGTAGAAATGTTAAAAAAAAATAAAAAACTGGGAAAAACTCATTTTCTCCCCCATTTTATCGAAAATTGAACTGGTGCATTAGGTAGTTTTTTTTGTAAAGTTAAAATAATAACTTTTAAAGACTTTTTATAGATTGTAGTCAGTGTTTCCAAACCGGTTAACCAAAAACCGGTTTTTTGTCAAAAAAACCGGTTTGACAAAAACCCGGTTTTCCGGTTTGGAAACACTAATTGCAATCAAAAACACTTCTTTAAAGTTTATTTTTTCAACTTTACAAAAAAACTACTAATGGATTCCCTTCGATTTTCTGTAAAATGGGGGAAAAAATGAGTTTATCTTAGTTTTTTAATATTTCTACTAAAGTGACAAATGTCATTTTGGTTTTAAATTAAAGGTATTAGAAAGACCTACCTAACGGATTCATTATTACGTTCATATATTGCATATTTCTCAAATTATTAAGGTTGGAACACGAGAAATTCTGAATTTTTACTTTAAAGGTCATCTTAGTGACCCTTGAACTTATTATTTTGACCGCGAATATATTTTTTTAGGAGGCTAGCAACATTTAGAAGTATTATATCCGGTTTTGTTAAAAAAAGGCACCATAGAACAAAAAATAAAAAAAATTATGTTTCATAACCTCATTTTTTGGATAAAATCGATTTGAGCTGATCCCGACATTCCAAAAATCTGAAAAAAATCTCAAAAATCTTTTAGGCCATAAGAATTCATATTCCGCTTCAAGAGTTGCAAAAATCCAAAAAAAAAGTTTTTGATGAAACGCCCTAATGGGCATTCCACGTCAATTTGGATACTTAATATAATTAGTAATTTTTTTTTGACTTTCCCAATTTGTTTACAGTTTTTAGTACCCTTCGAAAACTCCTTCGTGGTAAATTTTCAGATTTTTTTGATGACCCGTTCAAAAGATATCGAAATTTTAAAAATTGGTTGTTTGTTCCTTTACTCAAAATTCTTTTACTCATAACTTCTTCAATAATGGTTCAAATTGGAAAATTTTATTTTAAATTTTTTTGTTTTTTTACGTACTTTAAAAAAGTAACATTAAATCATGATAATGTTTTGCGGAAGATTTTGGTGTACTTGCCAAAGCAAAGTTTTTTTTAGAAAAAATAATGTTTAGAGAGTATTAAAGATTCGGCACCAAAGAATATAACACTCTCACTTGTTTTATGGACATGTGATAAACAAATGGAAAATTTTTATGCGAAAAGCTTAGACTTGGTGAAAAAGTAGTTTTGGTAAAAATAATGATTTTTTTTCGCAAAAAACAAAATTATGTTAAAAAAAATTTAATGAACCCAAAATTTTTGGTGAAAAAAAAATTTTGATGAAAAAAAATTTTGATGAATTTTTTCGATGAAAAAAAAAATATTTTGATGTAAAAAATATATATGAAAAAAAAATTTATGAAAAAAAAAAAAAAAATTGATAAAAAAAAGTTTGATGAAAAAAAAAAAAAAATTATGAAAAACAAAATTGATGGAAAGAAAAAATTGATGAAAAAAAAAATTTATGAAAAAAAAATTTGATAAAAAAAAAATTTGGTGAAAAAAAAAAAAAAATTGGTGAAAAAAAAAAAAATTATGAAAAAAAAAAATTGATGGAAAAAAATTAATTTTTTTTTGTTGAAAAATAATTATATTACTTTTTATTCACCAGCTGTTGAAAAACGGTTTTATTCACCACGAGGTGAATTATTATCCAAGTTTCAAACCCTAGTTATTACAATTTTTGGTTTTAAGGAAATGAAAATAGTAATTTTTGCTTTCTTTTTCGTTAATTGTTAGCTTATATAGTCAAACTGAGGTGGCGTCCTGCAACTTTTTTAAAATTAGACACCAGCCTAAAAACATTATCATGTTAATAATCCAAAAAAAAAATTTAAAAGTACTCTACATAGTATGCGATTTTTAAGTTTTAAAATTTAAATCTCATTTTTGAAAATGTATGTAATCTTTGATTTTTTTTTAAATTTTTTTGTGTAAAACTTCAATCGATTCTACAAATGTTTTGCCTAATAGGATCGTGGGTTAACGATTATTTCTATTTTTTTAAATTTTTTGAAAAAACTTTATTGTAATTTTCCAATCTTAAAATCATTTCTACTGCTCCATTAATTTTTACGTCTAAACATTTCTTCGGAACAAACTAATACCCTATCTCCAATTTCTAAGGTGGCTCTTACACAAAATGACATTTTTAAAAATTTGCTCCAACCGCTCTAACTGCCCTAAGAGTGCCCTTAGAGCAATCAAATGTACACACAAAGAAAAACGTGGGTATTCAATACTAGAGTTTGCAAATAATCGAGATATTTCATAATCGCGATTACGATTAAAAAAGTTGCCGTTAATCGCGATTACGATTAATCGAATTTTTTAAATAATTTGAGTACGAAATACAAAAATTTTTATATTTAAGAAATAAAATTAAAAACTTTCGAACTTTCCTAGTAAAAAATAATTCGAGATTTTGGAACCACAGTCTCTTTTTTAGTATATCATTGCGCATCGAAAGAATGCTCGAGCGCCCTTGAGAATTTTTTTAAAACTTATAATTTAAACTCTTTGTTGATAAAATTTTACACATACTTTAATTTTTGACATCTTCAACATCAAAAAGATTTTTGGAGATGTAGACTAGAGATGGGCGCGTGAGTGATTTTTGACTCACACTCACTCACGCTCACGACAGGAATTTTTGAATGACGCACACTCACTCACGAGCATATTTTTCCTACTCACACTCACTCACAATCACGTGAGTAAATTTAATACAACTCACACTCACATGCACTCACGCAAGCTTCACTCACACTCACTTTGACTCACGCTCACGAAACTCTTATTTACACAAAAAAACAATTTCAAAAACTAAAATTTCAAAAATCTATCAAAATTTTCAGCAAAAATTAAAGTTCAGCTAAATTTTACATTTTTTTTTGTTTTTTTCGGGACGAAATATTAAATTGAGCCATATTTTACAATTTTTTGTTGGTTTTTTTGGTACAAAAGGAAATAAGAAAAGAAAATAATTCACGCAAACTCACGCAAAAAAAAACGACTTACGCACACTCACTCACGCAAAAATCTTACTCACGCACACTCACTCACGCAATTTTTTTCTCCACTCACACTCACTCACAATCACGTGAGTAAAATTGAAATCAGTCACATTCACGCGTGATCACGCGTGAATCACGTGAATCACGCTCTAGTCTGCTCATGTGCCCATCTCTAATGTAGACTTTCTTACATCTTTATTGCGCTTAAATAAACTCTACAAAAAGTGCTTCAATCAGCACTGAAAAGATGCATGATTTTACTGCGTCTTAGTAGCTCTTTATCTGTGCTAATAAAGGTACTCTAAACTGTGACTGGTTTGTATTCGCTCTTTGGGTCGTGATTAATTTCCAAAATCTGCTTCCAGTTCATCAAAATTTTTGTGGGGTCGTGACGGAATTCCTGCCGATGACCAGTGAAGGAGCTTATTGCGAGGAAATTTATTAAAAAATTTTACAAGGCATCATTAGTCGGCAACCAGCGGTCAAAGTATGAAAAAGTTACGTTTTTTTATTAAAAAAATTTACAAGGCATCATTAGTCGGCAACCAGCGGTCAAAGTATGAAAAAGTTACGTTTTTTTTTTTTTAATTTCATGTCCAAATTTTTCGACCAAATCCGACCAAAGCCTTTTGAGTATATTTTAAAAACAAACCTCTTAAAAACTTACTCATATCAGAATTTAAATTTTCCTTTAAATTTGAATGACTTTTACGAGAAAAGGAAAGAAAAATCGCAAACAAGTTAAATGAATCATGGGCCAATCCATCAAAATTTTCCGTTACAAATAATCGGTTCCAGAACGCATCATATCATCCTGCAATCAATTCTACTTAACATTCCGGAATCAATGATTTTTGTTTGAAATTGATCCGAAAGTAATCGTTTTTTAGAGTGATTTAGTTTTCTTGAAAAATAATTTTAAAAAGAAACTTCAAAATGGGTTTCAAAAAATTTTGGAACTTATTTAAATTCGTTAAAAAACGGTGTTTTTCATAGAAAATTATTAATCGTAATCGCATGATTTTTTTGTCGATTACTATTACGATTAATTGGTGCGATTAATCGCGATTACGATTACGATTTTAATCGTTTTGCAAACTCTATTCAATACTAAAAATTTAACTAAATTTTAGTTCAAAAGGAGCTAGTGCAGAAATTGGTAATCAATACTAAAATTTTTTACTAAAATTATTGAAACCCAGTAAAAATTACTAATTTTAGTACTTTGAAGATACTAAAATTAGTAAATTATTAGTAGATTTTGGTACAAAATCACTTACTAAACCTTTTACTGTAGAATTATTTTGAGTGTATGGCCGACCCACAATATTTTTTTAGTCCAAACATTTTTTGTGAACCCACCAACCCTCTATCTTTAACTATTAAGGCAATTATAATTTTTTTTTTATTTTTTCTAAATTTGTTTTATTTAATCAGCTTCTACCGGTCCATTTATTTTAACCCTCCAACATTTTTGTAAAACATACCTACGCCCTATCTCCAATCCCTAAGTGGGCTTCCATTCTTAATTACATTCAAGGGTAAAAATAAATGGGGGGTCGGTCTCACTAATGACCCCTCTCGAACGCACCATTTGACCGGTAGAAGCTGATTAAATAAAACAAATTTATAAAAAATTAAAAAAATTTTATGGGGTCCGCCTTAATAGTTAAAGATAGAGGTTGTGTTTAGAGTAAATGTTTGGACTAAAAAAATATAGGGCACTCTTTGGGCAGTTAGAGCGGTTGGAGCAAATTTAAAAAAATTTCATTTTGTGTGGGAGCCCCCTAAGAAATTGGAGATAGGATATTAGTTTGTTCCTAAGAAATGTTCAGACGTAAAAATTAAAGAAGGTCGGTCTTAAAAATTACCCTTCTGAGACTCACCATTAAAGCAGTAGAAATGATTTTAAGATTGGAAAATTACAATAAAATTTTTTCAAAAAATGAAAAAAAATAGTAATAATCTCATACCACGATCCTGTTGGGCAAAAAATTTGTAGAATCGAAAGAAGTTTTACACAAAAAATTAAAAAAAAAAATCAAAGAGTACATAAATTTTCAAAAATGATATATAAATTTTAAAACTTAAAAATCGCATACTAGAGCACTTTTAAGAATTTTTTTGGATTTTGTTTTTTAAAAAGAACGTAAAAAAACAAAAATTTTGAAAAAATTGCAATTTGGACCATTATTGAAGAAGTTATGAGTAAAATAAGTTTGAGTAATGGAACAAACTACCAATATTTAAAATTCGATATCTTTTTTAACGGATCATCAAAAAAATCTGAAAATTTACCACGAAGAAGTTTTCGAAGGATACTTAAAACTGTAAACAAATTTTGAAAATCTAAAAATAAAATTATTCAAAGTGTCCGATTTGACATGGAATGCCACATATGAGGTATTCCATACCAAATGTCCAGCAAAAAAAAAAACACGTGTACCGTAAACTTCTGAATAGGTTGTATGGACAGCCCTATATGGAACTTGAGTAATATTTATGCAATTAATAATACTCATTCGCAACGTTAAATCAAGAAAATACAAGCAAATTACAAAATTGTTATGAAATTTAAAGTTCAAATGGGATTTTCTCGAAAAAAACGAAGAACTTGTTTCTGAATTTTTTTGTGTGGATGGACATTGTCCATTGGACAAACATCTAAACTTTTAAAAAAAATTTAAAAAAGAAAAAAAAGTGGCATGTTTTTTAATAAATTGACATTTTTAAAAAATGGAAAATTTCAGAACGGTTTCTGAAAATTTTCAAAAAAAAATTTTTTTAATCGATAGCCCATACAAAACTATATAAGAATGTAAATTTTTGAGATTGTGGTGCATTCCGTGTTAATGTGATAAATATTTAATCAAGGCAACTCGCCATAAATTTGATCATTTTTCCAATATTTGACCACGCCTTCTAAGCCCAGTTTTTGAAAATTAGAAAAACCAAAAACGAAATTTTCTTAGTTCCATATAGGGCTATCCAAACAACCTATTCAGAAATTTACGGGACACATGTTTTTCTGTAGCGGGACATTTGGTGTGGAATGCCTCATATACTTTATGGGGTCCTCGACTGATATTTCGATGAGTACACTCAAAAAAATAAGTTTGTAAATTTACAAGTAAAAGGTCTTGTAATTCTATTTTACTAATATTTTTGTCTTTTTACAAAAATTGTTGTATATTTACTAAAACGAAAACTACAGTTTGCTTTGTAATTTTACTATTATATGTTGGTAAATTTATTTTACAAATTTTTTAGGTAAATTTACAAAAAAGTGAATTATTTTACAAATTAAAAAAATATTACAAGGTGTTTAGTTTTTTTACACAAGAAAACTGTAATTGTACAACATAATTTTACTTGATGTTATTTAGTCTTTTTACCAAAAAAATGTTTTATTACAAACATTTTTTTTTTAAGATCGTTTACAAGGTTTTCAGTTTGAAATGTATGTATTGAAAAGTACAAAATTCCAATATAATTTTACAAAACTTATTTTATTACTAGAATTAATGTTGTTTTACAAAAAAAAAAATAATTATTCAACATTAGGACACGCAAAAAATCAGATTTTTTTTTGCGTTTTGGAGTAAAAAATTTAGTTAAAAATAATTTTTTATAAATAATTTTTACACCATTTTTTTGGTAATTTGCGTTAAGTAAAACACCACAATTTTTATGTGTTTCTACCATAGGGGTGAAACGAATAAGTTTCGCACATGTGTATGTATTAGTGACGGCACGCGCGTGTAACTTTTGACGTTTCATACAAAACATAAACAAACAACGAAAATACAGATGTAAAAGCACACATGTACAGGCACACGTATTCTAGGCAGAGAAGTAAATTTAGTAGTATTTTGTACGCGTCCATATTGAAAGTACCAAAATAAGCACTCGTGTTGCATGTCTATATGGTCTGTGGTTTCTACTATATAATTGTTCTAGTTTTTTTTTTTTTTGTATTTTTACCATTTTTTTTGGTGATTTTACCATATTTTTTTGGTAATTTTTTTTTTAAATTTGTTACCTAAAATGGCAATAGAAAGCTGCCAATTACGAAAAATCAAATTTTTCTTATTTTAACTGGTACTTAAACATCCAATCTACAATATCCAAATTTTTTTTTCCGATTTTTTAAAAATACTTGTGAAAATAATTAAAAATTCAAAAAAAAATGTTATTTTTTGACTAATTTTTCCTGAAAATATAAGAAATTTCTTGTGTAGCCTCCTTCGCAATTCTCATATGTTCTACTTAAGAAAAACGAAATGTCGAAAAAAAAATAAAAAAGTGCAGTGTTATACATTAAAAAGTTTGTTAAAAGTGTTCAAGTGAAAAAAAAAATCATTTCAGGTTGTTGAAGTGCTACTCCAGCTGCCTAAGAAGGAAAAATATGACGCACAATAAAAAAAAAAACTTTAAATTTACAAAACAAATATGTAAATTAGAGTGTCCCTTATTTTGGAAATGTTGGAAATCTTGAGACGGTACCCGCTCATTTTTTTCCTTTTGACTTAAAAATAACTCAGGAAAAATTTTACGCCCCTAGGACCACGCCTTCCCTACGCGACGGGCCCTTAAAGAGCGGGGCCTAAAAAATCATTTTTCCATACAAACCAAAAAATTTTTTTTTTGATTTTTAATTTTTTTGTTATTATTTATTATATTACTTGGTTTGCTTATTCACAACAAAAAATTTGATTTTGGTGGGATAAGTCTTTCAGCGCTAAAAAATTTTTCGCAAAAAAAAATTTTGAGCCGCCGGGGTCCTACAGTAAAAAATTTTTAAAAAATATTTTTTTTTAGTTTTGACCAGCAACGGTTTTAGCTGCTATGTTGCTTTAAATGATATATATTCATAAAAAAATATTTTTTGTATCTGTGACATCTTAATCGTGTTCTAAAAAAGGGTAAAAAATGCATTGATGATTTTTTTCGATACACGATAAAAATGTCACAAATATGAATAATATTTTTTTTTGGAATATATATCATTAAAAACAACATAAAAACTAAAACCATTGCTTTTCAAAACTAAAAAAAAATATTTTTTAAAAATTTTTTACCGTAGGATTCCTACGGCTCAAAATTTTTTTTTTCGAAAAAGATAAAGATGTCACAGATATGAATAATTTTTTTTTTGGAATGTATATCATTTAAAGCAACATAGCAGCTAAAACCGTTGCTGGTCAAAACTAAAAAAAAATATTTTTTAAAAATTTTTTACTGTAGGACCCCGGCCGCCCAAATTTTTTTTTTGCGAAAAATTTTTTAGCGCTGAAAGACTTATCCCTCCAAAATCAAATTTTTTGTCGTGAATAAGCAAACCAAGTAATATAATAATTAATAACAAAAAAATTAAAAATCAAAAAAAAATTTTTTTGGTTTGTATGGAAAAATGATTTTTTAGGCCCCGCTCTTTAAGGCCCCGTCGCGTAGGGAAGGCGTGGTCCTAGGGGCGTAAAATTTTTCCTGAGTTATTTTTAAGTCAAAAGGAAAAAAATGAGCGGGTACCGTCTCAAGATTTCCAACATTTCCAAAATAAGGGACACTCTAATGTAAATAAACCAAATTTTTTGTAAATTTACGAAACAAATATGAAAATTAAAAAAAACAAAATTGTATGCTTACAGAAAAAAGTTGTAACTTTACAAAAATTAAGTAGAAAATACAAAAGCAACATTGTAAATTTACAAATTATTAGGTTAAACTACTGTTTTTACGGCAAAAAAATAAGAAAAAATGTTATATTTACAATAAAAATTGTAAATTTACCACTTTTTATTGTAAATATACAAGTTTTTTGCATAAAAAACAGCAGTTTAACCAAATAATTTGTTAATCTACAATTTATTTTTTTCATTTTCTATTTTTCCTTGTAAAATAACAACCTTTTTCTGTAAGTTTACAATTTTGTTTTGTAAATTTACCAAATTTTTTGCAAATTTACAAAAAAAATGTTCACCTCGAAGATGATATTTTACAAAAAAAAATTGTAAATTTACATTTTCTTTTGTTAAATCAATTTACAAATTATCCCCGTAACTTTACGGGGATTCTTGCTAGTACATATTTTACAAAACGTGCCCCGTAAAATCACGGGGATTTTATGTCATTTTACAAACTTTTTTTTTTGAGTGTAACAAACGGAATGACAAAGTAAGTATACCCCCATACTGTGGTTGGAGGGTATAAAAAAACATACTAAACATAATTTAAGCAAAATAAGCATGTCACTTAAAATGCAAAAGGCCCTAAAGCTACTATGACACTACATTTTTTTTGTATTGATGGAATTTATGTGAACAGTGCAAATATATCACCATAGGAAATCTGAATAAGTGTGAATAGTAAAAGCATACTAAAAAACAGTAAACGTCAAATTTTATTCTTGTGTTATCGATAAATTTGGTTATCAAATGATTGAATGTCAAAAAAAATGTAAAAATTTTACATTTTTTTTTGACATTTACGCATGAATGATATTAAGTGTTGCCAACTTTTCTGTTTTTCATTAAATGAAGCGGTTTTTTTTTTTTTTACGGTTTTTGGTATTTATTAAGCGGGTTTTTATTTAAATAAAAGTAATCATCACTATTTGTTTGTTTATTTTATGTTTCTTTTTCATTTCTTCTTTTGCTGTTTCATTCTATCAATTAATAAAAAATAAAATACAAAAAAAATGTAGTGTCATAGGGGCTTAACTAATATTTTATTAATTTTACAAGAGAAGCAAAATACAGTATTGAATGATATTTTAAATTTGTTAATAACTTTGTTATGTTTTAATGAATTTGGCTTAAATTTTCTGAGGAAGTTCTTTTAATAAATATGAATCAAAAAATATTAAAAAAGCTTTTTGTTGTGACGTTCATTGCCGATTGCCCAAATCCCATTTTATTTTAATTTTGGCTATAAAATCGTTAATTTTTACTATTCAGCCCTAATTTTTTGTGGGGACGTGTATGTTGATAAAATAATCCAGAACCAACAAAAAAACTGATTTTGAATTTTTTGTTAGTTAGGGCCTTGTGCATTTTAGGTGACAATATGAGGCATTCCACACCAAATGTCCAGCGAAAAAAACATGTGTACCGTAAATTTCGGAATAGGTTGTTTGGATAGCCCTATATGGAACTATAAGAAAATTGCGTTTTTGGTTTTTACGTTTTTCAAAAACTGTGCTTAGGAAGAGTTGTCAAATATTGGAAAAATGGTAAAATTTGTGTCAAGTTGCCTTGTTTTAATATTTATAAAATTAAATCGGAATGCACCACAATCTCAAAAATTTACATTTTTATATAGTTTTTGTATGGGCTATCGATAAAATTTTTTTTTTTTGGAAATTTTTCAGAAAGCATTCTGAAATTTTTTATTTTTTAAAAAAGTAAATTTATAAAAAAACCGGCCATTGTTTTTTTTTTTAAATTTAATAAAGTTTTTCGAGCAAATTGCATTTGAACTTTGAATTTCATAACAATTTAGTAATTTGCTTGTATTTTCTTGTTTCAACAGAGCGTATGAGTAACATTTATGCAAATGTTTAATACTCATTCGCAACGTTGAAACAAGAAAATACAAGCAAATTTCAAAATTGTTATGAAAATTAATATTCAAATGGGATTTTCTCGAAAAAAAAAACGAAAAACACATGTCTGAATATTTTTGTGTGGATAGACAAACATCTAAACTTTAAAAAAAAATTAAAAAAAAGTGGCTGGATTTGTGATAAATTGACTTTTTTAAAAAATGATAAATTTCAGAACGGGTTCTACAAGTTTAGGCTGTGTAATAAATAAGAGTCGCTCATGTATTTTGTTTTTTTAGAGAATTTTTGAAATTTTTTGATCATTATAATTCAAGGTGTTACAAACGGAATACCAAACTCATACTATATCCCCTCCTTACCATAGAGTATAAAAATACACTGTGACATGTTTTTCCCAGGATATTAAATGTACACAGTACTCATACATGAAAATCCCCCATAGTTGTGTGTGTAAAGATGCTGCTGTATGATAAATATTCGTATCAAAGTTCATGTTTTGTTGTTGTTATTGTTTTGTATGACAAACGTTTTTGTCATTGTTAATGTTATTTTGTAATACTCATTTTTGATGTCCTTGTTGTGTGTTGTTGTTGCTTTTGTTACTCATGCCAGGTTACAACACACAAATGCAATTGTAATTGAAATTGTTTTTATAGTTTCGACTGCATGCAGTATTATTATTTTGTTTTGGTATGGCTTTTAATGAAATCAATTTTGAAATTGTACCATCATCAAATTGTCTTTTATATGTCTATGTACACTCAAAAAAAAAAAAGTTTGTAAAATGACATAAAATCCCCGTGATTTTACGGGGCAGGTTTTTTAAAATATGTACTAGCAAGAATCCCCGTAATGTTACGGGGATAATTTGTAAATTGATTTAACAAAAAAATTACGGGGAGAAAGTGTAAATTTACAATTTTTTTTGTAAAATATTATTGTAGACTTACAAAAAAAGTTGTAAATTTACGAAATAAAGTAGAAAATCAAAAAATAAAATTGTAAACTTACAAATTGTTTGGTTTAACTACAGTTTTTTATGGCAAAAAACTTGTATATTTACAGTAAAAAGTGGTAAATTTACAATTTTTATTGTAAATATACCATTTTTTCTTATTTTGTTGCCGTAAAAACAGTAGTTTAACCAAATAATTTGTAAATTTACAATATTGTTTTTGTATTTTCTACTTCATTTTTGTAAATTTACAACTTTTTCTGTAAGTATACAATTTTGTTTTCTAAACTTTCATATTTGTTTTGTAAATTTACAAAAAATTTGGTATATTTACATATTGGTTTTGTAAATTTAAAGGATTTTTCCATTGGTGCATCTTATTTTTCCTTCTTCGGCAGCTGGAGTAGCACTTTAACAACCTGAAATGATTTTTTTTTTCACTTGAACACTTTTAACAAACTTTTTAGAGTATAACACTGCACTTTTTTATTTTTTTTTTCGGAATTTCGTTTTTCTTAAGTAGAACATATGAGAATTGCGAAGGAGGCTACACAAGAAATTTCTTATATTTTCAAGAAAAACCAGTCAAAAAATTACCTTTTTTTCGAATTCTGATTAATTTTTATTAATAAATAAAAATTGTTTTATTCGACCTTTAAAATATTATATTTTGTGAGGATGTTTATTCTGGCTCGAGGTCATTATTTTCTTTACTAATTAAAACCATGATATTCTCATAGTATAATTTTCAAGAAAATTATTTTTTGTTTTAAATTTATTTATGTTGGTCATTTTTGCAAGACTTAATCGACACGTGTTTCGGAATTTGTCAAGATTCCATTGTCAAGATTATTTAGCAAAAATAGAAACGATATACTACAAAGTAGCAAACGAGTCTAATGACAAATCGTTTTTGCACAAACTAAAACATTAATACATATTCGACTCTATTAACAATGTGAATTAGAAAGACGAAGAAATTGTACTATGCTAGTAAGTAACAATTGTCAATAACCAACAAAAATATTTAAAACATTTTACATACGATAGTCCATTTGACTACAACAATATGTTTTTTGTTGCTGTGAATGAAATTATACCATTATTAGGGCTATTCATCACTATGGCGTGCCAACCATTATGTTCAAATTCTGATTAATTTTTATTAATAAATAAAAATTGTTTTATTCGACCTTTACTGCTACTTTGTAGTATATCGTTTCTATTTTTGCTAAATAATCTTGACAATGGAATCTTGACAAATTCCGAAACACGTGTCGATTAAGTCTTGCAAAAATGACCAACATAAATAAATTTAAAACAAAAAATAATTTTCTTGAAAATTATACTATGAGAATATCATGGTTTTAATTAGTAAAGAAAATAATGACCTCGAGCCAGAATAAACATCCTCACAAAATATTTTTTTCGAATTTTTAATTATTTTAGCAAGTATTTTTAAAAAATTATAAAAAAAACTTTGGATATTGTAGATTGGACGTTTAAGTACCTGATAAAATAAGAAAAAACTTAATTTTTCATAATTGACAGCTTTTGATTGACATTTTAGTGCCAGATTTTAAAAAAAAGTACAAAAAAAATATGGTAAAATTACCAAAAAATGGTAAAAATACAAACAAAAAAACTAGAACAATAATATAGTAAAAACATATAAAAATTGTGGTATTTTACTTAAAGCAAGTTACCAAAAAATTGTCTTGATATTCAATTTTTTTGATAAAGCTTACAACTAATTGAAAAATGTTTGTATCCGGGACTTAAAAAATTTTCAAAATTTTTTTATGAAATTTTTTATTTATAAAAAATAATTTTTAACAAAATATGGAAAATTTTTGCGTCTCCTATTGTTGCATAATTATTTTTCAATACAAATTTTTGTTTAATTAAATTTTTTTGTGTCAAAATACTGAAAACCTTGTAAACTAAAAAATCTTTAAAAAAAAATTGTTTGTAATAAAACATTTTTTGGTAGAAAGACTAAATACTATCAAATAAAATGTTGTTGTACAATTACAATTTTCTTGTGTAAAACAACTAAACACCTTGTAATTTTTTTTTTAATTTGTAAAATAATTATTTTTTTTGTTAATTTACCTAAAAAAATTGTTAAATAAATTTACCAACATATTATAAGTAGTAAAATTACAAAGCGCACGGTAGTTTTTGTTTTATTAAAAATACAAGAATTTTTGTAAATAGACAAAAATATTAGTAAAATAGAATTACAAGACCTTTTGCTTGTAATTTTACAAACTTTTTTTTTGAGTGTAGTGGTTGGTGTAAGTTTTTGTATTGGTCAGGTATTCGATCACAAAAATATCACAGAAATGTGTTTGCTTGTGTTGTCCATAGGTGCTCAATAGGGACCTTTCAATGTGCGTTATAACAATTTGCCAATATTTGTTGACAAAAAGTTTTCATTCAACTGACAAATTGCAGTCATCAATATGTCCAAGATGAATTGTAGAAAATACGGTTTACAATTGATATTAAAAAAAAAAAGTTGTCTTGCTCATCCGGTACTTCGTTAACGATAATATAAAATACAAAAAAAAAAACTTTGTCAAATTACTAGGAAAAGTCTCGTAATCCCATTTTACCAATATTTGACAGTTTTCCTTGTTTTTTAACGAATCGAAATTTATATATTTTTTTTAATTTTACAATTTTTTTTTTAAATTTTACAAATTTCCAAGATAATTTTACAAAAAAAATCTAGTAAATTCACGAGAATTCCTTGTAATTTTAATTGCACCAAAAACTGTAAATTTACAATTTTATTGGTAAAAATCTTGTAAAATTACAAAATTATTGGCAAAAAGCTTGTAAAATTACTTGGAATTCTCGTAAAATAGGAGGTAGCAAAAAATCTAGTAAAATAACGAAACCTCTTTGTAAGTTTTATAGTGTCAAAAAATTTGTTAATTTACAATTTTATTGGTAAAGACCTTGTAAAATTCCAAAATTATTGGTAATAATCTTGTAAAATTACTATGAAATTTAGTCAAATAGGAGGTAGCAAACAAAAGAAAGTTACAAGTTTTTCTTGTAATTTTACAAGGTGTTTTTTTTGAGTGTACCAAATAATAATTGAATGAAAAAATTTCTCGTTTTATTGACCACACCTTCATTTGTCCAGAAAACGTAAGATTTAAAAATATCCGAAACTGCTTATTTGATTTAAAAAAAGGTCCTCCAGGTTGATCATAGGCTGGGTTTCATCGACCACACCCACTTCTTCACCTATAGCCAAAAAAGTAAAATTTTAAAATCTTCGAAACTACTCATCCGATTTCAATAATGTTTTCACCAACCTTAAGAATGGACCTTCATTGTACACTAAGAAAATTATGTCATTAACTGTTTGTAGGTTATTTTAAAAAGTAATCAGTAAAGTTATTTTAAAAGGAAAATCACTTATTTTATAGAGGATTTAATTTTTTTACTATTTCTGTAGTTTAAAAAATATTATTTACTGTCTTAAAAACGAATTTTCTGTTACATTCATTTTCGGCAGTAAAAAATTTCTTCTATAGTTTTACTGTTTTTCAATACAAAATAAGTGAATATTCAGTAGTTTTTTAATGTTTTGGTTAGTCATTACAATAACATTTAAAATTGACTGTAATGTGTTTTTATTTTAAATGAAAAAACAGTGGAATGGTTTTTAAATAAAATTTCAGTTGGTTTAAGTGAATATTCAGTGGAATTTACCTACATAATTTCTTGAGTGTAGACTTAGGGTAGGTTTTATCGACTCCATCTATTTCTATGCCCACTTTTGGCCAGAAATTTAAACACCTTCGAAACTACTCATCAGATTTCAAAACATTACGAAAAAAATACTTTTTGGAAATTTCGATTTTTAGGGGTCAAAAAGTGGAAAAGTATTTTACTTTGGGACTTGTCCTCCTATCTCCTGAAATAATGGTCATAAAAACCTTAATTTCGAAATGTGGAATCATCTAGCCCAAAACCATTCTGAAAAAATTAGCTTTTCTAAATTCAGATTTAAATAGGGTTAAAAGCAATGGTTCCCAACCTTTGATTCTCGCCCCACTGGGGGGCAATTTGAATTTTTCAGGGGGCAACGAGCAAATTTTAAAGATTTTTTTTTGTTAAATAAACTAAAAAAAAACATAATTTTAGTTAAATTATTAAGTTGATTGTTGAAAACTTGTTCTAAAAACTTTGTTTAAATGATATTTTAACAAAAAGTTTGCTTAATCACAAGTAAATTTTGAATTTTAAAACAAATTTACAAATTTTTGTTAAGTGTTGGGGGGACATTGTAGATTTTTTAACTTAAAAGTGGGGCACGGCGCAAAAAAGGTTGGGAACCATTGGTTAAAAGGGTAAATTGTTGTCCTGAAATTTTCAAACAGAATGAAAACCAAAGAGAAGGACATAAATCGAAATTTAAAATTTTTGGGATAAAAAGGAGTAAAAATTATTTGCGGAGTCAAAGACTCCTTACACAGGAAAAAATATGGGGGAAAACATTTTAAGTAATCACTTGTTTAAATTTCAAAAAAATTTTGAGTAATTTTTTAATTGACGCAATTAAAAATTTACTCAAAAGCTTTCACAAAAATTCTCTTTGTTTTTTTTTTTTGAATTCTCATTTAGTTTATAGTTTTTTGTACATGTATGTAAAAGTTTGAAATCACCTTTATGAAATTTTTCTAAGTATGTCTTTAAGACATAAATATTTTTGGTAAAAGTTTGAATTTTTTTTTTTGTGAAACTTTTTAAAAAATAAACTGATAAATTTTGGGTAAATTTTTACTTGACACAATTATTAAAATATAATTAAAAAAACGACAAGTTTTGAGTAAAGTTTTAATTGTGTCAATTAAAAATTTTCTAAAATTTGTTTAATAAATTTTTATTAAAAGTTTACTCAATACTATTAAATCGTTTACTGGTGAAAAATTGAGTATTTTTTTACTCAATAGAATTAAAAATTTACTCAAAATTTATTTTTATTTCTGTGTACATAAACCGGTTGGTCCATAGCAAAACCATAATAATCAGGGATGCCAACTTAGTGCTTTTCGCGCTAGATCTAGTGCTTTTTGATGTGTCAAAACGCGAAAATTTTTGACCTAGTGCCAAATTAGAAAAACGCACTAACTTGGTGCTTTTTAAATTTTCAGTTGGTGCTTTTAGAGCTTTTTAAAATTAATTTTTATAGCTTCCAAAAAAAGTTTGGCGGTATACTTAGTTTTTTATTTCGAGTGTAAGGCATCGAAATATTAGTCGGAGATTTCACAAAATATATATTTTATTGATTTTTGATCGATTCAAAGACATTTTTTGAATGTCCGTCTATCTATCTGTGGAAAGCAAAATGCAGTTCAAACTTAGAGCTAGACCCCTGAAATATGGAACGAATATATTAGTATGGTCAATAACCATTGGTCGTATTAAGTTTAGAAAAAAGGGCAAAATGGGACTAAGGGGAAAATGTTTTTCCTTGAAAAATTAAACCAACCTCTAAAAAATGCCATTCTTTGTAGTTTTTTTTTTTGTATTTTGGTTTAATATTTGAATTCTGTTCTGGGTAAAGTTCAAAGACTAAATTTGGCTTTTGAAGGGGAAAATGCAGACCATGGAAAATTGTACAACGATTTATATCAAATTTTGTTTGAATAAAAATATTATTTTTTATCTATTTAAAAAACAGTCCAGTGCTTTTTTACACTTTTTTCAAGCAAATTTACGCGTTTTTACCCGTTTATAAAATTTTTGTGCGCGTTTTGCTGTCAAATAGTTGGCATCTCTGATAATAATTCCTCAACGTCGCTGAATGATTTCGAAGTTCGAAATCACTTCATGATCTCGAAGTTCGAAATCACTTCATGATCTCGAAGTTCGAAATCACTTCAAGATCTCGAAGGCTTGTCTGGCCAATATGTGTAGACGGGTTATAGCCAAAGCAGGACAGTGACAAAAACTACGTTCAATCGTTTCCTCAGTATTAGGTTCCTCGAACGTGCATTTTTTCAATTCGTCTGTATGCCTAAAATTATGCTATGATAACACTGAAAAAAAAGACATAACTAAATTTAAGGAAAAAATGTCTTAGAAAATTTATCATAAATTTTCCTAAAATTTAGTTAAATTTAACTTAAAAATGAGAAATTTTCTTAACTATGAGGAAAAAATTTTAGTTCATTTACTTATAATTAGTTCAAAGTTTTCTTTAAATGGATTTTTTAAATATTAGGAAAAAAATTCTTACAGTCAAAGAAATTTTCCACAAATCTAAGAATCGTATGTTTATTTTTAAGATATATTTCTTAAAAAACAATTTAGTTCAAGTTTAGTTAAAATTTACTAAAAAAAACATCATCGTATTTCTCTTCTTTGAATTGAGGAAGTGTACTTCTTAGAATCTAGTTAATGACTTCTGAGAATTTAGTAAATAACTTCTTAGAATTTAGTTAAAAATTCAAAATGGCGATATCTCGAAAACTAAGCGAGATAGAGCAAAACGGATGAAATTTTCAAAAGAAAGACTACAAAGAAAAATATGGAATAGCCTAGCTCTGCATATCTGTCGGGGTCTCAAGACCCTAATTTTAGATCTAAATTTTGAAATTCCCAAGATTTTATATATACACATATCGCGGTAAATACTGCCAATACGAGAAAAAGTCCAACGGCATTTTTTTAGCTCTTGACTCGTAGAACACTTCCAAAAAATACCCGAAAGCCCTCCGATTAATAGTTTTTGAGTTATCCGGTTTTTAAGATTCTCAAGACCCTATCAGGCCCCTTTTTACCGTATCTCAAAAACTAAGCAAGTTAGAGCGAAACGGACACATATTTTGGGTCAAAATCTATGGGGACCCTTAAAGGACCCAACGGGGTCTCGAGTTAAATGGGGTCCGAACCCATGGGTCCAGGGTCAAGACCCAATCTATTTCTAAAATGTGAAGTATAATTTTTCCCATTTTCTAGTTAAAATTTGCTTAAAATTAAATAACTTTGTTTTCCTCATTTTTGGGAAAATTATGAACTAAAACCAAGAAAAAAAATCTTTGGAGCCAAATCATTCCCTCTTTTTCTCAAAATTGAGTTAATTTTCCCAGATTTTAGTTCACTTTTTTTTTGAGTGAAACAAAGGCTTTTTACATTTTTCACTTACTACACTTAAGTATAAAAACATATGAAAAGCTAATATTTATCAAAGCATAATTTTAGGGGTACAGAAAGTTTTACAAATAGCACGTTCGAGTAGAATTTCGATCGCTATCGACTCCGAGAAAAAATTTAACTCAAAAAAAAATATATACCCCAACACGGTGGTGTTTTCATGATTTAAAAGAATTTTTTGATTTCTTCCAATCTGAAAAGCAATTCTATTTCTAGGACACGTAAGGAAGAGAATGTGCCCAAAAACATTTAAGTCAGCATTTAAAAGAATTACTTCTTTATTCAAGAAATTCTTAAGTGTTTTTTTTTTAAATCTTAATGGATGACGAAAAATCCTACAAATATTGGTTTGGGATTATACATTCCCCCAAACAAAAATTTTTACATTTGAAGCGAAATAATTTTTTTTTTTAAATATTCAACTTTTTTTGTTGTGCTCAAAATCTTATTTTGGCTGCCAAAAAAGCACCTAGTACTTTTTTTTTGTTTTTTGGGCTCATTCTCTTCCTTACGTGTCCTAGGAACAAATTAAAAGAAATCGATTTTTTTCTAAATCATAAAAACCCCACCGTGCAAATATTTTTATTTTTTTCAAAAATTAATAAAGAATGTTTTTTACTGTAAAAAATTAAAACAACTAAATTTTTTTTCACTCAAATTCGTTTGAATTTAAAATGTTCATGTTGGAGAATATTCATAGATTCGGCCAAGGCGAATTTAAGTTTTTCACATATTAATACTGCATAAGTTTTTGTATAAACAATTTTCCTTACAGTTTCCAATTCCACAAATTACACACAAAATAATTATTTTAAAAGTAATCATCAAAAATGTTTTTATATTATCACTTAATCTCTGGTAAATTGAAACTTTAATCAAATATTCTATAATCCTTTAATCATACATAATAATCAAGTCTTAAAAGGCAAACAACAACTCAAAGTCAATTTAAAACAAATAAACTTGCAACACTTCCTGACATTAGAAAAAACAAACAATCACCATCCCTCCTCACCAACTCTAATCTATACAACAATCAAGAACAAGTACACAAACAATAGAAATAAAAGAGCAGAAACAATTGTCACAATGATTTGCAATATGATATCCGTGTAACCTCAAAGTAAAGGCGTTAGATAGATAGATGGATGGACGGAAGGACGAAAGGACGCCCTTTATTTCCACCCTTTCAATTAACTGAAGGTTTAAAACATCACAAAGCAATTATTCAATTTTCGAAACAATTTTCGAAATAAAAAAAAAAAACATTTTGTTGGAAGGGGTGGTGGCATTGTGAATTTTAGAAAGGAACTTGTTTATGATGTCCACTTGTTACGACATAAAAAAAGAAAATCCACAAAAAATAAACAACATTTATTTTATTTTAACAGCCTGAAGTGCAATAAACGTGTACGAACGACGAGATCATGTTTGTGTTGTAACAAGTTCATCAATTTCAAATGATTTTATTTTGTAACAGGCACACGTCAATTTTTTGATGTCTTTCTTTTTTTTTTTTTTTGTTCTAGTCCTAAGGGATTTAGCAAAATAACAAAAAAAAAGACATCATCCTGTATTCTACATTTGTATACCCTCCACTTAGAGGTAGAGGGTATAATAAAATTGTCACTCCGTTTGTAACTCATTGAATATCAGATATCGATTTTTCGTTTTCCTCACGCTTATAAATGCTCACGTTAAAAGAAAAAACAAGTAAGAAAGCTATATTCGGCTGTGCCGAATCTTTAAATACCCTCCACCAATGTAATGATTTAAAAACAAAAAAGTTTGTTTTATTTATACCTCAAGAAATAAAAAAGTACCAAAAAGTGTACTTTCGGTACTTTTAATAAAAGGTACTTTTAATGAAAGGTACTTTTTATAAAAGGTACTTTTTATATAAGGTACTTTTTATGAGAGGTACTTTTTATAAAAAGTACTTTTTATAAAAGGTATTTTTATAAAAAAAGGTACTTTTTATAAAAAAATGTACTTTTTATAAAAAAAGGTACTTTTTATAAAAAAAGGTACTTTTTATAAAAGGTACTTATTATAAAAGGTACTTTTATAAATGGTACTTTTTATAAAAAGTAATTTTATAAAAGGTACTTTTTATAAAAGGTACTTTTTATAAAAGGTACTTTTTATAAAAGGTACTTTTTATAAAAGGTACTTTTTATAAAAGGTACTTTTTATAAAAGGTACTTTTAATAAAATGTACTTTTTATAAAAGGTACTTTTTATAAAAGGTACTTTTTTTAAAAGCTACTTTTTTTAAAAGCTACTTTTTTAAAAGCTACTTTTTATAAAAGGTACTTTTTATAAAAGGTACTTTTTATAAAAGGAACTTTTTATAAAAGGTACTTTTTATAAAAGGTACTTTTTATAAAAGGTACTTTTTATAAAAGGTACTTTTTTTAAAAGGTACTTTTTTTAAAAGGTACTTTTTATAAAAGGTACTTTTTATAAAAGGTACTTTTAATAAAAGGTACTTTCTATAAAAGATACATTTTATTAAAGGTACTTTTTATAAAAGGTACTTTTTATAAAAGGTACTTTGTATCAAAGGCACTTTTTATAAAAGGTACTTTTTATAAAAGGTATTTTTCATAAAAGGTTCTTTTTATAAAAAGTACTTTTTATAAAGGAACCTTTTATAAAAGGTACTTTTTGAAAACGGTACTGAATTTTCAGAAAGTACTTGTTCCAAAATGTTTTATTTCACTAAAGGATCCTACATTCTAAATTTCAGGTTTGAATAACCATTATTTCAGTAAATAAAAAAAAAAGTACCAAAAGTACTATTTTACCCATTTTACCCCCGTAGAATCAACATTGACAAAACCCGAGCCTTAGTGAATCTTTTTTCCGGAAGGTAAACCGACATTGCAAATTTCAATTTTCTAGTACCATTATTTAAGGAAATATAAAATGTAACAAAAGTACATATGTTTACCCTTTTTACCCTATTAGAAACATCATTGGCAAAATCCCAGCCTTAGGGGATCTATATTCCGGGAGGTGAACATACAGTCCCAATTTCAAGTCTATGTGACAATTTTTTAAGGAAATATAAAAGGTACCAAAAGTACAGATTTTTTCCCTTTTTACCCTCTTAGAATCAACATTGGCAATAATCCAGCCGTACTGGATCTACATATATTCTAGGATGTGAACATACTGTCCAAATTTCAAGTTTCTATGACCATTATTTCAGGAGATATTAAAAGCACCAAAAGTATTTTTTTTACCCTTTTGACCCCCTTAGAATCAACACTGGCAAAAATCCAGCCTTAATGGATCTATATTCCGGGAGTCTCTATGATAATTATATCAGGAGATTTAAAAAGTACCAAAAGTACAGTTTTTTACCCTTTTTACCCCCTTACCATTGGCAAAACTCCAGCCATAGTGGATCTATATTGCGGGAGGGTAACATACAGTCCAAATTTCAAGTTTCTATGACCATTATATCGGGAGATATAAAAAGTACCAAAAGTACAGTTTTTTACCCATTTTACCCCCTTAGAATCAACATTGGCAAAAATCCAGCCTTAGTGGATCTTTATTCCGGGACGTCAACCTACAGTCCAAATTTCAAGTTTCTAACTTTAGCGGTTTGGGCTGGGCGATGATGAATGAGTATGTCAGTCAGTCACATTACTCTTTTATATATATAGATTTTCCGGATTTGGGCGATTTTTGCCATAAAGTATATTTCTGTCTTTTATTATTTAACAAAATTTATTTTTTTTAAATAAAAATATTTTTTTTTTAAGAAATCTGAACAAAATTGAATTTTGGCGATATTTTACATCCGAGTTTGCGACAAAGCCAAAAAAAGTCTGGCAACCCCGTTAATATGACGAAGCAAAAAAACGGACACACACACATGCTTTGTACATAAAAATAACAATTAATTTTTTTATTATTACTTAACGAACTTTTTTTTAATTAAATTTAGATTTTGTTTTACATATTTTAAAGTTTTTTTGTAAACATTTTTTTCTTTTTCTCAGTTTTTTTTTTCATTTCCGTATTCTTTGTTATGTATGTATCTACACAAAATATGAATTAATTTAGGGTTATGATGAAAATCACTAAGAGTTTTTTCAGTAATTCACTCATAACTTTTAAAGTACTTAACCGATTTCAAAAAAAAATACACTAGTTTTTGCCTGGATAAATTCCGCAACTTTTGGTACCCCAAGCGTTAAAATCGGTTCCGGATTATTGCCAAAAACGTGATTTCAACAGACAGACAGACAGACGGACGGACAGACAGACAGACAGACAGACAGACGGACATCGTTAGATCGACTTAAAATCGATCAAGGATCATGAATATATATACTTTATGGGGTCCTAAACCAATATTTCAATGTGTTACATACGGAATGACAAACTTATATATACCCTCTATCACCAGAGTGGAGGGTATAAAAATTGTCACTGGCACGATACTAACGTGAGCGTGACTGAGCATGAGCAAAATAAAAGTTAGTGCGTGATTAAAATGTTTCCTTCTTGGCGTGCGTGATCGTCAAAAAAAAACTCACCTACGATCATATCTCGATTTTAAATGTTTGTTAAGAGTTATTATTACTTATACGCATACATACGTAAAATATGAGCATTAAGGTGGTATGATACTTGCTAGTTTCTGTATTGAATTTTTTTAGGATTGATTGAATGAAACAACAAATGCGAGAAGGAACAAGAAATACAATAAAATAAAAACAAAACAAAAAAACAATAATGCCAACTTTTATTTTCAAAATAACTCGCCCAAAATAGCTAAAAAACGCCCAAAACAAATGTAAAACCGCTTCATTCGTGCAAAAACTAATAAAATTGGCAACACTGTTCACATTTTATTCTGGAAATGTCAATTTTAAGTTAACATTTCAATTTTAAGTAACATTTTTATATTTTTTTGACAGTCACTGCAAAATTATCGATAACACACGTATATTTTTTGACGTTTTAAGTTTTTTCATACTCTTTACACTTGGTCAGTCATACTCTTTACACTTGGTCAGTTTTCCTATGAAAACATATTTGCACTGTTCTCCAAAATATAAAAAATACAAAAACTAGCAAGTTTCATAACAGCTTTATCAAATGCAAAAAACATCTCTGAGAATTTCAGAACAGCGAGATCTACACCTTAACTACTTTTTAAACATGTAAATAAAATTAAGTTGTGGCATGTTTTTTGATAAATAACGTTTAAGTTTAAATTTTAAAAATTCAGAATTTCTTCTGAAAATTTTAAAATTTTTGCTTTTTCTATTAAATACTTTTATTTTAAAGACATTAATGTGTTTCATTAAATTGGCATAAATAATAAAATAAAGATTCTTGGGCAAAAAAATGCTTAAATTTTCAAAATTTTCTAAATTTGACCAAAAAATCTTAAATTTTACTTTTAGGCGAAGAAAATTCAAAATCTCACAATCTCAGACTTTTTCTGAGATTGTGAGATTTATAGGAAAAATTTCTCAGAATCTGAGACATTGTCTGGGAATCTTAGACTTTTTTTTATAGGAAAATTGTCTCAAAATCTCAGACTTTTTCTAAAGGAAAAATGTCTCAGAATCTGAGACTTTTTCTATAGGAAAAATGTCTCAGAATCTGAGACTTTTTCTAAGGAAAAATGTCTCAGAATCTGAGACTTTTTCTATAGGAAAAATGTCTCAGAATCTGAGACTTTTTCTATAGGAAAAATGTCTCAGAATCTGAGATTTTTTCTATAGGAAAAATGTCTCAGAATCTGAGACTTTTTCTATAGGAAAAATGTCTCGGAATCTGAGACTTTCATAGGAAAAATGTCTCTGATTCTGAGATTTTCTATACGAAAAATGTCCCAGAATCTGAGACTTCTTCTTTTTCGACATTTTCTACACGAAAAATGTATCGGAATCTGAAACTTTTTCTATACGAGTAATGTCTCAAAATCTTAGGCTTTTTCTTTACGAAAAATGTCTTGAATCTGTGACTTTTTTCATTCGAAAAACGTCTCTGAATCTGAAACTTTTTCTATACGAAAAATTTCTAAGAATATAAAATTTTTTTCTGTACGAAAAATGTATCCAAATCTGAGACCCTTCCTTCGTCAGCAGTCTTCGGTTTTTTTTTCAAAATATTTTTTTTTTTAATTCTGTTTTTATATATTGTTGGACTTTATATTTTATAACTGAAGTTTTTTTTTTATTTATTTTGGTTTGAGTCCATATTAATTATTTCTGAGAAATAATTATTTTTGTTGTACAATGAGAAAATCTGAAAAAAATTAATTGACAACACAGGCTAAGTGGAGATGTCGACAGCTTTCGGAAGAAGCCACCCTTCCTTCGTCAGCACTCTTCGATTGTCACTGTAGGTTTGTAAGATTAAGATCAGCTATTTAAACGTACATTAAGGTGAAAAAGCGAACTAATCTACTACAGTGTAAGAAATTACAACTGTGTTGGAAAAAGTTAAAAATAGATTCATTAAGTTCGTGCTAAACGTAACATATGGGTAATGAAATGTGATATAATTCGCTTTTTCACCTTAATGTACGTTTAAATAGCTGATCTTAATCTTACACACCTACAGTGACAATCGAAGAGTGCTGACGAAGGAAGGGTGGCTTCTTCCGAAAACTGTCGACATCTCCACTTAGCCTGTGTTGTCAATTAATTTTTTTCAGATTTTCTCATTGTACACTCAAAAAAATAAAACTGTAAAGTTAGCAAAAAATTTAGTTAAATTTAACTAAAAAAACACCTGATTTTGAACCTACTAAATTTCTAGTTAATTTAACAAAAAATATTTAGTTAACTTTTCGTAGAATGAATGTAGCAAAAAAAACGTAATTTTAACTAAAAATTCAGCTGAAAATTTCGTAACATTTTTTATTAGTTGAATTCAGCTAAACTTTTTGTAAAAAATTTTATGTTTGGTAAATATTGGTTTTAAACACTAACACTTCACTTATTTTTTCTTTTTTTTCACAGCATTAAGTTCAGCTTAAGTGGGACTTATGAGATTTGCATAGGAGGCTACACAAGAAATGTTTAAAATTTTTCACTTGACAAAAATGTTACAAAAAATCAGCAAATTAATTAGTAAAAATTCGTAAACTCAGTTTTAAAGTCAACAAAAAAAATTAATTCAAAATTTGTACAAAACTAGTGTTTTCGTAAATTGAACTTAACTAGAAAAAGTAGTTAAAACGCTGATTTTAACTAAAAATTTGCTAAAAACCCAGTAAACTCGAGTTAACAAAAAAAAATTTGTTAACTATACAGTTTTATTTTTTTGAGTGTACAACAAAAATAATTATTTCTCAGAAATAATTAATATGGACTCAAACCGAAATAAATAATTTTTTTTATTATTTTTTTAAGAACATTTTTCACAAAATTTTTTTAAACGAAAAGTTTTTTGCATGAAGGCCTAGTACTCTGTTTTTTTACGGTAAAAATTTCACTTAAACTTTTAACGCCTCAAATCGCTATAAAACATTTAAATCAACAACTTTTGACAATAATTTGAATGATACGATCATAATAAAACTGAAATGTCACTTTATCATGGCAATTTAAATTGTCGTGTATGATAAAAATGCGTGAAAACTTTTTCTAGTAATTTGACAAGGTTTTTTTTGTACGAAAAATGACTCAAAATCTAAAACTTTTTCTTTACGAAAAATGTCTCAGAATCAAATTCTTTTTAGCAGGAACATTTTTTATGAATTTTCTAAGAAATAATAGTGTTTGTCCGTAATGTTTTTTACGGATTTCGATTGCATACAAAACAATGAACGCAAACTTGATTTAAAAAATAATTAGTGGACACTGCCAACACAAAAAAAATTAGCAACTTTTGCAATTAAACAGTATAAGACCGGTAGGTATTCAATATATATCAAGAATGATTTTATTAACTTAAAAATGGTTTCTTATTCTAACAATTCAGCAAAAAATCCCAAGCTTCTGTAAAGAGCGATAGAAAGTAACAGCTTTAAAACAGCTGACACTTTACTTAACATTAAACGGTTTAAATAGAAAAATTCAGTTAAATTTAAATTCATTTGTTTTTTTAAATTATGTAAATTATTTACAAAGAAAATTAGAGGCCAAGTATTATAGTAACGTGATATGGCTAAACAAATAGTTTTTGTTGAAGAAATTAAAAAAAAAATAATTTTGACAGAAGCCACTCTTTTTTCATCATCACCCTTCGTTTTTTTATGAAAATTTATTTCTTTTAACAATTTAGTTTTCTTTATTTTTTTTTAATTTTTTTTTTTAAATAAAGTTTTTTGCCATAGTCCTTTTTTTACATTGTGCAGGGTATCCACCCAGTCAGCAATAACGAATTCAACTTTTTTTACATGTCTTTATTAACTTCCACTGATACTTTGACATTATATGTTTGTGTTTTCACATTTGTTTTTATCATGTCGTAACATGGTTGATTTTATTTCCTACCATTTCAATACTCATTTATTTTTACAGTTTTACATTTGTCAACCCACAGTTTTGGAAGAAAATCTTTTCGGAACACTTAAATGTAAACTCATTTTAAGTCTTTCAATTTGCTTAAAAAAAATATATTACCCAAATACATTATAGAGAAAAAAAGCCAAGTTACGTAGAAGGAGGGATGTAATTTCTATGGCCTTTAGTGATTGCCTTACATTGGTTTCATTTACTTTCATAGAGAATTTTTTTGGGGGATTTTTTTCTTCAATGAGCTGCAATTTTTTATGTGGCTAAAACGTTATTTTAATATTCATTTGGGAAAAATTCAAGGCTTCTCACCTTTTTGTTTTGTAAAACTCTAATAATACAATTGTAGAAAAAAGGTAAAATGAAGCTAATAAATAAAAAAGAACTCAATTTTTATTTTTGGCTTTTTGAAAACAGTCTTTGAAATGAATTTTATTGTTTATACAGTGTGACCGGGTTATAAAGTGACAAACTGAGTATTTATATCTTTTTAAATATTGCAAGTTTTCCGTTTCATCGGACCAGCTACAATATGTAGGTTTACAAAACAAGTTTCCCAAATTTTGTCTGAATTTCTATTACACCCACTGTTAATAATTTATAAATTCGTGAACATTTGTTTTGCAGTTTTAGTTTAACAAAATATTCCACAAAAACAAACAAACAAAAAAAAGGGGGAAGTTAAAAAGTGATTTCTCATTTTCTTTTGACATGCAACACGAGGCAATTGAATAAATTTAAATTATTCATAACTTTGCTTTGTAGTCGTTTTGTTTAAACGAAATGAGGATTTTATTCTTTAATTACAAAAAGATTAATTACTTGCAAATTGTAAACAGGGTTTACAAATCGCAAAACTTTTATTTCTTCCTTTTCTACAGCTCTTTGCCATTAAAAAGATAACTTCAAATAAATTTATGTTTACAGCCAAATAAAATATTCTGAAAAAAAATCTTTTAATACCTTTTTTTTAATTTTCACCCCTCATCAAATTAACTTTTTTTCTGTTGTTAATAATTTCGTTATTCTCCAAATCACAAAATGAAAACGTCAAATTCTATTATAAAAATAAGAATCCAAAATGACCCTTAAGAAGATTTTGCGAAGAGTCCCCCTAAAAAAAAAAACACTTTTTCTACCTTTTCTTTTATATACATTTTTCTTTTCATGTTAAATATTAACATATTTAACTGAAAGGTCAAATGGGAGTGTTAGATAACACTGTGCAACAAATTTAGGTGGTAAGTATGTTTTCCACAAATATTTGGGGGTAAAAATTAATGGGGGTCTGTCTCAATATTGACCACTCTAGGACGCACCATTGGATCGATAAAAGCTGATTAAATAAAATAAATTTATAAAAAAAAAAAAAAAAATATGGGGACCGTCTTAAGTGTTTACAACCCTCTTGAAGCAAGTTAAGTTGTCTAAAATGGTGACAAAATCGGCTAATGGCTTTTCACTCCTCTGTTTTTTGAACTTAACTTTAAAAATCGTTAACACGAAAATCCTAGCTGTTCCTGTTCAACAAAACCTCCCAGTAAAATATTTAACTGATTCTTTTAGATTTTGTTCTCCTGAATCCAAATCTGCCATCCAATTTTTTCTAGCACGTACCGTTTTTGAGATATTCGCTGTTAAAAAGTCAAAAAACCAATTATTTCTCACTTTTGGGGACGACTGTTATGTTGCTTTCATCAAATAGGACTTGATTTCATATAAATTGGACCTTCTGATTCCAAAACTGCAATCCAAATTTTTCTAGCATGATCCGTTTTCGTGATATTCGCATTCGAGATTTTCGCTTGGAAAATTTTTCAAACGCGAAAGTACCGAAAACGGAAAAATTTGGATTGTAGTTTTGGAATCAGGAGGTCCATTTTATATAAAATCAAGTCATATTTTTGGAAGAATCTGTAACAGTGGACCATCAAAAGTGCAAAATTATTATTTTTTTTACTTTTTAACTGCGAATATCTCAAAAACGGTGCTTGCTAGAAAAAAATATTTATTTGGAAGTTATAGCGGTTAGAACAAATTTTAAGAAAAACATTTTGTTTTGCGGTGGTCAAGTGGGGATATTTTTTTAATTGCAGAAAGATGAGACTTAACTAGAGATGGGCTCGTGAGTGATTTTTGACTCACACTCACTCACGCTCACGACAGGAATTTTTGAATCACGCACACTCACTTACGAGCATAATAAATCACGTGAGTAAATTTAAAACAACTCACACTCACGTGCACTCACGCAAGCTTCACTCACACTCACGTTGACTCACTCTCACGAAACTCTTATTTATCTTTCAAAATTTTCAGCAAAATTTAAAGTTCAGCGAAATTTTAAATTTTTTTTTGCTTTTTTCGAGACGAAATCTTAAGCAGATCTTGGAGGAATTAATTCAATTTTTGAATGAATTCCTTATTTAGTAATTCAATTTTGTACTCGATTGAATTAATTCTACTCTAAATTGTTTCATAGAATTAATTCAACTTTGCCCATTCAGTAAAAGTTGAATTCATTGAATTTATTCCTTTTTTATTGTTCTTTAAAATACGTTTAAAGAATTCATTCACTAAAAATTCATTGTTATTGAATTAATTCTTTACTGAATTAATTCAATTTCTTCCCCATTCAGTAAGAATTGAAAAATATTTTCACCCAAACGGGGTACGTACGTCCCCACGGATATGAACATCACATTCGACTTTTTTGAGGTCAAAGATCAATGTCATATTTTTTTTTTTGTTAATTTTAAGCAAGTTTGGTATTTTTAATGAGTTCCCGTTATTTTACATATCGTTCTTCTTTTTCAATGAAAAATATGCAATTTTATTTTGCATTTTGAATTTTGACTGAACGGTTAAAAAATTTTTAAGTTCTTACTGAATGGTATAGAAATTGAATTAATTCAGCAAAGAATTAATTCAATAAGAATGAATTCTTAGTGAATGAATTCTTTAAACGTATTTTAAAGAACAATAAAAAAGAATTGAATTCTTTTTCATTGTTATTGAATGGAAATAAATACGAATTCATTCCATTCAATTCAAAGTAAACCATGAATTAATTCTTTCGACTATAATTCAGAACGGAAAACTGAATTAAGGATTTAATTCAATACAAGCTCTGATCTTAAGTTAAGCCAAATTTTAAATTTTTTGGTTGCTTTTTTTGGTACGAAAGGAAATATAAAGAAAAAATAAATCACGCAAACTCACGCAATAAAATCGACTCACGCACACTCACTGACGCAAAAATCTTACTCACGCACACTCACTCACGCAAGTTTTTTCTCCACTCCCACTCACAATAACGTGAGTAAAATTGAATTCAGTAACACTAACGCGTGATCACGACTATACTTTTGTACTTGTTTTTATACCCTACACCACACTGTGGTACAGGGTATAATGAGTTTGTGCTGATGTTTGTAACTACCCGAAATATTGGTCCTAGACCCACTTTTAAGTATACCGATCGGCTTAGAATCACTTTTTGAGTCGATTCAGCGATGTCCGTCCGTCCGTCCGTCCGTCCGTCCGTCCGTCCGTCCGTCTGTCCGTCCGTCCGTCTGTCCATGTAAACGGTGTAAACACGGTGTAAACACGAGGTCGCAATTCTTAATCAATTGACTTGAAATTTGAAACTTAAGCCTCTTTTGGCCCAAGGACGAAGCCTATTGAGATTGGAAAAAATCGGTCCATATTTAGACCTAGCCCCCATACAAAGGTCCTCTTTAGTTTTGGCTCAAATGACTCTAATAGACGCATTTTAACAGGTATCTATTCGAAATTTGGCAGGTAATCATGTTTTATCAACACAAATCACCATTCCAAATCGAACCAGTTCTTATTGTAGCCCCCATACAAACCACCTTCCCGATTTTCACATAAATCTCTCAAATTTCATGAAAATAGAAAATATTTAATTAAAATTCTGTTTGTGTATGTTAAACTCGGTCTTGACCGACTATAATTTTCTTACTTGTTTTTTTTTCAAAAGCTTTTGATACAAAATAAAAAACTTCAGTGGGCCATGAAAAACAAATGACCGACTATACTTTTCTACTTGTTTTATTTTTTTATTTTTTCCAAAAGCTTTTGATACAAAATAAAAAAACTTCAGTGGGCCATGAAAAATTAATTTTAACTAACTTTGGTAATTTTATTTATTTGCATGTCTACTTTCATTTGGAATTGAAGCCATTGAGGTTAATTTTTCTTGTTGTACAGTGTAATTTAAGGACTACAAAAGAAATGGAAATCTTTATAATTTTCTTTTCATTTTCTTTTTTTTATTAAGGATTTCCATTTCAGTCCATGAATATTTAAATGGTAAGAATGTTTTTTAAATGGCCAATAGAGAATTTAAATTAAATTCATGTTTTTTTTTTTCTTTTTAATCATACTTTACTTATATTTTTCTTAAAAAAAAATTACAAATTTATGAAGTCCATTCTAAGAAGTTTTTAAGAATTCAATCCATTCTTACTAAGATTTATTTTTTACAAAATACTAAAAACAAGTAAATTTTTAATTGAGTCAATTAAAAAATTCATAAAAAATCAATTTAAATTTACACAAATGATTATTCAAAAGAAAAATAATGTTTCCCAATAATTTTTTTTCTGTGCAGGGAAAACTATATAACCGAATCATTAAATATAATTGGTCATAAAAAAATAAAATTGAAATTTTCCTCATGTTGACAACATAATGAGTTTTGTATATGACATTTATTAATGTATGCTTTAGTTTTTTTTGTTGTTGTTGGTATTTTTGTCAGAGTACCCACCAACTCTAACGATTATACTGTATTTACTTAACAAATAAACTAAAAAGTAACCACGGTATTAAATACAACAATAACTATTAAATTTAAGTGGCAGACATTATGATTTCTATTTGTTTTCGTTGGTTGACTGCCATATTTTTGTTTTATATATATTTTTTTCGTTTGCTAATTTGTTTTTAGAGCATATGACAGTTGATATATCATTAGTGTTATATAGAGGAAAAAACTAAAAAAATAATAAAAATAATAACCGTGGTAACAGTAGGTTGTGTTCAATTACATCAAAGACCCGATTGGCGGATTTTTTTTTTGGGATGAGAGACTCAATATTCCGAAAACTTGTTTTTGAAGATAACTTAACAAGGGAGTTTTTTCTTGTGGCACAATCCGGTCAGACCAGGGCACACAGGGCAAGCCAGATCAATTTCCGGCCAAAAGTCCTTATATTTAATTTCTCAAAAAATATCTATACCAATTTGTTGGACATATATAGGAGTTGGTTTCCTGAACTTATCTTTATGATCCAACTACACCATTTCCTTTGACAGGTCTTTAAAGTTAAAAAAGTTGAAAAAAAAAATTGTAAGTGGAGATACTTTTTTATTTTTTTTACACATTTCTATTGCTAATGATCAACTTTTGATTAGCAGGGTTCACCCTTATATATTAGCCTTTGTAACGAAAATAATATGGAAAAATATAACTCATTTTCCTGACAGCAATTCGCGTTTTTGTGAAAATAACTATGATATTTTAGTTATTTACTTCGCGCCGAAAAAATCCTCAGCGATCCTCAGTTTGATACAATCAGTCTATATTTTTTCTTATATCAAATGGATCCATATCTTTCGAAAAAAGTGGCACAAACTTGCTCGAAATGATAAATGGCGAAATTACAGCTATATATGCAGTGGTCCGAGAATCGCTTTAAAAAAAATAATTTAACCCAAAATATTGTTTTACGGCTTGAATAGTTTTTTTTTACCGTCGGAGAGTGCCTTAAGTGTACGAAAAAAAAATTATCGACATATTTAGTTTTTTTTGTAGAATTATGGAAAATATCAGTTACACCATTTCCAATTAAATTCAAAGATTTTTATTGAATTTCCAAAATAAAGAAAAAAAAGTCAATAATTTGTCGTCACCATTTCCAAAAACTTTTCTAAAACTAAGTAAGTCATTTACACCATTTTCATATTTATATAAAAAAAAAATATGTACATATATATAAAAATTACGTTCGTAGATTTAACTTCAGACACTCTTAATACTCTTAAAACTAATTTTTAGTTAGATCAGACAAAGTTAAAAAATCTAGCCGCCATATTGTTTCTGCCATATTGAATTTTATTAGGTCGATTTTAAGAAAACAGACCCGGAAATTTACTACACTCAAAATAATAACTCTGTAAAATACTCTGTAAAATGACTGTAATCTCAATTCAACAGATATTTGACAGAGTTTTCTGTCAAAATACAGATTTAAAGAATATACTTTGTATTTTGTTGTGACAAAAAAAAAACAAAGTTTCATCTGTTATATTACTTTTAACTTTGTAATCTTAATTTTACAGATAATTAACAGAGTTTTCTGCTAAAATACAGATTTAAGCGAAATACTCAGTATTTTTATAACCAAAAAACTAAGTTCTATCTGTATTTTTACTTATTTTTATGTAATCTTAATTTCATAGTTAAAAACAGAGTTTTCTGTAAAAACACCAAAATTTTATTTGTATTTTTTTTTATTGAAAAAGTACCAAAAAGATATTTTAAAAACTCTCATAACAATTTTACAAAATAACATGTTTTATACTAAACTCTGTTAATTTACAGAGTTTTTTCTGTAAAATTTTGGTTGCATCAAATGCATTTTACAAATATATGTAAATTTACAGAGTTTTTCTTTGCTAAATGGTGTTTTATTTAACCAATATTTTACTAGAAACTCTGTAAATTAACATTTTTTTTGCAAAATCATTTTACAGAGTTTTATAGTAAAATTACCAAGAAATGTTGCTGGCTGGAAAAGTATGGTGTACTCTGTTAAATTACACCGTCCGACACACTTTTGTACACATGGACCGAACCCGAAAATTCTGAAAGTAGGGCCAAAAAAAAAAAATACCCGTGTCTCCCAGTTTTTCTAGATCAATTCGCGTTTTGGCGAAAAACCCAAAAAAAAAAATTTTTACAATGTAAAAAAAATGTTCGCTTTTCAGAAAGTGGGGCTCAAAATAACATTCTGGTGTTTCCCGGTTTTTCTATATCAATTCGCGTTTTCGCGAAAATGCATTTTTTTTGCACACTTGAAAAAATTTACTACACTCAAAATAATCACTCTGTTGAATTACAGAGATACTCTGCTAATCCGGCAGAAAATACCATAGATTTCCAACCAGCAAGATTTTTTGTTATTTTAGTATTTAGTATTTTAGTATTTATTTATTTCATTTTCTATAACCTAGCCCATTGGCCATAATCGGTTACTAATTTCTACTTACAAAAATTTGTACTTAAAAGTTATTAATATAAAAATAAAAATATGAACACAGAAGAACTTATAAGTATGTATATATAAATGTAAATAATAGGCATAAACCAATTATTAAAAAATAAAAAAAAAATAAAGTAAAGAGAAGCAAAAATAGCAATTAACCGATCCCAAGGTAGTTTAAATGTTAAAATATAAAAAATATGTAAAAGCTTTAATTTGTAACCAATCTAGATAAAAAAAATATATATATTCATCATGTTATAAAACATCATTATGCGACATTACATCAAATATTTTTTTCCTGAATGTATCAACGGAAAAATCAAACGTTTTGAATGTTTCCGGTAATTTATTGAATACGGGTCATTATTAGTGAAATCAATCATGAATATTCTTGACCCCCTCCGATATTGATGAAATTTGGTTAAGTTCTTACACTACGTAAAAAACTAACAAATGCAAATTTTCAGCCCTCTAAGTCAACAGGGGCCGAAAATACGGAGGGTCAAAATTTCCCCCAAAATCTCCCAGTCGCGACACTTCACACCGTAAAAACTTAATATCGTTGGTTCTATTATAGCTAGAAAGCCCATTTTTGGTTTGTTTTGAAGCTCATAATATGCTCTATAAGACCTACCATAACCAAAAAATTTTGGAAAAAAAATAAGGCCTTATTTTAAGGTCGTGATAAAGGGAGGAGAAAATGGGGATGATGGTATCCCCCGATTTTTCCCCTAAAATCTCCAAATCGCAACACTCTTGAACCTTAAAAATTTAATATCATATGTGCTATTGTAGCTACAGATTCCATTTTTGTTTGTTTTAAAGCTTATATTACGCTCTACAATACCTACCTTAACCAAAAAATTTTAGAAAAAAAGGAAGGGTGCTCCCCTTATTTAAAGGTCGTGGCAAAGGGTGGAGGAAAGTATCCCCCGATTTTTTTTTATTTGGTATTGTCAAAGAACAAGTCCTAATGAACATATCCTAAAATTTTTATGTTGGGACAACAATTAGATCGACCAAAATCAAAATTTTTCACAATTTCCCCCAAAATCTCCAAATCGCGACACTCTTGCCCATTACAAATTTAATATCGTGGACTGTATTGTAGCTACAGAGTCCATTTTTGGTTTGGTTTAAAGCTCTTAATATGCCCAACAATATTACTATTACAAAAAAAAAAATAAAAAAAATTAGGGGTGCCTCTTGTATTATAAGATCGGGGCAAGGGGTGGGGGAAATCGGGGGATAGTATCCCCCAATTTTTTTTTACCTTTTTTTTTTTTTAAAGAGTAAGTTCTAGAGACCATATCCTGAAATTTTTATCTTGGGACTACAATGGGAGGCGCAAGAATGTCGCGATTTGATGATTTTGGGGGAAAATTTTGAAAAATTTTGATTTTGGTCGATCCCATTGTTGTCCCAACATAAAAATTGTAAACTATGTTCATTAGAACTTGCACTTTGAGAATCCCAAGTAAAAAAAAAATCGGGGGATACTTTCCCCCCATTTCCTCCACCCTTTGCCACGACCTTCAAATAAGGGGGGCACCAATTCCTTTTTTTGGAAAATTTTTTGGTTTTGGTATGTCTTGTAGAGCGTATTATAAGCTTTAAAACAAAAAAATTGGCTCTGTAGCTACATAAGCACTTATGATATTAAATTTTTAAGGTTAAAGAGTGTTGCGATTTGGAGATTTTGGGGAAAATTGTGAAAAATTTTGATTTTGAGCGATCCCATTGTTGTCCCAACTTAAAAATTTGAGAATATATTCTTTAGGACTTTCTCTATAAGATTATCAAGTAAAAAAAAAATCGGGGGATACCATCATCCCCATTTTCTCCTCCCTTTATCACGACCTTAAAATAAGGGTGGTAACCCTTATTTTTTTCGAAAATTTTTTGGTTATGGTAGGTCTTATAGAGCATATTATGAGCTTCAAAACAAACCAAAAATGGGCTTTCTAGCTATAATAGAACCAACGATATTAAATTTTTACGGTGCAAAGTGTCGCGATTGGGAGATTTTGGGGGAAATTTTGACCCTCCGTGTTTTCGCCCACTGTTTACTTAGAGGGCTGAAAATAAGTGTGCATTAGTTTATCACTTAGTGTTACAACTAAACCAAATTTCATCAAAATCGGAGGGGGTCACGAAAATTTTTAGCTATTTTTGATTGATTTCACTAAGACTGACCCATACACGAGCTACTCGAACATGGAATGAACGCTCCAAAAGCGGAGTCAATTTAGGAATTTTCAACTGTTTATTCCTCACAGATCTACCAAATTGAAAAAATTCTACTAAATACACAGGTGTTCCTAATTTATAAACTTTATATTTTACGAAGAAAACTCTGTAAAATGATTTCGATAAAAAAAAAACTAAAAATTTACAGAATTATCTGTAAAATATTGATAAAACCGAAAAGAATTTTACCAATAAAACTCTGTATATTTACAAAGTTTTAGTTAAATACATTTTATGAGTTCAAAATTTTACAAAAAAAAACTCTGTAAAATTACAAAGTTTTAGTTAAATCTATTTTATGAGTAAAACTTCACTGCTTCAAAAACATTAATTAAAATTAAATTAATTAAAATTTAAATTTTGTTAAATTTCCCGCTTTAATGCTTCCAAATTGTAAATTTACTTTTTTATTTTTGTGAAAATTACGAGTTTTTAATGAGTAACTCCAATTTTACAAAATTTTGTTTTTCGGTCACAAGAAAATACAAAGTATTTTCTTAAAATCTGTATTTCGACAGATAACTTTGTCAAATATCTGTGGAATTGAGATTACAGTCATTTTACAGAGTATTTAACAGAGGTATTATTTTAAGTGTACATTCCGAAAATAGGGCTTAAAATAAAATATTGTTCTAGTTTTTCCATATTAATTCACGAAAAATGCAATTTTGAAAAAATTTATTGCATTATTTTTTATAAATATAAAACATAAATATACATGATTTATAGTAGAATTACGGTCCTTATACAAAAATTGCTAAAAATAAAATTCTCGTGCCTCCCAATGTTTATGTATCTATTCGCGTTTTCGCGAAAATGCATTTTTTTGCACACTTAAAAAAAAATTTACTACATTCGAAAAGTGGGACTTAAAATAAAATATTCACCTAATTTTTTAAATTAATTTAGGAAAAATGCAAAAAATTTATTGAATTATTTTTATTTTTATAAGTATAGAATATAAAATTTGATTTAAATAATATTATGATGACGGGTGTAATTAGTATTTTTTTTTTTTTAAATAATTACATTTTTCGCAAGTACGCAAATTAGCTGGAAAAACTCTGATACATGGGAAATTTCTTTTTAACTCTACTTGAAATTTTGCGAGTGTGCTAGAACGAACAAAATATTTTTTTTTTACAAATTTGCGAATTGATATGAAATAACTGAGACAAAAATGCTTAGATTTAAACCCAATTTTTTTTAACAGTGCAGAAAAAACTTTTTTTAACGTTTTTCGCGAATACGCGAATTGATCGCGAAAACCTGAGAGACACGGGTGTGTTTTTTTTTAACCCCACTTTCTGAATAGCATAATTTTTTTCTATTGTGGAAATTTTTTTTTTGTTGCATTTTTCGCGAAAACGCGAATTGATTTAGAAAAACTGGGAGACACGGGTATTTTATTTTTGGCCCAACTTTCCGAATTTTCGGGTCCGGCTCATGTGTACAGCCAAAAGTTGCAATTTTTTGGACGGTGTTAGCAGAGTTTTTCTGTAATTTAACAGAGTTATTATTTTGAGTGTAGGCCACACTTTCAGCTAGCTTCAACAAAGAAAAGGAATATAACTGTTTTTTAATTACTTGTAACAAACTTTACTAAGCATATTTAGTCCGCCATTTTGTTTTTCAAAATTCACGCCAGTAATTCTAATTCAGTAACTCCAAGACCACCTTAAAACAAAATTTGAGTTAAATCGGAAAATTATTAAAAAACTTGTCCGCCATATTGGATGCGCCATTTTGATTTTTTTTAGTATTTAGTTAAATTTTGAAATCAGCGACCCCGAAATACTCTAGAAGCACATTTTTAGCCGGATCCAACAACGATAAAGACTTTTGGCCGGAGTTGATCTCTAAAAAGTCTAAATAACATACCAAATTTGAGTGAAATTTGCCAATAAACCGCTTTAACTGAATATCTGGCAAAATTTTCATATGGGGCCTAAGTCCAAAAATGTTCATATTAAAATCAAATTTGATGAGGTTATAACTGTAATAAAATATATTCTGTTTTCATGAAATTTGAGAGATTTATGTGAAAATCGGAAAGGTGGTTTGTTTTGGGGGCTACAAGAAGAACTTGTTCGATTCCTATAAAATTCGGAATGGTTATTAAAGAATACAAAACACATTTACCTGCCAAATTTCCAAAGGATATCTATTATAATAGGTTGTTAGAGTCGTTTGAGCCAAAATTAAAGCGGAGCTTTGTATGGTAGCTAGATTTTTTCCAATTTTAACAAGCTTCGTCCTTAGGCCCAACGAAGCTTAAGTTTTAAATTTCAGCCAAATTGATTGATAATTGCGAGTGGTGTAGGGTATAAAAACGCCATTCTTTTAGAGATTTTGTTTTTTTTTTTCTTAAACAATATATTTTTTTTTGTATCAAAAGAAGTTTAAAGTCCTGCACTTGTTGGATATTTTCTGTGAATCGGCCCCTTAATCGGGATTTTTCATTTTACTTGTAATTGAAATTTTTAAATTTTTAAAATTTTGATTTTTCCAACTCTGAATACCCATTGAATTTCAGTTGACTTTTCGAAATTTCAATTGTGATTTTTAAATTTTAATTGTGCTTTTCAGAATTTAAATTGGTGTCTTCTTAACAACAATTTTGATTTTGCTTTTCTAAATTTCTATTAGGATTTCAATTGAGATTTCACAAAATTCATTACCTCTTCGGCAATTCAATTATCTTTTAAAAATTTTATTTAAAATTTTTAAATTTCAATTTTGCTCTTCTAAATTTCAATTGGGATTGTTGAATTTTAGTAGGCTTTTGAAAATTTCAATTGAGACTTTAATTGTGTTTTGTAATTTTGTAAAATTGGGAATTTCTGAATAACAATTAGGGTTTCTGAATTTTAAAAAGCTTTTCGGATTTTAAATTGAGTTTTGTAGAATTTGGCGTTTCTGAATTTCAATTTGACGTTTCTGAATTTCAATTGGGATTTCTGAAGTTGAATTAGATTTTCTGAATTTCACTTGGGATTTTCTGAATTTCAATTGGGTTTTTCAATTTGGAGTTTTGGGATTTATAAATTTCCTTTGGTGTCTTCGAAATTTAAATTTTGCTTTTCTAAACTGCTAATTGCTGGTTTCTGAATATTTTTTTTTTGTAGTTTTGCCGTTTTCTCGGAAGTGTTTTAAAAAATGGAAAATTTTTAAAGAAATTATAGTAGAATATTGAGATAATAACAGGGCCGATTTAAGGTATGGCGGGGGCCCTGGGCACACAAGAATTTGGGGGACCGCTGGAAAGTAAAAAGTCGCATGACAAAAAAACATTTTTCTTTTGTAAAAATTTAAATATTCTTATTACCTGGTTTAAGACAAAGAAACTAAAAAAAAATTTAAGTAGGGATATTCTAGCTCGAGGTCATTTTCTTTACTAAAACCCTGATATTTGTGTAGAACAATTTGGTTTTATTGAGATCTTTACTATCTTCAAATCTGAGACTTTTCCTATACGAAAAATGTCTCAGAATCTGAAACTTTTTCTAAACGAAAAAAAATGCCTCGGAAGCTGAAACTTCTGAATTTTTTTTCTATACGAAAAATTTCTTAGAATCAGCGACAATTTTTTTACGAATCTAAGAATATTTTTGAATGAAAAATCTCTCAGTATTTGAAATTTTTTTATACAAAAACGTAACAGATCTAAAACTTCTTCAATGCGAAAATGTTTCTGAATCTGAGACTTTATCTAGACGAAAAATGTCTCATAATATGACTTTTTTATAAAAAAAATGTCTAAGCATCTGAGACTTTTTCTATACGATATATGTCTCAGAATCTAAGACGTTTTCTATACGAAAAATGCTTTAGAATCTAAAACTTTTTTTATAGGAAAAATGACTTAGAATGTGAGATTTTTTCTATACGAAAAATGTCTCAGAATCTGAGACTTTACATACGATAGGTGTCTTAAAATCTAAGTCTTTTTACTTTGGAAAATCTTCTATGAACTTTAGACTTTTGAAATCTAAGAATCTGAAACTTTTTCTATACGAAAAATATTTCTCAATCTGAAACTTGTTATGTAGGAAAAATTTCTCTGAATTTGAGACTTGATATACGACAGATTTCTTCTATAGAAAAAGTTTCAGATGTATACGAAAAATCTGTTAGATTCCGAGAATTTTTTTCTAAGAAAATGTAAAATTTTCTTTAGAAACAAATTTAAAAAAAAATACTCCATTCTCGCATAAGCCAATTTGGCACTTCAGGGCCCCTTTAGATCAGGGGCCCTGGGCACGTGTCCCGTGTGCCCTAATGGTTAAAATGGAACTGGATAATAATATTAACCGGTTAATCGAACCACTTTAACCGATCAATCGGGCCGAATAATTATTTGCGTGTTAAATTATTTGTTTCGACATTAACCGAAATAGACGCGTTTAATCGAGGAATCGGTTAATCGATTAAATCGGTTCTGCCTCAGAACCGATTAGAATCAGAAGGTTCATTTTATATGAAATCAAGTCTATTGAAGAATATGTAACAGTGGACCTCAAAAGTGCTTAATAATTGTTTTTTTACTTTTAACAGCGAATATCTCTAAAACGGTACGTGCTACAAAAATTTGGATGGCAGATTTGAAATCGGGAGAGCAAATTTCTAAAAACCCGTTGGATAATACACTGGGAGCTTTTTGTTGCCGAATAGTAATAATTCGAAAACATGATCAGCTAGGGTTTTCGTTTCAACGATTTTTAAAGTTCTAAATACAGAGTATTGAAATGCCATTACCTGATTTTATCACAACTTTTACATAATCTAAATTTCCTTTAAGAGGGGTGTGGGATAGTATAAAACTGTTATGTATTTATATTTGTGTATTTTTGATTTTGATTGTTTTATTTTGTATTTGATTTTGAATTTAATTGATTTGTTGTGTTTTTTTTTTTGTTAGGTTAGTTGGTATCGTGCTAGTCTTTAAACGTGTGGATCGTGGGTTCGATTCTCACCAGAACCCTTGGTATTGTTACCAGTTCTCGGCTAGGTTGAAATTATAGAAAATGAGTTGTAATTAAATAAAAAGAATAAACAAAAATACGTACTTGATCATGATATCAAAATTATTATTATATTGACTTCTGACCTCATAGCTTTTTTTCTTGTTTTTTTTTTTTAACTCCATCAACAAAATAGTCTCTGGTGTAGCTAATTTCTTATAAATTTTTAAAAGGGTATTTTTTTTTTCTTCTTTTAAATGAACCTCATAGTTAAATATTGTAGACTTCTTTTTGTGTTTTGTTAACCATATTGGAAAAATTAGAATATCAACTCTGTTTGCCTTTACTAGTGTAGAGGAAAAATAAATATGGTTGACAATTTGCTTAATGTCTAATTTCGTTATTTGTTTATTATTTTTGTTGCCTTTCATCGTCATTTATTAGTATCATTATTTTTATATTCAACTGTCATTTAAAAAAAAAAAAAATCAACTCGTATGACAGTTGGTTGGTTGAGTGATTCTAAATTTATAATTTTTTTGTTTTATAAATATAATTATAGCTTCTATACAATACAAAACAAATTTGTGGAGAAATTAAATCTAAATTTATTTTGTAAAATAAATTAAATTTAATTGATTTTTTACTTTGTTGCATTTTAAATAATAACACAGTGTAACAACCAAAATCGGAATGGCATCAAACCAAAAGCAAATGAACTTTGACATATTCCATAACAAATCCCTCAAGGTTTTCTTTTTAATTCAGCGCTAGATTTTTTTACACGCATTTAAAGTTTGTGAACTTTTACCTATTATTATTAAACACCGTCCGACACACTCCTGTACACATGGACAAGACCGACAAATTCTGAATGTAGGGACTAAAATACACGTGTCTCCCAGTTTTTCTAGATCAATTCGCGTTTTCACGAAAAACGCCAATAAAAAAGTTGTGTTTTTTTAAAGAAGTGTGAAATAGCTCGAAATAAGTGAGCTAGATAATATTTAAACATGTCTTTAGTGCAATTAAAAGACGGTTCTTTTCGTAGAAAACATTAACCCTATATCTCCCATTTTTTGGGTCAGTTTTGTCCTCATTTACAATACTCTCCTAGAAAACCATTAAATCGTGCATTTAAACATACAAAAATGTTCAGAATCAAATTTCATTAGGAGTTGTCAAAGGCCAATTATTTGTGCGATTCTAGTAAAAGCTTAACAATTTAATAAAATTTAATACTTTACAATTTTGCTTTTTTAAGCGTTTTTCTAACATCCCACGAACTTTTCGCCTTTGACAACCCCTAGTGAAATTTGAATTAATTTAGAAAACCTTAGTGACACGGGAATGTTATTTTTATTCCCACTTTCTGCCTGGAGAGAATTTTTTCTTTAAGGTAAGTAAGTAAGTTGATCGGTTTTCACGTGAAAATCTGTCAAACTTCATATAAAACAAGTAAGAAAGTTATAGTCGGTCAAGACCGGCCATATGATACCCTGCACCAGTGTTTTCCGGAAAATGGGTCCCAAGCCCGAACATGGACCGATCGGATTTGTCTTTCGTTAGATCTTTATTTAGTGTAGAAAACACACACAGATCAAATTTTAGTGGAATTCGTTTATTTTTTTTGCCAATCGGTCGAAATTTTTATATGGGGAAATAAGTCCAAAAATGGTCTAATTATATTTCGATTTGATTAGGTTATTACACGTTTAAATCCTAAAAATAAATTTTTTATCAAATATTTCCATTTTTATGAATTTTGAGGGAATTATGTGAATATCGGGAGGGTGGTTTGTATAGGGACCACCAGAAGGACTAAACCGATTCCTTTGAAATTTAGAATGATGATTAGTGCATACGAAATTTGATTACCCGTTAAATTTCATAGCGATATCTTTAATAATACGGTTATTAGAGTCATTTAAGCCTAATCTAAAGGGGAAGTTTGTATGGGAGCTAGGTCTTAACACAGACCGATTTTCTCCAATTTCAATATGCTTCGTCCAAAAGATGCTTAAGTTTCAAATTTCAAGCTAAGTAACTGAAAATTGCGAACTTTATCGTGCTTAAACCGATAAATGGACAGACGGACGGACGGACATCGCTAAATCGACTCAAAAAGTAATTCTGAGTCGATCGGTATACTTGAAGGTAGGTCTAGGACCAATATTTCGTGTAGTTACAAACATCAGCACTTACTCATTATACCCTGTACCACAGAGTGGTGTAGGGTATAAAAAACATAAATTTCTCACTGGCTTTACAAAAGCGTAAAAATTTCACTGAAGAGGTATTCTGCTCACTGGCAAAAAACTGGTAAAAAAAACGGTATATGTTGCAGCAATAGACATCAACACCATTAGCAACATTTTTTTAAATTGTACAGACTATTTAAAAAGCGGTGGAATTTAGTATTCAGAAATAAAATAAAGCATTTATAAGTTGTTGGCACTGTAAACATTAATTAGTTTAGATAAATAGGTAAAAATTGCAAAAAAAAATTAAATTAAAGTTATTTCGTGTATGACGATGCGCAAAACATAACCTAACATATGACTGTCAAATTTTCACTACACATTAATTGATGTTTCGAAAGATTTTTTTTCACCGGTGAACAACTTTCGGGCCTTGAGTGCGATTTTTTTTTTTTTGCATTTTTCGCGAAAACGCGAATCGATCTAGAAAAACTGGGAGACACGGCTATTTTATTTTCGGCCATACTCTCAGAATTTTTTGGTCCGGTTCAAGTGTACAGCCAAAATTAAAAATTTGTCGGACGGTGTAATAATAATTGCTTGAAAACTGTATAAGTGGCGTATGCTTAGTTTTGTAATTGCCTTTTTTGGCTCTTGCTTTTGGTTTCATGCCATTCAGATTCGGAAAGTTTGATTTTGTATTACAGTGTAATTTATTTAAATTGATTTTAAAAAAATCCCAATATATTTTATTCATTATTTATTAAATTTTTTAAAAAGAATTTTCATGTTCCAACATATTAAAATTTTGTATTGTTTTTAAAACAACTTAAATAACTTTGACATGAAGTAAAGTTTGTTATATGTATGTAAGTAAAGAAAGAAAAAAGTAATCTTACATTTTAAATCCTTTTTATGCTCATGTTCATCATATTCATCATAGCATACATATTTTCCTTGACCATAGTCCAAATCCTATGCTACACACAGACATACCTACTACGTGTCCATCAAATTTCAACTTGGACATCACACGTGCTTGTCCATGTTCAAATGCTTTATACTCTTCTGTATATCTCTGTGTTACAATCAACAATTTCATTCATCTTTGATGTATAAGTTACCTTCCTTCCTTTCTTCATTTGTACTTTGACCATTCACTGCTTCTTTATCTGGGCACAAAAAATATTCACTTTTAATTTACCAAAAAAAAAGAAAAAAGTTTTGTTTTTAACACATGTCTTCATTTTACCGTATACAAAAATTAATTTATCCTTGATTGGATAGTTTTCTTTTTTTCTTCCGTTTTGTCTTTATTCATTCTTTTCATATTACATATTAAAAGGACATGTTTGGTACATAAACAGATTAGTTTAACATGAAACTGTCCACAAGTTTGGTCAATAATCAATCAAATGGATAAATGAATGATGTTTTATTCTTCTCAAGTTTAAGTTATTGGTATGAGAATGTTGTGTTATATGTTTAAGAAGATATGTAGATTAAAGGTGATTGGTTATTTGGGATAATGGAATATGATAACAAAAAATAAATGGTAATCCTTAACCAATTACAATTTTTTTTTTATATTGAACAAGCGAACACCCTGAACACTTGATCAGTACTGTTTTAACCATTAGGTCACACGCGGCACAAGCCCATGACCCTGATCTAATGGGGGCCCTAAAGCATAATAAATTCACTTACAAAAAGAGCTAATTTTTTTAAAGAAAAATTTACATTTTCGCATATAAAAATTCTCAGATTCTAACACATGTACACAAAAACTCTAAATCAGAGACTTTTATATACGAAAAATGTTTTAGAGACTTTTTCTTTACAAAAAATGTCTCTAATTTTGAGACTTTTTTTAAACGAAAATAACTTTTTCAAATTCAGAATCGTATAGAAAAAGTTTCAGATTCTGAGATATTTCTGGTATAGAAAAAATTTCAGAGTCTGAGATATTGTATTTTTGCTTAAGTCTTTTGGCTTTTTTTCTTTTTATTGACTTTTGGAAAGTTTTTAACATTTTTGTACTTGGAAACCGCAAGTCGTACGAAAAAACTTATAAAAACAATATTGTAGATGAAATTATGAAGATTTAAATTTTTTTTTTAAAAAATTTCGATTTAGAATGCCCTTAAAAATGTAAAAAAAATTTAACAAAATTTTTTTTTGAAAAAATACTGGAATGTCTTTTTATCCTATCAAGGACACCATGCATTTCCAAAACCAACATTTTTTATTTAAGTTTAGAATATCCTTTTAACGCTGTAAAAATTTCAGGGAGATGTTTTTTCGCGTTATCGAGCAATACGTTTTTAAAATTGGTGATAATGCTAAATTTTTGATTTTTTTTTGCCAAAATTTCGAAAAAAATCAAATATTTGGCGATCAAACAAACTTTAAAAACTAATTGCTCAACAATACGAAAAAATACCTCTCTGAAATTTTAACAGCGTTAAAAGGACACTCTAGACCAGAGCTTCTCACTAACTTTTGAACTTTGACCTCATTTTCCAAAAACCTGAAGTAATGGAAAATTTTTGAAACCAAATTTAGAAGCAGTATTGAAAGATTAATCGAAACCGTATGGTCAGATCCCAGACGCATACCAAAAATTTCAAGTAAAAAACCTTCTAAAAAATAAACAAGTAAGAAAATTATAGTCGGTCAAGACCGACCATATAATATCTTACACCAGAGTTTCCCGGAAAATGGGTCCAAAGTTCAAACATGGACTGATTAGATCTATATTTTGTCAAATCTTTAATAAGTGTAAAAAGCACTCACAAATCAAATTTGAGTGGAATAGGCTTCTTTTTTTTTTTGACAATAAACCGCTTTAAGAGAATATCGTGCGAAATTTTCACATGGGACCTAAGTCCAAAAATGGTCCGATGACAATCAGATTTGATAAGGTTATTAAAGTGCGCGTTTAACATATTTATACAAACACAATTTTAATTAAATATTTTATATTTTCATGAAATTTGAGAGATTTATGTGAAAATCGGGAAGGTGGTTTTTATGGGGGCTACAAGAAGAACTGGTCCGAAAATTCGGAATGGTGATTTGTGTGGATGAAACATGATTACCTGCCAAATTTCGAAAATATACCTATTAAAATGCGGTTATTAGAGTCATTTGAGCCAAAACTAAAGAGGACCTTTGTATGTGGGCTAGGTCTAAATATGGACCGATTTTTTCCAATTTCAACAGGCTTCGTCTTTGGGCCAGAAGAGGCTTAAGTTTTAAATTTCAAGTCAATTGATAAAAAATTGCGAACTGTATCGTGTTTACACCGTTTACATGGACAGACGGACGGACAGACGGACGGACGGACATCGCTAAATCGACTCAAAACTTGATTCTAAGTCGATCGGTATACTTAAAAGTGGGTCTAGGACCAATATTTCGGGTAGTTACAAACATTAGCACAAACTCATTATACCCTGTACCACAGTGCGGTGTAGGGTATAAATATGGAGGAAACAAATTTGAGTAATCACTTGTTTAAATTTAAAAACAAAAATTTTTTAATTTTTTAATTGACGCAATTAAAAATTTACTTAAAAATTTTAAAAACAATTTAAGTAAATAATTTAATAAAAATTTAATAGTTTTTTTTTTAACTCTCATAGTTTTTTGAATTCCCGTTTAGTTTATAGTTTTTTGTGTATGTATATGAAAGTTTGTAATCGTCTTTATAAAATTTTCCAATGTTTTTGAGACATAAATATGTTTGGTAAAGTTTGAAAAAACAAGTTTTTTGTGTTTTTTTTCTAAAAAAAATTAAAACTTTTTTAAACTTAAAAAAAAATAAATAGATACCCGAGTAAAAATTTTTACATGATGCAATATATAATGATATGTAACACAATATATATTTATACGCAATTTGATCCGAATAATGGTGGATCTTTTTGCATCCGAGTTTTGACCAGACATTGTCATATATTGGTGGATCTAATTAGATCTAATTGCATAAAAACATATAAAATCCTGGTGTTTTTTGGGTTGAGATACACCACAGGTCAACGATACATTCACCAAACATATAATTTTCCAACACAAAAAAATGTTTGGGTACGCTTCGAACCAGATAGGTGATATACATAACCCTGACAAGGAAATATTTAGGAACATTTTAAAAAGTTGCTTATACTTTGCCTAAAAAACTCCCGAGTAAAAATAATTTAATATGATCTTATATACTTTTATATATTCATATTATTTCATATATGATCATGTGTGACATTATGTCTTGCGAGATAAATTTATATAATAAATTTTGATGTGCGATTTTTTTAAGATATCGCCATACATAATTATATGTTGCAACATCTGGTCCCATGCATCATTCCAAATTTCTAAGTGTTTTATATAAAATTTTATATGCCTCCATTATTTTTTAATTTTTCTAAGTTTTTTCCAAGAACATATTTTTATCGAAAATATTTGCAACGTGTTTTATATAAAATTTCATATGACTTCATATTTTTTTATTTTTCTAAGATTTTTCGAAGCACCACTTTTTTATCACGAATATTTTCTAAGTGTTTTATATAAAATTTTATATGACTCCATTTTTTAAATTTTTTCTAAGTTTTTTTCAAGGAACATTTTTTTTTTTAACGCAAATATTTTCGAAGTGTTTTATATAAAATTTTATATGACTCAATTTTTTAAAATTTTTCAAAGTTTTTCCAAACACAAATTTTTTGAAAATATTTTCTAAGTGTTTTATATAAAATTTAACATGACTCCATTTTTTGAAGTTTTTTTCAAGAACAACTTATTTTTATTATTTTAATTTTTCAACTTTTTATTAAAAACTAAAAAAAACATCCGGTTTATAAAATTGTATAAATTTTAATATAATTGGATATAATTTTATATCATTGGATTAGACCAAAACTCGTATCAAAGTCGATATAAAGTTATATAAACTGATATTATTAGATATTATTTGATCAAATCTTATGAAACCATTTTTCGTATAAGATTATATCAAAATAGACACGAACCCATATTAAATTATATATTGTGTCATATCAATTTTTTTACTCGGGCTTAGAAAACTTTTAGTTTATTGGAAACATATATATAGTTTTGTATGGAACAGAAAAAGCTATATATAATTTTATGTTAAATTATACAGAAAAACAAATTTTGTATTGACCCTCATATAATTTTATATAATTATATCAACCGTACTCATTTTAATCCGAATCATGATTAAATTATATATAACTGCATATGATTGCATTTAAAAATTTAGAAAATATCCTACGGGATATATAATCTTATATGATATATTATGTTTGTATCAAATTATATATTGTTATATATGTTTATTTTTACTCGGGTATATTTTGAGTAAATGTTTAATTGTGTCAATTAAAAATTTACTCAAATTTTTTTTCAAACATTTAAGGGTCGAACCAGAATCAAATGCGTAGCGCAAGACGTAAAAAAAAACAAAAACAAACACATCAAATTTGAAATTTTTACGTCCGTTTGATTTAGGTAACTCACATTTAAATATTAGAAACGAAAAAATATTGGGCGCTACGCCTTACGCGACGTAATTTGATTCAGGTTGGACGCTAATAAATTTTTATTAAAAATTTACTCAATACTATTAAATCGTTTACTGGTGCAAAATTGATTAATTTTTTACTCAATAGTATTAAAAATTTACTCAAATATTTTTTTTTATTTTTTTCTGTGTGGGATATTCAAATTTAAGAAAACATCTGAGATTATCGCGCTGATAGAAAATTTGAAATCTGAGACATTTTGCATGGAGAGAATATATTTTTGATGCATTTTTTAAGGGACTTTTTCTGTTATTCGTGAGAGCTTATTTTTTGGATTCAGAATTTTTTTTCTTTTTATTTCTTTTTCCTTTTTTTCTTTTTATTTCTTTTTCCTTTTTTTCTTTTTATTTCCTTTTCTTTTTTGTTTTTTATATCCTTCAACCACAGTAAGGGGGCTTACTAACTTAATCATTCCGAGTTTAACGCATATCGGTCGGGGACTCCAAAAAGTACATATATTTTGGATCCATAATGGATTCTAAATTTTTACATTTTAAATGGTATGAAAGATTCGGCACAGACGAATTTAACACTGTCACACGCAGAAAAAAACATGGTTGCGGTGATCATGATTTAAGAGCGTCATATTATGATTGGAAATATGATTGTAGCAATAATGTTAATATGATTGAAGGCAACAAGGAACGTTAATCATCATATGATTGCGGCAACAATTGCTTAAATGTTATATAATTATTATAATATGATTGCAGTTTAATATACATATATATTTTTTTTAAATTGAGAAAATATATTATGCTTTAATACCACACGTTTATAGAAATTCTTCATTACTTTTTTTTTGATAAAGTTCACACCAATAATTTATTTTTTGTTTTTAAATGTTGTTTTTATAAATATGAAACCATTTTTATTAATTTTGGTTCAATTTAGTGAAAACCTGCGTTTTACATCAATGATGTGCAATAAACTTATGCCATTTTTCTAAAAAATTTCATCAACTATAACATTTTTTTCAGCTAACATTGAATGATTGTATAAACCATTAAGTTATTGACAAAATCATAACATATTTGCTGCAATCATAACGTATTTGTTACAAAATTAAAATTATTGTCAGCAATTATAACACAATTCAGTAAACAAAAAATGCACAAAAAAACATTTTAATATTTTGGATTTGGAGTTTTTATTTAAAATGGAAAGTTATTTTTAAACCGCACAATAAATAAATTATATAAAGTAGCTTTTTGTATTTCATTCCCTTCTGCGATGATCCAATTTTTTAACTCAAATTGCCTTAAATTTTTTAAAGTACTAATTGTAAGTGGCGTCTTTGCGACTAACTGCTTGCTGGCAAAACACTAAACTAATGAATAAACCTGACAATGTTTGCAAAAATCAATTTTCATTAAGTTGTGATTATCTAATGATTGTTATAATCATGTTATGTTCATATTTTTGGTGTGTCGAGAATATAATTAACTATAACATTGTTACAACAACCATATTGTACTTTTGGATGTCGCAATTATTTTATCATGATTGAAGCGACTATTAAATGTCTAAAAACAACCATATAAATGATTAAATACAATTTTAAAAACAACAACTTGATTGCTGCAATCATAACTGGGTTTAGAGATCATAGTATAGTTGCTGCGATCATGTCGCAACCATATTTTTTCTCTGCGTGCACTTTTGGAACTTTTTTCCTTTTTCTACACTCAAAAGAATAACTCTGTCAAAAAATCTGTAAAACGACTTTCAATTTCAATTAGCAATCTTTTAGCAGATTGTTCTGCTGAGAAGGATATTTTTACTAAAATCTCTGCCATTCAGTTTAAGAAAATAACAGACATTTTACTATGTTTATACTGATTTTGTTTGCTGAATTTCATTATTTTTTCAAGAATTTTTTTTATATAAAAAAAAGTAGAACAGATTGTCAGCAGATTGCTCTGCTGAAATCAGCAGATTGTTCTGCTGAAATCAGCAGATTATTCTGCTCAAATCAGCAGATTTTTCTGCTTAAATCAGCAGATATTTCTGCTAAAATCAGATTTCTCTGCTGTCGAACAACACACATGTTTAATAACTAAAACGCCAGATAAAAGTATTAGCTTCCGTAGCGTAGTAGTTAAGAAGTGTACTTTCAAATCGGAAGGTGGCGAGTTCGATGCTGGCTGGCGGCGTATGTTTTTTTTATACCCTCCACTCTAGTGATAGAGGGTATATATAAGTTTGTCATTCCGTTTGTAACACCTCGAAATATTGGTCTAGGGCCCCATAAAGTATATATATTCATGATCCTCGATCGATTTTAAGACGATCTAGCGATGTCCGTCCGTCCGTCCGTCTGTCCGTCTGTCCGTCTATCCGTCTGTCTGTCTGTCTGTCTGTTGAAAACACGCTAACTTTTGAAAGACTTAACGGCGGCTCCTGAAGTTTGGCATATATGTTGGGCATTTACCTGGTCAGGTTGGTATTGCAATCCAGCGAAATCGGTCAAGTGGTTCAAAAGTTATGAGCAAAAGACTGAATTTTGGCAAGGGTTTTTCGTGAATTTTTAAGATAAAAAGCACTATAACTTTCGAAATGCAATTCTGAGGACGCTGAAGCTTGGTATATATCTTTTGCGTTCCTCCAGCCTCGTTCGTATTGAATTTCAGCCAAATCGGTCCAGTGGTTCAAAAGTTATTAGCAAAACGTGAATTTCAGATTAGCTTCACCTAAAATTCACGTGTTATTCACCCGTTAAACCTGTTTTAAAAACATTGGTAAGTCACAAAAATATTTTACAACGTATTTTTGTCACTCAAAAATATTTTTATACCAAAACAAAAAAAAATACACTCGAAAAAAATTTTACACTCAAAAAAATTTTACACTCAAAAAAAAAATTAGTAAATAATTTTTTTTTTTTTTCAAAAATTACTAAAAATTTTTTTTTTTAAACAAAATAAAATATTTCTAATAAAAACTGTTATTTTTTTCACGTTAGAAAATTTATTATCACTTAAAATGGGCATTGTGGAGGGTATTCATAGATTCGGCCAAGTCGAATTTAACTTTTCTACTTGTTTTTTTTTCTTGTTATATTTATTCACCTCTTATGACAGATATTTAGCAAACCGTGTCTGCTAAAATCAGCAGATTTCTCATATGGCTCAAAATGGGTGTATTTTCAGCAGATTTTTCTGCTGATTGGACAGAGAATTTATTTTGAGTGTACTATCTCTTATTTTGTTGAAAATATTACTTTTTTTCTAAATTTATAGGCCGAAATAGTCCTCGGTTTTAAGGGCGAAAGAAAGTTAAGATTACTTCATATGGAAGGAAATTGTGGGTTGTTGAATTCCAACTTTAAATAAATAAGCGCTGCCCTTTTGTTTACAAAAAACTATTTTCACAAAAAAAAAAACCAAAAACACCAAGGTGTTCTGAATGGCATATAATGATATTTTAAATTGTTTCTAAGGTATCAAGTTATAATGACACAAACAAAGCGCATCTTTGAAGTTTAAACAAATTCGGTGTCATTATGATTAAAGGAAAAAAGGACTCAAAATTACTTACCAACAATAAAAATAAAAAACATCAATATTAAACTAAATGACGGCGCTAACACTCTAACAAACATATGGTGAAGATGAGTTAAAGACGACGGAAAATATATTTGAAATATTGTTACGTGCTAAACATATAATTATCTGGGTTCAGTTTTAACAATTTCCTGTTTATTTTTAAGGTTATGAAGAAAACAATTTTTCAATTTGTAGTAAAAAAAAATACTACAAAATTGAAAAGTTGTAAATTGGAAGAGAAGGTTTGAAAAAGAGGAAAAGATTTAATTAAATAAATCTTTTAACAAATGTGTTGATAGTTTAAGTAGGGTTTTTAAATAGCGTGTTTGAAATTTTCATTTTCTATTCATGGGTGTTTTGATTTTAATCACATTCTATTAAAAGTCGTGGGAATTTTTTTGTAAATAAAACTGCAAATTTGTTATTTTTTTAAGATAATTTTCTATATTTTTTTAATTTTTTTTTTATTTTTTGAAGCACATTTTTTTTTAATTTTTTCTTTAAATTACAAGCAAATTATAAAGATAATATTATTTTGAATACCTTTTTTATTGCGTTTAAATATGTTTTTTTTTTTTTTTAATTAATGACTTATTTTAAAACATTAAATACTAATCGTATATTGTATTTTTATGTTTAAATATGTATTTTTTATATTTTTTAGTACTTATTTTAAGTGCATTGCTATTGATTATCTTTTTTGTTTTTGTTTGCTATTGCTTTTAAATCTTAATTTAAAGTTTTTTTTTTACTAATTAATTAAAGAATTTTTAAATTAAACTTACAAATTTTTATGCAATATTTACAATTTTTTTTGTTTGTTTAAATATTCAAAGAGATACAACAGCTGTTTTTTTTTATATTTAAATATTTACTTAAATCTAAATTTAATGATTAAAAGATTTATATATTACAAAACTACTTTTTAAAAAAATCTACAAGTTAAATTTTTGTAAAGACTGGATGTGAACTGGTTAAATTTAGTTTAAACTTAGAAATTTAATTAACAAATTATTTTTTTGTAAGAGTTATTTCAATACTTTATAACTACACTGACCGACATCTACAAAATTTGGAAGCGACGGAAATCTGATCACTCTTTTTAAATTAACCTTTTTATGTTGATTCCAAATCTGGTTTTCAATTTTTATTATCATTCCAGGTTTTTTAAAAAATTGATGTCAAAGTTTACAAAAAAAAAAAAACATTTTTGGGATTTTTTGACAGATTTTTTGTGGAATTGTCAATGCGTCTGAGATCTGATCTTTCGATTTCAATTAACCTTTCGCTGCCGATTACAAATCTTTTTCTTAAATCGTCCATTAATACAGGTTTTTCCGAAAATTTAAGTCAAAGTTCACACAAATTCTTGTGCATTTTAAAAAAGTTTTTTTTTTTGTGTCTGGGATCCGACCATACGTTTTTAATTAACCTTTCGATGCTGATTCGGAATCTGGCTTTGAAATTATTTCAGTACGTCAGATTTTGGAAAAAAATTTATGTAAAGTCAAGAATCATTGAGTAAATAAGGATGCACCATGAAAATGGACCTTATAAACGTTTAAAACAAATAAATCTAAATTTGGCAAAATTTTACAAAATTTTTGGTTTAAATTTTGAAAATGCGAAAAATTAAAAAAAGAAATGAAAAAATAAAAAAAAAAACAATTTTAGGGAGAACAAGTACAAAAGTTAAATTCGACTTGGCAGAATCTATGAATACCCTCCACAATGCCCATTTTAAGTGATAGTAAATTTTCTAACGTGAAAAAAACATTTTTGGTTAGAAATATTTTATTTTGTGAAAAAAAAAATTTAAAAAAAAAAAAAAATTATTTACTAATTTTTTTTTTGAGAGTAAAATTTTTTTTGAGTGTAAAATTTTTAGTGTAAAAATATTTTTGAGTGACAAAAATACCTTGTAAAATATTTTTGTGACTTACCGATGTTATTAAAACATGTTTAACGGGTTTTCAACACGTGAATTTAAGGTGAAAGTAATCTGAAATTTACGGTTTTGCTAATAACTTTTGAACAACTCGACCGATTTTGCTAAAATTTAAAACGAACTGGACCAGAGGAACGGAAAATATATATGCCACACTTCAGCACCCTCAGAATTGTCGGTCGAAAGTTACCATGTGTTTTATCTCGTAAATTCCAGAAAAACCTTTGCCGAAATTCACACATTTGCTTATAATTTTTGAACCACTTTACCGATTTCGCTAGATTGCAATACCAACCTGACCAGGTAAAGGCCCAACATATATGCCAAACTTCAGGAGCCTCCGTAAAGTCTTTCAAAAGTTAGCGTGTTTTCGACAGACAGACAGACGGACGGACGGACATCGCCAGATCGTCTTAAAATCGATCGAGGATCATGAATATATATACTGTATGGGGTCCTAGACCAATATTTCGAGGTGTTACAAACGGAATAACAAACTTATATATACCCTCTATCACTAGAGTGGAGGGTATAAAAAATTACAAAAAATTTATCAATTGTATTTCAGAAATTATCAATTGTATTTCAGAAGTTATCAATTGTATTTCAGAACTTATCAAACGTATTCCAGAAGTTATCAAGTGTATTTCAGATATTATCAATTGTATTTCAGAAACTATCAATTGTATTTCCGAAATTATTAATTGTATTTCAAAAATTTTTATTTTGTATTTAAGAAAATATCAATTGTATTTCAGAAGTTATCAATTGTATTCCAGAAATTATCAATTGTATTTCAGAAATTATAAATTGTACCTTTGTAAAACAATTGAAAATTTCTGAATTTCTGATGTTCACATAACTCCCTAAAGATTAATAAAATTGGCAAATATTTAATTAAAATTTTGTTTGTAGGTATAAAACGTGTATTTTGGTATCCAAATCAAATCTTAATATAATTGCACCATTTTTGGACTTACGTCTCCATATAAAAATTTCGCCCGATATTCGTTAAATCGGTTGACAACATAAATTAGGCAATTCCACTCAAATTTGGTTGTTGTTTGATTTCAGCACTTATTAAAGATCTAACAAATGATAAATCAAATCGGTCCATGTTTGGACTTGGGAACCATTTTCTGGAAAACCGTGGTGTAGGGTATCATATGGTTGGTCTTGACCGACTATAATTCTCTTACTTGTTTTTGGATTTTCTTATAGTTTTGTATTTATTTTTAACATTTTTATTTTATTTTTTAGATTTTTTAAGTTTTCCCCTAAGATATTAATTTTTTGTGTTTTTTATTTGTTTATTAAATTTTTAAGCGTTCACACGCCAAAAACTTTCATAAATTGTCAAAAGCACATGCTTTGAGAACTTTGAACTCAATTTTTTCAAAAATCTGACGTGATTGAACCACATTTGGAATCAGCATTGAATGCGTTCACAGAAAATAAAATTGTCAAATTTAAATCAACAAACATCAATTGTAAATCAACCAAACATGATATCAGCCAAACATTTAGTAAAAACGGCCGCCTGTTAGTCCATAATACAAAATTTCGATTTTTTTTAAAACAAACTTACTCAAGTAATTTTATTTCAACATTATTTTATCATGTCAACAAATAGTTTTTGTGTTTGTTGAAAAAAAAATTAAGATTTTGTCAATACAAATAATAATTTTAGAGAACTATTACAAACTCGTTTATCAATTGTTTTTAAATTTTTTTTCAACAATCAATATTTACAAACGTTAGTTAATATCACAAATTTCCGTATAGGAGCACTTTCAGTGAAAAAGTTAATTGTATTCACAAATATGGGGTCAATATAACAATTCGTTTTTTCTGTTTTAATGAGTGGTCAGGTCCCAGACGCACTTTGGGTTTCGGTCATTGTAATTAGTTCTGCGATTTTAATGCACTAAAAATCGGCAATATATACTTTTGAAAGTGCAGTAAAAATAAAAATAATGCACAAAACACATACAACATTTTTTACAAAATTTTAAAAATTCATGATAAAAAAATTTTAAAATATCATTTTTGCAAAAAAATATCTTAAAAATCTTTATTTTTTGCATATTTTTAACAAAAACATCCATTTGTCAGTTACAAATATGCAAAATAAGCAAGATATCCAAAAATAAGAATTTTCATTACCATATCTAAAAACAAATCTATGCCATTTTATTGCAAATTTATAGATTCCGAAAGATATTGATAAAAAATATGGACTTTCATTAAAATTACAGCCCTAATTCTAAATTATTTCAAATTTTGATTTTAAATTATTACAAATTATCAGCCTTACCACAAGAAAATAAAATATATTTAAAATAAGCTTTTAATTTTATTTCCATACAAATTGTTTTTGTTTTTAAAATCGACTTTCAAAAAATGTATAGAAAATTTGAAATTTAAAATAAAGCTTTTGTTAAAATAGACTTTTTGTTTTCTTGTGGTAAGGGCCTATGTATTTAAAATATTGTTTTTGTTTTGAATAAATTTAACCAGTTCATAGAAAAAACGTTTAAGCGTCCAACCTGAATCAAATTACGTCGCGTAAGGCGTAACGCCCAATAATTTTTCGTTTCTAATATTCAAATGTGAGTTACCTAAATCAAACGGACGTAAAAATTTCAAATTTGATGTGTTTGGTTTTGTTTTTTTTTACGTCTTGCGCTACGCATTTGATTCTGGTTCGACCCTAACATACCTCCGATGAAAATTTAAATTGAATAAACAAATTTTTAATCAATTACTTATTTAATTGCATTTTTAAAAGCTTATCTTTTCAATGCATAAGAACGCTTTTTTTTGGTTTTATTTGTCGTTGTAACTTTTAATTGGCATCATTTAAAAACAAGCGAGTGATCGATTATGAAAGCTTACATTGAAATTCACTCTTATAAATAAACAAAAAACAACCATATGCATTAGAGGGTAAATGTTGATTATTTTTGTTTTTAATTAAATCAATTACAAAAATAATTGATTTGTATTTTCTTATTCAATTACAATTTTTATCGGAAGAATTTTCAATTTAATTTTTCCGTGTCCGCCTAAATATATTTTTAACCATTAAAATTAAATATTTATACTTTTTTTATTCACTATTTACACTTTTGTTTTTATCACATGTGATTATTTTTAATTTTCCAAAACTAATATTTTGAATTCAAATCTTTTTTATAAATTAACATCCTGCTGCATGCGACGCTTCAGCCCACGGCTGTAAACCATGTAGAGCCGCTAATGGTGCACCATTTAACGATTGTTGATTCATAGAATTTGATGGTGGCGGTGCGAATCCTTTACTAATGGCTTCGGCCTGCAGTGATAACATTAATCGGTTGGCGGCTTGACGTTCAGCTTCACGTTCTTCGGCTGTTTGACGTCTAAAATGAAAAGAAGAGAGAAATAAATATTAAGAACAGATGCATATTGAAATTGAAGAATTTTGTAAATTATTGTTTACTAGCATGTTCGCTCGGTACTGTGCTACCGGTTACATTAAAAATCGGATAAAAGTAGGATTCTGAAATTTTTATTTTATTTAACTGTGGACGTTTAATGCTTTTACAAAACTGCTTAGATTAATCTAACACAGAAAATAAAATCGTCAAATTTAATTCAACAAACATCAATTGTTAATCAACACAACATGATATCAATCAAACATTTAGTAAAAACGGCCGCCTGTTAGTCCATAATACAAAACTTCGATTTTGTTTTCAAAAAATTAGTTTTATTTCAGAATTCTTTTATCATATCAATAAATAGTGTTTGTGTTTGTTAAATTTCTTTGTTGAAAAAAAAAAAAAAATTCATTTGTCAGATCAACTAATTGTGTTTGTATTTGTTGAATTTCTTTGTTGAAAAAAACAAATAAGATTTTTTACTTTCGTCAGATCAACAAATTGTGTTTGTGTTTGTTGAATTTCTTTGTTGAAAAAAACGAAATTCTTTACAAATTTCCGTATAGGAGCACTTTCAGTGAAAAAATCTATTGTTTCACCAATATGGGGGGTCAATATAACAATTAGTTTTTTTCTGCGTATACTGCTAAAATTTGGACCCGGTATATAACACTGGGATGAAGTTTATTACGAAATTTTTAACGTCACTTTAAAACTTATATATATTTCGTCAGGAGAAAATTGTGAATGTATGAATGGACCTAATAGGTGGCGCTGCGGTGAGCTATATTAAGATATTTCCGATCAAAACAACGTTGGCGGGTTCTGCTAATTTTTAATAAAAAATAATCAGAATTTCTTTTTTAAATTATTAGAAACACAAATTTAAGCCGTTGATTTAAAAAAATATTCCCTTTTTCACAGCAGACTGACTGTTACAAAAATAGAAAAACATTTAAAATTCATGTCCTTTTTTTTAGAGTAGACAACAAAAAAATCTATAATTATCCTTGTTCTCTTTAAATATTTCCTTCCCCGCATTTAAATATCCACATAAACAATTGTACTTATGTTAATCATAATGTTTTTAAGTACATACTCATCAAAAATACCACTAAAAAAACAGGAGTTTGCGCAATAATTATTATAAAATACATAGAATAATCATTTATATAGATGTGTAAAGGGGGAGGGAAGAAAATCCCTAGAAAATTATATGTATTGGGGGGTGGCAGAAGCCATATTGAATATTTCATAATAACAGATTGTAGGAAAGGATATAAAAAAAGAAAAAAAAACTTTATTGTAAAAGTTTTTACTAGTATTAAACATACATCATTTAAATATTAAACTTTATACACATGTTAACCAGTTAACTGATTGCTTTATTTTCATAATAAACAAACAGACTTTTGAATTTTGTTTAAATTTTGAAAGAACAATTAAGTTTTGAAAGTTTGATTTTTTTTAAAGCTTGATTTTCTAAAAGCTTTTTTTTCTGATAAAAAAATCAAAAAATCAAAAATTCATAATCGTGAATTTTGGATTTATTTCATAATCGTTTAAAGGGTTAAAAAACTTGTTAGTAGTTTTAGTATGGCATTTAGTGAAATTAGTTTTCATAACATTGTCAACAGGAGTTTATATAAGGATATTAATTAGATATTCACTCATGAAAGATTATGTTTTCAAATAGTCATTATTTTACACATATGAATATCAATTTGAAATGATTTAATTGTGGTTTTCATTATTTATAAAAGTTGAGAGATGAAAAAAATTATGATAGACGGGCAATTACATAATGTTTATACACTAATAAAATTAAGATACACTGAAAAAAAAGACTTAACTAAACTTAAGGAAATTTTTTTTTTTTGAAAATAGTTCATGAATTTTCCTACAACTTAGTTAAGTTTAACTACAAAATTAAAAACTTTTCTAGTTTTGAGAAAAAAAACTTTAGTTTATTTACATTACAATTTTTTTTAAATAGAGTTCTTTAATATAAGAAAACAAATACTTACTGCCACAGAAATTTTCCCCAAATCTAAGAAACATATTTTTATTTTTAAGGTACACTCAAAAAAAAACCTTGTAAAATTACAAGAAAAGTTTGTAACTTTTTTTGAAACCTCATATTTGACAAGAATTCCTTGTTAATTTACATGCCTTTTACCAATAATTTTGTAATTTTACAAGCTTTTTACCAAAAAAATTGTAAATTTACAATTTTTTTGAAGCGATAAAACTTATAAGGACTTCGTGCCTTTACTAAAATTTTTGCTACCTCCTATTTTAGAGAATTCCTAGTAAAAATTACGAGCTTTTTGGCAATTTTACAAGATTTTTACCAATAAAATTATAAATTTACAACTTTTTTGGCGAAATAAAACTTAAACGAAATTCTCATAAATTTACTAGATTTTTTTTTTGTAAAAAATCTTGGAAACTTGAAAAAATTACAAAAAAAACTGTGAAATTACAAAAAAAATGTAAATTTAATTCAAGTTTAGTAAAAATTTATGAAGAGAAATATTTCATCATATTTCTCTTCTTAGAATTGAGAAAGTGCACTTCTAAGAATTTAGTTAATAGCTTCTTAAAATTTAGGTAATGACTTCTTAGAATTTAGTTAAAAATTCATAATGGAAATATCTCGAAAACTAAGCGACATAGAGCGAAACGGGCAACATTGTTAAAACAAAAATTTTGGATCAACATCGATAGTGCCTCTATAATAATGAGCTCTGTCCAGTAATTTTATTTCAAAATTATTTTATCATGTCAATAAATAGTGTTTGTGTTTGTTAAATTTCATTGTTGAAAAAAAATTTCATTTGTTAGATCAACAAATTGTGTTTGTTGAATTTCTTTGTTAAAAAAAATAAAATTATTTTTACTTATGTCAGATCAACAAATTGTGTTTGTGCTTGTTGGAAAGGAAAAAATATTTTTTCAACAATCGAAATTTACAAACGTTTGTTGATATTACAAATTTCCGTATAGAAGCATTTTCAGTGCAAAAATTAATTGTTTTCACAAATATGGAAGTCAATATAACAATTCGTTTTTTTCTGTGTAGATTTTATTTCTTTCCGTATTAAAAAACGTCTAGTCTTCATATCAATAGATATCAAAAGTATCATAGGGGGCCCTGTAGGCTACACTCAAAATAATTCTACAGTAAAAGGTTTAGTAAGTGATATTGTACCCAAATCTACTAATTCGTTACTAATTTTAGTATCTTCAAAGTACTAAAATTAGTAATTTTTACTGGTTTTTACTAATATTAGTTAAAAATTTTAGTATTGGTTACCAATTTCTGCACTAGGTCCTTTTGGACTAAAATTAGTTAAATTTTTAGTATTGAATACCCACGTTTTTTTTTGGGTGTAGTTGGTAGCGTTATAGCCTATGAACAAGGGGGTCGTGAGTTTGATTCCTACCAAAACCTTTAATCGATTACGCTACAGCGAGACGACGGTCATTGTTACCAGTTCCCGGTTAGGTTGAAATTATTTAAAATTACACAGGCCAACAAATTTGTAACCCATAAACCAGAGGTAGCTTTTCTAAGGGTTTGAGTTGCGCTGAACCCGAATCTGGACTCAGAATTTGCCTATCACATCAGGTTTTCGAGATATCTTAGCTTGAAGTTGAAAAAACCCGTTTTTCGCCATATTCGAGACGGTACACTGAAAGAATTATTGTTCATAATATCTATAAACAAATTTCAAAAAACCAAAAATCTCGCCGACTAACACTTAGTTTTATAATGTTCGTTATTTTTATACCCTCCACTTAGTGATAGAGGGTATATATAAGTTTGTCATTCTGTTTGTAAATCATCGAAATATCGGTCTGGGACCCCATAAAGTATATATATTCATGATCACCGATCGATTTTAAGACATTCTAGCGATGTCCGTCTGTCCGTCTGTGGAAATGGTGATCACGGCCAAAATATTACACGGAGGTGACTGAAACTTTACATATTTATTGGAAGTTCTCCCGAGAAGTTTGGTATTGCATTTGAGCGATACCGGTTCAGCGGTTCAAAAGTTATGAACGAAAATTTAAGGACACCTCCAAAATTTTAGTACATTCAACATAACCTAAAAATACAAAATGCTTTAATTCGGCTGCTGGTTGACATATGTGAACGTAATTGAACACCAAATGGTATTTAAACAAGTACGAACATATTTTTTGACAAAAAGAAAAAAATCGCGGATTTTTTTTTTTAACAAAATTTTTTTTTGTGGAATTTTTTTTTTTTAATTTTTTTCAAATTTTTTTTTTCAAAAGTAATTTCCTTTTAAATAAAGTTTTTTTCAATAATCTTTTTGAAATTGTGGAGGGTATCACTACATTCAGCAAGGCCGAATTTAACTTTTTTACTTGTTTTTTTTTTCCAAATACCCAAATTTTGTTTTCTACAAACACACACACAGATTTTGGCAGAGGATTGATACAAACTCAATATGTTAAAGCAGAATATTAAACAAAATTGATTTTAAGTGTTATTATATGTTTATATACTTTAGCTCAGTGGCTAGAGCCTAAGCTTCACGAACAACTGGTTTTGTGTTCGAATCTCGGTGGGTACACTCATAATTATACAGTACAAGGTTAGTAAGTGATTTTGTACCAAAATCTACTAATAATTTACTCATTTTAGTATCTTCAAAGTACTAAAATTTGTAATTTTTACTGGTTTTTAATAATTTTAGTAAACAATTTTAGTATTGGTTACCAATTTCTGCACTAGGTTCTTTTGGACTAAAATTTAGTTAAATTTTTAGTATTGAATACCCACGTTTTTTTTTTGGATAATAGAATATTGTAAATAAATAAAAATAAAATAATAAAGTAAATAATCGGTGGTGGGAGACAACCTTCCTGGATCCAACTGCAGGAATTTGAACTTCTTTTGACATAAAAATGTTATGTTTGTTAAGCAAAAGTACAAAAAAAATATGAAAAATGGAGTTTTTTCAGAGGTTGGTTTAGTTCTTAAGAGGGGAACTTTTTTTCACCTGATCCAATTTTGCCCATGTTCGAACTTAACTAGCCCAATACCATAAGACATATTCGTGCCAAATTTCAGGAGTCTAGCTCTTTTACTTTGGACTGTATTGTGTCTTCCACAGACGGACAGACGGACAGTATGAAACCACCACACTGTGGTTGGAGGGTATAATAAAAATAGAATTGAACTTAACCAGCCGAATATCATAAGACATATTCGTGCCAAATTTCTGGAGTCTAGCTCTTTTACTTTGGACTGAATTGTGTCTTCCACAGACGGACAGTATGGAACCATATCATATATAGGTATCTGGTTTCTATGAATTTGTTTATTCTAATGAATTTTTTTCATAGAATCAATGTACGTTTTCATAGCCGTAATGAACAAAATTCTTTCAGTGTATAACTGCGAAAATTCACCTTTGTTTATAAAACCTGATATGTAGTCTGAAAGTCCTACAAATTACCTTTAAAATTAATGTTTTACATTTATAATATCTTATTTCATCTTTGAGATAGCGCAGTTATGTCGTCTTGAATATGGCGAAAAACAGGGGTTTTTCAAACTTTAAGCTAAGATATCTTGAAAGCTTGATGTGATGGAGAAATTCTGAATGCAGATTCAGACTCAGCGCAGCTCAAGCCCTTAGAAAAATATATTCTAGTCCCGGGTTTTCGACCTTTTTCAAATTTTGTTGGCCTGTGTAATTTTTAGAAATTCAATTTTTCTTCTGCATTTTTTCAACTTGAACCCTTATAACAAATATAATTAGAGCCCGAGCTCGATCTATACTTACAGAAAAACACTAACAAAAAATTAATTGTTTTCCCTATTTGACCCTCTGAGAAACATAAACTCCTCAAAGTCTTTTTTATAAATCTTTTGTTCCGTTGGAGGACCATACATTTCAAAAATGAAGTTTTTATGAACATGTTTTTAGGGGATTGAAAAAGTACCCAAGCTAATTTTTTACCCAATTTTCTATTTCTAAAAGGCACTTTTATCTGAATTATTTTTTTGCTAGATGTTTCTACTTTTCGCATTTCGAGTTTTTAGAACCATTATATCAGGAGATAAAAAAAAGTACCAAAGTACACTTTGGAAATTTGGCCCATTTTACTCGATTTAATTTGGACATTTCTATCTTTGCTGGAATTAAAGATTTAGCATCAAAACAAGTCCGTTTCGAATTTTTAGTTCAATTTTTGATTTATGTAGCAAAATTAATTTTATTTATAGACTTTAACATTTCAATTAACTGTAAAGGTTTACATTTCAACCTCCATAAACTTTGTATGAGTTTTAAAATTTTTATTTGTTTTATTTTTGTTTATTATTTAATCAAGTTGTAAGACATGAATTATTGCGTGTGGATAACAACTTCCAAAATAAAAAAAAAACTATAAAAATATAAATGTAACAATTTGCAGTAACTCTACAACATTTATAAAAATGATACGAGTAAATACAAATAAAACATGGGGATATAAAACGGCTATAAATTTTTAAACTAACTAAAAATTTCAAAGACCATAAAATATTTATTGATTAAAAAACAAACAGAAAAACTTAATTAAAAATAAAAGCAATCAAATTGAAATTGTAGGAAAAACAAAAAACAAAAAACTTAGAAATTTTTTTCTATTGTTTGTCTATTTTTTTATTTCCCCCCAACAATTGTTTGAATATCTTTTATCTATCTGGTTTAAGCTTTTTAAAATTTATTTGCTAATAAATTTAAATAAACATTAATATAAGTAGCTTAAATTAAAAAGGTTATTATAATCAACAACCAGGCCCCCCTTATAAGGAAACTTTCTATAAAAAACCATTTTAATAATAAATTTTATGAAGTATTTAGGAAAACAGATGCTATTTATGTCTTGTAAAATCCTAACAAAAGTGTTTGTTCTAGGAAGCATCTTATTTTTTAAACACCTAAGATGGTAATTAAAATCATTTTATATATTTAAAGCCACAAAGGACTATATAAACCCCCCAACTACCACTTTTTCAAACGTTTCCAAAATATACCTAAAAATAATCATCATTTATCAACCTTCTTTCTGCCTTTACCAGTTCACCAGTAACAGGAAAAATTACCGGTTAGTTTAGGCAAATAACCATTATAACAATTACTTGTCTAGAGTGATTTTTGGGAAAAACCAAAAGTTTTCTTAAAGTTTAACCACAGAAAAAACAAAAAGTTTAAGGAAGTTGTTTAGAATTTTAAAGAAGTTTTTTTTGGCAGGGGCTATTTACACTGACAGAGATGATATTTACATCTCTGTTTTTTACAATCCATACAAAACAAGAGTTTGAATAATTCAAAAAACTGAGGTTTGGTTTTACAAATGTGCAAACTTGGTATATGCAAGTAAGAATTTTGATCAAGATAACTGAGAAATTAAGAAAAATAGAGTGAAGAATATTTAACCAAATGGCTCCCAAGCAGGGGACAGACTCCGAATCCCAAAAGAAAAGGGTTTTATCGTCTCTGTTTTGTGCACCTTTTCTTCATAATAGCAACCATTCATTGAGAAAGCCCGTTATGGAGAATGGTGCTCTTCTCTTACAGAAAATAAATTTCAATTTATACTAAAATTTTGATATCGATGAAAATCGTCAAAGATCATATGGATTTGCTACAATTCTAAATTACTCAAACCAAAACTGTCGCCTCGCTTACAATAAATCATTGAAGACTTTCGATAACGGCACATTTTTGGTCGTCGACATATGAAAACTTTACATGCGCTTTTACATTTTAGAACGAAGTTTTAAGGAGAGAGGAATGTTAAATTTCGAGATTTGAAAGAAATCTCTAGTTTTGAAAAAATAAGATTTCTCACATTTGTCGACACACCCGTTTTCAAGAAAGTTTAGGTTGTGTTAAAATGGTGAAAAACTCGGCTAAAAGCATTTCACTTCCCTTCATTTTGAACTTTAAAAATCGTTATCACGAAAATCCTAGCTGATACTCGAGTTATTGCTAAATAATTACATTGTTCGACGACAAAAACCTCCTAGTGAAATACCAACTGATAGATTTTGCTCTCCTGAATCCGAATCTGCCATGCTTTTGAGACATTCGCTGTTAAAAGGTAAAAAAAAATTATAATTTCGTATTTTGGGTGGTCCACTGTTACAGATTCTTCCAAAAATAGGTCTTGATTTCATATAGAAAAATTTGGATTGCAGTTTTGGAATCAGGCCCGAAATATTGGTCCTACACCACCCTTCAGGCATACCGATCAACTCAGAATCACTTTTTGAGTCGATTTACCGATATCGGTCTGTCCATGTAAACGTTGTAATCACGATACAGGTCGCAATTTTCAATATGCACAGAAAAAAATAGAAAAAATATTTAAGTTATTTTTTAATACTATTGAGTAAAAAATACTAAATTTTGCACCAGTAAACAATTTAATAGTATTGAGTAAATTTTTAATAAAAATTTATTAAATGCTTGAAAAAAAATTTGAGTAAATTTTTAATTGACACAATTAAAAATTTACTCAAAATTAATCTATTTATTTTTTTTAAAGTTTAAAAAAGTTTTAAATTTTTTTACAAAAAAAAAAGAAAAAAACTTGTTTATTCAAATTTTACCAAACATATTTATGTCTCAAAAACAGGAACATTTTATAAAGACGATTACAAACTTTCATATACATACACAAAAAACTATAAACTAAACGAGAATTTAAAAAACTATGAGAGCTTAAAAAAAATTAAAAAAAAAAAAATATTAAATTTTTATTAAATTATTTTCTTAAATTGTTTTTAAAATTTTTAAGTAAATTTTTAATTGCGTCAATTAAAAAATTACTCAATTTTTGTTTTTAAATTTAAACAAGTGATTACTCAAAATTGTTTCCTCTATATTTTTTTTATGGTACGTTCAAGAGATTACAAAAAAAAATCTCAAAAATCATAATTTTTAGCCGTAGCGCATTTCGGTCAAATTTTTGGATTTTTGGAGAAACATTACTTATTTTTAATTTTGGCGTGATAAATATCAACATCAAAAAATTTCTACAACTAGTCGGGTGGTTTTCGAGATATTGCCATTTAAATTTGTCAAAAAATTTCCAAAAATGGCGTTTTTTTATAACCTACACTCTAGTGAAAGAGGGTATATATAAGTTTGTCATTCCGTTTGTAACACCTCGAAATTATTGGTCTAGGACCCCATAAAGTATATATGGGGCATTTCAGGCCAAATCACTTCTTTTAGACCCGACCCCTTTCGATTTATTTTATTTTTGGATATGTTTTAGTACTTATTAAATGCAACTTGGACGGTGTTGAGTAATCAATTTTTCAAAATGGTGATTTTTTCAAAAAAATTAAAAAAATAAAATTTTCAATTAATTTTGACCACTTAAAAATATAGATATCTTCAAAAAGGTTGGACAACGTTTTGTTGGTATTTAAATGTAGTTTTAGAAAAAAACTATTAAAAAAATTATTCAAGGTAATTATCACTAATTTTTTAACGTTTAAAAATTAAAATCAACTTTTTTAAAAAGTCAAAAACCTTCGATTTTTTTTTAAAACGTCTCAAAGTTCTACTCTAAATTACGCTTCTTTTAAGCCATAATTCGAGATGTGATCGGAATTTGTTCTATTTTTTTTTTTTAAATTTTGAAAATTGCACCTTTTACTTTTTGACTCTGATTTATTTTATATGGTGCTCCACAAAAATAAGTTGGTAGATATTGACCCTAACTTACCCTAGATATATTTATTTTGAGGTAAAAATACGTCTCACAAAAATTTATGACGATCGGAAATGGGTAATGCGTTTAGCATGGTCCTTGAAATTAAAAAAACGGATTACAATGAAAAATATGATTTTTTTCTGTTTTCGCAATTTTTTTGGTACTTTTAATTAAGTTTAAATTCAAGTGGTTACAGAATTGTAATGCGGAGTAAAATGCCTCTCTAATAAGGTACGAAAAACTAAAATCGGTTGAAAATCAGCCAAGTTATTACAACTTCCCCAGGCATCTAACGTGTGGCAGACCCAGTGTTACCATATATTTTTTTGAAAAATCTTATTTTTTCTGAAAAAAAATCTTTTTTTTGTAAAAAAAATCTTTTTTTTTGAAAAAAATATTAAAATCATTAAAAAAAACTCACAAATTGTTTTTTAAATTCAATTTTAACATAAAAATCACGTAACAGTATAGCGTAGAATGAAGAAATAATATTAAATTTATAAAAAATATATATTTCTGATGTAATTTGAGCTTATTTAGAAAATAAATTTTTGTTTTTGTCGTTCCAAAAATCTTTTTTTCAGAAAAAAAATCTTTTTAGCACCTCAAAAAACTTGCAAAAAAAGATAAATCTTGATATATGGCAACACTGGGCAGACCACTTGATTAAAGAATACGAGTCCCTTTTTTTAAATTTCGAAGGGAAATTCTGAGGATGCTGAAGCTTGGTGTATATATTTGTCGTTTTCCTGGCCTGGTTCGTATTGAACTTCAGCCAAAGCGGTTCAGTGGTTCAAAGTTATTAGCAAAATTGTGAATTTCAGATTAGTTTCACCTCAAATTCACGTTTTGAAAACCCGCTAAACATGTTTTAAAAACATTGGTAAGTCACAAAAATATTTTACAACGTATTTTTGTCACTCAAAAATATTTTTGGACTAAACAAAAAAAAAAAAATCGAAAAAAATTTTACACTCAAAAAAATTTTAGACTGAAAAAAAATTTTACACTCAAAAAAAATTTAGTAAATTAGTTTTTTTTTTTCAAAATTACTTTAAAAAAAGTTTTTTTATATAAAATATAATATTAATAATCAAAAATGTTATTTTTTCACCAAATTCACGTTTTGAAAACCCGCTAAACATGTTTTAAAAACATTGGTAAGTCACAAAAATATTTTACAACGTATTTTTGTCACTCAAAAATATTTTTGGACTAAACAAAAAAAAAAAATCGAAAAAAATTTTACACTCAAAAAAATTTTAGACTGAAAAAAAATTTTACACTCAAAAAAAATTTAGTAAATTAGTTTTTTTTTTTCAAAATTACTTTAAAAAAAGTTTTTTTATATAAAATATAATATTAATAATCAAAAATGTTATTTTTTCACGTTAGAAAATTTACTATCACTTTAAAATGGCATTGTGAGGTCGAATTAAATTTTTCTACTTGTTTTTTACTATGTTCAAGAATTTTTTTAAAGATAATCTTGAATTTTTTTCTATTGACTATTTTCATAGCTATTAAGACAAACTTCAATTTAATATTAATTTAAGCCATTTTAACCCATAGCGCCCTTCAGTCGAATTTTACAGTTTTTTTCATCAAAGTTTTTCTTAAGCTCTATGAAATGGTCAAGAAAAAAAACTTTGAAATTATTTTTTTTAAACCCGATTTTTTTTTTAAATTTTTAATATCTAATACATTTTAGGGATGTCCGTCGGTATGGTTTTGCATTTGAGCGATATCGGTTCAGCTGATCAAAAGTTATGGACGGCAATGTAAAAAAATCTCGAAAATTTTAGTAAATTTTGCATAGCCTAAAAATACAAAATGCTTAATTTCGGGTTCTGGTGGACATATTTTAACAGAATTAGATACCGAATGGTACACTCATAGAAAAATGCTTCATAGTATTATTAACTTTATTTTTTAAATTAAATCTTCTTATTCGGTGTTTAATATTACCCGTAAAGAAGCTTCGGGAGTCCATTCCAGTTATGCAATAAAGCTTTCCGCAGCCTGTAGTTTGAAATGGAAAATTTTGCAGGATTATTTTAACACATTTGATTGTTCTTTAATAAAGAAAATATGTATTTCAAATTTATTCTACCAACTTTTATTTCATTTATAAATAGCTTTTCTCTTAGTTTCGATTTGATTTATGAAAAACAATTTGTGGTTTAAAGTTTTTTTTATTCATTTTGTTTTTACTAAAACATTAAAATCATTTTTCTGCTGTTAGTGAGTTGTAGCTCAAAAATTTTCCTAAAGTCATTTATATTGGCTAAAAACAAAGTTTACCAACACATATAAACCATAAAGTTTTATAAATTTTTAATTACAAATATGTTTCCTTTTTTCAACACCACATCCTTAATCTTGTACCTTTTTTTTGTTCGTCCTTTTAAGAAGACAAATTATAACAAAAATTTTCAGGTGGTAAATTAATGTGTGTGTGTGTGTGTGTGTATGTGAGTAATCTTAGAAAATATATGCTTTTACTAATTAAATTGTTAAATAAATGTTTCCTTAGTCGACACGTCCCAGGAAAAGCTAATGAAGATTTATATTTCAAAGGAGAGCAAAAAACAAGGTTAGATGATTATATTTCTACAGAGGGGAAGATTGAAACAAAAACAATTAAATTTAATTATATTAAACGTTTTCTATAAAAATGTATAGTATACATAATACGATATTAATACAAAATATAAACAAATACTTGACATATAACAGATCTAAAGCTGTCAAATTGTAAGACATTAACATTTTTTGTGTACAAACTAGGAAGAAATTATTTTTGTTTACAGATTTAAGGGTGGTTTTTTGGAATTTTATTAAATCCGCATTAACTCCGCTTAAAGATTTTTATATTTTGCTTATTTCCAAATGTTTCCGGATATTTACTTATGTTTCGCCATTCAATTATTGATTAAAATGTCTGTCATACATTGCAAAATAAACAATAAAAAGTTGAAGTACTTGTAACATTTAACACATACATGCACTTAAACAATTTTTGAAGTAAAATCAGCTAAAAATGACAGTTGAATTAACTGAAATGATAGTTGATTTTGGGGTAATTACACTCAAAAAAAAAGATACTTGTAAAATTACATGAAAAGTTTGTAACTTTTTTTGCTACACAGAAAAAAATAAAAAAAATATCTGAGTAAATTTTTAATGCTATTGAGTAAAAAATTACTCAATTTTGCACCAGTAAACGATTTAATGGTATTACGTAAATTTTTAATAAAAATTTATTAAATGTTTGAAAAAAAATTTAAGTAAATTTTTAATTGACACAATTAAAAATTTACTCAAAATTTATCAATTTATTTTTTTAAAAAGATTAAAAAAGTTTTAATTTTTTTTACAAAAAAAAAAAAAAAAAAAAAAAAAAAAATTGTTTTTTCAAACTTTACCAAACATATTTATGTCTCAAAAACATAGGAAAATTTTATAAAGACGATTACAAACTTTCATTTACATATACTAAAAACTATAAACTAAACGAGAATTAAAAAAACTATGAGAGTTTAAAAAAAATAAAAAAACTATTAAATTTTTATTAAATTATATACTTAAATTGTTTTTAAAATTTTTAAGTAAATTTTTAATTGCGTCAATTAAAAATTAATCAATTTATGTTTTTAAATTTAAACATGTGATTACTCAATTTTTGTTTCCCCCATATTTTTTCCTGTTTACCTCCTGTTTGACAAGAGTTTCTGGTTATTTTACAAGTCTTTTACCAATAATTTTGTAATTTTACAAGCTTTTTACCAAAAAAGTTGTAAATTTACAATTTTTTTTGACGCGATAAAACTTACAAGGATGTTTTGTATCTTTACTAGATTTTTTCCTACCTCCCATTTTACGAGAATTCCTAGTAAACATTACGAGTTTTTTTTGTAATTTTACTAGATTTTTACCAATAAAATTGTAAATTTACAAGTTTTTTGGTGAAATAAAACTTACAAGAAATTCTCGTAAATTTACTAGATTTTTTTTTGTAAAAAATCTTGGAAATCCTGATTAGTTTTTATTAAAAAATAAAAATTTTTTATTCGACCTTAAAAGTATTATATTTGAGTAGGTTTGTTCTAGCTTGAGGTCGTTATTTCCCTTAGTAATTAAAACTATGATATTCTCATAGAAAAATTTTTTAAGAAAATTATTTTTACACCCTCCACTCTAGTGATAGAGGGTATATACAAGTTTGTCATTCCGTTTGTAACACATCGAATATTCATGGGGTCTAGGACCCCATAAAGTATATATATTCATGATCCTCGATCGATTTTAAGTCGATCTAGCGATGTCCGTCTGTCTGTCCGTCTATCTGTCTGTCCGTCCGTAGAAAACACGCTAACTTTTGAAAGACTTTACAGAGGCTACTGAAGTTTGGCATATATGTTGGCCATTTACCTGGTCAGGTTGGTATTGCAATCCAGCCAAATCGGTCCAGTGGTTAAAAAGTTATGAGCAAAAGAGTAAATTTCGGCAAGGGTATTTCGCGAATTTACGAGATAAAAACCACAATAACTTTCGAAAGATAATAATGAGACTGCTGAAGCTTGACTTGTATCTTAACCGTTCTCTAGGTCTGTTTGGTATTAAATTTCAGCTCAATCGGTCCAGTGGTTCAAAAGTTATAAGCAAAACCCTGAATTTCAGATTAGTTTCATCTTAAATGCCACGTGTTTAAATAAGTTTTAAAAGCATTGGTGGTAACTTAACAATGCTTTTCAAACTTGTTTAGTTTTAAAGCAATGCTTTTTAAACTTGCTTAGTTTTAAAAGCATTGGTAACTTAAAAATTACACTCGAAAAAAATTTTACACTCAAAAAAAATTTTACACTCAAAAAAATTTTACACTAAAAAAAAAAATATTTTTTTTTTTACAAAAATGACAATATTTTGTGTACACACGTACGTGCATTCACTCAGAAATATTTTTACAGTAAAAAAAACATTACACTCCAAAAAAATTTTACACTCAAAAAATAAAATTAGTATTTTTTTTTTATGACAAAAATAGAGTTTTTTGCTCAAAATAAAATATTTCTAATCAAAATTGTTAATTTTTTCACGTTAAAAAATATACTACCCTTTAAAAATGCATTGTGGAGGGTATTCATAGATTCGACAAAGTCGAATTTAACTTTTCTACTTGTTCTGCTTTAAATTTATTTATGTTGGTAATTTTTTGCAAGACTTAATCAACACGTGTTTCGGGATTTGTCAAATCCCATTGTCAAGATTATTTAGCAAAAATAAAAACCCTATACTACAAGTAGCAAAGAGTCTTTAATGACAATCGTTAATGATAAAACTAAAATATTAATACATATTCGACTCTACTCCCATTGGAATTAGAAGACGAAAATTGTAACATCGTAGTACGTTTTTATTAGTAAAGAAAATAATGACCTCGAGCTAGAATAAACCTAATCAAGAAATCTTGGAAAATTTTAAAATTACAAGAAAAACTGTAAAATACAAAAAAAAAAAGAAAATTAAATTTTGATCGAAAATTATTTGTTAATAAACAAGGAAAACTGTCAAATATTGGTAAAATGGGAATACGAGACCTTTTCTAGTAATTTGACAAGGTTTTTTTTTTAATTGTAGTTGTTTTGACTGTCAAGAACAAACTTGCTTACTATAGTAAGAAACAACTGACATATGTGGTTAAAACAAGTGGAAAAGTTAAATTCGACTAGGCCGAATCTTTGAATACCCTCCACAATGCCCTTTTTAAGTGATATAAAAATTTTCTAACATTAAAAAATTAACAATTTTGATTAGAAATATTTTATTTTGAGTAAAAAACTCTTTTTAGTAATTTTTGTAAAAAAAAAAATACAAAAATTTTTTTTAAGTGTAATTTTTTTTGAGTGCAACATTTTTTTTAAGTGTATTTTTGTATATTTAGCGTAAAAATATTTTTGAGTGACAAATATACGTTGTAAAAAAAAAAAAAAATTTGTGAATTACCAATGTTTTTTTGAAACTTGTTCAACGTTTTTTTTAAACATGTGAATTAAAGTGAAACCAATCTGAAATTCGCAGTTTTGCTAATTACTTTTGAACTACTGAACCAATTTTGCTGAAGTTCAATACCAGGGAATGGGCAAATATATATGCAAAGATTCAGCAGCCTCAGAATTGTCTTGAAAGTTAGCGTTTTTTATCTCGTAAATTCGCGAAAAACCCGAATTTCCCTCTTTTGCTTATAACTTTTAAACCTATGGACCGATTTTGCTGAATTGCAATACCAACCTAACCAGGTAAACGACCAATATAAATGTCAAACTTCAGCAGCCTCAGTAAAGTCTTTCAAAAGACGGACGACGGAGATCGTCTTAAAATAGATCGAGGATCATGAATAAATATACTTTATGGGGTCCTAGACCAATATTTCGAGGTGTTACAAACGGAATGACAAATTTATATATATATTCTATCACTAGAGGGGGGGTACAAATATTTTTTTTTAAGAAAAAACTGTAAAAACACTTTTCGACACCAAAAATCAGTTAAACATCTAACTGATCTTTATTGATGTTGGTCTTCTGATTCCAAACCTGTCATCCAATTTTTTCTAGCAAGTACCGTTTTCGAGATATTCGCTGTTAAAAAGTATAAACAAAACTACAATTTATAATTTTTTGCGGCTCTTCTGTTAGGTATTCTAACTTTGATTCCACAAAATAGCACACGATTTAAAAAAAAAATTGCTGAAAAAATTTTCTGGGTGTACTTCATACATATTTCCTACAGCTAATTTCAGCTGAGCAATCTGCTGGTTTCAGCAGAAAAATCGCCTGAAATTACATCGAGTTTAAGCCATATGATAAATCTGTTAATTTAAGCAGGCCCAGTTTGCTAAAACTCAAAATTCGAACTTTGAAAAAAAAACTTATACAATTTTTGGAAATCGGGATAACTAAACATTTCTGTAAAATAAACGAAACAATATGTAACACATCGAAATATTGGTCTAGGACCCCATAAAGTATATATATTCATGATCCTCGATCGATTTTAAGTCGATCTAGCGATGTCCGTCCGTCTGTCTGTCTGTCCGTCCGTAGAAAACACGCTAACTTTTGAAAGACTTCACAGAGGCTACTGAAGTTTGGCATATATGTTGGTCATTTACCTGGTCAGGTTGGTATTGCAATCCAGCCAAATCGGTCCAGTGGTTCAAAAGTTTTCATGAATTTACGAGATAAAAAACACGATAACTTGCGAAAAACAATAATGAGACTGCTGAAACGTGGCAAGTATCTTTGCCGTTCCTCAGGTCTGTTTGGTAATGAATTTCAGCTCAATCGGTCAAGCGTTCAAAAGTTATAAGCAAAACCCCGAATTTCAGATTTTGTTCATCTTAAATGCCACTTGGTAAACAAGTTTCAAAAGCATTGGTGGTAACCAAGCAATGCTTTTTAAACTTCTTTAATTTTAAAGCAATGCTTTTTAAACTTGTTTAGTTTTAAAAGCATTGATAACTTAAAAGTTACACTCGCAAAAAATTTTACACTCGAAAAAAATTTTACACTCAAAAAAAATTTACACTCAAAAAAAAAAATTGTTTTTTTTTACAACAATGACAATATTTTCTGTACATACGTACGTGAATTCACTCAGAAATATTTTAACAGTAAAAAAACATTACACCTTAAAAATTTTTACACTAAAAAAAATTAGTAATTTTTCTTAATTTTTAAAAATGATAAAAAAAGAGTTTTTTTACTCAAAATAAAATATTTCTAATCAAAATTGTTAATTTTTTCATGTTATAAAATGTACTATGAAAAATAGGCATTGTGGAGGGTATTCATAGATTCGGCAAATTCGAATTTAACTTTTCTACTTGTTTTTTTTTAATTTTGATAATTTTTTATTTTGGGATTTTAAATTTCACAAAAATCAAAAATAATATTTACTTCTTAGAAAACTAAAAAAAAAAAATGCCAACAGACTATGTCTGTAAAATAACAAAAAAATCTGCTAAAAATCTACACAAAATTATTTTGAAATTCAGCTAACAAAATCGGTAAAATTGAAATTTCTGTTATTTTCGAAAAAGTAATGACAGAGAATTTACTAAAAATATCTATTTCAGCAGAAAAAAAACTGCTAAAAGTTTGCAAATTGAAAGTTATTTTATAGAGTTTTTCTTTTGAGTGTATTTGTTGTTGCTATTTTTAAATTAAATATCAAATGTTTTCATGTCTTATCAAAATACATAAAACATGTTTTAATGTATTTCTCATTAAATCGCGTGTTAAGAGTCTTACAATATTGTTAAACAATAAAAAAATTACAATATAAATGAATTAAAAAGAAAACATTGATTTTTCGCCATTATACTAATTAAATTAAATAGTGAATAAAAAAATAATTTTAATGTGTTTTACCTACATAAACAATAAAGATAAGGTTAATTAAAAATCAAATATTTAATTATACAATGTAAAACAAAACTATTAAATTCCATTAAAATAACACTTATTTTAAAGTTAAATTGCAATTTAAATTAACTTTAGCTTTTTCTTCAATTTATCGATTATGTACTTGGTTTGATTATATCATCTTTATTAAAAATGTCATCACAAATTTGCATAACATCTCTGTCATTTATTTTTGCATTTCCTTGTCTTTTACATAAGACATGTGGTTTTAGTTAGTGGTCAAATTAAATTATATTAAATTATTAAATAATTTTAAAATGTTAACAATAGTGTATACGTACACTTAAAAAAATATTAAAGTAGATTTCCCGAGTAAAAACAATTAGAAAAGTTAAATTCGACTTGGCCGAATCTATGAATACCCTTAACAATGCCTTTTTTTTAATGATATTACATTTTTTATAATTTTTTGACTCGACAAAACATACAAGGAGGTTTCATGACTTTACTAGATTTTTTGCTACCTCCTATTTTACGAGAATTACTGGTAAAAATTACGAGACTTTTGTAATTTTACAAGCTTTTTACCAATAAAATTGTAAATTTACAAATTTTTTGGCGCAATAAAACATACAAGGAGTTCTCGTGAATTTACTAGATTTTTTTTTGTAAAAAATCTAGTAATTTGTAAAATTACAAAAAAATTGTAAAATTACAAAAAATAATGTAAATTTCGATCAAAAACTTTTTGTTAAAAAACAAGGAAAACTATTGGTAAAATGGGATTACGAAACTTTTTCTAGTAATTTGACAACGTTTATTTTTGTGTGTAGGAGCGACTCAAAACTGGGTCTGAATTTTCCACTTTTTGGATTAAAATATTTTTTTTTCAAAACACGCCAGTTTTAATTTTTTTTTTTAATATTTTTAGATGAAAGTTCATTAAATTTTCAGAGAGCAGTTATTGTTTGTTTTCGAAGCCAAATTAGTTCATGCGTCGAAGTCATTTTTCTCGAAAACTAGAAATAACTGCTTTGTACAGAATTTGATGCGCTTTCATTTAAAAATATTACAAAAAAAATAAAACTGGGATGTTGTGAAAAAATTTACTTTTATCAGATGTTTTCAAAATTCAGCTCCAGTTCTAAACTTTTTCAAAGCTCAAAGCTCTATTTTATAGATGTGTTGCGAAAACTTCAGAATTGTTGATTTATTGTAGAAAAAATTAAACATTAAGCGATTAGAGATGCGTGCGTCACACGTGAGTGAAATTTATTTTTATTCACGTGATCGTGAGTGCGCGTGATCAGAAAAAATTGTTTCTTGCGTGAGCGTGCGTGAGTAATTTTTTTTTCGTGAGTTTGCGTGATTATTTTGTGCTGTTTGAAGCAGAAAAAAAGTTAAAAAAATCGTCATTATATTGAATTAACAGGGTAATTAATACAAAATTGTGTTTTAAATACACTTAAAATATTATGTAAGTAAATTCAACAGAAAATACGTTTGAAACAAATGAAACTTTACTTAAAAAACGGACTACTTACATTTCATTTAAAACAAAAACATTTCTCAGTTATTTTTAAATGTTAATTAATAACTGTTGAAATCCGTAAAATAACTTAAAAATCCGTAAAAAATGACTGACAAAATTTTACGGAAAAAACGGTTAAAATAACGGAAATTTACATTCATTTTTATTTATTTTTTAGAAATAATTTTAAAAAACTTCGAACCTGAGCAGAATCGAACTCATAATTTCTGGCTGATAGCCCAGCACGCTACCCTCTGTGCCACAAGCTACTTATATTTTCAGCAACTAAATTTCATTTTCAAATTCTAAAAAAAAATCTAATTTTAGAAATTTTTAAATAACTGACAAATAACAAACGACAAATAAAATAATGTGGTTTGTTTTTTAAATAACTGAAAAAAACATACGTTACGGAAAATTTTATTTAAAAGACAGTTATGTATTTGAATAAACGTTCAAAAAGTTGTTTAGAATATTTGTATGTGAAACAAACGAATTTTCTTTTAATATTAACTGAAACGAAAACTATTTGTTTGACTGTGAAACAGTAACTGTAAAACTTTTATGAGTGTAAATTTTTATTATTGTTTTAAGGAAAATTAATACTTTTTGTGCAAGAAATCGACAAAAGTAAAATAAAAATTTTATTAATTACAATTTCGTGTGTCTGTGTGAGCGTGATTATTTCGTGAGCGTAAGAAAAATTTTGGAGCGTGCGTGAACGTGAGCTGAAAATATAATTTCGTGCGTGATCGTGCGTGAGCAATATTTTTATTTCGTGAGCGTGAGCGTGCGTGAGTCAAAATTCACTCACGCGCCCATCTCTATAAGCGATACTATGCAAAAATTTTAAATTTCTTGGTCTTTGAACATAAATTGGTCTTTCATTTAAAATTAAAAAAAATATAAAATGGCGTGCTTTTTGCTACATCGATTTTTATGGTTAATTTGAAAAATTTAGACATAGTTTTGAATTATTTCCAAAAACAAATAATGCCAATCGATAGCCCATACACTGATAGAAAAATGCTTCATATCACTAATAAATGGAATTCATTACCGTTGTTTCATTACAACAATGAAATATTTCATATGCTGAATGAAATTTCATACATATTGTGCAAGATTTTCATTAATTTGGATTCATTAGATTTCGTAGTTTCATTAAAAAATTTCATTAAGTTTTATTTACAAAATTTGCTTTTTTTGATACCTGTCGTGACGCGTCTGTTTAGTCTGTTAGTTTACGCGCCCAAAAAACAGCTGATCAGAGCGTGATTTTTTTTTTTTAGAATTTTTATTCGAAATTTAAAATAAAATGTTGTTAATTAATGTTGTTGATTAATTACAAGTATTTATTAAACTCGCGTTGCTTTAAATAAGTTCGTGATTTTACTTATGTATTAAAAGTAAATATTATAGTAAAATTTTGTGTGAGAAAACTGAGTGAAATCTATAGATAAAATAAATAATATGTGAAAGTGTTTTTTTAACTTGGTTATTTTGTGATTTTTTCAGACGTTTTATAAAATTTGAAATAAAAAGTAATTTATTAATTTTATATTTACTAAGTTCGTGCTGTTTTATATAAGTGCGTGGTTTTAATTATAAATTACAATTTAAGGTAGGAGTAAAATTTTGTGTGAGAAAACTAACAAGGGAAGTCTCCCTGGTGTCACCCTCCGATCTTCATGAACTTTGGATATATTGTTAAGAACAAAAATTAATTCAACACGTATTTTTTTTTTAGCGGCCCAAACTCATTTTTAGGGGGGGGGGGGGGGGTCGATTTGTATGGGGGGAAATTGACCTTTTCCAGTTTTTTACAATTAACGCCTATTTAAACAAAATTAATACAGGCATGTGTGTTATCAGATTAAAGGTATTAAAAATACCTATCTCGTGTTGCTAACAACGGGTCAAATAAGTTAATATTTTTCGACTTATTAACAAAAATGTCCTAAAATTTTGGTATTTTACTCAATATGACGAAAAGTTGTGCATGTTTGCACACGTTCATAGCACACGTAAATAGGTTTTCATATTACATACCTTTGGTATGTAATATGACTAGGTTTCTTTGCATAATATAGGAGATAAACGATAAACTGAAAAAGGGCCTTGTTTTACCCCCTCCTTTTTACCCCCTAAATATGAATTTGGGCCGCTAAAAAAAAATACGTGTCCCTTTATTTTTTCTGATATACAAAATAAAACCAATTCCATAAAGATCCGCGGGTGACACTAGGGAGACATCCTTGTAAGTGAAAACCATTTTCTATTATTTTTAATTCTATAAAAAGATCTTTACAATTTCATACATATATTTCATTTTAAAAATAAACGTAGCATTTATTCAATGAAAACATTTCATTTCAAAAATAAAAAGTAGGATTTATTCAATGAAAGTATTTCATAAGAATTAAATTCTTTTTTCATTAAAGTAATGAAAAATTTTAATAAAACACAATTTATATTTTGTATAAACAATTTTCTTTGCATTTTATGATACCTATTTCATTAATTCAATTAAACCATACATAGGTTCCTTTTTAACGTCATTTTTCATATCATTAATGTAGACATTCATTATTGGCATGTACAAATTTCTATCAGTGTACAAAAATCTATAAAATAAGTGAGTTTTTTGTCTTTTGTTATACGTTTAAAATGGAAAACTACATACACACAAAAAAATTATTTGCTAAAAAATTTCGATCAAATTTATTGCTGAACAAAATTAAAATGAGTCAATTAATGATTTGATCAAAATTTTTACTATTTTCTTTAACTGTCGAATTACAAATTTTTAGCATACCAGATTTTTTTACTTTAATTTATTTGAATACATTAATTCAAAAAAATATACTAAATAATAAGATTTTCCTTCCCAATATTGTTGGTAACATATTGAAAAGCAAAAAAAGATGAATTTTTTCATAATTTTGTCATAAGTTTACAATTCATTCGTTTAGTCAGTCATTATTTTGATTGACTATAAATAAAAAATTGATCAAATTTAAGATCAAAATCGAAATAGTGTTTAATTGAAAAAAAAATAAAAATCAATAAATCACCTACAATTTAATGATTTTCTTCATCAGAGGAGTTTCAATTAAAAAATAAATTGAAACCACCCCAGTCAGAAATTGCCGACGGTTATAAAAATATAGCGTTGCCCCAACCCTGTTTTTTTGTATCACCCGTGTTGCGTCAGCACCACTCCTCAAGTGCTGCGGCAGAACTGTATTTACTAAATTTACAACCATTTTCAAGTTTATTTATTTTTTAGTTTTAAATAAAAAAGTCTTTGTTTTGTTAAAGAAATTAACAGCATTCTAAAGAAAATTAAAAATTATAATAAAAAATACCACCCCTCTTAGGATAATATAAACTCCAGACAGGGAAAAACTCAGAATTTAATTAAAAATTATGTCTGCGTGTTTTGCAATCACGCAAAAACGGCTAAGCCGAATCTGTCACTAATTCTAAGATATCACTAACCGAGCGGGAACTGTAGTTCATATAATAAGGCGATTCGCAAAGGGGTATAAAAATGGCACTTATTTTTTTATTAAATAAAAAGTAATTTCTTCCTCTTCCACAATCACACAAAAAGTGCTAAACCGATTTCAATTAAATTTGCAGCACAGATAGTACTAACCGAGGACGCAACTTGGAACTTTAGGCAATAATTATCCACGATTCGATAAAGATACCTAAAATGACAAATCTGCTTTGTACTATACTTAGCGTTACGTCTGTCCGTTTCGCAATCACGCAAAAATGGCTGATACGATTTTGTTGAGATTTCTCTACAGATAATGCTTACCGAGAGTTGGCCCAGCAGCGCGGACCGGGTCCAGCTAGTTTTAAATAAAATGTTAAAAAAACTATTTTCAAATCAATGTTTTGAATTTAATATCGAATTTCAATGTTTTTTCTTGTCTTAAATTCTGCTCTCTTTTATACCAATACCAAAATTTTTTGGTTTTGCTGTTTTTTTTTTGGTGCAGCAGTTTCCTGCTGCTGTATTGTAAAGAAATAATAAATATGACATCAATTTAAAAAAAAATGCAACTCTGTTATTAAAAAAAGCGTAATAAACAGTTACCACAGTACTTTCTTTCACTGCCACATTTTTTCTTTGGAAGTTTTAAGGTCGAATATTTATTTAAAAAAATACATAAATTGGTTAAAATCAAAGAAAAACCACAAAAAATCCAAATGAGTATAAAAGTTCTTTTACCGTCTTGGAAAATATTTGCTCATATTTTCTTTAAGTTGTACAAAAACGTCGAAAAACCATCCTCTTACGTAATTTTTTGACGTTGGGAGGTCACTGTAAAATTTATAAATCCAACCAGTGATGCCAACTTAGCCCTTTTGGGGCTATATTCAGCCCTTTTTGATTGCTCTCAACGCGTATTTTTTTCTTTTAGCCCTTTTATGTTTTTAGGGGCTAAAATGGCTCTTTTTGTTATATTTTTTAGCACTTTTAGCCCCTTTTTAAACATTTGCTTATTTTTGGAGTCATTTGTTAATACTTTGCCACAATGTTAGCTGATTGGCCACAATGTTTTCTAAAATAAAGTTGCATATCTTTTATACATAAAATTATAAACCATGAAAAGGGAATCAAAGACTCGGAAAATCTTAGATAAAACAGATAAATTTTTGATCGAAATACACTGTTTCAAAAATTTTATGGTTGAAAATCCGATTTTGAAGTTGTCATCGTTTGTTCTGATTTAATTGGAAATCCTTATTCAAATGCAGAAGTGTAGAGAACATGAATTGTCATGAATTTCTTTAATAATCAAAAATTGGATGTCAATAAATACATCAAATTGTTTAAGTATTTCTGCAAAAATTAAATGAAACCAATATTACGAATAGTCCAATTATTATACAAGCGCACTTTTATGGCCCGAAGAAAAAATGTAAAATTGTTGGAAAACACAAATCTTTGCAATTTTTTTTAAATTCTACATTTTTAAGTCAAAATATTCAAAAAATTTTTTAAATAATCCCATTTTTACATTAGAACGTAAGATCGATCTCTTAAAAACACAAATTAAAAAAAAAATCTGAAAAACACAAAAACTGATAAATTTTTGAGTTTAGCCCTTTTTAGCCCTTTTTACTGCTCAGCCGACGCTTTTTGGTTTGAAATAGTTGGCATCGCTGAATCCAACGCCTTACCGACGTCAGAAAATAGCGTCGCCAGACCGTACTCCGACGTTATCATTTAGTCGTTAGGGAGACGTTGTAAATTTGTATAGCCGACGTTATGCCAGTGTTTGGGCCACTGTCGCCAACGTTTTGCCGACACTGACCCGATTGTATTTTTCTGACTGGGACGTTTTTGGTGATTGAAATTCGTTTTCAATTCATTCTGTGTATGTAAACTGGTTCTGAATGAATTTTCCAGCATTTTCTGAATTTTAATAAAAGAATCTATAGATTATTTTATAAAAGCGTTTTTTAAAAGCAAACAGAAAAACAGTTGCCACATAGTTTAATTATTTGATTAACACATCACTTATATAAATTCATTACATCCCAATTAATTAAGTTATTTTAAATAAAAATAAAATTAAAAATCTAAATATAAATATGACGAATTTTATTCTAATACGAGTATTAAACAAAATTGAACAGAAATGCATCATTAATTTTCATAAACTTCTATTAGATAAAATAAAAAAAAAAAAATAAAAAATAGAGTTAATAATGCAAAACCAGTAAATAGATAAATGTTTATAATAATTAAAAACATATCAAAATTTTTAAAAAATTAACTAATAATGGTGGTTAAATATTATAATTTTCCCAAAAAACATTTGGTAGCTAATTATACAACAGATAAACTTTTTATAATTTATTAGCTCAACGTATGGAATAATCAACGTATGAACAATATTAATTAATAAATGAGTAAAAAATAACAATAATATTTCGAGGAAAATGTATAAAAAAAAAATAATTTGTGAAATGCACGAACACCATAATGCTATTTAGATGTATAGATTATTAATGACTAAATGATTGCTGAAATATACAAATATTAATTTTAAATACCCTTGTGTATTTGATTAATATTAATTTCATATGAACAAAAACAACAACTAGAAAAACATATTAAAAACCTACAATGTTCTATTTAATCACAGCAACTAATTATCATTTTAAATCATAATTGTTATTTGTGTTTTTGTTTCATTATTAACTTTATGAATAAATTCCAAATAGATTAACATGCAAAACAGTTAAATAACCCAGTAAGCAATTTGCAAAAATTTGATACCTTTTTTTGGTTAATATTAAAGTTATTGATTGTGTTAACACTCATCGCAATGGGGTACATTTATTGCTGGGAATATATATACCAGGTCTGTTATAAAATATTTTTTTGCTGTGATACTTTAGTGTTTTTTTAATGAATTCCCTATCATGTTGACATTATCAAACACACATGTTAGAAATAAATTCATACTATATAATAGAAATATAGAAAAATATAATAGAAAATGTCCGGGTAAAAATTTTAAATTTATTATAACGAATTTGGCCCAGAAAATTTGGATCAAATATTACACTGAAAAAAACCTTCCTTATATATGTAAATTAAACAGATTTATTAATTTGTTTTCATTTATTCAATGAAGAAATTACTAAGCTTATAAAATTATGCATATTAGGAACAAATTTCATAAAATTTGCTTCATTAGATTTCGTAGTTTCATTAATTTTTTTTTTATCAAACCTGTGGTTTTTTTGACACCTGTCGAGTCGCGTATGTTAAGTCTTTAGTTAACGCGCAAAATGTAGACAAATAAAAAACAGCTGATCAGAGCAGCACGAATTAGTATTGCGTTTTTTAGAGTATTTATGTATATAAAATTTAAAATGAAATATAACACTACTCTACAAAAATCAAAATTTTTTTGCACAGACTTCGAAAGTGGCCTCCTAAACACGAATCTGTCAGCAGAAAAGTTGTATCAAATCGCCTTCTCGAGATATAGGCATTTTCATTAAAAGTTCTAAATGTCTTTTTTTGGTTATGTCCTTATAAGTATCCAAATTTTGCAAGAAACTTCCTGTTCAAAGCAGATATGTAAAGTAGATACTCCAATAAAGAGAACCTGTGGTTAAAATCCAAAATCCATTGAGTATATCCAGAAATATTTGTAAAAGAGGTCAAAATTTTGTACTACAAGTAGCACAGGGAATTAAAATGACAAATCGCTAATGTTTAAACAAAAATATTAATACATATTTAACTCTACCTTCATTGAGAATTAGAAGAAGAAAATTGTAGACTTTTAGTTTGACCATGACTGTCAAATGACCAACAAAAAATAAGGAAAAACAAGACCGACCTACACCAGAGTTTCTCGGAAAATGGGTCGCAAGTTCAAACATGGACTGATTAGATCCTTAGTTTCTAAAATCTTTAATAAGTGTAAAAAACACCCACAAATCAAATTTGAATAAAATAGGCTTCTTTTTGTTGACAATAAACCGCTTTAATTGAATATCGGGCGAAATTTTCACATGGGGCCTACGTCTAAAAATGGCCCGATGATGATCAGATTTTATAAAGTTATTAAAGTACGCAAACAGAATTTCAATTAAGTATTTTTTATTTCCATGAAATTTAAGAGATTTATGTGAAAATCGGGAAGGTGGTTTGTATGGGGGCTACAAAAAGAACTGGTCCGATTTCTTTAAAACTCGGAATGGTGATTTGTGTAGATGAAACATGATTACCTGCAAAATTTCGAAAAGATACCTACTATAATGTCGTTAAACTATATTCAATTTGAGCTATCTAAAAAAACATAACTTTTCAGGAGAGCAAAAAAACCGTCGCATTCGCGTATTTTTAAACTTTTTGTCGGCCGATCTTTTACAATATTAATTAATAATTATTACTAAATTTTACACGTGCTTTGTTTGTAAAAATTCGTATTATTCGCTGAGTTACAGCAGATAGCTCAACCTTTTTTATTTGAAATTAATCTACCTAAGCAGATAGCTCATTAAATATAGACTTTAAAGCTTTATAACTTTTTAACGGATTATGATAAAAATGTAAATTTGGTACCATACTTCTCAGTTTTTTAAGCCCTTCCATTCCAAGTGTTAAAAAATACTTTTTAATTTTTTTTTAAATCATCGATTTTTTCGCTCTTTATCGCCATTATTTGGAACTTTCATGAAGCTTGCAAAAAATGTCATAACACTTGTGTTTGCTTTACAATCGAATGGGCAAATAAAATATGAAAAAAGTTTAACCGGTTTTGCTCCGCATCGAAATATGGGTCAAAAACCGCGTTTTTAACCGCGGAAAGGAGTTGAAACTTTCCAAAAAAAAAAAACTGACATTATTTTTATTGATGGAAACACCGTATAAAAAGTGATAATATAAAAAAATTTAAATTTAAAGGTTTACCCTTGTAAACTATACTGTAGATAGCTCAAATTTTTATTTATAAAAAAACATGGTTTCACATATGTAGCTCATGCTATTTCTGCAATAAAATAGTCTTAAAATATTTTTTTTGTTCTGAAATTAATACCATAGATGCCACTTATGCCAGCGAACATTTTGCCATCAAAAACTCATTTTCGTCAACCGAGCAGATAGCTCAAAATGAATATAGTTCCACGATGTGGTTATTAGAGTCATTTGAGCCAAAACTAACTAGGGCCTTTGTATGGGGGCTAGGTGTAAATATGGACCGATTCTTTCCAATATCAATAGGCTTCGTCCTTGGGCAAAAAGAGACTTAAGTTTCAAATTTGAAGTTAATTGAATGTTTTTTGCGACCTGTATCGTGTTTACACCGTTTACATGGACAGACAGACAGACGGACGGACAGATGGACGGACATCGCTAAATCGACTCAAAAAGTGATTCTGAGTCGATCGGTATACTTAAAAGTGGGTCTAGGACCAATATTTCGGGTAGTAACAATCATCAGCACAAACTCATTATACCCTGTAGAACAGTGTGGCGTAGGGTATAATTACCTCGAGTTAGAAATAACTCGAAAAATAACATTTTAAAGGTAAAAAATAAAACAATTTTTATTTATTAATAAAAATTAATCAAGTTTGAAAAAAATTATTAATTTGTTACAATAAAAAAAAAATCTTGTAAAATTACCAAAAAAAAAATCCTCGAATTCTTAGTAAAAATTACAATTTTATTGGTAAAAATAAAAATTACAAAAAATTTACAAGATTTTTTACCAATAAAATTGTAAATTTACTACTTTTTTGACGTGGTAAAACTTTCAGGACTTCTTGTGACTTTACTAGATTTTGTACTACCTCCTATTTTACGAGAATTTTTAGTAAAAATTACGAGCTTTTTGTATTTTTACAAGTTTTTTAGCTATAAAATTATAAATTTACAAGGAATTCTCGTGACTTAACTAGATTTTTTTTTGACAAATTAGCTTTGACATTTACGAAAAAATTTGTAAAATAAAGAAAAATTTAAATTTCGATCAAAAATTTTTTTTGCTAAAAAACAAGGAAAACTGTCAAATATTAGTAAAATGGAATTACGGGACTTTTTATAGTAAGTTTACAAGGTTTTTTTAGTGCATTTACTTAAATTCGTATTACAATTTAAGGTTGGAGTAAAATTTTGTGTTAGAAAACAAACCTGGAAGGTCTTTCACAGGGCATCCAACGATTGTCCTGAAACTTGCATATAGGAAAGAGGGGAACAAAATAAGAGTTATCTGTTTTTTGTTAGCTGCCCAATCTCAAATTTAGTGGGTCAAAGGGGAGGTGGAAACGGATTTTTTTCATTTTTTTTAAAGATTTTTCCCATTTCTTCAAAATAAGCTATGTGAACATTTTATACTGGTCGCAAGGTGTTTTAAAGGCCTTTCTAATGGCGTATCAGCCTTACCCAAATACTTCTTCCTTAAGTACATTATTGTCAGAAATGTAAAATATAATAAACTCTATTAAAATTAAGCTGACCCGTATTATTTCGTTTGCCAAACTTCCTGTTAGTTCGGCTTTTATTCGTATTTTCCCGAAAGCACTATTTTTTTAAATTTGAGATTGTGTAGCTTAAAAAACAGATAACTCTTATTTTTCTTTCCTTATTCCCATAAGGAAAGGACAATCGGTGGGTGCCCTCTGAAAAACCTACCTTGTAAGTTAAAACCATAAAAAAATGTGAATGTGTGGTTTTTCTTCCTTGCATACTGCAATCACATAAATTAAATAAAATTTCGGTGACGGTAGCACGTGACTCACCAAAAATTGTTATTTTTATTAATTTGAATTTTAGGTTGCAATTTTTCTTCACTCTATCTATTGCTACATTGAATCAATGGGTACGTTCAGCAGAGAAAGCTACTACTCAGCTGCTCCTCAACATTCTGCTGAACGGTTTGATTTTTGACATTTCAGTCAACATGTTGAGTGAGCGCTTCTCATCACTAGTAGCGTACACAATTTATGCTACATTTGATCACAAACTGATAAATAAGCTGTTTTATTAAAATTGTTTATTTTTTTGGTCGTTATTCAAAGAAGTAAACACAACAAATCATAAAAAAGTATTTTTTACAGCAAAAAATAAATGAAAGCGTCAAAAAATTAAAAATATTCCAATATTTTAAAACATTTACAAAAAAAATGCGTTCAGCAGATTCAACTAATCAAAACATGCTACATCTCAACAGTTGAGTAGCAGGTTTCTCTGCTGAACACGCACAATGAATACTTTTATACATTCAATGAAAATCTTCATAAAAGTTTTTCGAATATTTTCATTATATCCATGTTAGTTTTCACTGAAAAGAATTTTAATGACACCAGTTTCATTGATTAAATGTAAAAAAGCTTTAAATAAAAAAATTTTCAGAAGAAAAATTTCATGCCATGTAGATTTTCGTTTGATTCTGTTTCGTTTCCACTTCGATGTCATTTCATCCCCCGTAAGTTTCATTTAATTCCTTCTATTGGATGAGAAGGAGGATCCTACATGTCAAATTTTGAGATTCTTGGGTCTTTAGTTTTAACTTGTTCCCTCTTTTTGACCCCAAAGAATCCAAATTTTTAAAAAACTTTTTTTTTTAAATTTTCTTTTTGCTTTGGGATCCTATATTCAAAATTTCAAGTGCCTAAATACAATTTTTTAACCCTTATGTAAATTTTTAGAATTTTTTGTGCCAATGGAGTATCCTACATTCCAAAACCATTAGAACCATTACCTCAGGAGATCGAAGAAGTACACTTTTTAAGCCTCTTAGAATCGAATGATTCTAAATATCACACAAACAGAGAAGAGATATGATTTTGACAATCATAATTTAAGAGCGTCATATCATGATTGAAAATTCCATCATAATATGTTTATAGCAATCATAAATATTTTGCGACAATCATATTATGGTCGGGAATTATAATTATGCTATTATTTGGAATGATAACATGATAGCTGCAAAAATGTTAAAGTTGCAACAAACAATGATGAAATTACTCGTATGCCACTCTTAAGTTATGGTTAAGACAATCGTATCTCTTCTTTGAGTGCAGCATTCAGAAATAGCCTAATCTGCCGTAAAATTCAACAGATCCATTTCCCCATCTCATTTCTTGTATCCAAATTTATTCGATTCACATATAATTTTTTAAAAACCATTTTCACTCGGTTTATACAAATTAATGAGTTTCAATTAAACTAATATATAGAAAAATGTCAAATGCATGCATTAAGCCATTATAAATACAGCAACAACAATAATGGTTGATTTGAAATTTCCCTTGTAAATGTGCAAATAGAATGACCAACAACCATTAAAATGTAAATGTTAAGAACTAAATTAAGCCAATATTATTATTAACGCTGTCTCGTTATTTATAATGAAAGAAGTTCAGCCATTTTTGTTTACTTTTTATTATTTATTTATTTTTCTTGAATAACAAATTAGTCTATATAAAATTGTTAAACCGCACAAAAAAAATGGAAACCTTTTTTATAAAGTCCACCCACCCCCATTTCGTTTTATTACGTTTCATTAGTAATATGGGGGTTGTTGAGGTAATTATGTTGTTTTTTCATCAACTGCGCCGCACTTCTTGATAAAAGAATTTTTTTAAGCTGAAAAAAAATGTATTTTGTGTTAAAAAATACATTTTTTTAACACACAATGCTTGAAAAACCTATGCACTGATGAAAATATTTTGTGTATGATGAGATATCGGCCGATAAGACACCCCAACCTTTGAATTGTCTATTAAAAAATATACCAAATTTTTCCCCTTCTCTTTTTTTAAAGAGCTTCACACAATCTTTCATTTTAACTTAATTTAAGCTAAATCCAATAATTTTAGCCCGTGAGGCCCTTGATGCAAGTTTTTGATTTGGATTTGGAAAATTTAAGACAAAGTATTGGATTTTTGAGAAATAAAAAAATAATATTTTTATTAATATTGGCATGCACATTAAAAAATTTCTGAAATCGGTTAAGCAGTTTTCGAGATATCGCCATTTGAATTTTGTCAAATAATTTTAAAACTTTTTTTCATTGACTTCATTATAGAGCTTGGGACCATCATTCATTTAAACTTAATTTGAGCCAAATCCGCACCATTTTTAACCATTAATTTTTAATGAAAGTTTTTCTCAAGCTCTATGATAGGTCGAGGAAAAAATATTTTTTAAAATAATTCTTAAAAATTGTAAAAACCCGTTATATTTTTCAAATTTCAAATAACAATATCTCGAAAACCGTTCGACCGATTTTAATTTTATTTTTATTAGATTTGAGTTCAGCGCATCACAATTTATAATCATATTTATTAATCGCAACGTATATTTTTTATTTTTTCCAAAAATTTTCAAAAATCCAAAACTTTGATCGGCGGGCACCACTGCACTGTTTGAAACTCAGAATTTAAGCTCATATGAGACATTACACACCAAATGTCCCGCTACAGAAAAACAATTTTTTCCGTAAATTTCTGAATAAGTTGTTTGGATAGCCCTAAATCAAACTAAGAAAATTGCGTTTTTGGGTTTTCAAATTTTCAAAAACTGGGCTTAGGAGGCGTGGTCAAATATTGGACAAATGGTCAAATTTGTGGCGAGTTGCCTTGATTAAATATTTATCCCATTAAAACGGAATGCACCACAATATCAAAAATTTACATTCTTATAAAGTTTTGTATGGGCTATCGATTAAAAATTTTTTTTTTGGAAATTTTCAGAACCCGTTCTGAAATTTTCCATTTAAAAAAAGTCAATTTATCAAAAATCCGGCCACTTTTTTTCTTTTTAAAATTTTTTTTTTTAAAGTTTAGATGTTTGAAAGAAAATAGCATTTGAACTTTAAATTTCATAACAATTTTGTAATTTGATTGTATTTTCTTGGTTTAACGTTGCGAATGAGTATTATTAATTGCATAAATATTCCTCATACGCTCCGTTGAAACAAGAAAATACAAGCAAATTACTAAATTTCGAGATATCGCAATTTCTAAAAATAGCGGGTTTTTCCTACGTTCAAGAAAGGTATCTTTAAAAAATACCTATCTTAAAACTTTTTCCCTTTTAATACTTTATAGAGATTAAGACAATCTTTAAAATTAATTTGAGCCAAATCAGACCATTTTTAACCATGGCGACCTTCGATCAAAATTTAAGTTTTTTGGGTAAAGTTTTCTAAAAAACTAAAGCTTTAATTGAAGGGTTAAAATGATCGGATTTGGCTCAAATTAATTTTTAATGAGAGTTTGTTTCAAGCTCTATGATACGGTCAAGGAAAAAAATATTTTTTTTTAAATAATTCTTAAAAATAGGAATAAAATGTTTTTTTTTTTTAATTTTAAATAACAATATCTCGAAAATCGTTCGACCGATTTTAATTTTTTTTTAAGTTGCGTTCAGCGCATTAAAATTAATAAATATGATGCGTCACAACACACATACTATTATTTTTTTTCTAAAAATTTAAAAATATATAAAACTTTGATCGCCGGCGCCACTGCACTGTGGGCCGAGATGGTAGGTTTTTTTGGCCAAATGCCTCTACAGGTCATAAATGTGAACCGATTTTTTTTGGAATTCATAATTTAAGCTTATATCAGGGTAATTAACATGTGCCTTGCATTTTTTTTGAAATCAGACCTTCTATTTCAGAGTGGACACATTTTTATGTATTTGAATTATAGATGTTCGCTGGTCACGTGATTTGCGTGACTAAAAAAAAACGTGATTCACGCGTGATTGTGAGTGATTTTCATTTAAATCACGTGATTTTCAATTGAAAAAATTTTTAGAAAGTGATTATAGAGTGAGTAGAATTTTCGCGTGATTAATTATTTTTTTGTCGTGATTTAATTTCTTTTATAAAGGATTTATTTGTTTTTTTCTTTCAAAAAAAAATGTTTGGTAATGTTTTTTTGTTGCTAAAAAAATTGGATACCCTAAGTAAAGCTTGCGGGACATAAGCGTGAGCGTGATTGAATTTGGTGTAAGTTACGCATGAGCCAATTCTTTATTTCACGTGAATAGTAAGTGAGCGTAAGTAAAAAAAACATCTTGAGTGATTCGATTATTGTTTCCGGTATGCATGGACTTTAAGATATTTAGACAAACAAAATATGAACCAAAATGATATTATTAAAAAGGTAAAGTACCAAAAAAGTACTATAAATAAAAGTCTGTAACTGATTTATCCTTGCAGTCTCTACTATTTTAAAAAAGTTAAAAAAAATATATTTTTTTACCCTCCATCCTCTTTATACCCTACAACCACAGAATGGGGGTGTACTTACTTTGTCATTCCGTTTGTAACGCATCGAAATGTCGGTCGGGGACCCCATAAAGTATATAACTTATTGATCCATGATCGATTCTAAGACATTCTGTGAATGTCCGTCTGTCAGACGTCCGTCTGTCTGTAGATGGCACGACGCAGTCCAAAATAAAACACATAGCCTTCTGAATTAGTCTTATGGTCCTAGGCAGGTTAAGTTCGTAAATGGACAAAATCGGACCACAGGGATAAAAGTTGCCCCTTGGGGAGCTAAACCTCTGAAAAACACGATTTTTTTTACATGTTTTTTATATTTTTGTTAAACAAATGAAACAAATTTATGCAAGAAGAAGTTCAGAGTACTGCACTAGGACCGGGGAGACTAATTTTTTTTTTCCCGTGCCCCTTTTTAGGGCGTGGATATAAAAAAATAGTTTAAATAATGATAAAATTGTATAACTTTAGTACAAAAAGCAGAATAAATAAATTAGTAAACATTTTTCGAGAGGGAAGGTGTCCCCTACCGCCCCCGCCGAAGCCCCCTTCCAAATAAACGCCCCTGTATTTTTTTTACTTGTTGGAGGATATAAAAGATTCGGCACAGCCGAATTTACCACTCTACTCTTACTTGTTTAAACTCATCGTTATCAAAATTTCCACGCCCTTTTAAAAAACTTTTTATCTGCACTTTCCAAAAAAGTTGTCCGCTTGTGCCCGTTTTCACAAATGAAATTGAAATATTAAAAGCCTTTAAAATTTTTTTAAAAATTAGCTTGTTTTGAAATCCCTTTTTTTAAACTCATCGGTATCAAAAGTTTCACGCTCTTTCACAAAACTGTCTGGACCAGAATTATCCTTTTTATCCGCACTTTCCGAATAATTTTCCAGCTTGTGCCCGCTTTCAAAAATGGAATTAAAATATTGAAAGTTTATAATTTTTTTTTTTTTTTTAACTTTGCGTTTTTTTAAAACCCTCTTTTTTAAACTTATCGGTATCAAAATTTCCACGCTCTTTCAAAAAACTTTCAGGGCCACAATTATTATTTTTATCCGCACTTCCCAAAAAAGTTGTCCACTTGTGACCGTTTTCACAAATGGAAATGAAATATTGAAAGTTTAGAAAAATTGTTTTTTAAAAAATTAGCGAAAAACTGTCTGGATCAAAATTATCCTTTTTATCCGCTCTTTCCAAAAAAGTTGCCCGCTTGAGCTCGCTTTTAAAAACTGAGATTTAGTATGAAAAAAAAAATTTTTGTACTCTCGGAAAAACTTAAAAATAGTTAATTCATAAAATTATTTAATTCAGAATTTAACTTAAAACTCACCTCCATTTCGTTCTACGATTTTGAAACCACGTTTTCACTTGAGCATCAGTCATTTTCAAACCCCTCGCCAATGCCGCTCTTTCTGCAGATGCTAAATATTTTTGCTTGTGAAATCTCTTTTCCAACTCAGCCACCTGTATGCGTGTGAAAGATGTTCTAGGCTTTTTCCTCTTGGGCGGTGTGCGATTCTGGTAGGGATGACCAATACGTCGGGCAATAGGAAAGGCAGCTGTAATAAAAAATATTAGCTAATTAAAACCACATACACCCGCTATATTAGCGTTTAAAATTATACAACTTAATAACGGCTACTTAAAAAAAAATTTCAAAAAATAAAAATTATATCCTTTAATTGTTTTGAAAGGTAAAAACAATTTACGAAACTATAAATTCTCCCAGATAACAAGCAATTTCCGATATTTACTTCCGGAAGTGCACACACACTAATAATAATACACATAATCAAACACCAGCTACCTGCCAGAGTGCGTGAACAAGTGTTTGAGTGAACATGAATGAAAAAAGGAAACTACAAAAAAGGAAAGGAACTAACTCTATATTAAAGAAATACAAAAACCTATTAGGCGGTTTTGCCTTTAAATATTGGCTTAATTACTAGCTAGTCGCTGGGCATTAGCAAGGACTACCTGCTGTGAAATCAATTAGACGTTTAACTAACTTAAGTATTTACTCATTTTGTGTTGGTCTACAAAATCCTAATTGTCCTGTACGTCCTGGTAAAAGTAAATGTATAAATTGAAAAATGTCCCGCACGCGACAATTTACGTTTTATTATTTGTTTATAGTTTTTTCTGAGTGTGTGTATTTTAGGTTTTACTATCCAAGAAGTTGAGTCATATGTTTGTTGGTGACAAGATAGACAATATGAATGAGTTAGTGGAGTGGAGTGGAGTGACTGACTGACCCAGACTTTAGTTTTGTTGGTTTTTGAACATGCTAATGTAAAGAACAGCCGTGCAACCATTGATGGCTGGCTTATTGACTGACTGCTTGCTGCTAGGGACAGACAGACAAGAACCTTTTAAAATTCTTTTAAGTCGTAGTCGTTCCTGGCAGCGTCGTTGTCGTCATTCTCGCTACGTTATTGTCTTTGTATTATACGTTTTGGCTTTTATTAGGTGCGATAAGAAACGCGTAGCAATAATGTTTTATAATATGAAGTATAGAGTTGCCAACAAACTGGATTTATTTAATATTTTTATTTGATTTGATATTTTAAAATTTCCAATTTTGAATATCCGATCAAATTTTAATTTTACTTATGGGGTACAAATTTGAGGCCAATCGGATTAAATTAATTCTTGGCGCCCGACAATCAAAGTTTTGGATTTTTGAAAATTTTTTTAAACGAAAATGTCTTGCGATACATCATTCATTTTGATGCACTAAATACGTTTATCAAAAAAAAATAAAATCGGTCGAACGGTTTTTAAGATAGCGATATTTTAAATTTTGCAAACATTGGCAGATTTTTCCTACGTTTAAGTCTTTTTAAAAACAAATCTCAAAATTTCTTACCCATCACCCTTTCATAAAAAGGGTTAATAAAACCAAATTTGAGCTAAATCCGATCATATTTGACCAAAGTTTTTGATTTGTGAAAAATTTTCATCAGAACTTTGGATTTTTTGAAAAATTAAATGTGAAAAATTATTCTAATTACACTGTGCTCGAGCTTGACACTTTTTTTAACAAGCTGGGCACCCTCACACAAAAAATTATTGGCTAAAAATTTTCAATTAAATCTGTTGATTAACAAAATTTAAATGAGTCAATCAATGTTTTGATTAAAATTTTTGTTATTTTTTTTAACTGTCGAATTACAAGCCTTAATAAAACCAAATTTGAGCCAAATCCTATCATTTTCACCCAAGGCGCTCTTTGATCAAAGTTTTTGATTTGTGAAAAATTTTCATCAACATTTTGGATTTTTTGAAAAATTAAATGAAAAATTATTCTAATTACACTGTGCTCGAACTTGACACTTTTTTTAACAAGCTGGGCACCCTCACACAAAAAATTATTGGCTGAAAACTTCAATTAAATCTGTTGATCAACAAAATTTAAATAAGTCAACCAATGCACTATAGGGAATTTTCTGGTATTTTCTGGCCAAAACTCCAAAAGTTGGGATATTGCCTCAAAATTTGGCAAGTTTATTTGGCGGTAAGTTTTAAGGTTCTGTATAAAAAATTGGCACGATCTGGCCTAATAAATCGTGTTTTTAATGCAATTTTGTAATATAATTTTGTCAATAATTTTTACATCCACGCCCACAAAAGGGAGCGGGCAAAAAAATAATTTTCCTAGTGCCTTTGGTCCAAGTGCAGGGCTTTGAACTTCTTGTGGCGTATTTTTTTTAATTTTTAAGCAAATGTACAAAAAAAATGTAAAATATGGGATTTTGCGTAGCTAGACTAAGTTATTTAAGGGGAACTTTTTTTCACATGTTCCAATTTTGCTCATATGTCTCATTAAGACATATTAAGACATATTCGTGGCAAACATCAGGTAGCTAGCTCTTTTGGTTTGGACAGCATCGTGCATTCCCCAGACAGTCAGACCGACAGACGGTCGGACGGACATCACTAAATTTTTTTCCCCATGGAGCCGCATGGCTTAGCGGATGAATACATCTTACTCACAAAGAGTTTCCCAATATCTCATAGAGATATGGGAGTATGCAATTATATGCAAAAAAAGTAGCAGTCCACAAATAAATTTGGTTTAAAAAAGAAAAAAATTAATTAAATAGAAAAATTAAAAAAATATATAAATCAACATTTTAAACCTGTACTTTGTACAAAATATATTTATTTGCCCTATTGATAATTGAAATTAATTTCAAAAGATTTTAATACAGGATTTTAAGTACGTTAATTTTGTAATAAGTCATGTTCTCCAAAATTAAAAAAAAAAAATAATAAAAAATTAAATTTTGTTTTTGACGCCTCCTTACTAGCGGTATAAGAGTTTGGTGTACAAAAATATGTGTGCTAGCTTACTTTAATAAAGTTTACTGTATAATGGCATCCGAAAAAAGTTTTTTTGAACACATCAAAAATGGACTTTTGGCCAACAATTCCTTATAAATTCCCTATAGTGCAATGCTTTGATTAAAATTTTTGTTATTTTTTTAACTGTCGAATTACAAATTTTCAACACTCTATCCACAATGGGAATTAGAAAGACGAAGAAATTGTACTATACTAGTAAGGCAACGATTGTCAATAACCAACAAATTTCTTCGTTGGTTATTGACAAGAACCCTAATATTTGGCTGGTTGGAACCTCCAGCAGAATTATGCGCCACGAAAAGAACATATTTAGAATATTAACGGAAAGGCATGAAACCTACGCGAAAAAAAAAACCAAAAAGAGGGAAAAAAATGGAATAGAACGGGGAACGAAATGGAGTGGAGCTAGGAACAACATAGAATAATTTTTTTTACACAAAATTTTTTCACTTAATATTTTTCATAAAATTTTTTTTACCACTCAATTTTTTTTTTCATTTAATAAAATTTCTGCGACCAAAATTTCAGTACTCAAAACATTTCCCGCTCAAAATTAAAAAAATGTTTAAACAATTTTTTCGAGATTCTTAATCAAAATATGGTAGTCGCAGGGCAAATTTTTATTCTACTAGAACTAACAATTTAATGGTAAAAATTTGAGGGCAATCGAATAAAATTAACACGTGGCGCTCGGATCAAAGTTTTTAATTTTAAAAATTTAAAAAAATATGTTTATTAATTTTGATGCGCTAAACACGAATATCAAAAAGATTTAAAGATCCGTCGAACGGTTTTCGAGATATTGCGAAATTAAATTAAAAATAAAAAAGAAATTAAAAATAAAACAAGTAAGAAAATTTTAGTCGGTCATGACTAGGGTGACCATTTTTTTCTGAGCTTAAATCAGTACGCCCAAGTTTTTATGTTTTTTTTTTTTTTCTAGAAATAACTCTAAAATTTTTTTCTATGAGAAAACACTGATGTTTTTTCAACACTCAAAAAATTTTGGTTAAACTTACTTGACCCCAAGTATTTTGAGTAAAAACAACTGTTAACAACAACTGCAAAAAACAACTGTTAGAAAACAACTGCAAAAAACTATTGTTGTATTTTGCAGAAAATTTGGTTGATTTTAAACGACTTCATTTGAATATTTTAATAGTTTCCGTGCAGAAAATATAACAAAATTCCACAGGTTTTGAGAATAAGAAAATCCCTTAGATTTTGAAGACTTTTTCCGTAAGTTTTTACAACTTTTCCTGTAAGAAAACTTAACAGCTAATAAGCACGTGTGTTTTTTTTAAGGTATTACCTCTTCTAAGATCTCAGAATCATTTGGATTCATGCAATTTACACCACCTTTCAAAAAATATAAAAAAATCCATCGGCCCATTGAACTTCTCGTTATAGAAAACCTCAAAGATTCTGTGCGCATTTTCATATAAATTTAGGAAGATCAAAATAACCTCGATCGGAGATTCCTTTTTCCGTTAAGGAATCTCTTGATTCACGAACTCTAATCTCCTTAGAATAAATTCATTATAGATTATCTCATTTTCAGACTTATAAAAAAACAACTCCGACGACTTATATTATGGAAATTCAAGTTTTTGTACAGAATTTTCGAACAAAATTATTTTTTATGTTGAAATGTTCAAAAATCAGTACAATCAGGTCATATTTTAAAAAAATCAGTACAAATCAGTACATCGTTTTTTGATCAGTACACGTGATCAAAAATCAGTACGAATGCTCATGACAGACCATATGATACCCTACATCAGTGTTTTCCGGAAAATGGGTCCCAAGTCCAAATATGGACCGTAGATCTATCTTTCGTTAGATCTTAAATTAGTATAGAAAACATACACAAACACAATTTGAGTGAAATTTGCTTATTTTTTTTGCCAATAGACCGATTTTACTAAATATTGGGTCTAATTCCAAAAATGGTCAAATTATACACTCAAAAAAATACGTTAGTAGATTTACTAATTTTTTTTTGCTAATGCTAGTTAGCTAACTTTTAGCAAATTTTTAGTTGAGATTAGCATGCTAGCAAAAAATTCTTGTAAACTTCATTTAGCACATTAGCAATTTTAAACAAACGTTGAACTAATTTCTTTTGCTAAGATTTGAAATTGAGTTGACAACATTTTTACAAGATTTTTAGCAAAAACATTAGCAAAAATAAATGGTAAATTTTTTTTTATTTTCAGAAAGCTTAAAATGGCGCTATCTCGGAAACTAAGCCAGATAGAGCAAAATGGAGGGCATTTTTGGTTCTTAGAATCGCCATACTTTCGCGGGTACTCTTCACATGTGTGGACACTAATAGGACCTAACTTTGGATCCAAAAAAGTTAGCATTCCCGAAAATTTTAAAATGCTCATATCTTGGTAAATGTTACCGACACAACAAAAAGTCCAAAAGAGTTTTTGTAGCTCTCAATACGTAGAACTAGACCGCAAAATAACCAAAAGCTCTCCGAGTAATATTTTTGAAGTAATCGAGTTTTTTATTTCTCAAGACCCCAGTGATCCAAAATCACGTATCTCAAAAACTAAGCAAGGTAGAGCGAAGCGGACACAAATTTTGGATCAAAAACCCATCGGGGTCTGGACCTATTGGGTTCGAACCCAATGGGGTCCTCAAATGTGTATGAAATAAGTTGAAATAAAATTTATTTCAGGTAACTAATTTTTAGCAAAACGTTTTTGCTAACTTTACCAAAAAAATTGTGGGTTCAAAATCAGCAAATTTTCTTGTAGGTTTACAAGCTTTTTTTGCTAACTTGACAGTTTTTTTTTTGAGTGTGTAGGGTATAAAAAACTTAAACTTTTTTGCCTTTACCCTTTCATAGAGCTTTACCCTTTCATAGAGCTTTATTTTCATTTAAAATAAATTTGAGCCAAATCCGATCATTTCAACCCGGGGCGCCATTTGATCAAAGTTTTGGTGTTTTAGAATTTTATCACCAAAAATTTTAAACTTTAATCAAACGGCTCCTTGGCCTGATTTGGCTCAAATTGAGTTTAAACGAAAGTTAGTGTCAAATTCTACAAAATAGGCAACGGAATTTTTTTTAAAGATTTAAAAAAAAATTCTTAAACGTAGGAAAAAATCGCCATTTTAGGAAATTTTTTGACAAATTTCTACACTCAAAAAAAAAAACTGTAAAGTTAGCAAAAAAGCTTGTAAACCTACAAGAAAATATGCTGATTTTGAACCCACAATTTTTTTGGTAAAGTTAGCAAAAACGTTTAGTTAAAAATTAGTTAACTGAAATTTTTTTGTATTTTAACTTACAAGGGAAGTATCTCAACCCTTATGAACCGATTTGCATGAAACGTAATATATATATAACAGAGACAATTCTAAGGGTGGGTTGTCTCGGCTTATCGGCCATATCGGGGATTTATGGGTTCAAAACATGGGTCAAAAATGGCGAAAAATCGTTTTTTTGGATTTTTCAGCCATTTCTTTCTAAGAAACTGTATGATGTTTACATATATGAGAAGAAAGGTTTTTTTAATGCCTATCCAACGGTGGCGTAATCTTGTAAAAGTTTGGCTTCGTTAAATAGTTTTTTCATGAAAATGTGAAAATTTTGGGGGTATTTATATGAAGACATAGAACTACGATGGCCATATGAATACGAAATAATCTTCATTAAATTTATAAAATTTTTGCTCTAGAGGATATTCCTGTTAGTTCGTGAGATATAGAAATTTTCCTGGAGGTCCATATGGTTTCATAAGGGGACAACGAAATTTTGAAACACTGATATGGCCGAAAAGCCGAGACACCCCAACCTTAAAATCGTCTCATATATATATATTTTAAGTTTCAGGCAAATCGGTTCATAAGGGTTGAGATACTTCCCTTGTTAGTTCATACACATTTGAGGACCCCATTGGGTTCGGACCCAATAAGTCCAGACCCCGATGGGCCTAGACCTAGTTGGGTTCCTTAAAAATCGTCATAGTTTTTGATCCAAAATGTGGCCTTATTTCCCAAAGAGTTGAGAAATAAAGCCATATGGCGTTATTACCAACCACTGTTGGAAATAAAGCCATATATGGCTTTGTTACTCATTTGAATATTTTTTAAAAATGTTCATCATTATTTTGCGGAGAGCAACATATTTCCACGTAAATCCTGCTACAAAAAAAAATATTTAGCGAAGCTGCTAAATTAATTTATGGAGTTTGAAATGGCATACGGACATAGCGCCCAAGGTGTTATCGCCCAAGACCGTAAATGTCATATCGCCCAAGCTGTGACATATAGCCCAAAATGATAGGTCTAAAAAATGTTATTTCTCCCAAAACAAAATTGTCAAAAAATTCAAAATATTTTTTTTTTGGACGAAATGTCGAAATTACGACTTCTATGATTTGTTTTTTTTTTTTTAATAAAGGTTTTCTGAGTAGCCGGCCTTTGGCCGGGCTTAGGGATTACAAACTCCATAAATTAATTTAGCGGCTTCGCTACATATTTTTTTTTTTTTGGGTAGCAGGATTTACGGAGAAATATATTTCCACATTTTCAACTGATAAGGCTTTATTTCCACTTTGGTTGCAAAATCAATATGACTTTATTGCTCAATCATGTTGGTAATAAAGCCATATGGCCTTATTTCCCATTGAATTGAGAAATAAGGCCATATGGCATTATTGCCAATGGCTTTATTTCACCCCCCCCCCCCCCAAAATGTGTGTCCGTTTCGCTCAACCTTGCTTAGTTTTTGAGATACGTGATTTTAGGGGACCACCGGGGTTTTGAGAATTACAAAACTCGATAACTTCAAAAATATTACTCGGAGAGCTTTTGATTATTTTTTTTTTTGGACTTTTTGTTGTGTCGGCAATATTTACCGAGATATGAGCATTTTAAAATTTTCGGCAATGCTAACTTTTTTGGATCCAAAGTTAGGACCCATTAGGGTCTACACATGTGAAGAGGACTGCGATACTATGAGCCCGAGAACCAAAAATGGCCTCCATTTTGCTCTATCTGACTTAGTTTCCGAAATAGCACCATTTTAAGTTTTCTGAAAATAAAAATAAAATTTACCATTCATTTTTGCTAATATTAGCAAAAAAGCTTGTAAAAATTTGGTCAACTCAATTTTAAATTTAGCAAAAAATATTAGTTCAAATTTTGTCTAAAACTGCTAATGCGCTAAATGAAGTTTACAAGATATTTTTGCTAACATGCTAATCTCAACTAAAAATTTGCTAAAAGTTAGCAAACCAGCATTAGCAAAAAAAAAATAGTAAATCTACTAATGTATTATTTTTAGTGTAATAGTGATATTTCTAAAACCGATCGACCGATTTAAGAAACTTTTTGATACTCGTATTCAGCATGCCAAAACCATTAAAAATAATGCATTGGATAATATTGGTACTATTATATTACTGAATTTTTCAAAAATAAAAAATTTTGGTGGAAATTATCCAAAGCCCAAAACTTAGATCAAGAGCGACACGGGTTAAAATGATCCGAATTGGCTTAAACTAAGTTTTAATGAAAGATTGTCTGAAGCTGTATAAAAGGGTCAAAGGAAAGAATTTTGAGATTAAAAAAAAAAAAAATCTTAAACTTTGGAAAAATTTCGATATTTTCAAATAGCAATATCTTGAAAACCGTTTGAAACGATTTTAAATATTTTTTGATATTCGTGTTCAGCGCAATGATTATACTCTCTTACAAGGTAGGTCTTCCATGCAACTTACGATTTTAAGGAAATTTAAATATGTTGATGAGAAATCCATTAGATTCAGACCATTTTAATTTTTAAGGGGTCGATTTATACGGACTAAACGGTCATATATTAAATCTTTTTCATTTTATTCCTATTCGACTTTTATAAAACATTTGGCAACTTTTCTAAATAACAGTGTTTTAAAAAATTTGCTATTAAAAAAAAAACAACATCATTTACAAAATGTTTTACAATTAATAAAATATAATATTCTTTTTTTTAAATACTGGGAGACACTTCTCTAGTTCTTATTCTTATTCATCTTGTGTCATAATGTCTTGTTAATCTTTAGTTTTCTGTGTTTTTAGTTTTTGTGCTGTATGGCGTATTGTGTTGTCCTCTTGTAGTGTTTTGTCGCCACCTTATCTTAATAGCTCCGTCGAAGTACAATAATTGGCGCCTCCGCGGAAATGTATATTATAAACTTGGCCTAAGATGCATATATTTTGTTAGGCTTGTTAACATTTTTTCTTCTTCTTCTGTTTGCGCCTTTTAATATTGAGACAATTTTTGAGGTGTTTTTTTATTTTTCTCTTCTTATTTTCAGTTTGTCTGACTGAAGTGGTTGCTTAAACGATACGTTGACATCAAACAATTAATTATGAAAGCGTTGTAAAATGGACAAAAAAAGTGAATGGAAGTTGTGATAGTGATAATGAATATTTTTTCTTTTTGTTTTTTTTTCAAAAACCTTTTAAAATATAAAAATATTTTTAATTTTTTTTTGTATTGGCAGACAATTGTAGTGGGAATGAATGGAATTTCAGAAAAAACTTGAATTTGTTGAAAGGAGATGGTCTTTTCAGGATTTAAACACATTTTAAGAGGCTGACGGTGATGAGAAAATTAGTTTAGTTTATTTGTATAAACCGGCATTTTTTTGTATGAAAAAAAAAATTTCTTTAGTCCTGAATTTGTTTTTCTCCTAGGACTAAAGCTTGTTTTGTACAAATCATAGGTCAAGCGGATGAAATTTACCCGTGGCCCCGGCGATCAAAGTTTTGAATTTTTTAAAATTGGAAAAAATAAAATTTTTAAGAAATATGTCTTGAGATACAGCATATTTATTAATTTTAATTCGCTGAAAACGAATATTAAAAAAAAAAATTATATCGGACGAACGGTTTTCGAGATATTTCTTTTTGAAATTTGCAAAAATGGCGCTTTTTTCCTACGTTCAAGAAATTTTTAAATTCTTTTCCTTGACCCTTTCATAGACCTTGAGACAATTTTTCATTTATAAAGCCTGAGACAATCTTATTGGCGCCTTCCGATTAATTTTTTTTTTTTTTTTTAAATGAAAAAAAAAAAAAAAAATTATCTTACTTTAGGCCTGTATTCGCATAAGCGTATATAAGTTATCACTATAAAGCTCATGCAATTTGAAGAAATCAAAAATTTTTAAAGCAAAATGTCAATATTTTTTCCGTTTTCGAGATATCGCCATTTAAAATTTGTGAGAAAATGGCGGAGTTTTTAATACGTACAAAAATTAAAAAAAAAATCAAATTTTTTTTCCCTTGACTATTTCATAGACCCTGAGACATACATTCTTTAAAAATTAATTTAAAACAAATCGGTTGCACGGCTTTCGAGATATCTCTATTTGAAATTTGCAAAAATGGCGGTTTTTTCCTTCGTTAAAAAAATCTTAAAAAGTTTTTCCGTTTAGACAAGCTTTCATTTAAACTTAAAATGAATCCATTACGATCATTTAAACCTATGGCGCCATATGATAAAAATTTTGGTTTTGTGAAAAAATGTCCACCGAAATTTTGGAATTTTAAACTATGAAAAAATAACATATCTTGCGATACATTATTTTTATTAATTTTTTTCGTGCTGGGAACGAAAATCAAAAAAATTCTATCGCCATTTGAAATTTATCAGAAAATTTTAAAAACTGGCGGGTTTGTCCTAAAAACCTTCCAATATTCATATTACTCCTGTAAAATATTTCAAAAAAGGAGATATTTAACTAAAATTGTGTTTGACGATGCTTAACGTGTGCATACAAATTTCGCCCGATATTCGCGTGTATTTCTTAAACTAATAAAATTTCTTAACGAATATAGATCCAATCGGTACATGTTTGGACTTAGGACCCATTTTCCGAAAACACTGGTGAAGGGTACTATATTGTGGTCTTGACTGACCATAATTTTCATAATTGTTATACCCTACACCACTCTGTGGTACAGGGTATAATGAGTTTGTGCTTATGTGTGTAACTTCCCGAAATATTGGTCCTAGACCTACCTTCAAGCATACCGATCGACTCAGAATTACGTTTTGAGTCGATTTAGTGACGTCCGTCCGTCTGTCCGTCTGTCCGTCTGTCCGTCTGTCCGTCTGTCCGTCTGTCCGTCTGTCCGTCTGTCTGTCTGTCCGTCTGTCCGTCCGTCCGTCCGTCCGTCCGTCCGTCTGTCCATCTATCGGTTTAAGCACGATACAGGTCGCAATTTTCAATCAATTGACTAGAAATTTGAAACTTAATCATATTTTGACCCAAGGACGTAACCTATTGAAATTTCAGAAAATCGGTCCATGTTAAGACCTAGCCCCCATACAAACGCCCCATTTTGATTCGGTTTAAATGACTCTAATAACCGTATTATAGATATCGCTTTGAAATTTAGGAGGTAATCAACTTTTGTATGCACAAATCATCATTCCAAATTCGGGTGAGTCCTTCTGGTAGTCCCCATACAAAACACCCTCCCGATATTTACATAATTCCCTCAAAATTCATAAAAGTTGAAATATTTGATACAAGTTTAATTTTTAGGTGTTAAACGTGTACTTCAGTAACCTAATCAAATCGGAATACAATTGGACCATTTTTGGACTTAGTCCCCCATATAAAAATTTCGTTCGATATTCAAAAAAAAAACAATTCCACTAAAATTTTATCTGTGTGTGTTTTCCACATTAAATAAAGATCTAACAAAAGACATATCCAATCGGTCCATGTTTGTACTTGGGACCCATTTGCCGGAAAACACTGGTGTAGGGTATTATATGGTCGGTCTTGACCGACTATAACTTTCTTACTTGTTTTTTTTTTAATTTCTTGACCGAAGAAAAAACCCTATTTTTTTTGCAAATTTCTAGTAACAAAATCTCGAGAACCGTTTGACCGATTTTAAAATTTTTTTCATGATATTCGTGTTAAATCTCAATCGATTGCAAAAATTTTCTGATATTCGTATTAGGCATGACAAAATAATAAAAATTTTTTTAATTTTTAATTTTTAAAAATATAAAACTTTGGTGGAAATTTTCCAAAAATCCAAAAATTTGAGCGAAGGGCTAACCCACGTGTTCAAATTATCGGCTTTGGCTCAAATTAACTTTGAATGAAAGATTGTCTCAATTTCTATTAAAGGGTCAAGGGAAAGAAATTTTGATAGATTTCTTTTAAATTTCTTGAACGTAAAAACCGCCGTTTTGTACCAATTTGAAATAGCGATATCTCGAAAATCGTTCGACCGATTTGAAAATTTTTTGACATTCGTGTTCAGCGCATCAAAATTTATAAACACAATGTATCGCATGACATATTCCTTTTATTTTTTTTCTTTTTAAGTTTTTACAAATTAATTTAAACCGATTAGCCTTAAATTTATACCTCATAATTTTTAGGTCTATTAGAATAAAAATTTGTCCAAACACTTGGGAAAATCAAAAGTTGAAGAACTAGTGTCACTTTAAAGTGCACAGTACAGAGTAGTAGGCAATAGGGTGGCTCGTTTTTGGGCTTTTCTCTCTGATCAAATTCTAATACCCGCCAAAAGTGTCGGTCCCCTAAGGGTAACTCACATGCAAAATATCACTCCGATCGGAGTTTATCTTCTGTCTCCACTTTGAGCCTCAAAATTGCGGTTTTCGCAAAAAAGGACTTTTTAAAAAAAAATAAAAAAAAATTTAAGTTTTTTTATTAAAATAGTTAAAAAAATATTTTTGTATAATATTTGATCGTAAATACTTAAATATGAAATTTAAAGATTTTACGGTATCATTAACCCGTTCAAACTTGATACCAAAAAAATGGCATGATTTTAGGGGCGTTCTCAAAACACCTTTTTTCAAAATTTGAAAATTTTATTAAAAAAAAATTTTAAATATATAATTTTTTCTTTCTGAATTCATTAAGAACACCTTGGAGAAGAAAAATGTGAAATATGGCGGATATCCGTCAAGCCACTTTTCGGGAATTGCAGGGGGAAGTTAGCGGATTTCAAGGAAATGTTGGTTTTATCAATAATTTGGATTAATAAAATCTTAAAAATTTCATTTTTGTGCAAATTAACGGTTTTTGGTGTCGTGGCATTCTATTATATAACGTTAAGTCTGTCATGAAATATTACCGATCTAGGACGTCTTTAACCCACATTGGCTCGGGGTCAAAAATGACCCCCGAATAAAATTTGAAGTTTAGAGCTTAAATTTTGTGCTATAAACAAGTATAAAACAGCTTTTGTGTTTTTTACCCCAACTATTATTTCGTATTATTATATTAAATTAAAAAAAATCGTTAACCCTTCTTGGTAGGGGGTCAAAAATGACCCATTCAATAAAAAATATATATTTTGTTGATATCAAAAAATTCAAGCACTATGCCTAAAAGTTTTTGCCGGGGTCATTTTTGACCCCTGGCCAGTGTGGGTTAAAGATATCTCAAACATGTGAGATTTAAGGGCTGATTCAAAGTTATGTAATAGATTGCCACAAATTTATTTTATATGAAAAAATATATACTTTTTATTGAATGGGTCATTTTTGACCCCCTACCAAGAAGGGTTAACGATTTTTTTAAAGATAATATATTAATACGAAATAATAGTTGGGGTAAAAAACAGAAAAGCCGTTTTATACTTGTTTATAGCACAAAATTTAAGCTCTAAACTTCAAATTTTCCGCGGGGGTCATTTTTGACCCCCAGCCAATGTGGGTTAAAGACGTCCTAGATCTGTAAGATTTCATGACATACTTAAAGTTATATAATAGAATGCCACGACACCAAAAAAACGTTAATTTGCAAAAAATTAAATTTATAAGATTTTATTAATCCAAATTATTGATAAAACCAACATTTCCTTGAAATCCGCTAACTTCCCCCCGCGATTCCCGAAAAGTGGCTTGACGGATATCCGCCATATTTCACATTTTTCTTCTCCAAGGAGTTCTTAATGAATTCAGAAAGAAAAAATGGTATATTTAAAATTTTTTTTTAATAAAATTTTCAAATTTTGAAAAAAGGTGTTTTGAGAACGCCCCTAAAATCATGCCATTTTTTTGGTATCAAGTTTGAACGGGTTAATGATACCGTAAAATCTTTAAATTTCATATTTAAGTATTTACGATCAAATATTATACAAAAATATTTTTTTAACTATTTTAATAAAAAAACTTAAATTTTTTTTTATTTTTTTTTAAAAAGTCCTTTTTTGCGAAAACCGCAATTTTGGGGCTCAAAGTGGAGACAGAAGATAAACTCCGATCGGAGTGATATTTTGCATGTGAGTTACCCTTAGGGGACCGACACTTTTGGCGGGTATTAGAATTTGATCAGAGAGAAAAGCCCAAAAACGAGCCATCCTAGTAGGCAATCAGGGTTGGGTTGAATGTTTACAAGTTTCAGTGACAGCACACGGTGTTTCTTTTGACGTTCGAAAGAAAATGACAAAAACCATTGTTGTGATTGAAAATTTTAAATTAAACTTCGAGATTCTTTGAACAACAGTTCTTGTAGTCGCATTTTGCACTTAACATTTTCTTCAGTTTAAAACATTGCTGTGCAAGAGAAAATGCATTTGCACAGAGCTACATCTGTTAGTAGGTACAATTGTTCTATGAAATGCACAGCAGTGGTTTAAAACAACTTATTTAACATGATCAATTTGTTATTGGTAACAAATTAATATTTTTTAATTACCGCTACAAATATTTTAATCAACATTCGTTTTCAATATTTTTAGTGTTCCAATAGTTTGTCCCAAAAAAAAAAATTTAACTAAATTTATATCTTTCTTGATTTCTTATTTTTCTAAAAAAAAAAAACTATAAAACTTAACACTTCCTGTTACATAAAAATAGCATTTTACCTAAGATGTATGATGGTTGTATGGAAATATTTTGGCATAAACATGAATATTTATTATTCATGGTAAAAGCTTTTTCCATTACTTGGCTTATGGTTTATAACCTCACAACTAAGGCACGTTTATTTCTGTTTTTTTTTTTTTTTGTGTTTCTTACATGGCAACTTCTACCAAAGTCGTAAAACATCCCTTTGGAATATTTTAGGAAATAACTAAAACAAAAAATAAACCAGTCATAAGCATAACATCCCTCCTTATTCCTTCAAAAAAACACTCTTATTTTGAGAAAATTTAAATATTTGTGTTAGCGTTTTAAACCCTTAAAAAACGTTATAAAATTATTATTATCTTCTGAGGTTTCAAGTAAATTTTTGATATTTAAAGCTTTAGGATATGTGTGTGTTTTAATATCTTCATATGTTTAATAGGGATATTATTAGAACCCTTTTTTCTTTCCAAGGTATCATTGGCTCATGATTTGATATGTGGGTTTTTATATATTTATGTAGCTTTATAAATGGCTTTTTATTGAAATTGATATTGCAGGTTATTTTACAAAAAAAAAAGAAACAGGTGCCAGGATGAGAAAACATCAATATTGATTTTTATGTATTACACTTGATAAATTTTTAATCAACGTTATTTTTACAATTTGAAGAAAACCTTAATAAACAACATGATTTGTCAGTTTAACACTTTAGTGAAAGGGTTAAAAATAAATTTTAAATATAAAAATAAGGATTACGCTTTCATAGTGTGTACACACAAAAAAATACAACCTTGTCAAATTACTAGAAAAAGTCTCGTAATCCCATTTTACCAATATTTAACAGTTTTCATTGTTTTTAACAAAAAATTTTCGATAGAAATTTAAATTTTTTTGTAATTTTACAAATTTTAAAGTTTTTTTTACGAAAAAATCTAGTAAGTTCACGAGAATTCCTTGTAAATTTACAATTTTATTGGTTAAAAGCTTGTAAAATTACCAAAAAGATCGTATTTTTTACTAGGAATTCTCGTAAAATAGAAGGTAGCAAAAAATCCAGTAAATTCACGAGACCTCCTAGTAAGTTTTATCGCGTCAAAAAAATTGTAAATTAATAATTTTGTTGGTAAAAAGCTTGTAAAATTTCAAAATTATTGGTAAGAAGTTTGTAAAATTACAAGAAATTTCGTCAAATAGGAGGTAGCAAAAAATAAAAGTTACAAGTTTTTATTGTCATTTGACAAGGTTTTTTTGAGTGTAATTTACACCAAAAAAAATTGTACACTAAAAAAATAATTGTTTATTTATACTACTAACACTCAAAAAATGGCGTAATCCAAGTTTCCGAGAAAATCTAGACCAAAATTTTAGGTTTTCCCCAAAACAAATTTGAGGTCAATCGGATTCAGCTAACCCTGAACATGATAAAAATTTTAAATAAGTCGAACGGTTTTTGAGATATTGCTTTCTGAAATTTGCATATAATGGCCATTTTGTCCTTCGTTCAAGAAATATAAAAAAAAATATCTCGAAATATTTTTTCCTTGACATTTTAATAGAGCTTGAGAAAAAATTTCATTTAGAATTAATTTGAGCCAACTTCGATCATTTTAACAAATTTCATATGGCAATATCTCCAAAAACGCACGACCGATTTTATAAATATTTTGATATTCGTATTCATCATACCAAAATTAATAAAAATTATGTATCGCAAGACATTTTTACACATATGAGGCATTGGATAGCTCTATATGGAACTAAGAAAATTGCGTTTTTGGTTTTTATAATTTTCAAAAACTGGGCTTAGGAGGCGTGGTCAAATATTAAAAATGGTAAAATTTGTGGCAAGTTGCCTTGATTAAATATTTATCACATTAAAACGGAATGCAGTACAATATCAAAAATTTGCATTTCTATAGAGTTTTGTATGGGCTATCGATTAATTTTTTTTTTGGAAATTTTCAGAACCCGTTCTGAAATTTTCCATTTTGTAAAAAAGTTAATTTATCAAAAATCCGGCCACTTTTTTTTATTTTTTTTTTAAGTTTTGATGTTTGTCCATCCACACAAAAAATTCAGACACGCGTTTTTCGTTTTTTTCGAGAAAATCGGATTTGAATTTTAAATTTCATAACAATTTTGTAATTTGCTTGTATTTTCTTGTTTAAACGTTGCGAATGAGTATTATTAATTGCATAAATATTACTCATACGCTCTGTTGAAACAAGAAAATACAAGCAAATTACTAAATTGTTATGAAATTTAAAATTCAAATGCGATTTTCTCGAAAAAAGCGAAAAACGCGTGTCTGCATTTTTTGTGTGGATGGACAAACATCTAAACTTAAATAAAAAGTGGTCGGATTTTTGATAAATTGACTTTTTTTTAAAAATGGAAAATTTCAGAACGGGTTCAGAAAATTACAAAAACTATATAAGAATGTAAATTTTTATGATTGTTGTGCATTCCGTTTTAATGTGATAAATATTTAATCCAGGCAACTCGCCACAAATTTGAGCAATTTTTCATTATTTGACCACGCCTCCTAAGCCCAGTTTTTGAAAAACCAAAAACGCAATTTTCCAATTTCCATATAGGGCTATCCATACAACCTATTCAGAAGTTTTCGGTACACGTGTTTTTTTCGCTGGACATTTGGTGTGGAATGCCTCATATGTGGTACAAGTTTGACGGATTTAAGTAACCTGTGGCGCCGCCATTAAAAGTTTTGGATTTTGGAAAATGTTTAAGAAAATAAAAAAAAAAAATTTAAGCGCTGAATGCGAATGTAAAAAAAAAAAATTAATCGAGATATCGCTACACTCAAAAAAATACGTTAGTAAAAAAATTTGTAAAGTGGTTTGTATCTCAACTTTACTACTTTTTTACTAAATTCTACTAAAAAATCAATTTTTAGTAATTCTTTTTAGTAAACTCGCTTTACAAACTATTAATTTTATACTGATTTTTTAATAATTTTTTCAGTTGATTTTTTAAAAATTATCGTACTAACTTTTGATAATTATTTTGTAAATTTTACAATATTAGTTAGTAAATTTCGTTTTTTTTCTCTAGAAAACTTATACACTATAATTAAAAAAAAATTTATTTTATTAAAATATTTGGAAATTAAAAAAAAATAAATAAAAAAAATATATTTGTAGTATTAGTTATTTTTTTAATGATAAAACTGCGCTTTGATGAATATGAATATGTTCATTATTTTTAATATTCATTTACGCTTCATTAGTTTTTTTTGTATTTAAAAAAAATGTAAGTATATTAAAAAGGAAACAAAATAGAGAAAAGAGAAGACATGCAAAATTTAAAAAACAATGCCGACCTTTTCAAATGGAAAATTTCCATAAAAACATCAATTTTTTTTTCTTTCTTCTTTACTTGCGGAATTTTTTTTGTTTATGCTATCCACGAATATTTTTTTTCTCACGCACATAAAGGCAGTGTTGCCATAAGAGAATTTTGAAAAAATGCTAAATGGCAGAAAAAAAAGTGCTAAAATGCTCTACAGACCAAAAAAAAGTGCTAGATTTTTTTTTCATTTTTTAAATTAACAAATAATAATTTTTAGCAATAACTCTAGTTTACAACGAAAATGTTTACAACGAAAAAACTTAAAAATTTTATCGAAAAAGATACTTCTAATTTCACTGTTTTCCCTATATCTTGATTAATGTACCTCCGATCTACTCGTGATAAAAACCAAATTAAAGTTAATCAAATTTTCAACAAACTTTACACACGTTACTTTCCCATCTGTTCAATAGTTTACGCGCGATGGACAAATATTTTGTAAAAATTCATTTGTTGATTTAAAATTTTTTTTTAACGAATCGTTGCAAATTAACAAGTTTTTTTATTTACCTTAAAAGCCTGAACCTATACAAATATAACAAAATGGGCTTAATAAAAATCTATGGGCAATCACCAAAGCTATCATTTTTTTGAAACTACGCATAAAAATTTCCTTAAATTTTTTTTTTATTTAAAATACAAGAATAAAAACTGGGTTAAATACCATAGTTTTTTTCTTGTGTGTATTTTCATATAATACGTCATAGCTTCGGTGATAACCCATAGATTCTCATCAAACCGACTTTGTTCTCTTAGTTAAGGATCAGGCTTAAAAAAAACCATAACACATTTTTTTGTTGCGGTTTCAATAAATTTTTTTTCTGAATTTCGATTGCGTTTTCTTAATTTAAACTGGGTCTTCTGAATTTCAATTGGGATTTTTGAATTTTATTAATTACAATATGGATTTCTGAATTTCCAATGGTTTTCTTGATTTTGATTGGATTTTCTGAATTTCAAAAAGGTTTTCTGTTTTTCAATTGGGTTTTCTAAATTTAAAAAGGTTTCTCAATTTCATTTTTATAAATTTCGACTAGGTTTTCTAAATTTAAATTGGGTTTTCTGGATTTCAATTGGTATTTTTTAATTTCAATAATTTCTTAATTTCTATCTGGATTTTTAAATTTCAATTGGGTTTTCTGAATTTTAACTGGTATTCTAAATTTTAATTTATATTTTCTTAATTTTTGAATTTCAACTTATATTTCCTAAATTTTTGAATTTCAATTTATACTTTCTTAATTTCTTAGGATTCCTGATTTTTCCCAAGAAAAAACATTAAAAAAACATAAAAATATTATACAGGTGCAAAGAAAGCGCCGCAGGCTAAAAATTTTTACAAGAGATTTAAAAAAACAAATTAAAATGTACAAAAAAATGCTAAAAATGCTAAAAAAATTTAAAAAAGTGCTAACTTAGCACTTGGCACTTTTTTCCAAAACTTTAGTGCTAAGTCCAAAAAAAAAGTGCTAGATCTAGCACTAAAAGTGCTAAAATGGCAGCACTGCATAAAGGGTTGATTTTTGTGTAATTTACTTTATGCCTTTCTTTGAATATTTTAGTCACAAAATAACATTCGATCGGTGAACATCGCGCGACGGGTAAAATGAATAAAAAAATGTACATAACAGATATTACAACAAAAAAATCATAGCAGGTAACCAAATTGTAAAGTATTTTTTGTTTAAAATTATGTAACACGTTTTTTTATTTTTAGAATAATAAAGCAAAATAGGAAATGATGACAACAGGTAACAATTGTATATTTATGTGATCTATTTAAAACATTATGTTGATATTTTTTTTTATTTTAGTTTACCGTACACCAATTTATTCAACATCAATCTTCAAAGAATTAATTTTATATGGTAGTATGTATATTTTGTATTAAAGAAATGTGTTCAAAATTTTCTCTTTTTTAGATCGAAAATTCTAACAAAAACTGACTTGCATGGAAATAGTTATTGGCGACAACAAGCGCAATTTACATGATGTATACAAATACCAAAAATTAAATATAAACAATTTACAATTTTTTTTACAAAAAAAGTTAATATTATTTACAAACGCGTTTTAAAATCCATTTTACAAAAATTGTACAGAAAAATTTAGTAATACTAATTTTTTTAGTATTTTTAAGATTACTAATTTTTGAAAACCAAAGTTTGTAATGGTAACTGAAAAAGTTATCGGGCACAAATTGAAAACTTTATTAGTAATGGTAACAGACTTTTTTGTAACGAATACTAACAAATTTTTATGAGTGTATTTAAAGTCTTAAAAAATGTCGGGTTTTTCCTACACTCAAAAAAATACGTCAGTAAAAAAGTTTGTAAAATTGTTTGTATCCCAACTTTACAACTTTTTTACTAAATTGTACTAAAAAAATATTTTTTTGTAATTCGTTTTAGTAAACTCGCGTTACAAACTATTAATTTTTTAATGATTTTTTAATAATTTTTTCAGTTGATTTTTTAAAAATTTTGTATTAACTTTTCGGTTTTCTTTTCTAGCAAAGTAATGCACTAATGAAATGCAAAAAGAAAATGTTATTAAAATATTTGGAAATTAAAAAGAACATTTAAAAAAAATATATAGTTAGTTATTTTTTTATTTTAATGGTAAAACTGCGCTTTGATGAGTATGAATATGTTTATTATTTTCAATATTGAATTACACTTATTTGTCTGCTTCATTGTAACTACTTTGTTTTCTTTCAAATAAAAACATATATAAAAAAGGCAACAAAATGCAGTAAAGAGAAGATATGCAAAATTCAAAAAAACACCGACCTTTTTCAATTCTTTTTTCTTTCTTCTCCACTTGCGGTCCTTTTTTGTTTTACGCTATCTGCGATTTTTTTTCTTGTGTACAGTGTACACAAAGGGTTGATTTCTTAATACTCAGAATAGTATTGGTAATTTTGTGTACTTTTCTTCATGCCTTTCTTTCTATTATTCAGTTGGAAAATAGCATTTGAAGAAATAAAAAAATGTACAAACAACAAAATATTACAACACAAAATACAGGTAACCAAATGTTAAAGTATTTTTTGTTTAAAATTAACCACTGTTGCCAAGTTGGAGGTTTTCCCGCTAAATCTAGCGCTTTTTGCTTGGTTTTAGCGGGGAAAATTAGTTTTTAGCGGGAACGGTGCTTTAGCGGGAAAATCTAGCGCTTTTTTTGGATTTAGTGGGGAAAAATTTACAGGTTTTTTCCAATTTTTTCAATCAATTTGTCGAATTTCAGCGCTTTTTTCGTAACTTAGCGGGAGAATTTTATATTTTCCCTCTAAATTTTTTTCTTGTGCGTTTTTAGTGAAAAGTCAATTTTGGTAGAAAAAATAATTTGGAGGTTTTTTTTTTTTAAATTTTTCTTTTTGTCAATCAAAAATGCCAAGTTTTTCGGTTTTCAGCGCTTTTTTTGTAATTTAGCGGGAGAATTTTAAATTTTCCCCGCTAAATTTTTTTTTGGCGGTTTGGTGAAAAATAGTTGGCAACAGTGAAATTAACTCTTTTTTTAGGACAATAAATAAAACAAAATAGAAAATGATGAAAGCAGGTAACAACTGTATATTTATGTGTTCCATTTAGTGTTTGGGAATTCCCGGACTTTTCAATTTCCCGGGAAACGGGAAACAAATAATTTATTTCCCGGGATTCCCGGGAATCCCGGGAAATATTCATTATTAATATAAATCATAAAAAACATAAAAATTTGAACAACTTTTTATTAAAAACAGTTCTATTAGAGATAAACAATTAATTAAAACATAAAAAATCAAAAAATAAAAGTTGAAACTCCTGAATACAATAAAACAAAACAAAAAAACTATTGCAACTTTTTTCCCACAAAAAATCGCAAAAAATAGCTAAAAATCGCAACAAATTTAAAACTGCGTTATTCGAGCAAAAACTAATATAGTTGGCAGCACTTTTAATGGAAATGTAAATTCTAAGTTCAAAATTTTTATATTTTTTTGGCAGTCTTAGCAAAATTATCATTAACCGACGTATATTTTTTGACTTTTTAAGTTTTTTCATCATATTGTCATATTTTTTACTCTTGGTCAGTTTTCCTATGAATATATATTTGCACTGTTCTTCCAAATAGAAAAAATACAAAAAATAGCTAATATAATTATACATGTACGTAAAAAATTTTTTAAAAATTAAATTAAAATAAACGTTTTTTATGTAAAATGCTTTATTTTGTAAAATTCCCGAATTTCCCGGGAAAATTAAAAAAAAATTCCCGGGAATTCCCGTCAGCCTTTTCCCGGGAATTCCCGGGAAATCCGACCCGGGAATTCCCGGACCCCAAACACTAGTTCCATTTAAATAATATCAATATAATGTATTTTTTATTCTAGAACACCAATTTATTCAACACAATTTTCAAAGCATTTATTTTATGTGGTATGTAATTTATATTTTGTATTAAAAAAAATGTATTCAATATTTTCTCTTACATATTTCAGATCAAAAACAAAATCTGACTTGCATTGAAATAGTAATGGCGACAACAAGCGCAATACGCAGTTAACATATAGTAAAAAAATACCAAAAATTTAAAATACACAATTTACAATTTTTTTACAAACAAATTTAGTAATACTAATTTTTTTAGTGTTTTTTAAGATTACTAATTTTTGAAAACCAAAGTTTGTAATGGTAACTGAAAAAGTTATCGGGCACAAATTGAAAACTTTATTAGTAATGGTAACAGACTTTTTTGTAAGGAATACTAACAAATTTTTATGAGTGTACGTTCAAGAAATTAAAAAAAAATCTGAAAATTGCTTTCCCTTGACTCTTTCATAGACAATCTTTCATTTTAATCCTTTTGGTGAAAATTTCCACCAAAATTTCAGATTTTTGAGATATAAAAAATAAAAATAAATTGACCGCTAATCATTATTTTTAATGATTTGGGCATTCTAAATACGAATAACAAGAAAATTGCAAAAATGGGTCTAGCGGATTTCGAGATACCGCCATTTGAAATTTGTCAAAAGTTTTCCAAAAATGGCGTTTTTCCAATGTATTGGATTTTTTTTTTTATGAGGTTGAGATAAACTTTAATTAAATTAAAGCTTAATTTAAACCAAATACGACCATTTTATCGATCAAAAATTAAATTTTTTGGTAAAATTTCCTAAAAAAAACACATTTTGTTTGAAAGGCTCCACGGTTAAAAATAATAGGATTTGGCTTAAATTAAGTTTAAATGAAATTTAGTCTCAAGCTCTATAAAATATTCAATGGAAAACAACTTTGAGATAAAAAAAATCCTAAACATAGGAAAAAAAAAGTAATTTTTGGAAAATTTTTGACAAATTTCAACTGGCGATATCTCCAAAACCGCACGACCCATTTCAGCAAATTTTTAATATTTGTATTCAGTATATTCAAATTGATAAAGATAATGTATAGCAAGATAATTTATTCACTCAAATAATTATGACATTAGCTGTTTGTAGTTTATTTAAAAAGTTTTACGCTTTGTCGTTTTTAAAAGAAAAACATTTGTTCAATGTTCCGTTTTTTTTTAAATTTATCGTTTGATGATTTCTGTTCTTTGTTTCAAAAATAACAACATAAAAAGTAAAGACTTTCATTAGCATTCAATTTTTAAAATCATTATTTTTGTTCTGTAAGTAAAAACAAGTAAGAAAGTTATAGTCGGTCAAGACCGACCATGTAAAACCCTACACTAGAGTTTCCCGGAAAATGGGTCTCAAGTTCAAACATGGACCAATTAAATCTATATTTTGTCAACTTTTTATTAAGTGTAAAAAACATTCACAAATAAAATTTGAGTGAAATAGTCTTCTTTTTGTTGACAATAAACCGCTTTAAGTGAATATCGGGCGAATCTTTCACATGGGGCCTGAGTCCAAAAATGGTCCGATGATAATCAGATTTGATAATTTTATTAAAGTACGTGTTTAACATACATAAAACGAATTTTAATTAAATATTTTCTTTTTTCATGAAATTTGAGAGATTTATGTGAAAATCGGGAAGGTGGTTTGCAGCGACGTATCCAGGATTTTGAAAACGGGGGGCACAACCCCCAGAATTTTTTTGTCATCGCCTATTTATTTTTAACTAGTACCCTCCCCCGCCCCCTCACGATTTCATCTTTATTATTATAAAACAAAAATGTCTTTTATTACAGATTTTTTATAAAAGATTTCTAGAAATCTCAAAGTTTTTTACATGAAAACCTTCTTATTCCAAATCTTCTTACCAAACTTTTTAAGCGTATTGATTTTTTTTTCTGATATTCGCGTTCGATATATCGAACGCTCCTTTTTGTGGACCTACACAAAAAAAAACTTGTAAAATAACAAGAAAAACTTGTAACTTTTTTTTGTTTGCTACCTCCTATTTGACAAAAATTGCTAGTAATTTTACAAGATTTTTACCAAAAATTTTGTAATTTTACAAGGTTTTTACCATTAAATTTGTAAATTTACAAATTTTTTGACACGATAAAATTTACAAAGAGGTTTCGTAGTTTTACTAGATTTTTTGCTACCTCCTATTTTACGAGAATTCCTAGTAATTTTACAAGCTTTTTACCAATAAAATAGTAAATTTACTGTTTTTTGCGCAAGTACTAGATTTTTTTTTGTAAAATTATCTAGAAAATTTGTAAAATTACAAAAAAATGTAAATTTCGATTTGGTAAAAAACAAGGAAAACTGTCAAATATTGGTAAAATGGGATTACGAGACATTTCCTAGTAATTTGACAAAGTTTTTTTCGTAAGCTAGCGCGTTCCATTTTCAAAACATTCAAGTTTTAAGATTTAAGAAAAATCTTTTTATTGCTTCACGTAAGAATTATAAGTGAGTGCCGTATAAAAAAATTTATTAAAATCTAAAAATTTTTCTATAGAAAAAACTTTTCAGAATCCGAGAATTTCCTATAGAAAAAATATCTCATATTTTAATATTGAAAAAGTGTATTGGAATATTATAGTTTAAAAATTTTTAATAGAAATTTATTTTCATGACCTGACACCTAATTTTTATTAAATAAAACCAATATTAAGTGTCTTTAAACATATTTTACTAATATTTCGATAGAAATGACTTTTTTTATTTTTTTTGTAATTTTTTTAAATTTTTATTTAATTTTTAAAAATTTTCAAATCGTAAAGGGGGGGCACGTGCCCCCTGTGCCCACCCCCTGCATACGTCCATGGTGGTTTGTATGGGGGCTATAAGAAGAAGTGGTCCGATTTCATTAAAATTCGAAGTAGTGATTTGTGAGGATGAAACATGACTACCTGCCAAATTTCAAATGGATACCTACTATAATGCGGTTATAAGAGTCATTTGAGTCAAAACTAAAGAGGACCTTTGAATGGGGGCTAGGTCTAAATATGGACCGTTTTTTTCCAATTTCAATAGGCTTCGTCCTTGGGCCAAAAGACGCTCAAGTTTCAAATTTCAAGTCAATGGATTAAAAATTGCGACCTGTATCGTGTTTACACCGTTTGACGGACATCGCTAAATCGACTCAAAAAGTGATTCTGAGTCGATCGGTATGCTTAAAAGTGGGTCTAGGACCAATATTTCGTTACAAACATCAGCACAAACTCATTATACACTGTACCACAGTGTGGTGTAGGGTATAATGAGTGATTTTTCTTTAATTTTTAATGATTTGTATACGTTATTTTATTTAAAATTGTTGGCATTTTTTAAGGAGAAATCATTAGTTTTTACCTACTTGTGTGGGTTATTTTTTTTGTATCAAGTGACTTTGGCACGATGGGTAGAGTTCTGGCCAGAATGTAGTTGATTGCTGAATCGATTCCCCAAAATGTTATTAAAAATTTTTTAAAATTAAATTCAATAGAAAAATTGTAAAAATAACCTACGAAATCATTAATGTTTTCGTATGTATTTTTTTTGAATTTGTTGGTAAAAATAACACAACAATCATTAATTTTTAATGTTTTCGTAGGTTATTTTTTTCGAATTTGTTGGTAAACAAAAATATTGTGACGCTATTTTTTAATGTTCAATATTATTTAAAAAATTTTATTAACAGTAAAAAATAAATGTTGATGTTTATTAAAACAAATGAATAATTACTGGGATGGTTTTCAATTGTTTTATCACTTGTTTTAAATATATTTTTCAAATGTTTTTGCCTACAAAATATTTTTAGTGTTATTATTTTTTATATCTCAAAAACCCAAAATTGTGGAGGAAATTTTCATAATATCCAAAACTTTGACTAAGTTTGTATCGAGCTCTATGAAAGTGTCAAGGAAAGAAAATTGTTATATATTTTTTCTTTTTAATTTTTTTTTTGCAAATTTTAAATAGCAATATCTCGAAAAGCGTTTTATATTATGAAATATAAATTATCAAAAAAATTTTACTCGAAAAAAATTTTACACTCCAAAATTTTTTTTTGTCAATTTTTTTGTTTTTTTATTACAAAAATTGCTTAAAAATTTTTTTTTTTACACAAAACAAAACATTTTAATCAAAATTGTTTAATTTGTTTTCACGTTAGAAAATTTTCTATCACTTAAAATGGCATTGTGGAGGATATTCATGGATTCGGCCAAGTCGAATTTAACTTTTCTGTTTTCACTCAAAATTTACTGATTTTTAATTTATTAAAAAATAAAATAAAGATTCCATAGGGGAGAACTATTGAGTGATTTTTTTTTTTTAATTTTTGAAAATATATCAAATATTGGTAACAAGATTTCCCTTCCAACAATCTCCTAAAATGTCACAATGACAAATATATTCAATATTATGAATATGTATATTTTCCAAAACAAATAATGCACAAATCTTAAACAACTTCCGTTTATCTTCCAAAAAAAAAAAAAAGCCATTTAAATTGTCTACCAATGCTACCAAAAGCAACAACACCACCATCATTATGACCACCTACATACGTTTATTATTAAAAAAATACTCATAAATCATTTTCGAAAAAAAAAGATTCTTTATAGTTTATGGAAGCTTAAAGAAAAACGCCAAGGCGCCACCTTATCAAAGAACAACAAATACAAAATGTATAAAACAGAAACCTTAAAAAAGAGCCAACCTTAATAACATCAATATCAAGCCAAAGGGAATACAAACAGACATAAATAAATATGTATGTATGTATGGATATGTGCAACATTTCCAATACAAATTCAATTGGTGATAAGACTCTCTATTAACCCTTTTATTTACAACCAAAAAATAATATTGAATGGATTCATCTAAAATCGAAAATATTCACTTTAATATGCCATTAAATGTTTGACAAACTGATTTTTTTCAACTTTTAATAAAATAAAATTAAAAGCTAAACATAAGCTTTAATACACTCAAAATAAAATGTCTGTTGAATTAGCAAAAATTTCTGATTTCCGTAGGCTCCGACTAGAAAATCTTTGTCAAACCCGAGGAGAATTTATTTATATATTTTTTTTATTTTACTGAATTTTTTTAAGTTTACTGAATATTTGTATCCAGCAGTAATTTTTATTACATACAAAAGTCCATACTTTTACAAAAAAAGTAATTTTTTGCAAAAAGTGCCAAAATAGTACTTTTTATAAAATTTACTATTTTAAATGTTGTGTTTTATTTTAAGGTACTTTTTTTCTTTTTTATTTTTTTTTAAGTTAATATGTTTGTCCATCCACACAAAAAAATTCAGAACGCGTTCTTCTTTTTTTCGAGAAAATCGCATATGAATTTTAAATTTCATAACAATTTAGAGATTTGATTGTATTTTCTTGTTTCAACAGAGCGTATGAGTAATATTTATGTAATTAATAATACTCATTCGCAACGTTAAAAGAAAAAAATACAAGCAAATTACAAAATTGTTATGAAATTTATATTCAAATGCGATTTTCTCGAAAAAAAACGAAGAACGCGTTTCTGATTTTTTTTTTGTGTGGATGGACAAACATCTAAACTTAAAAAAAAAAATTATTGAAAAAAAAAGTGGTCGTATTTTTGATAAATTGACTTTTTTAAAAAATGGAAAATTTCAGAACGGGTTCTGAAAATTTTCCAAAAAAAAAAAAAAAATATTTTTGATCGATAGCCTATACTAAACTATATAAGAATGTGGTGCATTCCGTTTTGATGTGATAAATATTTAATCAAGGCAACTCGCCACAAATTTGACCATTTTTCCTATATTTGACAACGCCTTCTAAGCCCAGTTTTTGAAACTTTGAAAAACTAAAAACGCAATTTTCTTAGTTCCATATAGGGCTATCCAAACAACCTATTCAGAAATTTACGGGACACATGTTTTTCTGTAGCGGGACATTTGGTGTGTAATGCCTCATATGTATATATATTCGATTAGAGTTTTATTCTAGCTCGAGGTCCAAAATATTTCTATTTATGATATTGTCATAATAGAGTATTTTTAATTTATTGCTTTAAAAAAGTTACTCATCTCATAGTATATCTGTACTGATCAGTTTCATCCCCACTTAGGAATCTTCATAAATATAAATATTTTGGGCCTCGAGCTAGAATAAAACTCTAATCGAATATATATTTACTATTTTTTTAAAGAAATTATTATTATAGAATGTTATTTTTTATAAAAAGTACCAAAATAGTACTTTTTAATAAAGTATTATTATAGAATGTTATTTTTTATAAAAAGTATTAAAATAGTACTTTTTAATAAAACTGATAAAAATAAACACTTTTTTATAATAAGTACCAAATAGTACCTTTTTAAAGAATACTAAAAAGTACTTTTGAATAGTACTTTTTAATAAAGAGTACTTAAAAAGTACTATTTTTTTATAAGCAAGAACATTTTATAAAATAATTCTTTTTTAAAAAAGTACCAAAACATCGAAAAAATCAATGCGTAAAATACGCAAATCCTTTCGTACAATGTATTGTATGTATTCGCAAAATAAAAAATTTCGAACAAAATTAAAATTTTTCTTTGTAATTTCACAAATTTTTTTTCGTAAATGTCCAAATTTCAAAGTATTTTTACAAAAAAAAATCTAGTTAATTCACGGGAATTCCTTGTAAGTAATATCGCATCAAAAAAGTTGTAAATTTACAATTTTATTGGTAAAACTTGCAAAATTACAAAAAAATATTGTGATTTTTACTAGTAATTCTCGTAAAATAGGAGGTAGCACAAAATCTAATAAAGTCACTAAAAGTGTTGTAAATTTACAATTTTATTGGTAAAAAGCTTGGTAATTTTTTCTAATTTTACAAGTTTTTTTACCAATAAAATTGTTATTTTTATAGGAACTCTCGTAAAATATGAGGTAGCATTATATTACGATGCTTTTTTGGTAACTTTACAAGATTTTTTTTTTTGAATGTAGTACTTTTTCATAAAAAGTTTCAAAATACTTATTTTTTACAAAAAGTATAAATAGTACTTTTTAAAAGAAAAAAAAAATTACCAAAACATACTTTTTCACAAAATTTTCTAAATAATACTTTTTTACGAAAAGTACCAAAATAGTATTTTTTTTTACAAAAAGTACCAAAATGGTACTTTTTTTAAAAGTACCAAAATAGTACTTCTTTTTTAAAAAATATCCAAAATGGTGTTTTTCATTATAATTAGCAAAATAGTAACTTTTCATAAAAAGTACTTTTAGTATCTTTTTTTTTTTTTTAAGTACCAATACTGGAGTTTTCTTTTCCCGGAATTTTTTATTTCCCGGGAAAGCGGGATTCATTTTTAAATTTCCCGGCATCCCGGGAATTCCCGCAAAAAATAAAAACCCATTTTTTTTGTCAAAAAAATATATAAAAAACCTAATGAATGCGATAACACTATTTATAATGTTTATTAACACCATAAAAATCTTATTTAGTACCTTTAAAACAAAAAAAAAAGTTTCAAAAAAAGAACAATTTTTGTTACACAGTTTTTATAAAAAAACGGCCCAAATATGTCAGGGAATATGTATTTCACATCGCTTTATCTGTTTTAATTATAAAAATTCATCATTTATTCTAATTCATCTCAGTTCATTTTTACAATTGGTTCTCAACGCTTTGCCTCTATATCACAATGAAACTGATTCAGAGGAAGTTCTCAACTATATCTCTGAAACTGAATGTAACTGTTTCAGAGAAATATAAATAAAAGAAAATTTAACCCAAAAGTTATTAAAAAAATTTCAAAATTCTGGGATCTAAAAGAAACCCCGTTAATTTCAGAGTCATTCCTTACATAGATGTTATATGAATTTATCGATTTAAAAGGAATCATGTCCAGAGACATAAATATTTTGTATAGAAACAAATAATCATACTGCAAATTTTTTTAATGCAGGTCTCAAAAAGAAAAATTTTCAGCTTCTGAAAAAAAGTATTAGGTTCTGATAATTATATCCAATCGAAGACTTAGACATTGTGAGACTTTTTTCATTTCGTAAGTCTCAGATTTTATGAAATTTTTTAGTCAGAAAGTCTCTCTTAGAATACTTCTTAAGTTCTCCTGGTCCCTGCGTACGTTTCAGCCATCAGTTATTAAGAATTTTAATAAGATCTATAAAAAATCACATACAAAATAATCAATATAAGAGGAAAAATCAACAACTTCAAAGAAATGAAAATTCCCGGGAATTCCCGATGTATTTCCCGGGATTTCGGGATCGAAAATTTACGGGAATTCCCGGGAATTCCCGTGAAAAACTCTAACCAATACATAACTTTTTTATAAAAAGTACGTTTAGATAAAAAAATAGTTTTTGTAAGTACCAGAAAAGTACAATTTTAGTACTAAAAAAAAAAAAAAATATTTTGGTACTCTTTACAAAAATGTACTATTTTCTTACTTTTTTTGGTGCTACTTTGGTACTTTTTATAAAAAGGTAGGGTAGAGAGGGGCACATTCGCCAATGGGGGCACAATTGCCAACCCCACTTATCTCTTAAACTAAAAGAAGTATAAAATTGTGACAAATGAATCAAATGTGTATTTATCAATGATCTTTCATACTTTGAACTTTGACCGTTCTACTTTACACGTGAAAGCGGACAAGTGTGTTTTTGTATTTTTTAGGTTGCTGAAAAATTATTATTTAGTCAGTATATTTTGTAATAACTTTTTGATTTTGTGAGTTACAAATATATTGCTCACTGTGGTAAACTATCCATTAAACAAAACTGCTATGAGTTTGTTTTAATTAGTAATAATTAAGTGTAAAAATTTTTATTTTTTCGTGAGCGCACGCTTCTGTGGCACATTCGCCAGATTGAAAAAGGATGGGGCAGTTTGCCGGTGAATGTACCGCATGGGGCACATTATCCGACAACGGATGTACCCAATGGGGTACATACCTACATAAAATGGAGGTAGTTTCATCGGTAAAAGTGCCCCATGGCGCTTATTCGCCACTAAGAATGGAGTGGTTTGCTGGCGAATGTGCCAACGGGTAGTATATTTTTTGGTTTGTTTCAATAAAATAATGTTTTTAAAAAAAATTATGTTTTAATAACAATTCTTTCTAAAAATGATATTGTTAGCGATTTTCTAGAAATTTTATTTCTTGTCTATTCTGTCCCACCAGCTTGGCGCACGTTACCCATGGATGGGGCAGTTTCACCGATTTGGCTAGCTTTACAAATGTAACAAAAAAATATAAGCAAAACAGATAAATTCCATTTTGAGTACACATTTTAAAGCTAAAATATGCAGCTTCTTAAATCAACAAGAATTAAGGAAAAACGTCTACTGGTTTAGGTTTTACAGCACTTAAAAAAAAAAAAAAAAATGTGGCGAATGTGTCCCCTTCTACCCTACTATCATGGTTAAACTTCTTATATACTTTTTTTTATTTTAACTCCTTTTATCAAAAATGATTCCGATCCGACTAAAAAAGTAATACGTTAGTACCCAGCAAAATTTTCGGTTGCAAAGAACCGATTGTGGAACAACTTATACTTCCCTAGAACCTGTTCTAATTCTTGTGCAACACCGATTCTTTTTACAAAGGGATTGTCCCAAAAGCAACAGGTGTTTGTAAGCAAAATTGGAACACATTTTTGTTCTTCGGAACCGGTTCTAGAAGTAAAATTTAGAACAGAAATGAGAATTAAAGAAATATTTTGAATTGCATTAATTTATTAAAAAACAAGTAAGAAAATTATAGTCGGTCAATACCGACCATATAATACCCTACACCAGAGTTTCCCGGAAAATGGGTCCCGGAAAAAGGATCCCTTGGACCAATTAGATTTATATTTTGTCAAATCTTTAATAAGTGTAAAAACCACTCACAAATCAAATTTGAGTGAAATTGGCTTCTATATGTGGACAATAACCGCTTTAACTGAATATCGGGCGAAATTTTCACATGGGGCCTAAGTCCAAAACTGGTCCTATGATAATCAGATTTGATAAGGTACGCGTTTAACATACACAAACAAAATTTTAATTAAATATTTTCTATTTTCATGAAATTTGAGAGATTTGTGTGAAAATCGGGAAGGTGGTTTGTATGGGGGCTACAAGAAGAACTGGTCCGATTTCTTTAAAATTCGGAATGGCGATTTGTGAAGACAAAACATGTTTACTTGCCAAATTTCGAGAAGACACCTATTATAATACGGCTATTAGGGTCATTTGAGCCAAACCTAAAGAGGACCTTTGTATGGGGGCTAGGTCTAAATATGGACCGATTTTTTCCAATTTCAATAGGCTTCGTCCTTGGACCAAGAGAGGCTTATGTTTCAAATTTCAAGTCAATTGATTAAAAATTGCGACCTGTATCGTGTTTACACCGTTTACATGGACAGACAGACGGACGGACGGACGGACGGACGGACGGACGGACGGACGGACGGACAGACGGACGGACGGACAGACGGACGGACGGACGGACATCGCTAAATCGACTCAAAAAGTGATTCTGAGTCGATCGGTATACTAAAAGGTGGGTCTAGGACCAATATTTCGGATAGTTACAAACATCAGCACAAACTCATTATACCCTGTACCACAGTGTGGTGTAGGGTATAATAAAGATAATCCTATATGACATCGTATATTAATTTTTTTTAACACACATACATCCTTTTTCGCCTCCAAAATTGCATTTTGGGCCTTGCAATAAAGATACATCAGAACATGAATTTTCTGCAAACAAAAATGAAAAACATTATTTTATTAGTATTTTTCCCGACCCAGACAATCAAAATTTAATTTACTTACCTTCGTATCAACAATTTTCACGATTATATCCTGATATTTTCATAGAATTTCGTGTTTTTTCTTGGTGAACACAAAAAAAAATGATATTTATTTTTTAATTTTTTTGACACATAATTTTTTTTAATTCCTGAGAACCAAAATGTTATGAAATTTAGATTGCATAGAACAAGCTTCACAATAATATTCACTTAACTTGTTCTAAATAATTAAAGTGTAATAGTGTTTGATTACCGAAGAACCTGTTCTAGAACAAGTGTTATCGGAATCGGTTCTGAAAAATTTTCCTGGGTAGTAGTACTTTTTATTAAAAAGTTCTACTTTTTACATACTCTTAGATGTTAAATAAAAAAAAATTTGGTTTTCTGATGTTTAAGATTAAATCCACATTAAGGGCGGATTACTCAATGAAAAGTTAGCTACTTACTGCTGATTTAACGGAGCCTTATGTCAAAATTTAAATGAAAAAGTTAAATTTAACGGAGAGTTATTTTATAACCGAAAATTGAGTAATCCAGCCAAATTCGAAAAAAAGATTTTTAATTGGTGTTACATAATGAAATTACAGGTAAAATGTGTAATTTAAAATTTCTTTATTAGCAACACTGTAAAAAAGTAGTTCCATGAATAATCTAACTGACTTTTTTCTTTTGAGTGTACCAGTTGACATATTTAGAAATCAACATTCTGGTATTCAAGAAAAAATATATTTCAAATACGACAATGATTGCTGCTTTAGGATGATAAATTCTCTGCAGTCACGGCATCTTTAGGCAGCTAATGTCATCATATGTTTAGAGCAAACGACCGCCCAGTTAGTAATTAATTCGGTATACAGGTTGAAATTAAAAAGTCATGTTAATCACATCATTAAAATAGTTGCAAAAAAAATAAAAAATAAAAAACAGAAAATCCAACTCAAAACCGTATCAAATAAAAAAATTAACGAAGAAAAAGGCAAATAAAATGAATTAAGGCTGCCGTATGCAAATTAATATGAGCAAATCATGTTGTTTTTTTTTTTTTGTTTGTCTGTCCGACGATCGGTCTGCCGTTTTAATTCTGTATGAGTGTGTGTGTGATCATCAAGCCGACACTTTATGTCAAATCGGTTAACGCGGTAAATGTTTGATACCTTTAGGCTGGCTTTAGATGCTGTTGAAGGAAGATGCTTTCCAACATGAATTTAAAATATTTATTTTATAGCATTCATACCATTTAATTCAAATCAATACAAATGTTTAGTGAAGCATTAAAGTATGGCTTAAATGTGCTTAATACGCGATACAATTTTTATCTTTGCCATCGTGGAGGTCACATGTTGTGGACTTATATATACCGACGAACATTGTCGTTTCAATATGATAAACAATTGAAGCTTAATAATTAAACAAATTATCATTCAACAAACGAAATGAAATCAAAACAGTTTGTTGATTGTACGAAATTTAAATTAAGTGTGCATAGTGGGGCTGAAAGAAGTCTTTTGGTTAATAAAATTAAGGCTTTTAAGAGTTTTTTTTTAGTTGAAAGCTTTCACGTTTTAGCAGTTGATTCAATAGGAACTTATAAGGAAAGTCATAGACACATATAGGGTAATGGGATTACCATAATTATCTCTCCCATTAGAACTCCTAATATGTTGTTTTTTAAGATCAAAAGAATTAAAGAAATCATGCAGGTGCCTAGATCCCCATGTAGCATGTGTCATCGCAGAAAGAGCCGAGCAAAGACAAATGAAATGATCGATAGTTTCCAACTGTACCTCAACACTTCAGCAACACTAATTTGACGTATTTCTTTAGCTGATGTTTTCCTATTAGACAGTGTTCCCGGACATTAAAGAAACCCAAACAAAATCTGTCCTCTTGGGAGCTAACCTTTTGATTAAAAGAAGGCTAAATCTGCTATCTCATCATCTTCATTTAGGTTTTATAGTCATACGAACACATTTCAATTCCGTATAAACCTTTAATGTAGTTCCCTGTCTTGCAAGCTCATCGGCTTTGTCATTCCCTTAAATAGACCTGTGCCCTCGGACCCATATGAGTAGTATGTCAAACCACTTGACCATACAGCAGTCAAGACTGATCATGTTTCTGCTGAATGCCAATTGTTCGTGTAGAAATGACCAGTCTGTGTAAAAATTTATGGAGGTTCTACTACTCGGAACTACGTGAAAACAATAAGAATTATCTCTGATTTCAATTGAAGGTGAGAAGAACCAAATACGGATGAAACAGTTGAACTTATTCCTGCATCGGCCAGACATCGCGAGCGAACTCTAGGCATCACGAGCGAGTTCCAGGCAAAGCAGAAATCGAGAATCCTTACGCAAATAAAACTGTTTGCAACATGATCTAATAACAGCGGACCTCAGAGTCTATATTAGTCATTTACAACCTAAACATTAACTAACGCGGTTTATCCTAGTCGATAGAGGGGGCTTTTAATAATGTCATCCCAGACTCCATAATTGTGGCATTGTCTGGACTAGAGTGCGAGATGGTTTTAATGGTGGAAAATCTACTTGCCAATAGACGCACAACGTCTGAATTAGGAGCGTCTGTCATATCTCGATTTGTCAATAGGGGCACACCACAGGGAGGTGTTCTTTCGCCGCTTCTTTGCAACCTGGCACTGAGTTCAATGCTGCTATCTCTAGAAGCACGTGGTAGTCATGTTTTCGCATATGCTGACGATGTCGCGATAGTGGTAAAGGGAAATCATCTGCCAACATTGAGGGACATTCTTCAGGGTTCTCTGATAGATCCGTCTAAATGGGAAAGAGGCTGTGGTCTGGGAGTTAATCCAAGTAAAACAGAGCTTGTCTTGTTTACAAGGAAAAATAAGATTCCTGATTTTGATCCTATTTCTCTTTCAGTGCCGCGAAATCACCTTTTGAGATGGACCCAAGTATCTTGCAGTTTTCTACACCTTTTCCAATTGAAATTCAGAAAAGATCAATTGTAATTCAGAAATCCCAATTGAAATTCAGAAAAGCACAATTGAAATTCAGAAATCATAATTGAAATTCAGAAAAGCCTAATTGAAATTCAGAAATCACAATTGAAATTCAGAAAAACCCAATTGAAATTCAGAAATCACAATTGAAATTCAGAAAAGCCCAATTGAAATTCAGAAATCACAATTGAAATTCAGAAAAGCCCAATTGAAATTCAGAAAAGATCAATTGAAATTCAGAAAAGCACAATTGAAATTCAGAAAAGCCCAATTGAAATTCAGAAAAGCACAATTGAAATTCAGAAAATCACAATTGAAATTCAGAAAAGCCCAATTGAAATTCAGAAATCGTAATTGAAATTCAGAAAAGCCCAATTGAAATTCAGAAAAGCACAATTGAAATTCAGAAAAGCACAATTGAAATTCAGAAAAGCACAATTGAAATTCAGAAAAGCACAATTGAAATTCAGAAAAACCCAATTGAAATTCAGAAATCGTAATTGAAATTCAGAAAAGCCCAATTGAAATTCAGAAAATCACAATTGAAATTCAGAAAATCACAATTGAAATTCAGAAAAGCCCAATTGAAATTCAGAAAAGCACAATTGAAATTCAGAAAAGCACAATTGAAATTCAGAAAAGCACAATTGAAATTCAGAAAAGCACAATTGAAATTCAGAAAATCACAATTGAAATTCAGAAAAGCCCAATTGAAATTCAGAAATCGTAATTGAAATTCAGAAAAGCCCAATTGAAATTCAGAAAATCACAATTGAAATTCAGAAAATCACAATTGAAATTCAGAAAAGCCCAATTGAAATTCAGAAAATCACAATTGAAATTCAGAAAATCCCAATTGAAATTCAGAAAAGCACAATTGAAATTCAGAAAAGCCCAATTGAAATTCAGAAAATCACAATTGAAATTCAGAAAAGCCCAATTGAAATTCAGAAATCGTAATTGAAATTCAGAAAAGCCCAATTGAAATTCAGAAAAGCACAATTGAAATTCAGAAAAGCCCAATTGAAATTCAGAAAAGCACAATTGAAATTCAGAAAATCACAATTGAAATTCAGAAATCACAATTGAAATTCAGAAAAGCCCAATTGAAATTCAGAAATCACAATTGAAATTCAGAAAATGTAAACAAACCAATTATGAGTCACCACTACTTATACACATTAAACAAATGCTGTACAACTATGAGAGTATTTAACTTTATTCTCTTGCTACGTATTGTAGAGAGCAGACAGACAATAATACACTCATGGAATGTTGTAGGTAAAATTTAGTTTAACAGAATTTTAATTATTTTTTGTAAATTAATTAATAAAGTGAACAAAAATATTTACTATACCTTGACAAATGCATTAATGAAAAATTAGTTTTAAAGAAAAATAATAAAAAGTCAGTTTCACTTGATGTTACCTTAAGCATTTTATGAGTGTATTGTCTGTCTGCTCTCTACAATACGTAGCAAGAGAATAAAGTTAGATACTCTCATATGCACATTTCTTTACTGCATTTGCATTAGAGATGGGCGCTGGTCACGTGATTTGCGTGATTCACGTGAATAACGCGTGAGTGTGAGTGATTCACATTCAAAAAAAATTTGAGTGAGTGATTAGTGAGTGGGTCATTTATTTTTTGCGTGAGTTTGCCTTATTAGATTTTTTGATTTGCCAATTTTTTTTTTTTTTTCATTTTTTGTAAAAACATTTTTTTTGAGTTTTTTTTTTTTTGTAAGAAAATTTTATTGCGTGAGTAGATTTTGCGTGACTCACGCGTGAGCGTGATTGAATCTGGCGTGAGTCACGCGTGAATGTGACTAAGTTTTTTATTACTCATGTGAATGGGAGTGATTAGTGAGTGATTCGATTATTTTTTGCGTGAGTGAGTGTGAGTCAAAATCCACTCACGCGCCCGTCTCTAATTTGCATAATGTGTCTATGTTTGTAGTGGTGACTAATAATTGGTTTGTTTACATTTTCTGAATTTCAATTGTGATTTCTGAATTTCAATTGTGATTTCTGAATTTCAATTGGGCTTTTCTGAATTTCAATTGTGATATTCTGAATTTCAATTGATATTTTCTGAATTTCAATTGGGCTTTTCTGAATTTCAATTGTGCTTTTCTGAATTTCAATTGTGCTTTTCTGAATTTCAATTGGGCTTTTCTGAATTTCAATTACGATTTCTGAATTTCAATTGGGCTTTTCTGAATTTCAATTGTGGTTTTCTGAATTTCAATTGGGCTTTTCTGAATTTCAATTGTGCTTTTCTGAATTTCAATTGTGCTTTTCTGAATTTCAATTGTGTTTTTCTGAATTTCAATTGGGCTTTTCTGAATTTCAATTGTGATTTTCTGAATTTCAATTGTGATTTTCTGAATTTCAATTGGGCTTTTCTGAATTTCAATTACGATTTCTGAATTTCAATTGGGCTTTTCTGAATTTCAATTGTGCTTTTCTGAATTTCAATTGTGCTTTTCTGAATTTCAATTGTGCTTTTCTGAATTTCAATTGGGCTTTTCTGAATTTCAATTGTGCTTTTCTGAACTTCAATTGGGCTTTTCTGAATTTCAATTGTGCTTTTCTGAATTTCAATTGTGATTTTCTGAATTTCAATTACGATTTCTGAATTTCAATTGGGCTTTTCTGAATTTCAATTGTGCTTTTCTGAATTTCAATTGTGCTTTTCTGAATTTCAATTGTGCTTTTCTGAATTTCAATTGTGATTTTCTGAATTTCAATTACGATTTCTGAATTTCAATTGATCTTTTCTGAATTTCAATTGGGCTTTTCTGAATTTCAATTACGATTTCTGAATTTCAATTGTGCTTTTCTGAATTTCAATTGGGCTTTTCTGAATTTCAATTGTGCTTTTCTGAATTTCAATTGTGATTTTCTGAATTTCAATTGTGCTTTTCTGAATTTCAATTGGGCTTTTCTGAATTTCAATTGTGATTTCTGAATTTCAATTGTGCTTTTCTGAATTTCAATTGTGATTTCTGAATTTCAATTGGGCTTTTCTGAATTTCAATTATGATTTCTGAATTTCAATTGGGCTATTCTGAATTTCAATTGGGATTTCTGAATTTCAATTGTGATTTCTGAATTACAATTGATCTTTTCTGAATTTCAATTGGAAAAGGTGTAGATAGGAAATTGAATTTCAGGCGTATTATTGAGGAACGGGTAAGAAAAGCAACGTTTGCTTTTTATTCCTGTAAAAGGGACATTGGAAAACGATGGCGATTTAGCCCAAAAGTCGTTCATTGCATTTATACTGGTGGTGCATCCAATTCTGCTGTATGGATTCATTGTCTATTGGCTTGCTTTGGAGACAAAACGGAACTGTGTCTTCATCACGAAGGTACAAAGAATGGCGTCGATGTGCATCACTGGTGCTCTTCGTACTACACCTACGGCTGCATTAGAAATCCTACTTCACCTGATACAATTGGACATATTGAGTAGGCAGTATACTTCTACGTCGGCAATTTGACTTAATAGCACACTGCAATGGAGGAGCAGCCATTGTGGCCATAGCACGATCTTGAGGAAGATTACAATACCACAAAATGTGAACTGTGCTCCATCTATGAGCTTTTTTAAGCGCCACTTTAGAACTATGATACCATCCAGGGAGTCTTGGATGAGGAGAATTCCGGTTAGTGGAGCCTGCATAAATTTTTACACGGATAGATCGAGGCTGCACGAACAACGATGAAGTGGGCTTTGGAGTCTATTCGGAGGAGCTTAGGTTGAAGTGGAAGATTGCCGGATCATTGCAGTATTTACCAGGCAGAGATGCTGGCAATAAAGGAAGTGGCTGACTAGTTGAGTTGCAATGTATTGTCTACGACTGCAGTCAACCATGGCAACCCTGCAGTCAATGATTCTGAAAAGAAGAGACATTCCAGGGAATTGCAAAGCCGATGAGCTTGCTAGATTGGGAACTACCTTAGAGGTTCCAACAGAATTGGAACTTGCAAGCAAAACTTACGACAGTGTTCCGCGACGGAACAAAGATGGGCAAATGGATGGACGTGTGAGACAACACGACAGATTTGACCGTCTCTTAATCAGAACCGCACAATTGAGCTGATATCGCTTAAAAGAGGAAAGATTTCAACGGTGGTTGCTATAATTACCGGCCTACCTTATAGGTTCCAACAGAATTGGAATGTGTTGGTATGCCTCTAAAAACTTGCTAGCAAAACTTACGGCTTTGTTCCGCGACGGAGACTAATCAAAGATGGGTAAATGGATGGACGTGTGAGACAACACGACAGATTTGGCCTTCTCTTAATCAGAAGTGCACAAGTGAGCTGATATCGCTTCCAAGAGAAGAGATTTCAACGATGGTTGCTATAATTACCGGACACTATCTTATAGGGAAGCACGCAGAGCTGTGTAATGTTCCGTCGATTAACTTTTGCCAGAGTTGCATGAATGAAGAGGAGTTGGAAATTATCGAACACTTTATCTGCCATTGCCCGGCAGTTTCTGGTCAGATACTTGCTTCACTGGGATCCAGGGAGCTGCACGATCTTTCTGTTTTGTCGGATGTCAAAATTCAATGCCTAAGGAGTTTCATAAGAAGCTCAAATTGGTTTACCGGCAGGGACCAGTAGGGAAACCTATTAAATTCCCGTGGTATCACAATGGACTTGAGAGTCTACGTGTGTTGACGTAAAACGTCAGCAGCCACTTACAACCTCACCTAACTTATAGGGCCTCAATAAATATGATCCAAATTGGGTTTATTTAATGATAAGTGCTTAAGTTCGTTCCAGTATGGGCTTAACGTCCTTTCGCCGTAATCCCTGGGGGGTCCCGATGAGGGATGGTCTGCTAACATCGCTCTGAGATGCAGTTAAAGCGCAGCTTATCCACCTCTATTTTCTCCTTTGTATTTCTTTTGCGATTGGCTGTTCTTTATTTGTGTCCCAGAGTTATTTTAGTTGCTGGCCAGAAGATACTTTACACACGAGTTGTAAAGATTTATTTTTGTACGCTTTGAAATTTGATGCGATCTTTATATGTTATTTAATTGTCCAAAGCATTGTCTGACTTTTATGATACGGCTGGTCACGTCTTCTCTAAAACCTCCAATTGTATTTAATCTCAATATAGTAGTTTTTTTTTCTATCGCAGCTGTTTATTTTAGGTTCTTGCTTTCATTTCAACTACTTTTAATTTAGCTTCCATATCGGAGAAGTTGTGTGAAAGCAAGCAAATAAGGCGGTCTAAGGTCTAAGGCGGAAATGCCTGGCGAACCGTAACTTTTAATTTCTGTGAACTTTTGATGCTTTTATCGATTTGGCGAATATTTGGCGCCATTCAATAATTAAAGTCTAAACTATCAACCTAAATGTTAACCTCATCTGCCGACAGTCACGGGGCTCTGATGACCATCCACGGACGATATAGCCCTAACACCGATAGAGAGGAGGACATTCTCTACCACTTTGCTTTCCTGGAGGCGATCTGGCAGTCCCAGAATCGGGTAGATAGCCCAATCAGCTGTTTATACTAATTAAAATGATAACTGAAACCTTATTAAATATAAGCCAACGGAAACATTTGATGAAGAATTTTATCTTTAAACAATGAACACGCTTTGGATCATGGAACGTAAAGATCGTAAACGGAGATAGCCAAACTTGTACAAATAAGCAAAAAAATGCAACTACTCCTCTTAGACTACTCCTCTTAGAACTATGCAAAACCAGGTCTGGAGATTTTAAAACTGATGATGGTCGGTCCTTCGACTACTTTGGAAAACCAATCGACCAAGCTCGCTTAAGTGGTGTCGGTGTTCTTCTTTCTAAATCGAATAATCCCTGCAAGATTTCATACTAATGCGGAAAGCAGTGATGTAGGGTATTTTTGGACGGTATTGACCGGCTATAAATTTCTAACTTGTAGTTGTTACAAAATGTTTTATGTCTTAAAAAAATCTTATATTTTCAAAATAAAATAATTAACCCCAAAAATATCCCACTGTGCTCTGTATGATTTTAACAAGTGCTTAAAATGATTGTACAATATTATGCAAATTTTTATATTTTTATACGAATACATAAACATATTGAGAGAAGTGACTCCGAGAATCAAAAGCTCACCAACACAAAAAAAAAACATGTAAACTTCTGGGCGGTTTTAAGTATCAGACTTAAGAAAAAAAGGTGAGATTGTATACTGAAAGCAAACATGTTTTCCTACTTTAGTCAAGAAGTGAAATGAGTAAAAGGATTCATACACACCATAACGTTAAAAGGATCCTCAGTGTCTTGCAACTTTAACTCTCATGTAGGTACTTTTTTTATTTTAAACCAAGCGTATGACATGCCGATACGCTTGTTAGCTTAAAAGACTTCTCTGATCATACTTATTAGCCAAATGATGGTGCAACATATGCGGGTATGTTGCAGGAGGAAGAAAAACACAACATAAGACAAACTGTAGTAAAATAAAATGCTAAAAGGGAATATTTTTATAGACTTGCAACAATTTTAATATGTTAGCATTTTTTAACGAAATTGTTATTATTGGGTTTTTTTTTTTTGTTTTTGTAATGACTCTTCTTCTCCTTCACTTTTATAGTGGATTTTTTTTTTTAACAATCTTCAATGTGGAGTACAGGGTATTTTGGTCTGTACGGAAATTATTCTGTAGATGTAGTTTAAATTTTATACTTGATTTTATTGAGTGCGTGCTATGTGGCAATCATTGTGGTGGCTTGTCTTTAATGTTTCCTTTTGTTTTTTTGCTGCCTTTTCTGCTTTCATATTGATGTATATGGTGTTATTTTGGAATTTACTACCTTCCAGAGTCGTGCCTCGCCTTGCCTGCCTTTAGCTTTTTATATTGGCTTTATATTTTGTATGCCATGTTGTTTTATTTTCTTCAAGTTGTTGCTTTTGAAGTACATACTCTTTGCGTACATACAACATTATGTTGCAAATACAGTAGCAACATACGCATTTAAGAAAACAACGTTTATTTATAAAATTTTTTTTTTTTAATTTTTTTCTTCTTTTACAGCACAGAAGTGCTGTTAATGTTTGTGGCACACGTTGCACGTGATTTTTAAAATATACAGATGCTAAATGAGTACAACAACGAACGTAGATGATGACGACAAAGAAGAAGAATGCCATCAGCATCTATCTAATTTATCTTTTTCTTCGTATTTTTTTTGTTGGTACAGATGCACTAGTAGACATTTTAACGTCTCTGTCACATTAACATAATTAAATGTAAATTTTTTAAAAGAAACTGGTGGGTACTTTTTGGACGATTTTTTCAAGTAACTGCTTAATATTGTAAGTCATTAAGTTTTTGGGGTTGATATTTTTTATTACTCATACGTAATGGTGAATTTGGAAAGTTTTTACTTACTGTAGTTAAACTGCGGGGAAGTGAACCGGTTCTGTGACAGTTCGGAAGTGGTCCAAAGTAATGGAAGACCGGATCTAAACTTGAACTTTTCGTTGAAAAATATCTATCATTTTAAAATGATGTACAAACCCCCTGGTCCCGATAGTATATATCCAATTATATTAAATAGTGTTGGAGATATCCTTGTGAAGAATCTTGAAAGAATCTTTATTCCCAAACCGGGGAAGGAGGACTACACTTTGCCGAAAAGTTTCAGACCAATCAGTTTGTCTCCTTTCCTACACAGAAAAAAAAATATTTAAGAAATTTTTAATAAACACGTTTATTAAAAATAAAAATATTTTTAATAAAATTTTTTATTGTATCAATAAAAAAATTTATTGAAATTAAAAAAAAACTATGTTCAACTCATTCCGTCGGCAAGTTTTGTTGTGTTTCTTTTTTTCACACATAGTAATTTCAAATAAAGAAATAACTTAAAAAAAAAAACAAAAAATATTAAAAAAAAAAAAAAAAGTTGGGTCTGATGGGGATTCGAACCAACGACCCCCAAAAAAAGTAATAAGTTTATCCACCGCTTAGCGCATAACGCCAAAACAGTGTTATAGTTTTGTCGGCTAAATTCTGTCATGTGCTTACAAGCAAGAACAAAAAAGAAATAAAAAACAATTTGTTTGTGAATGCGTGTGTGTGTGTATAGTTGTGTGTTAAACATTTTTACTGTTATAAGTTAGAGAATGAAAGTGATGCACTCAACTAAATTTGTCAGTATTTTTTTTTTGTTTTAATTTCAACTGATAATTTCTTCTGTTACCATTACTGACAAAATTAAGTGAGTGTTCCAGAATTCTTGTTTACTTTTATTTAAAAACAAATTGATTTTATGCGTAGTAACTTGTTGACATGTTGTAGCTCAGTTGGATAAACTGCAAGCATTCTAAGCAGGAGGTATGCTGTTCAAAGCTTGTTGGAAACAATGACAATTAAGAAAAGTATAATAAATAAAAGAATTAAATAATAAAATAAAAATAAATAAAACAAAAAATATTTTTTTTTCTTTAGTTCTAAAAATATTAAAAAAAAAAAAAATCAATAAACTTTTTTATTGAATCTTGAAATCCCTTCATTGAAATTATTTTCAGCAAACGACTTACAAATGCGTTTATTGAATTCGTGAAAATCTTCACCACGGCTTTTTTAGTTAATTTATTTATTGAATTCGTGAATTTTTTTATTGAAATTGAAATTTTTTTTTTGTGTGTACTGAAAAGTCTAGAACAATGGTCTCAAACGGTGGGTCGTGACCCCCTAGGGGGTCGCGGAAAAGTTTCAGGGGGGTCGCGAACAAATTTGTTAAAACTTCTAATTTTGGTAAATTTAAACCACATTTTTTTATTGCTGTGTTTTAAAAATACGCAAATTCTTTTATTAAAGAAAAAAAATGTCCATTACTTGAGGTACCTCCGTAATTACTGTGAAGTTGTTAATTTCTCGGGATGCCCAACATTTATTTCGGAAGTGTTTTGACTGAGTCTGGGATCTGACAGTTTGTTTTCTATTAACTTTTTAATACTGATTCCGAATTTGAGTTCTTAATTTTTCTAGTACGTTTTTGAGAAAATTAAAGGCAAAGTTCACAAAAACGTATTGTTGTGCATTTTAAATCGCTTTGTTTGTAAAATTTTCGGATTCATCTGGGATCTGACCACTTTTTTCAATTTACTTTTTAATGCTGATTCCAAATCTGGATTCGAATAACGGATCTAGATTCGTGATCGAATAAAATGTCAATCACTACCAAACATTGGAACATAATTTTGAAAAAAGAACAATCATTACTCCAAATTGAACTTTAAATGCTTTCTTGGTAAACATTTCTCCATTTCTGATCAGGTTTAACTGGTGTTTTTCTTTTAATTTCGGAAATAAAAAATCGATGAAGATAGTAAGTTTCGATATAAAATGCCGTAGTTCGGGACATGGTTTCCAAATTTTTGAGAAAATTGAGGTCAAAGTTCACAAAAATTGTGATTTATTTTTTAGAAGTTTTTTACTTGAAATTTTTGGTATGCGTCTGGTATCTGACCACACGGTTTCGATTAATCTTTCAATGCTGCTTCTGAACTTGGTTTCTAAATTTTTCCATTCTTTAGGTTTTTGAAAAAACTGAGGTCAAAGTTCACGTTAATATATTTTTTTTATGTTGGGGGTCGCGAAAAATTTTAAACATTGAAAAGGGGTCGCAAAGCAAAAGTTAGTGAAAAGCTATGGTCTAGAACGAATGGTGGAAAAATTCATTAGGTCGGTAACATTAGTCGAGAGCCCCTTAAATACTCAGCAACATCCATACCAAAGTGGTAGATCTTGTGAGTACTTCATGATCTTGTTTTCAAGATTGAGAAGGGCCTTGATAAACAAAACTACACTTTGGGTGTATTTGTGGATATTGAGGAAGCCTTAGATAATGCCACCTTTGACTCTATGAACGCTTCGGCTAAAGAGCATGGTGTGGATCCAGTTCTTGTCAAATTGATCTACTTTATGCTCTCTAATATATTGCTGACTACTGAAAGTCAGTGGGGCACAAAAGTCACGGTTGAGGTAAGCAGAGGCTGCCCCCAAGAAGGTGTCCTCTCTCCGCTTCTCACTTGTGGTGAAAGTACAGTCTCTGGGTGTTCACGTACAGTTGTATGCGGACGATGTGTATGCATTAGTTTCTGGAAAGTCTCCTTAAATGGTCTGCAATAACATACAGACTGTTATAGACTTGATGGACAACTGGTGCAACAGGCAAAGACTGTCCGTGAATCCAGCTAAGACAACACTTGTGTTGTTTACGCGAAGGAACAAACACAAGGGTATAATGTAGACAAAACGTGTTGAACTTAAATTATCTCGGGCGCACCGTATTTTTTTAAAACCTGCGGGGGTGCACTAGGTGTACCTAGCAGTCATTAAACCTTTAGTAGTGGCCGAGAACGGTAGTTAAATCTACACAGGCTCTGCTGGACGGACTACAAAGAGCTGCTTGCCTGGGAATTACAGGTGCTATGAGCACTGCACCAGACGCAGCTCTTAACGCTATGTTGGACATGCTTCCCTTGGATCAGTTTATCGCACAGCGCATTACAGAGAAAGTTTGTTCATCAGTCGAACTAGCCGTATGTGGAATAATCTTCCCGCAGAGGTCTTCCCAGTTTCTTTCAATGTAGATAAATTCTAGTCAAATATTCACAAACACTACTCCCTCTTCCTCCTCTTCATAACCTATTTTTCTGTTATCAATACAATGCACTGCATTACACAGAAAAAATTTGAAACGAATTTCAATCAACAAAAACGCGGATTCAATCAATTTTTTGATTGAAACTCCTCCAATTAAAAAATTTGTTATACCAATCATCAAATTGTAGGTGATTGATTGAAAATTATTTCAATCAAACATTTTTTCGATTTTGATCAAAAATTTGATCAATTTTTTGTCTAAAGTCAATCAAAATAATGATTGATTTAACAAATGAATTGTAAGGTTATGACAAAATTATCAAAAATTTCATCTTTTTTGCTTTCCTATATGTTCCAAACAATAAAAAAAAGTAAAACCCTATTATTTTGTATATTTTTGAATTATTCTATTCAAATAAATTAAACCGAAAAAAATTTTTGTATGTTGAAAAAAATTTCAATCAAAACATTGATTGACTTATTTTAATTTTGTTGATCAATAGATTTAATTGAAAATTTTTAGCCAATAATTTTTTGTGTGTAATAGGGGACACTGCACAATGGAGGATATGGTCAACTGTTTAATGGTCTTTCGGAACTTTGTCCGATGTTTGCCATGCCCTTAGACAGTATGATGCCTTGCATAGAATTGGTAGGAAGTTCAGGGTTAACTTTCCGAGAAGGGAAGACTGGTGCGATCCAGATAAACTTCTCAGAAATTACTCTGATACCTTCGATACGGACGGTTCTAGTACCTTGGTTGGTTCTTAATCTGGTTGGTATTTGGATGACGAAACGAACTACTCTCATGCTATGGCAAAAGTTTTTCAGACTGAAGTGTTTGCTATTTTGAACGAAGCGACTTGTATAATTGAAAATAGATGGTGGGATAGGAAAATCGGTATCTGTAGTGACAGTTAAGCTGCAGTCAAGGCACTAGATTCTCCAATCACAACGTCTAAAATTGTCCAAGAGTGCAGGCGCAGACTCAATGAGGTCTCATGTAAGAATAGGGTATGCCTCTTGTTGGTTGCGGGTCATAGGGCAATACGGTGAAATGAGATTGCCCAGTTTATATATATAGCCCTCATACACAGAAAAAAATATCGTAAAATCAAGAGTAACAAAACAAATTGTTACCAACGAAATACTAGTTCAACAACGTTTTTAATTGTATCAACAATGTGTATTGTTAATGTGACAAAAATCCGGCTTTATTTCCAATTAAATGCATGAATTAAAATCATTGTTAAAGATTCCACAAAATTCACATTAATAACACAAACAATTTATAAACTCATTTAATCAAGCACAAATATATGCGAAGATAGCACGGTGGTAGTGTGCTAAACTCGAATCATGAAGGTTTCGGGTTCGCTGCCAGTTGGCGGAATAGTTTTTTATTTTTGTTTTTTTTTTTTATTTGAGATTATTTTTTTGTTATCCTATTTTTAGATTTTTTTAAATTTGTGTGATGCAACATTATTATTTATTTTTAAATATGTATAATGCCACATTTTTTATTATTGCTAAAAACGCAAAAAGTGCATATTGAAATCACAGACACCTTATGTACGCATTTAGTCAACTTTATATATACATGAGGAATAGCACGGTGGTAGTGTGCTAGCTTCGAATCATTAAGGTTGCTGGTTCGCCGCCAGTTGGCGCAACTTTTTTTTTTTTAATTTCCAATTTTAGTTTTTTTTTATCATTCTAATTGTAGACTGTTTTAAATATGACGTTTAGTCAAGTACAAATATGTATAAGGATAGCACAGTGGTAGTGTGCTAGACGCGTAGCACGAAGGTTGCGGGTTCGATGCCAGATGGCGGTAGATTTTTTTTTTTTTATTTTTTTTTTTCTATTTTTAGATTATTTTTTATTCTATTTTTAGATTTCAGATTATTTTTTATTCTATTTTTAGATTTTACAAATTTTTCAATTAATTTCATTGTTAATGTAACAATGAATGAAGTTGATTTTTTTTTTCAAAAGTTACAAATGCCATTGTTGTATTGACAAAATCCAATGTAGGCTCAGTTTCAATTAAATGTTTAATTGTATTAACAATGAAATTAATTGTATTGACAAATTTTTTTTTTCTGTGTACAAACCACCCTCCCGATATTCACATAAATCTCTAAATTTTCATGAAAATAGAAAATATTTTATTAAAATTTTGTTTGTGTGTTTAACGCATACTTTAATAACACTGCGGAACAATAAAAAATAAACAAGAGTTTCGACTATCACTCCGTACTCCGTTTTTCGATGTATGGTACAGTTTTCTTTCAAAATGTCGTTAAAGATTTGCTGATTTAGAGACAGTTTTTTAACAAAAAAATTTGCAAAGTTAATGATTTATAAATTTTATGGCACGGAAAACAAAGATATGACTTGTAGCAATATTTCTTATGCAAATTTGGCTTAAAGCCTTTCATCTTAAGTCACTAAATTCGCGAATTTCTTGATTTTTTAAGGTTTTCGCGAAATTAACGACCAAATTGGTCTTTGATAAAAAACTTGCTTTTAGTGAATCAAAAAGGCATCCCTAACAATACGAATAGTGGGGGAAAAACAGCTATATTATATGGACCATCATGATGAAAATCGCGAAAACTCGTTTTTTTTGTATATGGCAGCATCACTTTACGAGATGATTTAAGATTTTAGTATATAATGTGGGAACCTTAAACAACAAACTGACCAAAAATTTGGCCAAAAAAGTTTTCATTTCAGTGTTTGCCATACAATAATTATAGTTTTTGTTAAGATAACTTTTGCAAATGAAAACTTTTTTGGACAAATTTTGGGTCAGTTCATTATTTAAGGTTCCCACATTATATACTAAAAGAATCATCTCGTAAAGTGATGCTGCCATATACAAAAAAAACGGGTTTTCGCGATTTTCATCATGATGGTCCATATAATATAGCTGTTTTTTCCCCACTATTCGTATTGTTAGGAATGCCTTTTTGATTCACTAAAAGCAAGTTTTTTATCAGAGACCAATTTAGGGGTTAAATTCGTGAAAACGTAAAAAATTAAGAAATTCGCGATTTTAAGGGCTTAAGATGAAAAGTTTTAAACCAAATTTACATTAGAAATATTGATACAAGTTATATCTTTGTTTTCCATGCCATAGCATTTAAAAATCATTAACTTTGGAAATTTTTTTGTTAAAAAAGCAGCTGAAAATCAGCCAATCTTTAATGACATTTTGCAAGAAAACTGTACCATACATCGAAAAACGAAGTACGCCATTCGATTCAGCATGCCCGAAATATATAGAAATGATGGTCGTACCTTTTGTTTTCTAAAATAGTGGTCAGTTTTGTCACGTAGTGTAACTAGGGTTGCCAGACGGCCTGGAATGGCCTGGATTTTCCAGTTATTTTTAGTCTGCTCCAGTTTCCAGTTAAAACATAATTTTTCCAGTTAAAAACGAATTCTTCAACATAAACAATAATTTTTTTTATTAAATATATTTTACAGTTATTTTTGATTTCTTTTTGAATAAAACATAAATTCCCGGCTAAAAATGTTGTATATAATCATATATGATATCATAAATGAGACCATATAGAGTATCATATATAGTATCAAATATGGTCTCATATATGAACATATTCCAAAATTGGCGCTTATATAAGACACGGTCATATATGATCCAATATATGTGATCATATATTAGATCATATATTGAATCATATATTGGATAATATATTTAATCATATATGGGATCATATATGATGTTGTTTTCAATTTGTTTTACATTCTTTTTCATATTAATTTATATTTTTTTTTTAATTTTAAACTATATGTAATAGATTATTATGTATATATTCACCAGAATTGCAAACGGTGTACATAAGTATAATTTAAAATTAAAAATATTTTTTTATTAATTTTGGTGTTTTCATAACCCTTTAATTTTATGATTTTCATTTTTTAGTTACTATCGTTTGCATTTTTGGTGACCATATAAAAATAAATAATTTAACTTATAGATATGAGAATACATTTTGATAATCAACAAAATAAATTGAACATAAAAGATCTTATATATCAAGTTTTTCAATTGATATCAATTACGAAAGATTGGAGCAAAGAGCTTATTAAAGGAACGTTGATTTCCATTGTGTTTTCTTGTTTTAGTGTTAATTCCGATTATCTTCAGACTTAGCGTTTTTGTTATGGTATAAGCCTCTTTTTTACAATATTTATAGTCAAAATCTGAAAAAGGATATAAAATAATATTAATATTTGAGATATTTCTAGAATTTTTATTGTATTAAAGTATTACCAACGATAGCATTTGGTGCTAATAGGTTAATGATAACACGGATGTCATTTAACGAAGCAACCATCTACCTTTAAAGATTGGCTAGATACTGCTAGTTACATACATACATGTTGGAGTGTATTTTGTTAAGACCATGGGATGCTTAAGTCCATTGGATGCTAAAGCCTATGGAATGCTTTTCAAGGAAAGATATATTGTCTTTCAGAAATACATCTGAAAAAATATTAAAAATTATTACCCATTTCTTTTTTATTCCAGCAAAAAAGAACTTGCTACTACTAAATGCATGCATCAAAATTCATAGCAAGCAAATAATTACTTAAGACTTCGATTAAAAGCAATATATTCAGTAGTATGTATTTTATCTTGCTGGGTTATGTTTGTAAGAATATTTGAAGGATTGGGATAAAAACTATTTCTACTTAAATCATGTTTGTAAGGATATTTGAAGGACTGGGATAAAAACTATTTCTACTTACATCATGGTGACAATGTGCCAGATTGTCACTTTCGCTTATAGACAGCTTTCTTGTAATTGTATAAAAACGTTGTCCTTCCTAAATCATTACTCAACCTTAAAACTGATCGTTCTTTTTATTTCGACTTGCTATGGCGATAGTAAGCGATTTCAAAATAGTTTGTAGTGTTGGAACCGTAGTGGTAACGTTATGGTCGTGCATATGCCCTCTGCTCCAAGTTAAGCGAGCTTAACGTACCTCCGCATGGTTGAATTTTCTAGTAACTCGGCCTTCAAACTTCTTATACATACGTTCTTTCCATTTCCAATTTGCTACAGTAAGGGATTTCAAAATAATTTATAGTGTTGGAATCGTAGTGATAACATTTCTGGTGGTGCATATCATAGATGGGACTAATTAATTAAATGGACCAATTAATTGATGGTTTAATTACCATTTAATTGATGTCAATGGTAATGAAATTTTTTTCATTACCATTGGTTGTATCAATTGTACCAATTAAATTACTTATCGATTTAATTACTAATGAAAATTAAAAAAAAAAATAATTACCATTGGTATGGCATCACTTAAAAAAAATAATTACCATTAGTAAAAGTCGTCACAATATTGTCAAAATCGTTAATATTTGGAAATATCTGTTGTTTTTTGTTATATGGTGTTTTAGTTTTTCACATTTTATAAACCAACCCACACGTTGATTGCCTTTGTATAACACAATATTTGAAATTTTTATTTGCGTTTTGTTTTTTGTCTTTGACATTTTAATATTTTTTTTTGTAAAAACATACTTTGATGTTTAAATTTATAACTTTTCAAAAAAACAAAAATGTGCAAACCAATTGTTTTGAAACCAATTATAATTGGTGTTTTTCAACAATTGGTGCATTTCATTACCATTAGTAATTATTTTTTCAATTAAAAAATTTAATTACCATTAAATGGTAATGAAAATTTTTTCATTACCATTGATATCAACCAATGGTAATTAAATTTCAATGGTAATGAAAAATTCCCATCTATGGTGCATATGTCCTCTTCTCCAAGTTGAATGAGCTTAACGTTACTCGGCCTCAAAACTGCTTATACGATCTATCATTTCCCATTTGTTATGGCGACATTAAGGGATTTCAAAATAGTTTGCAGTATTGCAATCGCAGTGAAAACATAATGGTGGTGCATATGCCCTCTCCACGAAGTTGCACGAGATTAACGAAGCTGCGTAGTTTAATTTTCTTCAACATCAAAGCACTTTATATTATTGTATTTGCGACATATGTTCATTTACTCATTTTGAATATGATCTTGTTTTGGAATAAAATTTCCACGCTTATACTTGTTATGACGATGAACTGGAAAAAATAATACAAATGATTTTAAAATTCTAAATTCATTTAAAATTCTAATAAAAACTTACCTTTTCCATTTTCTTTATGTAAAAGTAACTTTTTTAATCAGAATATTTTGCAACTAGGAAACAATATTTTTTAAATTATTGATACAAATCGGTATTAAGATATAAATATGGTAATAACATATAATGTCAATCGTACAAAACTTTTATTTTGTAATTCCGGTTGATATTTTCATACACATGCACTAAAATTTAACATTTTATGATAACATATATGTTTCCATATATGATATCATATATGGCACATATTTTATATACGGCCACATATATGGGATCGTTTCTTGCATATATGGTCACATATATGTTTCCATATATTTCATATATGATCATATAAAGATCTATATAAAAGCATATATGAACATACACATTTATTTTTAGCCGGGTTATGAATAAAACATCAAAATGTGCTTTTTCTTTTCGCTGCATATCATTCCTTTTTTCATTATTAATTTCGGCACGAGTGTTTTCCTTGAGCACGTTGATGATCTGAGGATTGTTTCGAACATTTTGCTTTTCAAATAACCCCCAAAAAATATATATCTGGAGGGATCAAATCTGCAAATGAATGTCAGTTATTGTCGCCCCTTTTTTGATATCGCACGCACCTCTAAGAAATTTTAATTGGCCACCTAGATTTACAGATTTTACCACTCCGGACTTATTTTTGGGGGTTATTTGAAAAGAAAAATCTGCGCCAGCAATCCTCAGACCTTTGACGAGCTCAAAATTAAAATTTCGAGATGCTCGAAAAAGTAATGGAAATGCTTAAAAAAGGGACATTTTCCGTGGCCGATATTTTTAATTGATGTTATATTTGAAAAGTAGTCGAAAATCTCTCACATATGAAAATTGGTTAATTTTTTTAAATAAAAAATATGTATGAGTCCAGTTATTTTTTCAAAATCCAGTTGAAAACTTTCCATTGTCCAGTTATTTGACTTTTAGTATCTGGCAACCCTAAGTGTAACCCAATCAAATCTGATTGTAATCACACCATTTTTGGACTTAGACCCCCATATGAAAATTTCGCCCGATATTCGCTTAAAGCGGTTTCTTGGCAACAAATAGAAGCCTATTTCCCACAAATTTGGTTTGTGAGTGTTTTCTACACCTTTTAAAGATTTGACATAAGATTGACCCAATCGGTCCATGTTTGGACTTGGATCCCATTTTCCGGGAAACACTGGTGTAGTATAATTTTCTTACTTGTTTTTACTGTGATAAATAATTTTGCCATAAGCTTTAAATTCATTTGTTAAATCAATCATTATTTTAATTGACTTTAAATAAAAAATTTATCAAATTTTTGATCAAAATCGAAGAAGTGATTGATTGAAAATAAAAATCAATTAATCACCTACAATTTGATGATTGATGTAACAATTTTTTCCATCGGAGGAGTTTCAATTAAAAAATAATTGAAATTCGTTTTCAATTCTTTCTGAGTATATACACAAATGTTTAACAACTAAAACGCCAGATAAAAGAACAAGCTTACGTAAGCTTACCAGCTTACGTGGTTTGATAGTGTTATTTCAAATCAGAAGGTGGCGAGTTTGATGCTGGCTGGCGCCGTATGATTTTTTTATTATATTTTATTCACCTCTATTTCGTTTAATTCAATTTACACATACTGAGTCAAATTACCGAATTTATATAGGAGTCCAGTTTCCTACTATAAATTGGGTAAATTTCAACATATTTTGATTTGAATGTATATTTTATTCTATTTTTCAAGCATGTTATCGTTATAACGTCTATTTGATAAAAATAAAAAATAATATATATAAGCCGATTTTTATTTTATTTCTTAGCCGTAATAATTATTTTGAAATTTATATTTTTTTGTAGAAAAATAACTATTATTAACAACAAAAAAAATAATTATTACTCCATAACTATTACTCTTTGATTAATATTTTTTATTTTTTTTTTAATTATTATGATTTCGAAAAGATGATAATAGTTATAACTCAATGAATATTTTTAAAAATCATTTCAAAAAAATTTATCAAATGTGAATGTTAGGTTGTTCATATATTGTTTTCACAACCAACCCACCTTCTCCCACAATTTTATTTTCTCAGAACTCGGCTCAATTCAATTTATTGTTTTACTAATTTTTTTTGCTAAATTTTTTCCCCCCATTGCACTATAGGGAATTTATAAGGAATTGTTGGCCAAAAGTCCATTTTTGATGTGTTCAAAAAAACTTTTTTCGGATGCCATTATACAGTAAACTATATTAAAGTAAGCTAGCACACATATTTTTGTACACCAAAGTCTTTTACCGCTAGTACGGAGGCGTCAAAAACAAAATTTAATTTTTTATTATTTTTTTTTTAATTTTGGAAAACATAACTTATTACAAAATTAACGTACTTAAAATCCTGTATTAAAATCTTTTGAAATTAATTTCAATTATCAATAGGGCAAATAAATATATTTTGTACAAAGTACAGGTTTAAAATGTTGATTTATATATTTTTTTAATTTTTCTATTTAATTAATTTTTTTCTTTTTTAAACCAAATTTATTTGTGGACTGCTACTTTTTTTTGCATATAATTGCATACTCCCATATCTCTATGAGATATTGGGAAACTCTTTGTGAGTAAGATGTATTCATCCGCTAAGCCATGCGGCTCCATGGGGGAAAAAAATTTAGTGATGTCCGTCCGACCGTCTGTCGGTCTGACTGTCTGGGGAATGCACGATGCTGTCCAAACCAAAAGAGCTAGCCACCTGATGTTTGGCACGAATATGTCTTATAGTCTTACGATGTTCAAGTTCGTAAATGGGCAAAATTGGAACATGTGAAAAAAAGCTCCCCCTTAAATAACTTAGTCTAGCTACGCAAAATCCCATATTTTACATTTTTTTTGTACATTTGCTTAAAAATTAAAAAAAAATACGCCACAAGAAGTTCAAAGCCCTGCACTTGGACCAAAGGCACTAGGAAAATTATTTGTTTGCCCGCCCCCTTTTGTGGGCGTGGATGTAAAAATTATTGACAAAATTATATTACAAAATTGCATTAAAAACACGATTTATTAGGCCAGATCATGCCAATTTTTTATACAGAGCCTTAAAACTTACCGCCAAATAAACTTGCCAAAATTTTGAGGCAATATCCCAACTTTTGGAGTTTTGGCCAGAAAATACCAGAAAATTCCCTATAGTGCATTGGAATAAATGAAAAGTCTTTGCTCGGCCGTTTTTCACTTAAAAACTTTTTGTTTTTTATTGTTTAAAACAATCAAAGTCTAGAACAGATTTAAATTGAAACAACAATTTTATAATTTTATACCACGCAGTCATGGTTGAGCTTCACGAACATTATCCTTGCTAAGTTATCTTCCGAAAGATTGCACCTTTGGTCGTCTAAAATAACACGCAAGTAGTTCGTTTTAACCGAGGATTCGTTATAACCGAGTTCGTTATAAAAGAGGTATTTTGTGTGAAAATTGTTACCAAAACGTCGGGACTTTAGAATTAGTTCATTATAACCGAGAATTCTTTATAACCGAGTTCGTTATAACCGAGTTCGACAGTAATTTGTATACCTCGTATTTTAAAAGCATTTATGAGTTTCTATTTAGAGTTTAAGTAACACAAATTCTATTTTTGTTACTCCCAAGAAGCGGCAATCAATGCATATTTTTTTAAATCAAGTAAACAATATATGTTTTTAAAACAATGTTTTAGAAAAACAATAATTTTTTTAATCTATTTTTTTAACACTAATTTTATTAAGCTATTAAAAAAAAAAACATAGAATAGACATCTAGAGTTATTTTTGAGACATAATTAATAACAGTTACCATATATATAAATATTTCTTAAAAGTTGCAAAATTCCAATTTATATTAGAAAAAAATTTAAAATAATTATTTTCCAAAAAATAAAAAAATAAAAATTAAAAAATAATAATTATGAAACAACGAAAAAAATAAAAGTTAAAAATAAAAGTTATGAAACAATGAAAATAATATTAATTAAAAATAATAATTATATGTAACAAAAATTTTTCCTCTTAGCTTAAAATAATTAAAACCAATTTTTAAAAATATTTCTTAAAAATGGCCAATTTTTTCGACTCTCAAAAATGACCATAACTGTTATTCCGGACCCTTGCTATTTTTATAAGAACAGTTGCGGAAATCATTCTCTAAAATCGGATTTCTCAATGTCCGTTATAAAATACATTTTATAAATTATTTTTTATATAAACGCCTCATAATGCATATAAATTATTAAGAAAACTTTCACAAATTTTGAACATCCCTTAATGTGCTTTTTAAATTTCTTACATTTCAGATAGTTTTCGGCCAGTCTTTAAATTCGTTCATAAAGGAAAGTTAAAAACTTGCCACCTGCGGTCATTTTATCGAATACATTTTAATCACATTTATTACAAAAAATGTGTTTCTTTGGTCTTAAGGTAATCCTTTCATTTGATGTTTTTAAAGTATTCAAAACCAATAACTCAAGTTAATTTAAAAATCTATTAAAAACTCAATTTCCATTTCATTATCACATTATTATAAACATTTTGTTTACCGTCTTTTTTAACATATCTTTAACATAAAAATCAAAAAAAAAAAATATAACAAGACAAAGAAGAAAAAAATGTGGTTAATGCTATAATTTTATGCCAAACTACCAGAAAATAATTAAAAATTAACAAACATTTTGTTTCGCTTAAAAACTAGGCTACTTATTTAAATTTTAACATTTTTATGGTCGATTTTTATCGTCATCTTCATCATCAAAAACACAGTGTAAATTCTGGCAGACACCCCATTGTGCATGAAGACATGTATGTCCAAACATTAAGACACAATATTAATACCCCATTAACTTTTGATAATCATGATAAGCGGGATATGGATAACGATGATGTTGACTTCTATAGACTCTAATAAAGTTTTTGAGTTAAAGAAAAAAAAATTTGTTAGTCAACTCACCTGCTAGTCTGTCCTTGACAGCTTGATGTGCTAGCGCTGCATGATGTAAAGGCGGTAATGCCCAAGTTAATGGTGTCCGTTGAGGTGGTACTCTTAATACATGACCCGCAGCTGCTGCTGCCGCCGATGGATATAAATGTGGATATGAATAAAGTGCAGTAGCACTACCGTATGTTTGTGATGCTAAACTCGTGGCCAATTTATATGCCGCTAAATCATGTTCATTTTGTAATTCTTGATCGGATTTATGACTACCATTATTGTTGTTGTTATTATTATGATTGTTGTTATTGTTATTATTGTGTTCAAATGGTTTGGAAAGCAGGCGTGATATACTAAAAGGCAAATTTTCACTAGATGAGGAACGGGTTTGTTCTGATTGAGATTCACTGTAAAGATGGAGAGAGATAGGGAAATATATTATTACACCTTATATTCAATTAATTTTGTAATTGAAAATATTTAGATGATGAAAGTTGTTATATCAATTAAATAACATAATTGATTAAGAACCTCAAACAATTTTGAGTGATTAGAAATTTTAGTAAAAAAATGTTGTGTAGAAAATATATTGAGTAAAAATTTGAGTAAAAAATTTTTCGGTAAAAAATATTTTATTCTGTCGTTCTCTGTTCCATTTCGTTCAAAGCTCCATTTAATTTTGTTCTATGAATGTTTCATTACCTTCCGTATCATGAAGATTTATAAAAATAAAAAATTTTAGAGTCTCAAATCAAAACGGTTGAGCTGGTCGAATGGTTTTAGAGACATCGCCATTTAAAATTTCTAAAAATGGTGGTTTTTCATATAGAAATAAATTTTTTAAAACAAGTTTTAAAATTTTAATCCTTGTTTTTTATAAAAGAAAAAACTTTTAGAAACCAGGAAAAACTCACTATTTTTTCAATTTTCAAATGGCGATATATCGACAACCGATTTTAACAAATTTTAAATACAGATATCGCGAAAACAGTGTCGATTTTAACGTTTTTTTTATATTCGTGCTCAGCGCGTCGAAATAAAACGAATAATATAATAATAATTTTGATCCAATGATCAGTTTTTATATATTTTTCCAATTTAAGTACAAATAATTTTTTAATAATTTAAACCTAACCGAGAACTGGTAACAATGACAGTCATCCGTTGTAGCGAAATCGACCAAGGGATTTAGTGGGAATCGAACCTACGACCGCATGTTTCATAGGTTAGCATGCTACCAACTAACCTACAAGGGCCCCCTAAAAATAAAACGAGTATTTTACCAGTTAAAAATTGAAAAAAAAGATTGCAAAAATAGCTGCTTTTCCTACATTCAAAAAAAAAATTTAAAACAAGTCCCTAAATTTTTTCTTTAGCGCTTAAGACAAACTTTGATTGTAATTAAAAAAAAAGAAAACAAAAATCCTGTTTTCTTTCTCCCCTTTGACGCGCTAAATTTGAGATTGGGCAGCTAGGTTGTTGTAAAAACTAACTAAATAAAAATTACTTGATAATTTTTTAAATTTTTAATGTTTCAACTTGGAAAAAATCGACTTAGAAATATTTTTAAAAAAATTTCAAAAAAAAAACATCGACAAATAATTTCATTTTCTTTAAATATTTGCTCAATCTAAACGCTGTCAAGCTTAAATTAAAGCTTTGAAAATTTCCTATAAAGCCCTTTTTCAAAAATAGTCAATTGATAATAATTAGGTTTAGTATTGAAAACTTTCCTTTAATGTACTGCTAACACATATATCGTTGGCTTAGTCGGCAAACCAGTCAAGTCCGTTTTTTTAAATTTTTCAAGAGAGACAAAAAACTGTCTAACTTTTTTTTGGGTTAACTTTTTTTAAATCTGTAAAAGCAGTTTTTTTCTTAAGTTCATCTTGTTTAACCCCAAAAAATCATAGAACTCTAAAATAAAAGAAAGCAACACTTATAGGCTCTTTTTGGACTTAGCACATTTGCTTTTTATAATTTTCTATTTTAAATATGGACTTAGCAGATTTTCTTTCCATTTTGTGGACTTAACAGATTTTCTTGTATTTTTTTTTTATTTTTATTGATTTTTGTTTGTGTTTTTTCTAATAAAAAATACTACATACATACTTTTTCATTGTTGTTGACAAAAAAAAATTATTTATAACCTAAATCGTAGGGTGGGTCGATGATATGGATATTTGCGAATCTCGTGAACTAATACCAAAAAGTCGGTGTGCATTTTCAAGCTGATAACGGGAAAAATTATAAAAAAAAATTTCAGGCTACTTTTAGCCCTCTACAAGCAATTTAAGTTCGCGGTTTTTGGAAAAATATATATTTTTTTAAAAAATATTTTAAAAATTTTGTGTTGACAAAAGCTTTTAGCTGAACAACTGCTCCAGAAAGTGAATTTTTTTTTATTTTTTTTTTTATTTAATTTCTAAATATCTCTCTGAAGACAAAAGCTGTTGACACCCAGCAAAAATTGGCATTACTAGTAATGGGTTTTGTAATCCGAAACAGATGTTAATAAGTAGTTACTTATTGAATGAAACACTAATTATTTTAACAAGGGCGTGAGACAAAAATAATTAGTCAAGAGTATGGAGTTAAATAAGTAGTTACTGACTCGGATTACTAATAAGGAGTAAAAACCCATTACCAATAAGAAGTAAAATAATTAGTTAATTAAAACTTTTAAAATTTAACTTGTTTTTACTAAAACTTAAAAATTGCGTAATTTTTATTAAGTTTTTAAGTACTTTTTAAGTTAATTGAATTGTAAAGGTTAAAAACTGCAAGTGCAAGAAGATATTATTACTTAGAGGTGCTTTAATAACATATTACTGAGAAGTAGTTACTTTTGGGCTTAAAATAATGTTAATGGTAATGGGTACTCATTATAAATAATGTACCTAGTAATGATTACTTTTCACAACTCATTACCATGTTTTTGCTGGGCAAAAGCTTTCAGCTGAACAACTGCTCCAGAAAGTGCATTTTTTTTTTTTATTTAATTTTTAAATACCCCTCTGAAGATGGTCAGCAATGTTGACTGAAATGTTGGGACAATAAAAGAAAAATTTAAAATAAAATACATATGAGGCATTCCACACCAAAGGTCCCGCTACAGAAAAACATGTGTCCCGTAAATTTCTGAATAGGTTGTTTGGATAGCCCTATATGTAACTAAGAAAATTGCGTTTTTGGTTTTTCAAATTTTCGAAAACTGGGCAAAGGAGGCGTGGTCAAATATTGGAAAAATGGTAAAATTTGTGGCGAGTTGCCTTGATTAAATATTTATCACATTAAAACGGAATGCACCACAATGTTAAAAATTTACGTTCTTATATAGTTTTGTATGGGCTACCGATTAAATTTTTTTTTTTTTGGAAAAATTTTGCATTTTTCTGAAATTTTGCATTTTTTAAAAAAGTCAATTTATCAAAAATCCGGCCACTTTTTTTTTTTCTTTTTTATTTATTTTTTTAAAAGTTTAGATGTTTGTCCATCCACACAAAAAAAATCAGAAACACGTTCATCTTTTTTTCGAGAAAATCGCATTTGAACTTTAAATTTCATAACAATTTTGTTATTTGCTTGTATTTCTTTGTTTTAAAATTGCGAATGAGTAATATTAATTGCATAAATATTCGTCATACGCTCTGTTGACACAAGAAAATACAAGCAAATTACTAAATTGTTGTGAAATTTAAAGTTCAAATGCGATTTTCTCGAAAAAAAAGATGAACGTGTTTCTGATTTTTTTTGTGTGGATCAGTGTTGCCAATTTAGCCATTTTCCGGCTAGATTTAGCTCCTTTTGAACTCGTTTAGCCGGAGAAAAAGGCATTTAGCTCTTAGCCGTTTTTTTAGCCATTTTCGAAAATATTTTAGCAGTTTTTTAGCCATTTTTGAGTTTTCGGTTAAAAAGTAATTTTTAGTGTGTTTTTATACCCTCCACTCTAGTGATAGAGGGTATATATAAGTTTGTCATTCCGTTTGTAACACATCGAAATATTGGTCTAGGACCCCATAAAGTATATATATTCATGATCCTTGATCGATTTTAAGTCGATCTAGCTATGTCCGTCCGTCCGTCCGTCCGTCCGTCCGTCCGTCTGTCTGTCTGTCCGTTGAAAACACGCTAACTTTTGAAAGACTTTACGGAGGCTCCTGAAGTTTGACATATATGTTCTCCATTTACCGGGTCAGGTTGGTATTGCAATCCAGCGAAATCGGTCCAGTGGTTCAAAAGTTATGAGCAAAAGAGTAAATTTCGGCAAGGGTATATTTCGAGTTTACAAGAATAAAACCATTATAACTTTCGAAGGACAACTCTGAGGGGGCTGAAGCCTAACATATGTATTTGTCGTTCCACAAGGAAGTTTGGTTTTGAATTTCAGCAAAATCGGTTCAGTGGTTCAAAAGTTATAAGCAAAGCACTGAATTTCTGATTTGTTTCACCTTAAATTGTTGAAAACTTGTTAAACAAGTTTTAAAATCATGGTGAAATACCAGTTTTGTAAAACTTGTTGTTGTTTGTTTTCTTGTGGTGGGGTGCAGTTTAGTTGTTAGACAAGTAAATATTTGTTATTGTTTTTGTAACTGTATGTAACGGTGTATGGTAAGAATTTTTGGAAAAAAAATCAAATGAAGTAAAATAAAATGAGGGAGATATGTGAAATATTTTTTTTGTATTGCATATACCCTGCAAAAAAAGTCATTACCACTTCTCAGTGGAGTGCTTTAAAACTATAACAAATGTAATGAAATACAACAAAAATAACAAAAAACACAAGACAAAAACACACAAACAGTTTTTTCTACTCCAGAATATATAGATATTCAGCTCTTAACTCATTACCTATCGCGACACCTCCATACAAATGTAAGTAGATATTCAGTAGATGAGAACTACTCCAGGGAAGTAGTTGGAAGTTGTTTGAAAGCTCGGAGTACTTCTTATCTACTGAATATCTACTTACTTTTGTATGGAAGTGTCGCGGAAGGTAATGAGTTAAGTGCTGAATAACAACTTTTTATGGAGTAGAAAAAACTGTTTTTTTCTTGTGTTTTTTGTTATTTTTATTGTATTTCATTACATTTGTTATAGTTTTAAAGCACTCCAAATAGAAGTACTCCGCACTTTTTTTGCTGGGTAGGTATAAAACAACAAAAATATTTTAAAAAGTAATTTTGTTACTCAAAGAAATTGTACACTAAAAAAAATATTTACACTAAAAAAATGTTACACTCAAAAAAAAATTTATACATAATTTTTTTTTAATGAAATGCCACAGTCAAAAAAATGCTGACAGTCAAAAAAATTTTACACTCAAAAAAATTTGATTGATTATAAAAAAGTTTTACTGAAAATAATATATTTCTAATAAAAAAATTGTGATGCAATTTTTGCAATTTGTTTAGAAAATTACTATCAGATGACATTGTGGAGGGTATTCATAGATTCGACCAAGTCGAACTTAATTTTTCTACTTGTTTTAAGCTAAAATAACTAAAAAAGATTTTTTAATTAAATAAATTTTTTGTGGTCAAAATTTTTATATATATTTTTATAAAAAATTTTAATATAAAATATTTAAATCATTCAAAAAGTGTTTTGAACACTCTTCATTTTACCTAAAATATGCCAAAACAGTAACAAAAGATCTCCTTATTTTAATATATGTATCAAAAACGGTACAAATATGAATTTACATTAGTTTTTCTTAAAAAGTAAAATATATATTTTAGCCTTTTTTTTGCAATTTTTTAGCCGTTTTTTAGCCGTTTTTTCAAAAGGATTTAGCCGTTTTTGATAATTAAGTTCTGGCAACACTGGTGTGGATGGTCAAACATCTATACTTAAAAAAAATTAAAAAATAAAAAAAAAGTGCCCAGATTTTTGATAAATTGACTTTTTAAAAAATGGAAAATTTCAGAACGGGTTCTGAAAATTTTCCAACAAAAAAAAATTTAATCGATAGCCCATACAAAACTATACAAGAATGTAAATTTTTTAGATTGTGGTGCATTCAGTTTTAATTTTATAAATATTTAAACAAGGCAACTCGATTCAAATTTTACCATTTTACCAATAATTGACCACGCTTCCTAAGCACAGTTTTTGAAAAATTTAAAAAACAAAAACGCAATTTTCTTAGTTCCATATAGGGCTACCCAAACAACCTATTCCGAAATTTACGGTACACATGTTTTTTTTTTCGCTAAAATGCAAAAGGCCCTAACTACCAAAAAATTCAAAATCAGTTTTTTGATTGGTTCTGGATTATTTTATCAACATACACGTCTCCACAAAAAATTAGGACTGAATAATAAAAATTACCGCTTTATAGCCAAAATTTAAAAAAACATGTGACTCTATATTAGGGTTGCCATCCGTCCTCTTTTCCCCGGACACCGTCCTCTTTTTTTAGGGCGTCCGGGGCAGTCCTACTTATTTTTTAGAAAGTGTCCGGGGTTGTCCTGTTTTGTGCACTTTACCCGATAACATTTTTTTATTGCTTTTAAACTTTTGAATTATTTTCATCGCCATATTTTCGCTTATCAGCAGTAATGTCATCTTTTTGAGAACAAAACGCACAAAAATTAAAAAAAAAAAACGCTTTAAATTAATTATATTTCGAGTAAAATGTCACACTCGGTAGTGCGAAAATAACTACGTTAGCATCAATTCTTATCAGCTGTTGTGTGTCTTAAAGTTTGCTCTCCGAAAAGATTTGTATATCAAAAATTTCCATTACAAATTAAAAAAAAAAATAATAATTTTAAGAAAATTCCTTTGAATTTACAAAAATTCCATTTGTAATTCAGAAATTTCCAATTGTATTTCAAAAGTTTCCAGTTGTTTTTTAAAAATTTATAAATGCTTTTCAGAAAAATCCGATTCAGAAATTTCCAATTATTCTAATCAAAATCCAAAAATTTATATTCAAAATTTTTCAAATGCTTTGCAGAAAATTTTGATATACAAATAAAATTTTTTTAAAAGCATTTAGATAATTATATTTTGAGTACTTTTTTTCTAGCTCGAGGTCATTAAAACTATGATAATCTCATATAATAATTTTCAAGAAAAAATTTTTCTGTTTTAAATTTATTTATGTTGATAATTTTTTGCAAAACTTAGCAAAAAATAAAAACCCTGTACTACAAGTAGCAAAGGGTCTTTAACAGAGATGCCAACTATTTGAGAGCAAATCGCGCACACAAATTTTATAAACGGGTAAAAACGCGTAAATTTGCTTTAAAAAACGGGTAAAAAAGCACTGGACTGTTTTTTAAATAGATAAAAAAAGTAAAAAAAATAATATTTTTATTCGATAAAATTTTTGATAAGTTTGTTGGTTAAAATTTTGAGCAACTGATATAAATCTTTGTACAATTTTATATGGTCTGGATTTTCCGCTTCAACAGCCAAATTTAGTCTTTGAACTTCATCCAGAACAGAATTCAAATTTTAAAACAAAATACAAAAAAAAAACTGCAAAGAATGGCATTTTTTAAAAGGTGGTTTAGTTCTTCAAGGGAAAACATTTTCCCCTTAGTCCGATTTTGCCCTTTTTCCGAACTTAATACGACCAATAGTCATTGACCATAAAAATATATTCGTTCCATATTTCAGCTCTTACAATTAGTTTGAACTGCATATTGCTTTCCACAGACAGACAGGCGGACATTAAAAAAATGTTTTTGAATCGATCATAAATCAATAAAATATATATTTTGTGGGGTCTCCGACTAATATTTCGGTGCGTTACACTCGAAATAACAAACTTTGTAAAGCGCCATACTTTGTTTGGAGGCTATAAAAATTAATTTTAAAAAGCACTAAAAGCACCAACTGAAAATTTAAAAAAGTTAGTGCGTTTTTCTAATTTGGCACTAGGTGAAAATTTTTCGCGTTTTGACACATCAAAAAGCACTAGATCTAGCGCGAAAAGCACTAAGTTGGCATCCCTGGTCTTTAATGACAATCGTTAATGATCAAACTAAAATAAAAATACATATTCGACTCTATTTCCATTGGGAATTAGAAGACGCAAATTGTGCCATCGTCGTAAGGTCACGATCGTCATCCCGAAACACGTGTCGACAAAGTCTTGCAAAAAATTACCAACATAATAAATTTAAAACAGAAAAATAATTTTCTTGAAAATTATTATATGAGAATATCATAGTTTTAATTAAAAGGAAATAATGACCTCGAGCTAGAAAAAAACCTACTCAAAATATAATATTTTAAAGGTCGAGTACAACAATTTTTATTTTTTAATAAAAATTAAACAGAATTTGAACATTTAGATAATTTTTAAATAAAAATGGACATTTCTGAAATACAATTGAATTATCTAAAATTCCAATTGAATTTATTTAAATTCAAAAGTAATTTTCTTAAAATCATTAAGGAAATTTTGAAATGGAAATGTTTGAAATACAAATGGAATTTTCTGAAAACCATTTAGAAAATTTTGAATTACAAATAGAAAATTCTAATATACAATTACAATTTTTGAATTATAATTGGACATTTTTTTAAATTAACCAAACATTTTTGAATTAAAAATTAATATTTCTCATATATAATTGTAAATATAGTTTAACATTTTTTAAAATTGAAAATTTTTGAAATATAATTGGTACTTTCTAAAATAAAATTGGAAGATTTTCTTTTATGTATTTTTGTGATTTTTTTAGTGGAAATAAAAATTGTTTTCTTAATAAATTTTTTTTTTTTTGCATATTGTGTCGCGCAGTTTAATTTTTTTAAAATTTATTTATTAAAAAAAAATTGTCCTCTTTTTTGGGTCAAATGTCCTCCTTTTTTTTGAGGTTGGCGTCCTCTTTTTCTCAAATTTGAAATGGCAACCCTACTCAATATATAGTCTCTGGGTTTTCTACTAAAAAAGGCCGGTACATTGAAAATGTAATAATGGCGTGTTCTCTTCTCAACCGGTGAATTTAAAAGATATTAATACTAATTTTTGACACAATATAAAGCATGATATAACAACTAATTCTGCATTATTAACTAAAAAATCACGTTTTTTGAGTTATGACGTTATGCAAGTAAATAAGTGATATGTAATTTTTTTTGAAAATTTTTTTTTTACAATTTTTTTTTTATTTTTTTTTTCTCAAAATTAATTTCTTTTACTAAGTTTATAAAAAATTTTTGTTAAATAAAGTTTTTGTGGTAATCTTTTTAACATTGTGAGGGTAATGCAATTAACTGTTTTACTTGTTTTAATTATTTTTATTGATATTGTATTATTCTATAAATAAGTTCTTCCAATTAAAACAACATTGTTTTAATGTTAAATTAATAAATTATTAAATGTTTATATTTATAAAAAGCCGTTAAACAAGCTTAAAAACTGCATTATAATTAATACCACTGACACTTTTAAAACGCCAGAAAACAACTTAAAAATAAATATATTTTTGTTTAAATCAATAACTTGTATAAACAAATAATATTTAACAATAAAATTTGAAAAATATATGAGATGTGTACTAAAAATGTCAAAATTAATAGCTTTAATGGCAAAGTTATGTTTTTATATTTTTAAATCACTTTAAAAAACACACAATTTAAAACACCAAACTTAATATTCATAATTTACAAATGGAAATTTAATAAAAAACAGTGTTGACAATTAAGCGTTATTTTTTGGTAATGCCAAATTTCTTTCTTCTAATTGTCAAGTTTTTTTTTATATTGGAAGAATTATGCTTAAAATTTCTTTGACTGTATTGAAAATTTTCTCATTAACTTTTCACACACAGTTAACTAAATAAATTTTAAGTGTATTAATTCTAACCTTCAAATAAAACATTTAATTCATAAACAACACTAACTAAATTTACAAAAACAAAAAAGATTTAATCCATCACTGGTCACGCAAATGTCTCAATTTTATTTCAAACATAAATCTTTATAAATTGTTGGCTACTGTATTAAGCAATCATGATCAGCAATACTATAAACAGTTTTTTTTTTCTTCATTACATACATTCATAACCATGAATTGCCAACACCATATCCAGCCAGTGCTGCCAACATTACGCATATGTTCAGCATTTTATTTAACCATTTTTATCAATATGTCGTGAGTTGCGTGGGTTTACATGTCATCTATGCAAAAAAAAAAATTGTTTATGGAAAGCCAAAGTAATAGAACAACAAAATGCAATATTTTTTGTATTTCGCACAGTCTCGGGCAAATAACAAACTTAATTAATAATTTTTGTCTTTTTTTCGTTTTTATTTTCTTAACATGTTTTATGTCACATCTACATTCAGCATACAAACAAACGATATATGAGAAATACAAAAATTGTATGAATTTGTTTTTGTTATCTGTGACAGTTCTTGTAGAACTCATTAATTTTTAAATGAACGACGAAAAAAATAAATAACAAACGTAAGACATTACCCAGCGAAAATTTTAAAAAGTTGTTTAAAATTATTAACATTAAAAGCCATGTTTTCGGGAACAATTGAGTTTTAGCCAAAATATACTTGAAGCCATAAAATCTAAAAAGTAGCTAAACTAGCAAATCCCAAATGGGGCTTTGTTAGTTTCGAGATGTACTTCCAGAAATTCCATACGAGAACGAGTTTGCGCTCGACGACTTTAAAAATGATGCACTGTACCTACTGTGTATTAGCAGAAATTGCTCCAAATATACCCAATATGATGATTTTTTGATAAATCTAGCGGTTTATCTGTTTTTTATACCCTCCACTCTAGTGTCGTGTCAATATGAAATCATTTGCAAAGTAGTCGCTCTTGGAATACTATTAAATAACAAAAATAAAATTTAAGTTTTTTCAAAAAGTGGGATTTGTAGGCGTGGTCAAATATTGAAAATATCAAAATTTTTTGCCTGAATATCTTTACTACAATATTTATGGAAATTAAATGAAACACAGTAAAGTCTTTGAGACAAAAGTTTTTTTTATAGATTTTTGTATGGGCTATCGATTAAAAAAATAAAAATTGGAAAATTTTCAGAAGGAGTTCTGAATTTTTCAAATTTAAATTTAAACTTTATTTATCAAAAAACATGCCGCAAATTTATTTTATTTTTTTTAATTTTTTTAAAAAAAGTTAAAGTTTTTTCCTATCTGTTCTGAAATTTTCAGAGATGTGTTTTGCCTTGTTTTCGAGAAATCAAATGTTAAAAATTGTAATACCCTAATTTTATACAATAATGGTGTATAATTCGTGTGCGTATGAGTAATATCAATACTTAAAAAATATTTTAAGAGGCGCTGGGAGCGTGAGTGAGTTTTTATTTATGAGCATGCACGTTAATGAAAGAAAAAATTTAGTCACGCACGATATTTTTTTTTGCTCACGCTCATTCACGCATTCGTGAGTAGGAAATAATAAGTCACAATAATAAAATAAAATATAGTGCTTGAATACTTTTTTTCTTTCATTAGCGTGCGTGATCGTAAATAAAATCTCACTCACGCTCCAATCGCTTCTTAAAATAATTTTTAAGTATTGATATTACTCATACGCACACGTTTTATACACCATTATTGTATAAAATTAGCGTATTGCAATCTTTAACATTTGATTTCTCGAAAACAAGGCAAAACACATCTCTGAAAATTTCAGAACAGATAGGAAAGAACCTTAGCTTTTTGTTTAAAAATTAAAAAAAATAAAATTGCGGCATGTTTTTTGATAAAATAAGTTTAAGTTTAAATTTGAAAAATTCAGAACTTCTTCTGAAAATTTTCCAATTTTTATTTTTTTAATCGATAGCCCACACAAAAATCTATAAAAATTTTTTATCTTAATGACAAAAAATATTTTTTGTCTTTATTTAGTTTGCATAAATATTGAAGTAAAGATACTCAGGCAAAAAAGTTTGATATTTTCAATATTTGACCACTCCTACAAGGCCCACATTTGAAAAGACTTAATTTTTATTTTTGTTATATAATAGTACCCTAAGAGCGAATACTTTGCAAATGATATCCCATTGAAACCACTATGGTTTTTCTGTAGTGGAACAGTTGGTGTGGAATGCCTCATATATATGTTTGTCATTCCGTTTGTAACACATCGAAATATTGGTCTAGGACCCCATAAAGTATATATATTAGGGCGGGTCGATTTTTTTTGTTACAAATCGTATAGCAAAAACATAATCTACAAGAAATTCTAAGAACATTTCCCAAAGAAACCATGTTTCTAAAATCAAACCCTATACCGCGCCTAACGACATAAAGATTTGTCCGTCCGTCCTTTTTTTCATAAGCAAAACATAGAACTTGACTCTTTTTTTGTGTTTGTGTTAATTTTTGGGCTTTGGTGTGCTCTGAGGTATATAGTAAAATTTTATTGGCAACATTTTTGTAGAACATTTCATAGAGGGTTAATATGTTTTACAAAAATATTTGCCATAATATTTTCTACAAAGTTGCTGAACATACCCTACACCTTAGATGTAAAGAAAATATGGTTTTATATACCGATATGCTGCAAGAACATATCCAGCGACAATGTTTTACTAATTGCCGCTGTATATAATTCGAAAAATTTTTGGGATTATGACCGTCAGATATATTAGACATAATGCCTGAAATGAAGTTATAAATAATTAGATTGATTTGTAATGAAAACGCCACAGACGAAAAATTATAATAAGAAATTTTAACAATAAATCGCTGCTTTTATCATTAATCCATGATAATTTTACTCCATATATTGAGTTGCATTATATTAACATGTAGCGTGATACTCTGAAAGTAAGTGCAGGTGTTGTGGGTTCGATTCCCTCCAAAGCCTTTGTATGTTAATTACAAAGGGAAGCTGGCGCAGCGGATTTTTCTTAGTAAATAAAAGTATGTAAGTAATTGAGGATCATAATGATATTTCGTAAAAAAAAAACACAGATTCTTTTGTGGGATGAAATTAGAGTTGCATATCGGAGAGGAAAAAAGCTGTGTTCGATAAAAATTTTTGATAACTGGATATTTTTTTTACATCAGTATTTGAATTATTTTGAGTAACATTTTTTTTTTTAATTTTTGTAAAAAAAAAAAAAAAAATCGAGTGAAAATTTTTTTGAGTGTAATTTTTTTTTGAGTGTAATATTTTTTTTTTTTTTTAGTTTTTTTGAGTGACAAAAATAGTTTCTAAAATATTTTTTTTTGTTACCATTCCTTTTCAGAGCGTGTTTACCGTTTTTTTCAACACGGGAGTTCGGGTTAAAACCCATCTGAAATTCCCCATTTTGCTAATAACTTATAAACCACTGTACAGATGTCGCTGAAATTTAGTATTAATCTGACCGGAAGTATACCAAATATATACGCCACGCTACAGCAGCTTGCCGTACATATTTTTCATTCTTTCGCTAACATTTGAAAGTTAGCTTGTTTTACACAGACAGAAAGACAGACGGATGGACGGATTTTCATGTCGTTAGGCGCGGTATAGGGTTTGATTTTAGACCAATGGTTTTTTCGGAAAAGTTTCTTAGAATTTCTTGTAGATTTTGTTTTTGCTATACGATTTTTCAGTTTTTTTCGATCCATGCAAATCGACCCGCCCTAATATATATTCATGATCCTCGATCGATTTTAAGTCGATCTAGCGATGTCCATCTGTCTGTCTATCTGTCCGTTGAAAAGACGCTAACTTTTGAAAGACTTTACAGAGGCTACTGAAGTTTGGCACATATGTTGGTCATTTACCGGGTCAGGTTGATATTGCAATCCAGCCAAATCGGTCCAGTGGTTCAAAAGTTATGAGCAAAAGAATAAAGGCAAGGGGTTTTCGCGAATTTATGAGATAAAAAAATCGATAACTTTCGAAAGACAATAATGAGACTACGGAAACTTGGCGTGTATCTTTACCGTTCCCCAGGTCTATTTGGTGTTGAATTTCAGCTGAATCGGTCAAGTGGTTCAAAAGTTATAAGCAAAACCCTGGCTTTCAGATTGGTTTCATCTTAAATGCCACGAGTTAAACAAGTTTTAAAAGCATTGGTGGTAACTTAACAATGTTTTCAAACTTGTTTAGTTTTAAAAGCATTGGTAGCTTAAAAATTACACACGAAAAAAAATTTTACACTCAAAAAAAATATTTAGTTTTTACAAAAATGACAATATTTTGTGTACATACGTACGTGCATTCACTCAGAAATATTTTTACAATAAAAAAACATTACCCTCGAAAAAAGTTTTAAACTCAAAAAAAAAAATTTAGTAATTTTATTTTTTTTTTTTAAATGAAAAAAAAAAAAAAGTTTGTTACACAAAATAAAATATTTCTAAACAATATTGTTAATTTTTTTCACGTTAAAAAATGTAGTATCCTTTAAAAAAGGGATTGTGGAGGGTATTCATAGGTTTGGCAAAGTCGAATTTCTACTTGTTGGGATTTATGTTAAATTCCCAAATTAAATTTTTATTTTTTACTATGCTTCATTTTAACAATTTTTATAAAGCTTTTTAAATTTTTTTGCTGGGTTTACTAACATAATTGAAACTGTATTGTATTTGCATACATACATATGAATGTATATTTTTGATTCAAGGGAAAACAACACGCAATATTAAAAATCAATTTGAGTTTTTGGTCACGTTTAAATTTTAAAAGCTTTTTTTGATTTATTGTATTATTAATAAACTACATTTTTAACACTAGGTTGAATCATTTTGAAAGTCAATATTAATGGTCATGTTTTTATACCCTCTAACCATAGGATCCCATATATACCCCTTATTTTGTTATTTCACACTACTCCCTTAACACACTACTCCCTTAAATCTCGACTCAATCACACAAATCTTAGTTTAATCACGTGAGTAAATTAAATTTTACTTACACTTAAGCGTAATTTAGGGAATTTCACTACACAGAAAAAAAAAAAATTTAATTAAAAAATTCGTAGATTTAATTAAAAAATTAATTAAATCCGGACCAATCACTAAAATGCGCATATAAATTAAAAATATTTGTATGTCATTAATTAAAAATAAATGAATATTTATTTAATTAAAAACTTAATACTATAAATTAAAAAATTTAATTAAAATTAAAAAAAAAATAAATAAAGTTTTAATTAGAAAAATTTTTAAAAACAATTAAAATTTTTAATTCTATAAATTAAAAAAATAAATTAAAAACAATACATTTTCTAAAAATAAATAATTTAAAAAAACACTTTTTTTAAATAAAATAGTACAAAAAAAATGTTTCTTTAAACTTTACCAAATACATTTATGCCGTAAAGACAAAGTCACTAAGACAATTTTATAAAGTTGATAATAAACCTTTTATATACATACACATAAAACTATAAACAAAATGAGAATTCAAAAAACTATATGAGAAATAAAAAAAAACTTTCAGAAAACTGTTTATACTTATATATCTTTCTTTGCATGTCATACAATGCAAGAAAAAACACACACTCGCGCGCACACGGAAAACAAAACACAAAAAAAAAAAATTTTACTGAAGCTAAAAATTTAATTAAACAATTAATTATATTAATTAAATATTTAATTAATTTTAAATTTAAAAACAATCAAAATGTTAATTAAAATTAAGTTAAAAATTTAATTAAACAATTAATTATGTTAATTAAAAATTTAATTAATATTAAATTAAAAAACAATTAAAGTTTTAATTAAAATTAAATATACGATATTATTTTCTGTGTAAATTGGCGTTTTCACAAAAACGCCATTTAAAAAAGCTCTATTTCTCCAAAGTTGTGTGAAATAAGTCGAAAAATGTTTTTAATCTAATTCAAAGCTAATACTGTTTATACATTTCTTTAGTGAAATTTGATAGTGGTTATTTTTGTAGAATATATTAACCCTCTATCTACCGTTTTTAGGGGTCATTTTAGTCCTTTTTATAATATTCTTATTCAACACCACTAAAACGTGCGTTTAAAGAAATATTCCACAAAAATATTTCGCATTAAATTTTAATAGGTGTTGTGAAATGTCACAAGTTTGTGCGACATAAGCAAAAGGCATATAAAAGTAAAATTGTTAAGTATCTTTGTTAAAAACAATTTAATAATGAAGAATTCCAACCTCAATAGACACAAAAATCACACTTTTTTTACTTGACCACCTTAGATTTTTTCAAAATTTGGTACATATACTCTCCAGACGACTATGAAGAAATCCTTTTTTGCTTTTTGCCAAATAAATTGTAGTTCGCGTTTTATCGCTGTTCAAAGTTGAGATTTTTTAGTAAACAAAAAAATGCTTGAGTTTTTGAAGATCATATCTAATGAACGCGTTATCCGATTTTTATGAATTTGATTAGCGAATATTTCAAAAAGCATTTCTTCCATTTTCTTTATATTATTTATAAGATCACTTTAGGTGTCCTCTACAACATATAAAAAATTCAGATTGTGACAGAAATTGGTTCATTAGATGTCTGTATTTAATTAAAAAATCCTTTGATTTTACTTGAAGTAACTAATTTTTTTTTAATAATAAAATTACTTTTGGAATATTGTTATTTTAAGCAAGTAGTTCAAAATCAGTTTATGTTAAGAAATCTTTTGCAAACATAAACCAATAGTTTTAAAACATTCAACATAAGGTTTTTAGACATGTTCACATATTATACTTAAAGAAAAAGTCATAGATCATATTTTTAAGGGATGTTGCCATACCAAAAAAATGATTTTCGCGATTTGCTACAAAACTATTCCATCGATTCCAAAACGGACTTCCAAATCAGCATACCTGAATTATATAAAAATAATGGTCAGACGTTGTGACACAAAATTTTTTTGATTTGTTTGATTTTATATAAGGTTTTTTTGATTAATAAAAATCTTATATAAAATTAAAATTTTTTTTAGTAAATTACTGATATATGTATAATATAACACCGTCCAACAAATTGCAACTTTTGGCTGTACACATGAGCCGGACCCGAAAATTCGGAAAGTTGGGCCAAAAATAAAATACCCGTGTCTCCCAGTTTTTCTAGATCAATTCGCGTTTTCGCGAAAAATGCAACAAAAAAAAATTCCACAATAGAAAAAAATTATGCTATTCAGAAAGTGGGGTTAAAAAAAAAACACACCCGTGTCTCTCAGGTTTTTGCGATCAATTCGCGTATTCGCGAAAAACGCTATAAAAATTTTTTTTTTGCACTGTTAAAAAAAAATTGTGTTTAAATCTAAGCATTTTTGTCTCAGTTATTTCATATCAATTCGCAAATTTGTAAAAAAAAATATTTTGTTGGTTTTATCACACTCGCAAAATTTCAAGTAGAGTTAAAAAGAAATTTCCCATGTATCAGAGTTTTTCCAGCTAATTTGCGTACTTGCGAAAAATGTAATTATTTAAAAAAAAAAAATACTAATAACACCCGTCATTATAATATTATTTAAATCAAATTTTATATTCTATACTTATAAAAATAAAAATAATTCAATAAATTTTTTCAAATTGCATTTTTCCTAAATTAATTTAAAAAATTAGGTGAATATTATATTTTTAGTCCCACTTTTCGAATGTAGTAAATTTTTTTTTAAGTGTGCAAAAAAATGCATTTTCGCGAAAACGCGAATAGATACATAATCATTGGGAGGCACGAGAATTTTATTTTTAGCAATTTTTGTATAAGGACCGTAATCAGAGAACGAAGCCGATCGGCTAATAGCCGCGACTTAGCCGCCGCCGATGTTTTTTTGGGTACTCCAGCCGCCGCCGGATTGCTCGACTTATTTCGGCTTAAAAATTTTTACAAAAAAAAAAATAGTTTTAGTTAATTTTTTTTTTAATTTATGTAAAAAAAAAATCGTGCGTACATTTTTTAATAGTGTTTTTTTTTTGTTTGTGAACAGTTGTTCAAAAAGTCAAATATAAAACTTTTGTAGTTAACAAATGTTGTTCGAAGCGTATTTTACGTGTATTTCTTCGCTTGAATTTAAGGGAAACAAAATCTGAAATTCACGGTTTTTTATCTTAACTTTTGAAAAACTGGAACGATTTCGATGGCATTTAATAGCAATCTGTTAAGGATAGTTGAAAATATACTGAAAATCTTCAGCAGCATCCATCATGTCTTTCGAAAGAAAGCATGTATTCAACAGACAGACCTCGCTAGATCGTCTTTAGATCGATGGGGGATCATCACATATACCTTTCATCGGTTACAGCCGGCTAAGAGCCGCCGCCGATCGATTATTTGCTTAGCCGCCGCCGCCGACAATTTCATGTCGGCTTCGTTCTCTGACCGTAATTCTACTGTAAATCATGTATATTTATGTTTATAAAAAATAATGCAATAAATTTTTTCAAAATTGCATTTTTCGTGAATTAATATGGAAAAACTATAACAATATTTGATTTTAAGCCCTATTTTCGGAATGTAGTAAATTTTTTCAAGTGTGCAAAAAAAATGCATTTTCGCGAAAACGCGAATTGATATAGAAAAACCTGGAAACACCAGAATGTTATTATGAGCCCCACTTTCTGAAAAGCGAACATTTTTTTTACATTGTAAAAATTTTTTTTTTGCGTTTTTCGCGAAAACGCGAATTGATCTAGAAAAACTGGGAGACACGGGTATTTTTTTTTTTGGCCCTACTTTCAGAATTTTCGGGTCCGGTCCATGTGTACAAAAGTGTGTCGGACGGTGTAATGAACCAATTTCTGTCCCAATCTGAATTTTTTATATGTTGCAGAGGACACTTCAAGTGATCTGTGAAAGCAAAATTAAGATAATGGAAGATATGCTTCTTGAGATATGCTTCTTGAGATATTTGAAGTAAGGGCAAAATGACCCCTTAATATTAGAAACAGAGGTTTAATATGTTCGAACAAGGGAACCAATTTGCATGAAACCAATTTGCATGAAACGTAAAATATATATATAAAAAATAGGTAATTCAAACCGACTTTAGAAACCGTTACAGTGGAACAACAGAAAGTACTTTACCATTAAATGGTGATGAAATTTTTTTCATTACCATTGATTTCAATCAATGGTAATTAAATTTTAATGGTAATGAAACATTCCCATCTATGTCCCAAACACATATTCAAAAATAAAAATTATGGCATTCCACTTTTATGTTGCAGCTGGCTCCGACCCGTGAATGAACTAATTTAAAAAGTTGAAAAGGCTTTAGTTGTCTGGTTAAAAAAGAACTTTCTAATAGTGCCATTCATATTAAAACCTGATTTATTGTGTCTTTTTAGAAGCGGAAAAACAGATTTTTTTTCATATTTTGCCCTTTTACTGATATCAAAACATTCTTCACCATATATTCTATGTTGAAATGAGAGCTTTCTTATGGTTTTTATCTGATCAAAATCGGTTCAGTAGTTTCTTTGAACACCGGTGACAAAGAACGGTTGGGCTACTTCTCTACACTCAAAAAATTATGTAGGTAAATTCCAGTGAATATTCACTTAAAATAAATGAAATTTTCTTTAAAAACCATTCCACTGTTTTTTCATTTAAAATAAAAACATATTACAGTCAATTTTAAATGTTAATTTAATGACTAACCAAAACATTAAAAAACTAGTGAATATTCAGTTATTTTGTATTGAAAAACAGCAAAACTATAGAAGAAATTTTTTACTGCTAAAATTAAATGTAACAGAAAATTCGTTTTTAATACAGTAAATTATTTTTTTTAAACTACAGAAACAGTAGAAAATAAGAAGTCCTTAATAAAATTAATGATTTTTCTTTTAAAATAACTTTACTGATTACTTTTTAAAATAACCTACAAACAGTTAATGACATAATTTTCTTAGTGTAGTTAAAGCTTTTCTTATCCAAACTTAAAGCTTTTCTTATCTTAACTGAGCGGATAAGCATTATATTTTAAAGATTACGCATACGCAGATATATCAATTAATATGTTAGGGCTAATCATACGCACCCGTGGCCAAAATACAAATATTGATATCAGTGTACACGAGTGCGTATGATGAACGTAAAATTATTACTGATTTATTTTGTACAAAACAGTCTGCTTTTACTTATTTTTTTTTTTTCTAATTTTTAAGCTCAGTTTTCTTAACTTTATTTCTTGAGTAGGTTTATTCTAGCTCGAGGTCATTATTTACAAAAAATAACACTCTAACTGCCCATTTTTGTTTTTCAATAAAATTAAATGAAATTGATAGTACCCCCCTAGAGATAATCTTGCCAAGTAACGGATAAAAAAACATAAACAAATGGCATTAAAATTGTTTTTTTTTTACCAATTTTTGTTTAAAAACATTTTTTTGTGTGCATTTTTTGTTTAAATATTAAAAATAAGGAGAGAAATTTAATAAAAAATGATGATTAACAAAATTAGGTCGAAGTAGAAAGAATCAAAATAAAATAGTATCAGAAAAAACCAGAAAAACAACCCTCAAATGGGCAAGCCCCCCGGGCTATGCTTCTATGAATATCCTGGAGTATCGTTGTAAGTTATGCCTTTACTACTATTGAAAAACCATTCTAGAGGTTTTGATTTACTCAGCTCATTTTTTTATAAACTCTGGACAAACCGAAGATATTTATTTTTTTTATTTTTAAAAAGTCACGTTTTTGCAAAATAATTAATTTTGGCAGTTCCCCAAAAACTTGAATTTTGGTTGGCAATCAATTTTTTACTAAATGTCTGATCACAACAATGAAAACATGCTCGGATCAAGTGAAGTCTAGCGAAAGTCCCTATTAACTATTGATTGCCATAAAAATAATTTGATGCATTTTGGGTCAATTTAGTGCACCCCGTCTAGAGTCAGGGCTGCCGGTTAGAGGATTAAGTAACGACATTTCGTTAGTTTAGACTTAATCATTGGCGTAGATAGCCCTGTCTGGGGGGGGGGGGGCTTAGCCCCCCCAGAATTTTAATCATTCACAATTTTTTTTTTTTTAATAATTTAATGATTTCATAAATTTTTGCAACAATAAATAATAATAGTGAGTCTTTAGGACAAGTTATGATTATTCTACGAGTCTTAAGGACTCGTAATGATTATTATATTAGATCTAATAGTTTTTCCCATTGAAAAATAGTCTGAATTATTGCAAAAAGTTTTTATATGAATCTGATGTTTTTGTCAGTAATAAAAACTTCACCGAATCTTAGGATTTTAACTTCAGGAAAACATTTTAAGTTCTTTGATTTAAAAAAGTTTATAAATTCTAAGTGGTTTTTTATAAACAAAAGTTATTAGAAGAAAGAATCTGAGAATTTTGACTAATAATCATCAACTTTTGCAATCATCAGAACTTTTTCTTGAAAAAAATCATAGTAATCTAATGATTTTACTATAGGAAAAACATTAAAAATCTTTCATTTTCATAACATATCCGGGAGTTCTAAATTTCCGAAAAATCTTCAGAATCAAAATTTGTTTAAAAAAAATATGAATTTTTAACCGCTTTCGGAGGGCATATGTTTCTAGGACACCTAGACACATGATGAAGGGAACGCTTCAGAAATAGGTCTGGGGTTTTCTATTAAAAAAAAAAAATGTTGGCTTTCTACGCCAATGAACTTAATAAAAATCCCAAAAACTCGACCTCATTGTAAAGATCGATTTTAAATTGTTCCGTTTGAATTTAACAGTATTCCGAAAAAATTTAAAATTCTATTTTTTAATTAAATTAAACGAACCTAACTAACCTTAGGGGAGCTTCGGATTCATCATAACAACTGCCACCATCCATATCAACATCTGAACCCGTACCACATGATAAGCGGGAATCCGAATCGACATCGACATGTATCTCCTGATCCTCAATATCATCATGATCATCTTCTTCATGTGATGACATGCTGGGGCAATACGGAGCCAGGTCGGTAAATGTTGTAAAACGTTTTTTTGAAGATAAATCCAGAATTTATGATTGCACTTTTTAATAAATTTTTAAAAATTTTTTATGGAATTCTTTAAAATTTTCTTTGTTGAAAATACACTGTGTTGAATGTTAAATTAATTATATATTTTTTTTAATTTAAATTATTTCCATCGATCTCTTTTAATTTATTTATATTTATTCATTTGCACTTTTAATTTTTTTTATAAAAAGCCGACGCTTTTATGTGTTAACCTTTGTTGTAGTATGAGAACAGGGGAGGCTATTTAAAATAAGCGATATTTTTTTTATTAATCCGTATTTTGTTTTGGGTTTTATTAAGATTTCTTTGTGTTTTTTTTTCTTATTCAACAAAAAAATGACGCGTTTAACATAAAAAGCGCTTAAAAACGAACTCGACAAATTGAGGTGTTAACGCCAACTGAATTGTAAACTTCCCCGTTGCAAAACATTAACCGACCTGATCCGTATACGTATACACAATAAACCACACACCACCATTACCACTACCACTTTAAATGACGACTACAACACCAACAACAATTTACTAACAATCAACATTGAATCTTGTCTTGTTAGCAAAGCTAATGAACAATGAATGTTCTCCATTGTTGTTGTTATAAATATTCTCCTTTAACAAGCCAGGAATACAGCAAAACACTCAACTAAAATATTTAACCTAAACTACCAACACTACCATTACCACCACCACCAACACTAGCACCATCATCACTAACAACACAACAACAACAATCGTCATTAAACACCGGCAGCTTTAGCTTGTTATACCAGTTTAACTGCTTCCTTCCTCCTTGGCTCGTTTGTGTTAATTTGAGTTGTTGTGTTGTTGTTGTTTTTATTTTGACAGAGTGCAGCTGGCTTAAACCTAACCTACGGTAATAATGGCACTTGGCTAATAGTTACACTAGTAATTGATACCAAAATACCAAAACTCCTCCCTCGTTTAAATTGTTTAAGAGCATTATTATTTTGTTTACTCTCTTTTAGTAAGAGTAAATAAACAGGTTTTTCTTAGTTCATGTCAAGTGGTTGTTTTGTTAACAAAACTTGGCAGCACTTTTTACTATCAACTGGGCGTTGCTTAATTGCAATTGGTTGTGCGCCTGCGCTAACATTTTGTTTTATTTATTTTAGTTTTCTTTTATTAATCCATTGTTTTTGTTTTGCTTAACAAGCTAATGACCCGTATGTATGGCATTTTATTTAAACGGGGGGTAGTTGTATTTTGTTGTTGTTTATTTTTTAAATACATCTCATTCTTATTGTTTGAGTTGTTAATAGTATAATGCCGGTGTTGCCAGATATGAGGGATTTTTTTAAAAAGTTGGGAATTTATACATATGAGTCATTCCACACCAGCTGTTCCACTACAGAAAAACCATGGTGGTTTCAATAGGATATCATTTGCAAATAGAGTTTTTCTTTTCCCGGACTTTTTCATTTCCCGGGAAAGCGGGATTCATTTTTAAATTTCCCGGGATCCCGGGAATTCCCGCAAAAACTAAAAACCCAAATTTTTTGTCAAAAATTTACACCATAAAAATCGTATTTAGTACCTTTAAAATAAAAAAAAAATAAAATAAGTTTCTAGAAAAAAAAAGAACAATTTTTGTTACACAGTTTATATAAAAACAAGTAAAAAAGATAAATTCGGCCGTGCCGAATTTTAAATACCCTCCATCTGTATCCCAGTATTTATAAATTAATACGATTTTCTAATGCACGTTCTTTAAAAATTTAATATCAATGGCACAGATTAATACAGACTCGACAATTATAACAAGTGTCAAAAAAGTAGTCTTTAACCATATGGTTATTTTTTTCAAATTATTCTACTAAATAGGTTAGAGAGAGAAAACCAATATAACACGCCATACGAAAAAAAAGGTAGAACGGCTTTTATTGTTTTACTCACTTCTAACTAGTAGAAAGTGTTGCCATGCTTTAAACCAGCTAAAAACCGATCTGTATCTTCTAAAATCGCTAAGTTTTTACCCATTTTTGTTTTACAACTCTACTGTCTAGTCTGAAATATAGTCTGTGTCTATGGTGTTTAGAAAATATTTTTTTTGCCCATTACCAGGGCTGGAAAATCTCTAAACACCGTTTCTGTTAAAATAGCGTGTTTTTTTTTAAATTTATATGAATATGTATATCAAAATTGCTACACTAAAAAAATTATAACGGTAGATTCCTCTACAAAAGACAGTTAAAACAACTACATTTGTTGTTGTTTAGACGTCTACGTTGTTGTTTTTAACTATTAATTAAAACGTCTCCCTATTGTCACCCGCGGATCTTTATGGAATTGATTTTATTTTGTAGATCAGAAAAAATAAAGGGACACATATTTTTTTTAGCGGCCCAAATTCATATTTAGGGGGTAAAAAGGAGGGGGAAAACAAGGCAATTTTTAAGTTTTTAATTCAATTCCATTTTATGAGGACAATTGCGGAAAAACGCTTTCCGCTCCAATTTGTTAACATTCATCAAAACAAAAAAAAAAAAAAACGAAATGTTAACTTCCATTAATTTCTCAATTTAATTTAGCATCGTTTGGAATAGTTTTGTAAAATATTACACATTTTCGATGAAATATTGATAAAATTAGTTTATTAAGGTACCGACGCAATATTATGCACAATATTTTTGACGTTTTCCCACAATTGGCATACATAAAAATACTGAAATCGATTTGATTTGTAAAAATAATATTTATAAAATTTATTCTTAATGAATAAAATTTATTTAAAAAAAAATTAATTAACTTATTTTATTTTAAATTTTTAAATTAAAAAAATTAAGTAACTCAAAATAAAAACTTATTAATGGTAAAATTAAAAAAAAAGCCACAAATGAAAAAAAAAAAAATTATACTCTCGGCCAAACCGGGAGACGAACCTGGTGCCCTCAAATTAATATCCGACGACACTACCATTAGACCATTGGCAGCATTAAAAATGCATGTTAAATTCGCAACTCTGTTAGAAGGTTTGTTTGATTATAACACAGCAATGCTTAAAATAACTTATATACCCAGTGGTAGGTATACCCAGTGGTAGGTATACCCAGTGGTAGGTATACCCAGTGGTAGGTATACCGAGTGGTAGGTTTAAAAATATATTCCTAGTTTTTTATAGGGATCATACTATACTATAAGCTAACAAAATTAACCGTTACTAACAGTGTTGCCAGAAATCGTTTGTAAGAATTGGACGCAAAATATAAATATATTGAATGTGTTTGATATTGATCTTATCCAAGAAATTATAAAAAAAAAACAATTAAAACACAAATAAAGAGTGGATGGTATATAAAAAATGTATAAAATACATTTTTTTTCCAAAAATTATTTCATTTACCCAATGACAAAGAATACAAAAGATTGTTAGGCCGAATATAAATTATTAAGGTGATTTTAATAAATTCTAATTTTATAAACAATATTAAAGCTAAAAAATAAATTAAAAAAAAAAAAAAAAAACTTCATCCCGACCATGACTCAAACCTGCGACCATATGAATGATAAGCCAACAGTGCAGCCATCATACCACAGACTGTTTCTGAATGTCTTAGCAATTTAACGACTATCTTAAAAGAGATAAACAAAACCGAGCATATTACAACAATATACCATATTTTTTCCACCAAAATTCAGTTTCGCTTTTAAAGAAAAACAAAACTACATTTAATTAATAATTAATTACTGCACATTCATATATTTGCAAAAACTGAGAAAAATCAATGACTCGATAAATATAATGACGGGTATAGATTTAGGTGATTTAAATAAAATTATAATAATAAACAATATTAACAAACCAAAAAAAAAAAAAAAAATATCTTGAGTCCTAAGATGATTCGAACTCGTTACTCCATGTATGAAAAGCCAACACTCTAGCCATCATACCACAGACTGATTAAAAGTTTTACAATTTAGCGGGTATGTTAAAAGAACGAGAACCAAAACAGATAAATTAAAAAAAGCATTTAAGTAAACTGGAGTAATAACTCTTAAAACATAAAATATTAACAATATTTTTCAAATGTATTTAAATATGTTTATTAAAGGCCAAGATAAATCATCTTCTAAATGTGTCAATTTTGCTCCAAATTTGCTCATATTTTCTACATAGGCCACAAAGACCATATTTACACTCCATGTTAAAATTTGTTTACATACGTTAATCAGAATTTGAGTTATAGTATTTTACATGCTAGGTTTGTATGGGGGGTGTCACACCCCTTTTTTCTATTCCGCCCAAATTTTACATATAGATCAGACATGCTAAAATATCATTCTATACCAAATTTCATTCTAATCTGTTAAACAGAAGCCGAGTTATAGCATTTTGAATGCAAGGCTAATGTGGGAGGTGCCACTCCCCTTTGTCCAATTCTTCTAAAATTTTACACAGACATTGTACATGGTACAATATTATTCTGTACCAAATTTTATTTGAATCTGTAAAGTAGAAGCTGTGTAAACGCATTTTGTATTTTCAAAATTTTAGAGGTGTCGTTAAACTTTCACTCATAACTTTTGATCGGCTGGGCCGATTTCGCTCAAATGCAATACCAAACTTCTCGGGAGAACTTCCAACAAATATGTTAAGTTTCAGTCATCTCTGTGTAATATTTTGTCCGCTACAGCATTTTCAACAGACAGACGGACAGACGGACAGACGGGCAGACGGACAGACGGACAGACGGACATCGCTAGAATGTCTTAAAATCGATCGGGCATCATGAATATATATACTTTATGGGGTCCCAGACCGATATTTCGATGAGTTACAAACAGAATGACAAACTTATATATACCCTCTATCACTAAGTGGAGGGTATAAAAACGGACCAAATATGTCGAAGTCTTTTAAAAGTATTTTTAAGGGAATATGTTATTTCACATCGCTTTATCTGCTTTAATAATAAAAACTCATCTCAGTTCATTTTTATAATTGGTTCTCAACGCTTTGCCTCTAAAACACAATGACTCTGATTCAGAGGAAACTGAATGTAACTGTTTTAGAGCAATGAAATAAGAAAATTTACCCCATAAAATTATTAAAAAATTTAAAAATTCTGGTTTCTAAAAGAAAACCCCGTTAATTTCAGAGTCATTCCTTACACAGATTTAATATCAATTTATCGATTTAAAAAGAATCATGTCCAGAGACATTAATATTTTCTAAAGAAACAAATAATCATACCGCAAATTTTTCTAATGCTGGTCTCAGAAAGCAAATTTTTCAGCTTCTAAAAAAAAGTATCAGGTTCTGATAATTAGGAATCCTATCGAAGATTTAGATATTGTGAGACTTTTTCATTTCGTAAGACTCAGATTTTATGACATGTTTTAGTTAGAAGGTCTCTCTTGGAATACTTTTTAAGCCCTCCTGGTCCCAGCGTACGTTTCTGCCATCAGCTGTCAAGAATTTTAATATAATATCCAAAAAATCACATAAAACATAATCAATAGAAGTCGAAAAATCAACAATTTCAAAGACATAAGAATTCCCGGGAATTCCCGCTCTATTTCCCGGGATTTCGGGATCGAAAATTTACGGGAATTCCCGGGAAATCCCGTCCCGGGAATTCCCGTGAAAAACTCTATTTGCAAAGTATTCACCCTTAGGGCACTATTAAATAACAGAAATAAAATTTAAGATTTTTCAAAAAGTGGGCCTTGTAGGCATGGTCAAAAATTGAAAATTTCAGCATTTTTTGCCTAAGTATCTTTATTTCAATATTTATGACAATGAAATGAAACACTGTGAAACCTGTATAGGATAACGATTAAAAAAAAAATGGAAAATTTTCAGAAGAAGTTCTGAATTATTTAAATTTAAACTTTATTTATCAAAAAACATACCACAGTTTTATTTCTTTTTTAAATGTTTAAAAAATAGTTAAGGTGTACATCTATCTGTTCTGAAATTTTTAGAGATGCTTTTGGCATTGTTTTCGAGAAAAAATTTGAACATTGCACTATGCTTATAATTTACAATAATGGGGTATATTATGTATGCTAATGAGTAATATTAACTCTTAAAAAACATTTAAAATAGCGATGTGATCGTGGGTAAGTTTTGTTGTTTTACCATCACGCACTCTCACCAAGGAAACACTTTAATCAGGCATGATCTTTAAATTTGCTCACGCTCAGTCATATTCACGTGACAAAAATTTGTTTCTACTCACGTAAGCGTGCATGAACGTGAGGAAAATTAAAAATTGTGCGTGACTAAAATTTTTCCTTCGTGAGCGTGCGTGATCGTCAAAAAAAACTCACCCACGAAACTAGAGATGGGAGCTGGTCACGCGTTATTGTGAGTGAGTGTGAGTTGAAAAAAATATGAGTGAGTGATTAGTAAGTGAGTCATTTATTTTTTGCGTGAGTTTGCGTGACTCACGCGTGAGCGTGATTGAATCTGGCGTGATTCACGCGTGATTGTGAGTAAGTTTTTTATTACTCACGTGAATGTGAGTGTGCGTGAGTAAAAAAAAATTGCGTGAGTGATTAGTGAGTGATTCGATTATATTTTGCGTGAGCATGAGTGAGTGTGAGTCAAAATCCACTCACGCGCCCATCTCTACACGAAACATCTCTATTTTAAATGTTTTTTAAGAGTTAATATTACTCATTCGCATACGTCATATACCCTAATATAGTAAATTAAAGGCATAGTGCAATGTTCAACATTTTTTTTCTCGAAAACAACGAAAAAAGCATCTCTGAAAATTTCAGAACAGATAGATATACACCTTAACTATTTTTTAAACATTTAAAAAAAAAAATTGTGGCATGTTTTTTGATAAAGTTTAAATTTAAAAAATTCAGAACTTCTTCTGAAAATTTTCCAATTTTTATTTTTTTAATAGATAGCCCATACAAAAATATAAAAAAACTTTTATTTTAAAGGTTTCACTACACTCTAATTAAAATGATTTCAGTTTCCTACTATAAATTGGGTAAATTTACACAAGATGTGTAGTTTTACCAAAAAAATATTGGAAATTTACACATTTATAGTAGTATATTATTTGAATTTGTTGAAATTTACCCAATTTATAGTAGGAAACTGGACTAAGGGTGACCTAAGGGTGAATACTCTGCAATTGATTTCATATTGACACGACATCACTTTTTTTTGCTGAACATTTGGTGGGAAATGCCTCATATAAAACCATTTGGGATGTCACACACTGTGACGTCTACACCATTTTCAATTGTATTTTAAAATTGTCCAATTGTATTTTAAAATTGTCAAAATATATTTTAAAATTGTCCAAATGTATTTTAAAATTGTCCAAATATGTTTTTAAACTGTCCAATTTTAAAATACATTTGGAAAATTTTAAACTACATTTGGACAATTTTAAAATTCATTTGGACAATTTTAAAATACATTTGGAAAATTTAAAACTGAATTTGGACAATTTTAAAATACATATGGACAATTTTGAAATACATTTGGAAAATTTTCCTTCAAAGGAGTTGAGCTAAACTAGAAAATGGGAAAAAATTTCCCATTTTTTAATTAAAAAAAACATTTCTGATGAGGAATTTTTTCCTGAAAATTAGTTAATTTCAGATTTTTTATTGGTTTATTTATAGAATAGCATGTGAATACACACAGAATTCTTATTATGTACATTTTTTATTATAAATATAAAATAACGTTTGTTTTTATAGTCAAGTAATAAATTTCATTAATCTTTAAAGTTAAATTACAACAAAGACTTTGTCGTTGATGTTTGTTCCCAGACTATGGGAAATCACGCCAAAGCCAAGGCCTTTATTGTGATTAAAATATTATTTTATCTTTAACCAAAAACTTAAATATATAAAGACTATGCAAGAGTCAATTCTTTTTGACGTTTAAAGGTGGTGTTAGTTTTACAAATGGTATCTGAGAAAGCTGGAAATTTTGTTTACCTTTTATTTTTCGTTCAATTTTGCTGGTTGTTTTAATTTAACTATATTCATTTCTTTTTTTTATTATGTATTTTTTTATTTTCAAGTGACACAACAATAATTTTCATTAATAATTTTAAAGTTTTTTAATGTTTATTTTTCGTTATTCCCAAATCGTTCCCAAATACTTTCCAAAAAAAAAGATTGCCATCTGTAGATAACGACTTCGTTATCACTGACACTACTATTCATGTCCCTGTCTTTGACACATACATGTGTAGAAAAAATGTAAACATTAAATTTATTACTTGTTATACAAGATCAAACTCTATTTTTCATATCGTGAACCTATATTTAAAATATGCCAACTCAAATTTGACCGAAATGAGTTTCCGATGGCAAATAGCTTCCCTATGCAATACCGATCTGTGATAAAAATTTCGGAGCAAAAAAATAATTTGTTGTCGTGTTGTTATTATGCTATCTCAAAGTACATATTTTTTTGGTGAAAATAAATGTCAACTCCCATTGTAAATTTCCAAAAAATTTTAAAAACTTAAAAAAAAAATTAACCACATATCTTATTGCAATTGCCACGCTGAACACGAATCTGGTAAATATTCTGATATCTAATGACTAGTTTTCGAGATATTGCCATTTTGAAAATATCGGTAAATAGTGTTTGTACAAAAAAAAAATGCTTATATATATGAGGCATTCCACACCAAATGTCCAGCGAAAAAAAAACACGTGTACCGAAAACTTCTGAATAGGTTGTATGGAAAGCCCTATATGGAAATTAGAAAATTGTGTTTTTGGTTTTTCAATTTTTCTAAAACTGGGCTTAGGAGGCGTGGTCAAATATTGGAAAAATGGTCAAATTTGTGGCGAGTTGCCTTGATTAAATATTTATCACATTAAAACGGAATGCACCACAATCTTAAAAATTTACATTTTAACATAGTTTTGTATGGGCTATCGATTAAAATTTTTTTTTTTTGAAAATTTTCAGAACCCGTACTGAAATTTTCCATTTTTTTAAAATGTCAATTTATTAAAAAACATGCCACTTTTTTTTTCTTTTTTAATTTTTTTTTTAAAGCTTAGATGTTTGTCCATCCACTCAAATAAATTCAGAAACACGTTCTTCGTTTTTTTTTCGAGAAAATCGCATTTAAACTTTACATTTCATAACAATTTTGTAATTTGCTTGTATTTCTTTGTTTTAACGTTGCGAATGAGTAATATTTATGCAATTAAAAATTTGCTAAAGGTTAAAAAGGTTAAAAATTAGTAAATCTGCTAATGTATTATTTTGAGTGTACAATTTTCGTTCGTGTGTATTGTTCGGCTTCTGTAAACTGGCACTAAGGTCGCGTCCCAGTCGCATCAAGTTTTTTTTTCAAAGTGCTCAGTAGTGTTTTCGGGTTATATATTTTTCAAATAAGGATATAATTAAATTTTTTTCTGGCAACACTGTTTGTCTTCTTGTGACGACATTTTAAATAGAAAACGTTTTGCTTTTGGGGTTTTCCATCTCATATCCACTTATACACACATTTACTTACACATTTGTTTATTTAAGTATGTGGGTGGGAGTTGTTTTAATGTGGTTGTTGCTTAAATATTCTTTCATTGTTTCTTATACAACGATTTTGTTTCCTCATCTTTGCTTTTATTGCCATCTGCATGAGTGTGTAGGAACTGCTAATAGAAACAAGTATGCGAATGTATGAATATGTTTTAAATTGTTGTGGAAAGTGCAAATGTGGCAGATTAATAGCACAATTGGTAATAGCAGCGTTTTGTCAGTCTTGTTGATTTTTTTTTTTTGTTGTCTATCTGTTTGATTTTTTTTTTTTTTGTTCCTGGAGTGCGAATCATTTAAGTGCCATTTGTGAAAATGGGTTGGGTTTTCAATTGCCATCTTAAGCCTTGTGTGGAGAATGAGTGGGTTTGTGTATGTTTTTAGTGTCTGTCTATCGATTTGGTTTTTGTGTGTTGTGTTGTTATCTGTGATTGAATAATTTTCTCGTCTAACATGCGTTTAAATTATACACATACAAACATACATTTCATAGCAATTACAATATCTTGAAATGTTTGCAATATCTTTATTTAAGCTCTTTTCCCCTTTATACACACATATGAGGCATTCCACACCAAATTTCCAGCGAAAAAAAAAACATGTGTACCGTAAACTTCTAAATAGGTTGTATGGATAGCCATATATGGAACTTAGAAAATTGCGTTTTTGGTTTTTCAATTTTTCAAAAACTGGGCTTAGGAGGCGTGGTCAAATATTGGAAAAATGGTCAAATTTGTGGCGAGTTGCCTTGATTAAATATTTATCACATAATATAGTTTTGTATGGGCTATCGATTATTTTTTTTTTTTTTTGGAAAATTTTCAGAACCCGTTCTGAAATTTTTAATTTTTTAAAAAAGTCAATTTATCAAAAATCCGGCCACTTTTTTTAATTTTTTTTTTAAAGTTTAGATGTTTGTCCATCCACACAAAAAAATTCAGAAACACGTTCTTCGTTTTTTTCGAAAAAATCGCATTTGAATTTTAAATTTCATAACAATTTTGTAATTTGCTTGTATTTGCTTGTTTTAACGTTGCGAATGAGTAATATTAATTGCATAAATATTTCTCATACGCTCTGTTGAACCAAGAAAATACAAGCAAATTATAAAATTGTTATGAAATTTAAAATTCAAATGCGATTTTCTCGAAAAAAACGAAGAACGTGTTTCTGAGTTTTTTTGTGTGGCTAGACAAACATCTAAACTTAAAAAAAAAAAAAATTAAAAAAAATGGCCGGATTTTTGATAAATTGACTTTTTAAAAAAATGGAAAATTTCAGAACGGGTTCTAAAAATTTTCCAAAAAAAAAAAATTTAGTCGATAGCCAATACAAAACTATATAAGAATGTAATTTTTTGAGATTGTGGTGCATTCCGTTTTAATGTGATAAATATTTAATGAAAGCAACTCGCCACAAATTTGACCATTTTTCCAATATTTGACCACGCCTCCTAAGCCCAGTTTTTGAAAATTTGTAAAATCAAAAACGCAGTTTTCTTAGTTCCATATAGGGCTATCCAAACAACCTATTCAGAAATTTACGGGACACATGTTTTTTGTAGCGGGACATTTGGTATGGAATGCCTCATATTTGCTAAAGTTATTTCTTGATTGTTTTCTATTTTTTGCTATTTTTTCAAATGCCTTTCTATTTGAGATCTTCATTGGTTAAATACTTCAACTAAAGTCTTGTTTTTGTAGTTTTTATGTATGTTTTTTAATCTCCAAAACTATTGGCATTTATACGATAGTCAAATATGTTAAAATTAACGTTTTAGTTTGTTGTGAAAATTTATTTTGGCTTTTGTGCTATTTTGTACATGACTAAAAGTATTTTCTAATTGAGATGAGTTGTTATTTATAATCTGGATTTTGTTTATTTAAATTGACCGTTATTTGTGTAAAATATTTTTTTAATTTATCATTTTGTTATCAGAATTTTGTTAGAAAATATGGCAACTCTATTTACCTTTAAGGGTCGAACCAAAATCAAATGCGTAGCGCAAGACGTAAAAAAAAAACAAAAACAAACACATCAAATTTGAAATTTTTACGTCCGTTTGATTTAAGTTACTCACATTTAAATATTAGAAACGAAAAATTATTGGGCGTTACGCCTTACGTGACGTAATTTGATTCAGGTTGGACGCTAAAATAATAAGTTTGTATAATTTCAGAAATTGGAAGTCTGTCAAGACGTTGTTGCCCACAATGAGAAAGCCCTTTCAGAAATGGAAGAAGTGTTTGGAGTTTATTTTGCCATTGCTGGCGCTTTCAATATTGTTTTTTAACTTTCAAGTAAGTCAACTATGTAATCGATAACACGAAACAAGCACTAGAAATTATTTGGCTATCCGAAGATTATGATGCAGTTTCTTTTACTATGCTGAGGTATGACTCAGTCCGTCCAGAGTCGTCAAAGGTCTGCCTCCTTTGAGATATTTCTTCGTTATCGTACACAGCTTCAATATATCTCGGGTTAGTATTCGAGTTCGTAAAAATACGTCGGTGTATTAAAAAGGGCAATTGACTCACGAGGAGAAACAATATCAGGTGAGTTGGTTCTAATAATATTCTAACCCCGTTTTGTATAAATCTACACTCAAAATAATCACTCTCTTAAATTACAGAGATACTCTGCTGATCCAGCAGAAAATACCACAGATTTCCAACCAGCAAGATTTTTTGTTATTTTACGAAGAAAACTCTGTAAAATGATTTCAATAAAAAAACTCTAAATTTACAGAATTATCTGTAAAATATTTATAAAAGCGACCAGAACTTTACTATTTAATTTGATTCCTGATCAATTTCTCTTTCCTTAATGTGTGAGTAGTGTTGAAAATTGGAAATGCCATCGAGTAAATTTGCCCGCTTTAATGCTTCCAAATTGTAAATTTATTTTTTTTCATTTTTGTGAAAATCACGAGTTTTTCTACGAGTACCTCCAATTTTACACGACGTCCTCGTGATAAATTTATTGTAATTTAAGACGCTTTTTAAAGAGGGGTTGAAATATTTGGAAGTTTTTTAAAGAGATTTTTATTTGAAAATTGTATTACAGAGCACTAAGTAAAATTACAGATGAAATTTAGTATTTTGGTTACGAGAAAAAAACAAAGTATTTTTATAAAATCTGTATTTTAGCAAAAAACTGTTTAGTATCTGTAAAATAGAGATTACAAAGTATAAAGTAAAATTACAGATAACATTTTGTTTTTCGGTTACAAGAAAATACAAAGTATTTTCTTAAAATCTGTATATTGACAAATTACTTTGCCAAATATCTGTCGAATTGAGATATTTTACAGAGTATTTAACAGAGTAATTATTTTGGGTGTAAGTGACTCACAAGAGAAACAATATCAGGTTAGTCGGGTTAAATCGGATCAGTTTCTAAATACGAATAGTAACTAACGTGAAGAAACAATATCAGGTGAGTCGGGTTCTAAATACGATTAGTATAAATCTAAGTAACTCACGATAGAAATAATATCAGGTGAGTCGGGTTAAATCGGGTAAAGTCGGATCGGGTTTTAACTACGAATGGTAACTCACGAGAATAAACAATATCAGGTGAGTCGAATTCTAAATCTGGTTAGTATAAATCTAAGTGACTCACAAGAGAAACAATACCAGGTTAGTTCGGTTAAATCGGGTTAAGTCGGATCGGGTTCTAACTACGAATGGTAACTCAAGAGAAGAAACAATATCAGGTAAGTCGAATTATAAATACGATTAGTATAAATCTAAGTAATTCACGAGAGAAACAATAGCTGATGAATCGGGTTAAATCGGGTTAAGTCGTATCGGGTTCTAACTACGAATGGTAACTCACGAGAAGAAACAATACCAGGTAAGTCGGATTCTAAATACGATTAGTATAAATTTAAGTAACTCACGAGAGAAACAATCGGGTTCTTACAACTAATGGTAATTCACGAAAAGAAACAGAGTCGGATTCTAAATACGATTGGTATAAATCTAAGTAACTCACGAGAGAAACAATATCAGATGAGTCGGGTTAAATCGTGGATAAGTCGGCTCGGGTGCTAACTACACTCAAAATAATTCTGCAGTTAAAATATTAGTAAGTGATTTGGTACCAAAATCTACTAATAAGTTACTAATTACCAGTAGTACGGTAGTTTTTTAGTATCTTCAAAGTACTAAAATTAGTAATTTTTACTGGTTTTGAATTATATTAGTAAAAAATTTTAGTATTGATTACCAACGCCTGCACTAGATCATTTTGGACTAAAAAATTAGTTCATTAGTAAAATTTTTAGTATTGAATACCCACGTTTTTTTTTTTGGGTGTACGAATGGTAACTGACGAGAAGAAACAATATCAGGTGAGTCATGTTATAAATACGATCAGTATTAATCTAAGTAACTCACAATAGAAACAATATCAGGTGAGTCGGGTTAAATCGCGTTAAGTCGGTTCATTTTTTGACCGTTTAACCCATTACTGCCTGCCCATAGATCGGCTCGTACGATTTTGTTGAAATTTTGAGATGTGTACCTGGAAGTCCACAGAAGTTGCTAGAAAAAAAAATAAAAACCTCAGCTCCGACCTGAGATATGACATGGGTATTAGGCCGTGTAATTTTTTACTTTTATGTTTTGTTTGAGCTGAAAGGGGTCTAAAAAGTTTCTATTGTTGGTCAAAATAACTCCAATAAATTTTTGTGAAAACCAAAATTGTCCTTACCCCCCCCCTTCCGCATCACGTTTTAGGTGCACTTTTCCTGAGTATTTTCGATTAAGAAAAATCTTCGATTTTTGTCAGTGAAAAACAAAAGTTAAACAAAACAAAAAAAAAAATTGTTAAATGTTCACATTTAGTCCAATCTATTCTCTTTTTTATGAAAAAAAAAATTAGCCCAATATCTTCCATCTAGCCCACGCTAAATTTTTTTAAGTATCAACACTTTTTTGGGTAATTAAATACCCATTAGGCAGGAATGGGTTAAATAAGTTTTTTTGATATCTTTCATAGCTTTCAAGAAATTCTAATATAATAATTTTTTTCAATTCAACCGCGATTTTAGCAAAAAGTGCTCGATCGAAAATTTTTGTTTTTGTTGCTTAATTATTCTTAGACATCCCAAATACATATTCAAAAATATGTAAAAGTACGAATAAAAGTGCGAATACTTATGGTATTCGCACTTTTAGGCTAAAACTGTTTCCGACAACCCGTGAGCACATCACCATGTAAAAGTGACAGGTACCAGTCTACGACCGGCCCCCGACTGGTCTCCTTGCACACTAATCCCCTTGCACATTCCTTGATATGTGATCCCAAAGTCTAAGTATGGAGAAGCATATTTTTGACAGCAATATCTTACTTGTCCCATTTTTGGAACCACTTACAATTATTATTCAATATCATCACAAATCACAAAATTAATTAATTCATCGACGATGAACTTGCGCCATGCTAATTTACACTCAAAAAGTTTTCCAAACAATTTGTATGTATAATTTATAGCTGAATTACTTTTTCAAACAATCATTTTTGCAATTTTTTTTTGTGTTCATCCGCAATATCCATTAAATAAAGAGAGAGAAACAAAAAAAAAAATGAATTCAAAATTTAATTTAAATAATTTTCCAATTATACACAACATTTGCATGCAGATGTTTTCAATTAACTTCAGCAATAACAGCAACAACAATGTTGTCGGTTAGTCGAGAGTCAAGCTTTTTTTTTTCTTCTGAAGTCAACAAATAAAATTGAATTTCCAACCATTTATACGTGATACCATAAAAACATTTAATACGCGCGAAGGTAAAACAACAACAACAAAAATCTTTAACAACAACAACAGAATAAAAAGTGGGGAAAACAATCATTGGATTAATACCAACGAGTACAAAACATACTCAAACTCTCCAACACTCAAGTCCATATAAATAACCAACCATTCCAACACAACACCTCCTACATACACAATTTAAATTCAAAAAGCAATCAAAGCTTAAGTACAATACAAAATACATCCATTCATTTATTTATTCAAACATTTATATTCACTTAAATTCCATATTTGGTAAATGAAAGAACAACATTAGGGGTTTTCACGGTATCGGGCTTATTTGTATAGTAATTGTCGAAATTGTCATACAACTAAGCGTCAAATATTTCCATTATTTTTTTTTGTTACATGAGTGCTCTTTGCGTAAATAAATCTAATAATAACACAGTGCAACAACCAAAATCAGAATTGGATGAAACCAAAAGCAACTGAAAGTTGACATTTTCCATAAGAAAACACCCAAGGTTTTTTTTTAGTTTAGTGCTCGATTTTTTTTATAATTATAATTACTTAAAGACTGTATAAGTGGCGTATACTTAATTTTGTAATTGCCTTTAACTAACAGATATAAGCAATGGTGGACAGTGGTTTATTATTATTGCCCCAAACTATTTGACGTTTAGTAAATTTAATTGACGTTTGGCAATTTTGCAACATTAAAAAATATAAAATTTCGTTATGGTGAAGACCCCCAATTTAAATACGCATCGCAAGGCAAATCTTATGAAACATTAGTCGAAGGGACATTTTTTTCAGATGGAGGTAAAGTAAATGTTACCCAGTATACAAAGTTCCATGTTTTTAGTTCGGAATTCAAGGATATGACAATACTGCCCTCCTAAAAAAGAAAGTCATAAGTGCCAAAATCCTAAAATTGAGATAAGGGCAGATTCGGAACCGTGAATGAGTTTATTATTTTTGAGTTAAGTTTAAAAAGCCAATTTTCAACAGTAAATGGCCAAAAAAACGTTAAGCAAAATGGTCACATCTACCACTTCTAGCGTGTTTACTAGTCAAAAAAGTCTTATCTGCCACTTACTATGATAAAAAGTCATATTGAGACTATTTTCCTTATTATTTATACCCTACACCACTCTGTGATTGACTTGAAATTTAAAACCTAGGCATCTTTTGGCCCAAGGGCGAAGCCTATTGAAATTGGAAAAAATCGGTCTATGTTAAGACCTAGCCCCCATACAAACGACCCCTTTGAAATTTAACAGGTATTCAAATTTTATATGCACAAATCACTATTCCAAATTTTGAGCGAATCGGATAAGTCATTTTGCGCTAAAGTAATAGAATTTTATCATTATTTAAATACGTTTTTAATATCCCCGCTTAAAAATGGTGGCAGTGGGGAAAAATATATTTATCCCCTGGGTCCAAGAGCACGACTTTAAACTTCTATTGGCATAAAAATGTTTGCTTAATAAAAATATAAAAAAAAAAACGTAAAAAAGTGGAATTTTTTTAGAGAGGTGTTTAGTTATAAGGGGAACTTTGCCTCCTGGTCTGATTTTACCCACTTCTGAACTACACTGAAAAAAAGACATAACTAAAATTAAGAAAAAAATGTCTTTGAAAATTTATCATGAATTTTCCTAAAATTTTGTTAAATATAACTTAAAAATGAGAAATTTTCTTAACTATGAGGAAAAAATTTTAGTTCATTTACTTATAATTAGTTCATAGTTTTCTTTAAATGGGTTTTTTTAATATTAGGAAAAAAATTCTTACTGCCAAAGAAATTTTCCACAAATCTAAGAATTGTATCTTTATTTTTAAGACATATTTCTTAAAAAACAATTTAGTTCAAGTTTAGTTAAAATTTACTAAAAAAACATCGTCTTATTTCTCTTCTTTGAATTGAGGAAGTGTACTTCTTTGAATTTAGTTAATGACTTTTGTGAATTTTGTAAATAATTTCTTAGAATTTAGTTAAAAATTCAAAATCTCGAAAACTAAGCGAGATAGAGCGAAACTGATGAAATTTTTAAAGGAGAGACTACAAAGAAAAATATGGAATAGCCTAGCTCTGCATATCTGTCAGGGTCTCAAGACCCTAATTTTAGATCTTAAATTTTAAATTCCCAAGATTTTATACACTGAAAAAAATAACTATACTGAAATTAAATAAACACTGTTATTAATTTAAGTACACAATTTTTTTTATAAATTACTTCAACTTAACTTAATATAAGGTGGTTTTACTTAAAACAAAGAAAATAAACTTGAAGATAGTATATGCAAATACTTAAAAAAGCACAAAAGTTTTCCTTAATTTGTTTTTTTAAATTAAGTTAAATATTCTTTACATTAATGGCGAATTGATTGCATTTAAGAAAAAAAGAGTTTATTAAAAAATTTTGTTTTACTTAAAAGAAAAAAATTTAAATTGTGTGCAAAAAAAATAAATAAGTACGTAACTTACTTAAAAATAGTATAGACATTTTCAAGACATTGAATCAAATAAGTACTGATCTTTAATTCCAAAACGCATTTTCTTTAATTTAATCAATTTTTGTTTTAAGTTAAGAAAAAAGTAACCTTTATTTTATTGATTTCATTGACTTTATTTGAATCCATATCTTCATTAGTTTAAGAAAGAATTGACTTAACTTAAGAAAAAAATACTTGAGGTATTTTGGGGACCCCATCTGGGGGCCCCATCTAAAGACCCCATGAGATCCTAACTTTAAATCCAAATTTCGATTTTCGCGGAATTTTCAAATGCCTATAACTCTGCAAATACTGCAGATACGAAAAAAATTCTAAAGGCATTTTTGTAGTCCTTAACTTGTAGAATATGACCGCCGAAGACCCGAAAGCTCTCCGAGTTATAGTTTTCGAGTTATTTCATGATCAAATTTCTCAAGACCCCATTCCCAGATCTCGAAAACTAAGCCAGATAGAGCGATTCTGACCAAAATTTTGGATCAAAATCAATAGTGACCCTATAATAGTGTACGCACATACTCATGGGCGGACCCCATATATTGGGGGCCCGTAGGGTCCTCACATTGGGACTCCATAGGGTCCACAGAATCCGTAAGTTTAAGGAAATTTTTACTTATTTTAAAAAAATATTTTTCCTCTGGATAAAAACAATTAAACTTATAATAAGTACAATTTTACTTACTTTTAAGATATATTTAAGTAAATGCATTACTATGTTTTAGGAAAAAATATACTTGGAAGAAGAATTAATATCTTTGGAGCCCTCGCATACCCTTCTTTTTTTAAATTAAGTTCAACATGCTTTAAAAATGGTAAAATTTTTTTTCAGTGTATAAGCACATATCTCGGTAAATACTGCCAACACGAGAAAAGGTCGAACGGCATTTTTGTAGACTCGTAGAACACTTCCGCAAAATACCCGAAAGACCTCCGATTAATAGTTTTTGAGTTATCCGGTTTTTAAGATTCTCAAGACCCTATCAGGCCCCTTATTACCGTATCTCAAAAACTAAGCAAGTTAGAGCGAAACGGACACAAGTTTTGGTTCAAAATCTATGGGGACCCTTAAAGGACCCAACGGGGTCTCCAGTTATATGGGGTCCGAACCCATGGTCCAGGGTCTAGACCCAACCTATTTCTAAAATGTGAAGTATAATTTTTCCCATTTTCTAGTTAAAATTGGCTTAAAATTAAATAACTTTGTTTTCCTTATTTTTGGGAAAATTATGAACTAAAACCAAGAAAAAAAATCTTTGGAGCCAATTATTCCTTTTTTTTCTCAAAATTGAGTTAATTTTCCCAGATTTTAGTTCACTTTTTTTTTGAATGTGCAAGCATAAGACATATTCGTGACAAACTGCAGGAGTCTGGCTCTTTTAATTTGGACTCTATCGTAACAATTTATTGCAAATCTCAATTTAGTAAAATTTTGATTTCAAACTTAACTCAGAATATCGAAGAAATTGAGAAAATAAATAGAAAGTCAATTTTAGAAAAAAGGCACTTAAACCCCTTGTGCTTTAAACCCCCATATATACCTTATGGGATCCTGTACCAATATTTCGATGCGTTACACACGGAATGACATATTAAGTATACCCCCAAACTGTGGTTGGGGCACTACCGTTTTAACCATTTGCGCACAGTGGGCACATGCTAAGGGGCCCCGATTCCATGGGGGCCCGAAAGGCTTATAAATTCGCATACATGTTAAATGGACCTTAATTTTTAATTATCATATTTCCGTTTTATAGTGTTTTTTAAAAGCGCATAAAATGTTTTTTACCAAAAAAAAAAATATTTATTTATAAAAATTATTTAGGGCAAAATGAAAATTTCAAATTTTCCCAGCAAAAAAAGTGCGGAGTACTTCTATTTGGAGTGCTTTAAAACTATAACAAATGTAATGAAATACAACAAAAATAACAAAAAACACAAGAAAAAAACACACAAACAGTTTTTTCTACTCCATAAAAAGTTGTTATTCAGCACTTAACTCATTACCTTCCGCGACACTCCCATACAAAAGTAAGTAGATATTCAGTAGATAAGAAATACTCCGAGCTTTCAAACAACTTCCAACTACTTCCACGGAGTAGTTCTTATCTACTGAATATCTACTTACATTTGTATGGAGGTGTCGCGATAGGTAATGAGTTAAGTGCTGAATATCTATGTATTCTGGAGTAGAAAAAACTGTTTGTGTGTTTTTGTCTTGTGTTTTTTGTTATTTTTGTTGTATTTCATTACATTTGTTATAGTTTTAAAGCACTCCACTGAGAAGTGGTAATGACTTTTTTTGCAGGGTTGAATAAAAAAACTTTTATACTTTTATCCTGATATGGCAAAATAAAAAAAATGGAAAACTTACTCTTTCATTTGCCATCAACAGTGTCATCCTAAAACAAGTATAAATATTTCAAAAATATTTTACAAAATGTATCCTTTAAATTTTTGAAGTGCTTTTAAAAGGAAACAGGATCACAAAATGAAAAACTGTAAATGCAGATTTACTTCATTTTGTCTCTACTTTCAGACGTATATCATCCGGTTCATGTTTAATATTGGCTGTCGAACGGTGTTATGAAACTTGATGATTAGATGAAGGACAATGTCGATTTTTCGCAGATAATTGTTTTTACTGAGGTTTCTAAAACCGAAACTGGCAAAGGAATTGGTGTTCATTGATTGGAGCTGAGTATTAATAATTCATATCGTAAGGAAAATAATGTTTCAGGCGGAGATGAGGCCAATATTCTACAGCGATATTGCGATTTTCATCGAAACCCAAGCAGCCTTAAACGATAATTTCAATTCCAAGGTAGTCAGCCGCTGCCACAAAAAACTACAAGTTTTCAGGAAACCGCATAAAACCCCGAATTCATTTCCTGACGCCATGTTTTTAATATCTCTTTTATGTAACGGGCAGCATCACTTCATTTCATGTTTAACCTGGTTTTCTGTTTAAGACATCCTAGTCGCATAGTGTCGACTCATTCGACGTTGTTTCACCAACAACATTTCCCAGCAAAAATTTCCATTACCAAGTAATTAACTTTGAGATTTATAACGAAAATAAGTAACTAGTTACGTCCCAATTCATTGTTATTTACTTTAACAAGGCGATGTCATTGGAGGCAAGGCCTTCTTTGTTCGCTTACAAATTTACCCTCATAAACAGTTTCAAATTAGTAGACATTTTTTTGTCATAAAAAGCCTTAGATTGTGAAACGTTTTACGTTTTTTCTATTGTTCGTGTGGAAAATTTCTTAGATTCTGAGACATTTTTCGTATAAAAAAAGTCTCAGATTCTAAAACATTTTTCGTGTGGAAAAAGTCTCAAAAATGCCAATATTATGACACATTCTTCGAAAAAGCCTCAGATTCGTAGACATTTTTCGTATAGAAAAAGTCTAAGGTTCTGACCCATTTTTCGTATAGAAATATTCTCAGATTCCGAGACATTTTTCGTATAGAAAAAGTGTCAGATTCGGAGACATTTTTCGTTTAGAAAAATTCTAAGATTCTGAAACATTTTTCGTTAGAAAAAGTCTACATTTTTGGTGTAGAAAAAGTCTAAGATTCTAAAATATATTTCGTATAGAAAAAGTTTAGATTCTAAAAGATTTTTCGTAAAAAAGTATTTGCAATTTCTAATTCCCATACTCTGACAAGTATTTTTTCTCCTTTTCATGCGATTTTTTACTTTCCAGTGGGTATTGATTTTAATTGATGTATTTAATTGGAAATAAAAATGAATTTTTGTCACATTAACAATGTACATTGTTGATGCAATCAAAAACGTTGTTAAACTATTATTACGTTGTTAACAATATGCTTAATTATGTTTGATCTCACGATATTGTTTTTTGTGCAATATTATTTTTTTTTTTTTATATCAAAAATTCAAATTTTACATAATATTAAATTTAAAGTTGGGAAAACTTATAACAAAAAGGAGGACATTTTAAACCAAAATTTTTTTAAAATCAATCATAATCAATTTTAAAAATTTAATTTTATCCAAAAATATGTTGCATATTCAAAATAAAATTAAACATTTTCGATTTCAATATGTTTTTTCCCCTTGGTGTAAAGTTTCTGAAAATTTTTTAATGGTTAGTAAATTTATTTTAGTGTGAGTAATGGTATAGCTCAAGTTACACAATAACACTCACCAGAGAGATATTACTCGCGATTTCAATCCAATTTCGTGCATGTATTGTAATGGACAAAAATCCGTAAGGAACTGTGTTTTTGGGGGAAATGGATATTTTCAGTTTTGAAATTTTTCATCTAAATAATTTTCTTCATTTAAACACGAATCATTGTTAGTAAATTTCGTAGAGATAGTTTTTTTTAGATCGAATCGTCCTTGTAACCTGGTTAATCCCCTGTTCAAAATTTTATTTAATTTTGGTTTCTCCAAGCCCAACGACTCGTGTCATTTGGTCTTATGTAGTTAATTGGATTTTATTTTTTCAAATAGCAGAATAATAACTATAGCTATTGCTATAGCAATAACAATATGGCAATGCAATTTTTATGTTAAACAACACACAAAACAACAGCAAAACAATCATCAGACTCTGTAACCATCTTCTTTTGGAAAAATGAAAAATATGACTTGGTTACTTTATAAATACCCTACACATCGCAAAACAGCGAAAAACTGAACTCCCCTTTCAACGTGCATTTTCATTAAAGACATGTTCGATGTTTCGATTTGGTAACATTCTTACACTTAAAAATCGGAAATTACCGGAAATATTAACAACATTAACGTTAATGTAGTTAAATAATGTTTTCTACCACAAATATGCTCACATTTCATAAAAGGTGGATCAAGGTTCGATGCTTGCCATTTTGAAGATGTCTAGGGCCAAGAGCGAATAATTTTTCCCGAAACTGTTCCCTTCTTTGCAGGTTTTTTTACAAGTGCGGAGGGAAAATTACCGTTCTCTTCGTCCTTTTACATTAAAACAGTCCTTTAGTACCTATCGGTTTCAAACAGTCGACCACAATCGTTTATAATTTTTTTAGCTCGTAGTTTTATTTCTTCTTTAACAACAAACAATTTACGATGAAATTGATACTTGGTATGAATATTAAACAACACAATGTAGTACTTACAATTTATACCAGCAACCAACAGCAACAACAAGAAGCTGCTGCTACACTCTGATTGTTAGAAAGTTGAAAAGGAAAAAATGAAAAAAATAATTTTATGTTGCATGCCACATTTGGAATATAAAGGAAGCAGAAGCAACAAAAACAATAAAATAAACGACATCTTTTTAGTTGTTTCTTATGATTGTCGTTGTTGTTGTTGTTCATATTGTTATTTTCTTTCTCTCCGACTTCCATTTTAGCCAAGTTTATTGCTAAACTCATGCAATATTTAACACAATAAACTTCAATTGTTTTTTGTTGCCAAAATAAAAAAAAAAAACTAAGAAAACCATAAAATTATTCCATATCCAAGTACTTCTCTACCACATTTACTATGCATTTTTATTTGTGTCATATGACCAAATCAAATAATCATTCAATGCAGCATTGCCAACCATGCCATTTCAAAGATATTCCAGGCAGAGCTTCGAAGGAATTAATTTCAGCTGTACATTCACAAACAAAAACTTACAAATAATGGGCAAGTAACTTAATTGGCTCGCCTTATAAACACGAATTTTCTGGGCAATTCCATGACGTAGAGGATTAACTGGAGGTTGCTTTCGACAAGGCAAATGCATACAGCAAGGGTACACTCAAAGAAAAAGCTTCTTCATATTGATGAAAAGTTACATCAATATGATGAAATGTTTTGAAAAATATTTTTTTTTTTTGTTATTTGATTTTATTAAATTAATTTTTATTTACTTACAATTGTTTGTTATTTTCTAATTTTTAAAAACTTACATCTTTTTTTCGTATCCACCAAGATTTGAACGCCGAATCTCTTGTTTGTTGGGCTTAGCCTCTAGCCACTTGTCTACAGAACATCAACAAATAATAATAAAAAGCCGTTTTGTATGTTGTGTGCTAAATATAACGCTAAAATTTGTGTGTAACTATGCTCTGCTAAAAGCTGTGAGAGGGCAAGAGAGGGATATTGTACAACAATAAAATGTTTGTGTCTACAAACCCCCCATAAGCAAATGTGTATGTATGTATACAGGGTGATTCAGTCACGACCTTCCGAATTTTACCAGCGTATTCCTAGGCTCATTTAATGAAAATATGTCCATTACGACCATCCCCGAAAATGCAAGTGTGCGAAATGGCAGCTGTTTGAAAATTTTCGGATTGGTGGTCGGAGGGTAGTAGGGTAAAATTGATAACTTCTGAACCAGGTCCGATTTTTTTGTTTTTGGGCTTGTTGGAAAGTTCATTAGGAAAACTTTCAGAATCAATAACAAAAAAATTAAAAAAAGGTGAAATCGTCGAGATACAGAGCTTTTAAAAATAATATTTGAAAAAAAAGATATAAGAATTTGCACATAACGTCAATTTGCTCAGCCAGATGACTTATGGCCCAGAGGTCTTACCGTTCCAAAGTTATGACCACTTGGCTTCCAAAAATTTTAATAAAATAAAATCTTAAACTTGTTAATTTACAAAAACAAATGAATGTGTGCGTTATTTCGCCTCCAAACCCAAAAAAAAATTGTTTGCATTTATGTCAAATGGTCATAACTTAGAACAGAAAGACCTCTGGGCTTCAGAAAGGTAAGAGGTAGGGCTATCTTTTAAGAGAAATAAAAACATAAGTTACCTGCCATCTGGCTGAGGAAATTGAGGTTATGTATGTCTATTTTCAAATTTTATTTTTGAAACCTCTGTATCTCGATGATTTCACTTTATTTTAATTTTTTTGTTATTGATTCTGAAAGGTCTTCCAATGAACATTCGCACAAGCCAAAAAACAGAAAAACGGACCCCTGGATCAGAAGTTATCAATTTTACCCTACAACACTCCAACCACCAATCCGAAAATTTTCAAATGAAATGAGCCAAGGAATACGCTGGTAAAATTCGGCGGTTCGTGACTGAATCCCCCTCTATAACAAAAAATGTTGAGTCTTTACATATACACATTAGCAAACGTTTAACGTTATCTAACTAACAATAAGTAGTGGTGCGAGATTTTCATATATAGATAGCTGAACTAGCTAAGGCGTTGCCAATAAATACTATAACTGAGAACCCGTGGGTTCAATTAATTAATTAATTTAGTGAAAAAAAAAAAATTAAAAGAAAAATTCGGAGTCGATTGAAAGTGGGCGTAGGACCAATATTTCAGGTAGTTATTATATCAGCATTAAGTTATTACACCCCGTCGTAGGGTATAAAAACTTTTAGGAAAAAAAATTAAATGAACAAAAAATTTTAGTGAAAAAGGTTGAGCAAAAAAAATTGAGTAAAAAAAATTTGAGTGAAAAAATTTGCAGTAACAAAAATTTTAGTAAAAAAATTTATTAAAAAAACAAGTAAGAAAGTTATAGTCGGTCAAGACCGACCATATGATACCCTACACCAGTGTTTTCCGGAAAATGGGTCCCATGTCTAAACATGGACCGATTGGATCTGTCTTTTGTTAGATCTTTTGTAGAATACACACACAGATAAAATTTTAGTGGAATTGCTTTATTTTTTGTCAATAGACCGATTTAACTGAATATCGGTCGAAATTTTTATATGGGGGACTAAGTTCAAAAATGGTCCAATTATATTCCGATTTGATTAGGTTACTAAAGTACAAATTACTAAAAATTAAATTATTATCAAATATTTCCATTTTTATGAATTTTGATGGAATTATGTGAATATCGGGAGGGTGGTTTGTATGGGGACTACCAGAAGGACTGACCCGATTCCTTTGAAATTTGGAATCATGATTTGTGAATACAAACTTTGATTACCTGAATACAAACAAACCGATATCTAATATAATAAGGTTATTAGAGTCATTTAAGCCGAATCCAAAGGGGGCGTTTGTATGGGGGCTAGGTCTTAACATAGACCGATTTTCTCCAATTTCAATAGGCTTCGTCCTTTTGTGAAAAGTTGCTTAAGTTTCAAATTTCAAGTCAATTGATTAAAAATTGCGACCTGTATCGTGCTTAAACCGATAGATGGACAGACGGACGGACGGACATCGCTAAATCGACTCAAAAAGTAATTCTGAGTCGATCGGTATACTTGCAGGTAGGTCTAGGACCAATATTTCGGGTAGTTACAAATATCAGCATAAACTCATTATACCCTGTACCACAGAGTGGTGTAGGGTATAATAAGCGAAAAATAGCTTTTTCTCGAGAGGATCTTAAAGTCCAAATTTTATGTTTCTAGAACCATTACTTCAGAAGATATAAAATGTACCAAATTGCCTTATATTATCACAGAAAGTTTTTGTACTACTTACGGGTTAATAGTAGATCCCACGGTCAACCGTAGTACCGGTTATCCCGGCTCTCAGTATTACCAGGAATTTTTACCGGTTTCCCGGTTCTTGAATTATTTCCGTTATTTCCGGTTCCATTTTGACGAATTTTGAAAATCTGCATTTTTTACCGTAAACTTACAACAGTTTTTAAAATTGTTTTAAGTTTTCAATTATGTTTCAATTATAAAATTGTATATTTAAGTTTGACGCAGTGAAAATTACCAGGCGAGCCTTGTAAAATTGCTATGGCTTTTCCAAAGAATTAATTCCTTTTAATCCTTGATTCTTACCAACCCACCAGTAGCATTATCATTATTGAAAGTGACTTTTTCTTTTGTTTTGTGTAAATCTCTTTTGTCTTCTGGTTTAGCTTATATTCTCTGGAGTTTAAATCAGTGGTTTACCATTAAATTATTATCATTTAGTTTATTGATATTCATATAATGTAATGGAGTTTTTGCGTTTAATATACAATCAAAACTGAAGACATTTTTAAGTAGAATTGGCATGATATCGGTGACATTTTCTTGGGCATATCTTTTGGTTTGAAATTTAGCAAAAAAAGTAAACTTTCTTCTAAAAAATTAATCTCCTCTTTCGTCTACATTTTAGTAATATTTCCTTATATTAACAGTTTCCGAAAAATACTTTTCAAAACAATTAAATTTTCAACACTCAAATTATCTATTTTAGAGGCGCCATCATAAATATAACTCGTGCCCTATTATTTACATTTAAGCCGCCTTTAAAGAAACAAATAAACAAACATCCCATTTATTTGTTCGTTGTCCTTAATTAAGGTTTCCTGGTTCCGATTATCAAGTGTTGGTTGTTATCATTTTATGATTATATTGGATCACTTTAATCTTCATCGTCACTTTGTTACCACAAAATAAAAATAAAAAGACCCAAAAATAAAATACACCAAAAGATCAAATACAGCGTCAAAATCTTCGTCGCCGTCGATTTCATTGACTGTGGTGGTGGTCAATAAAACTTAAACAACACACATGTTGTTGGCAAGTTTGTGTTCTTAATTTGACATGAAACCGACATAATTGGTTCGTTATACCCTACAACAATTTGGGGTGCGGGATAAGACAAAAAAAGTTTCAAACTCATACAAATTTTTTCTACAAAAAATGTCTCTTTGCATAGATAAAGTTTCAAACTTTCAGATATTTTTGTATGGAAAAGGTTTCAGATTCTGAGACATTTTCCGTGTAGAAAAAGTGTCGGATTCTGAAACATTTTTCCTATAGAAAAAGGCTCAGATTCTGAGATATTTTCCGAATAGAAAAAGTGTCAGATTCTGACACATTTTTCGTATAGAAAAAGCCCCAGATTCCGAGACATTTTTTATATAGAAAAGTCTCTGGCTCTGAGACATTTTTCGTATAGAAAAGTGTCTGGCTCTGAGACATTTTTCGTATAAAAAAGTCTTAGATTCTGACACATTTTTTATATACAAAATTCTGAAAAATTTTTGCTATAGAAAAAGTCTAAGATTCTGAAACATTTTTCGTATAGAAAAAGGCTTAGATTCTAAGACATTTTTCGTAAATAAAAAGTCTAAGATTCTGAGACATTTTTTGTATAGAAAATGTCTCAGATTCTGAGAAATTTATCGCATAGAAAAGTCTCAGATTCTGAGACATTTTTCGTATTGATCTGAGACATTTTTCGTAAAAAAAATCTCAAATAATAAAAAAATTTTTCGTATAAAGTTCTAAGACATTTTTATATACAAAATTCTGCAAAAATTTTTGTATATGGAGCGTTCCATGTGAAATCGGACACTTTAAACAATTTTTTTTTTTAGATTTTCCCAATTTATTTACAGTTTTTAGTACTCTTCGAAAACTCCTTCGTGGTTAATTCTTAGATTTTTTTGATGACCCGTTCAAAAGATATCGAATTTTTAATAATTGGTAGTTTGTTCCTTACTCAAACTTCTTTTACTCATTACTTCTTAAATAATGGTCCAAATTTCAATTTTTTTTTTCAAAATTTTTGTTTTTTACGTTCTTTTAAAAAAAAATTTTAAAAGCGCTCTAGTATGCAATTTTAAAGTTTTAAAATTTCCCGAGTAAAAAAATTGATATGACACAATATATAATTTAATATGGGTTCGTGTCTATTTTGATATAATCTTATACGAAAAATGGTTTCATAAGATTTGATCGAATAATATCTAATAATATCAGTTTATATAACTTTATATCGACTTTGATACGAGTTTTGGTCTAATCCAATGATATAAAATTATATCCAATTATATTAAAATTTATACAATTTTATAAACCGGATGTTTTTTTTAGTTTTAAATAAAAAGTTGAAAAATTAAAATAATAAAAATAAGTTGTTCTTGAAAAAAACTTAGAAAAATTTCAAAAAATGCAGTCATGTTAAATTTTATTTAAAACACTTAGAAAATATTTTCAAAAAATTTGTCCTTGGAAAAACTTAGAAAAATTTTAAAAAATGGAGTCATATAAAATTTTATATAAAACACTTAGAAAATATTCGTGATAAAAAAGTGGTGCTTGGAAAAATCCTAGAAAAATAAAAAAATATGAAGTCATATGAAATTTTATATAAAACACTTTGAAAATATTTGCGATAAAAAATGTTCCTTGAAAAAAACTTAGAAAAAATTAAAAAAATGGAGTCATATAAAATTTTATATAAAACACTTAGAAAATATTCGTGATAAAAAAGTGGTGCTTGGAAAAATCTTAGAAAAATAAAAAAATATGAAGTCATATGAAATTTTATATAAAACACTTTGAAAATATTTGCGATAAAAATATGTTCTTGGAAAAAACTTTAAAAAATTAAAAAATAATGGAGGCATATAAAATTTCATATAAAAATTTTAGAAATTTAAAATGATGCATGGGACCAGATGTTACAACATATAGTTATGTATGGCGATATCTTAAAAAAATCCCACATCAAAATTTATTATATAAATTTATCTTGCAATGCATAGTGTCACACATGATCATATATGAAATAATATGACTATATGAAAGTATATAAGATCATATTAAATTATTTTTACTCGGGTTAAATCTCGTTTTTGAAAATGTTTGTACTCTTCGATTTTTTTGAAATTTTTTTGTGTAAAACTTCTATAGATTTTAGAAATTTTTTGCCCGGAGGATCGTGGGATAACGATTATTACTATTTTTTTAAATTTTTTGAAAAAAATTTATTATAATTTTCCAATCCTATAATCATTTCTACTGCTCCAATGGTGCGTCATAGAGGGGTAATTTATAAGACCGACCCTCATTAATTTTTACGTCTTAACATTTCTTTGGAACAAACTTATACCCTATCTCCAATTTCTAAGGGAGCTCCCACACAAAATGACATTTTTAAAATTTGCTCCAACCGCTCTAACTGCCCTAATAGTGCCTTTAGAGCAACAAAATGTATGACCGACCCACAATATTTTTTAGTCCAAACATTTTCTCTGAACACACCTACCCTCTGTCTCCAATTGTTAAGGCGGTCCCCATACATTTTTTTTTTATTTTTTCTAAATTTGTTTTATTTAATCAGCTTCTACCGGTCCAATGGTGCGTCCGAGAGGGGTCATTAGTGAGACGGACCCCCACTTATTTTTACCCTTCAACATTTTTTTAAAACATACCTACGCCCTATCTCCACTGCCTAAGTAAGCTCCCATACAAATAACAGTTGGATCAAATTTTATAAAAATGTAATTTTGTATGGGAGCCTACTTAGGGAGTGGAGATAGTTTTAAAAAATGTTGTAGGGTAAAAATAAATGGGTGTCGGTCTCACTAATGACCCCTCTCGGACGTTTCAAAGAAATGTTAAGACATAAAAATTAATGGGAGTCGGTCGTATAAATGACCCCTCTATGACGCATAATTGGAGCAGTAGAAATGATTTTAAGATTGGAAAATAACAATAAGTTTTTTTCAAAAAATTTAAAAAAATAGTAGTTATCGTTATCCCTCGCTCCACTTGGGCAAAAAATTTGTAGAATCGATAGAAGTTTTACACAAAAAGTTTCAAAAAATCGAATTTTCGAAAATGAGATTTAAATTTTAAAACTTAAAAATCGCATACTAGAGCGCTTTTAAGAATTTTTTGGGATTTTTTTTTAAAAGTACGTAAAAAAACAAAAATTTTGAAAAAAAAATTGAAATTTGGACTATTATTGAAGAAGTTATGAGGAAAAGAAGTTTGAGTAAAGGAACAAACTACCAATTTTTAAAAATTCGATATCTTTTGAACGGGTCATAAAAAAAATCTGAAAATTTATCACGAAGGAGTTTTCGAAGTGTACTAAAAACTGTAAACAAATTGGGAAAATCTAAAAAAAATTTTCAAAGTGTCCGATTTGGCATGGAATGCCCCATATACAAAGTCTCAGATTCATAGGCATTTTTGGAACAGAAAGAGTCTCAGATTCTGAGACATTTTTTTTATCGAAAATGTCTTAGATTCTGAGAAATTTATCGCATAGAAAAGTCTCAGATTCTGAGACATTTATCGTATAGAAAAAGTCTCAGATTCTGAGACATTTTTCGTATTGAGGAAAACTCTGATCTGAGACATTTTTCGTACAAAAAAAATTCTCAAATACCAAAAAAATTTTCGTACAAAAATATTCTCAGTTTCTAAAATATTTTTCGTAAAGAAATTGTTGCAGATTCTGAGTTTTTTTCGTATAGAAAGAATTTCGAATTCTGAGATATCTTTCATATCGAAAATATTTCAGATTCTACAACATTTTTCGTATAGAAAAAGTTTCAGATTCTGAGACATTTTTCGTATAGGAAAAGTGTCAGATTATGAGATAGAAAAGGTCTCATTAAAACCAAATTGTTACTCAAAAATATCATGGTTTTAATAAGTAAAGAAGTACCTCAAACTAGAATATCCATACTCAAAATATTTTTATACCCTCCACTCTAGTGATAGAGGGTATATATAAGTTTGTCATTCCGTTTGTAACTCATCGAAATATCGGTCTGGGATCCCATAAAGTATATATATAATTGATCAGTGATCGATTTTAAGACATTCTAGCGATGCCCGTCTGTCTGTCTGTGGAAATGGTGATCACTGTCAAAATATTGCACGGAGATGACTGAAACGTAACATATTTATTGGAAGTTCTCTCGAAAAAATTGGTATTGTATTTAAGCGATATCGGTTTAGCAGTTCAAAAGTTATGAACGAAAATGTTACACTCAAAATAATACATTAGTAGATTTACTATTTTTTTTTGCTAATGCTGGTTAGCTGACTTTTAGCAAATTTTTAGTTGAGATTAGCATGTTTGCAAAAATATGTTGTAAACTTCATTTAGCGCATTAGCAATTTTAAACAAAATTCGAACTAATTTTTTTTGCTAAATTTAAAATTGAGTTGACCAAATTTTTACAAGCTTTTTTGTTAATATTAGCAAAAATAAATGGTACATTTGTTTTTATTTTCAGAAAACTTAAAATGGCGCTATCTCGGAAACTAAGCCAGATAGAGCAAAATGGAGGCCATTTTTGATTCTCGGGCTCTTGGTATCGCCGGTCGTCTTCACATGTGAGGACCCTAATGGGTCCTAACTTTGGATCCAAAAAAGTTAGCATTCCCGAAAATTTTAAAATGCTCATATCTCGGTAAATATTGCAGAGACAACAAAAAGTCCAAAAGCATTTTTGTAGCTCTCAACACGTAGAACAATCAAAAGCTCTCCGAGTAATATTTTTGAAGTTATCGAGTTTTGTAATTCTCAAAACCCCGGTTTGTCCCCTAAAATCACGTATCTCAAAAATTAAGCAAGGTAGAGCGAAACGGACACAAATTTTGGATCAAAAACTATGACGATTTTTAAGGAACCCAACTAGGTCTAGGCCCATCGGGGTGGACCTATCGGGTCCGAACCCAATGGGGTCCTCAAATGTGTATGAACTAAGTTGAAATAAAAAAATTTCAGTTAACTAATTTTTAGCAAAACGTTTTTGCTAACTTTACCAAAAAAATTGTGGGTTCAAAATCAGCAAATTTTCTTGTAGGTTTACAAGCTTTTTTTGCTAACTTTATAGTTTTTTTTTGAGTGTAGGACACCTCAAAAAATTTTGGTGCATTCAACATAACCTAAAAATACAAAATGCTTTAATTCGACTGCGGGTTGACATATTTGAACAGAATTGAACACCGTATGGTATTTAAACAAGTGCCAACATATTTTTGACAAAAAAAAATCACGGATTTTTTTTTACCAACAATTTTTTTTTCGCGAAAATTTTTTTTCAAAAGTAATTTCCTTTTAATAAAGTTTTTTGCAATAATCTTTTTTCAATTGTTGAGGGTATCAATACATTCGGCAAGGCCGAATTTAACTTTTTTACTTGTTTTAAAGTCTCTTTGTCTTAAAACAGGTAATAACATGAGTTTGATTTGCACACTTCATGCGACTTTTTACTTTCCAGCGGGGCCCAAATTCTTGTGTGCCCAGGACGGCAAGATACCTTAAAGCGGCCCTGTCAGCATTTGATACTTTTTTTTGCATATTGAGCAAGTCTCAGATACTGAGAGATTTTTCTTACTGAAAAGGTTTCAGATTCTGAGAAATTTATCGCATAGAAAAGTCTCAGATTCTGAGACATTTTTTGTATAGAAAAAGATTCTGGACTTTTTTCGTATTGTGGAAGAGTCAGATCTGAGACGTTTTTCGTACAAAAAAATTCTCAGATATTTTTTGTATATAAAAAGTTTTAGATTTTGTGACATTTTTCGTAAAGAAAAATTTTTCGAATTATAATTGAAATGCTTGAATTAGATTTTGCAAATTGAAAATGGAATTTCCAAATAACATCTAGAATTTTTGAAAAACAATTGGAATTCTCGAAAAACATATGGAATCTTCGAATTAAAATATAATTTTCGAATTACAATTGATATTTTTCGAATTACATAGAAAGAATTGAAATCGAATTTCAATAAACCAAAACGCGGTTTCAATTAATTTTTTAATTGAATCTCCTCCGATGAACAAATTTGTTATATCAATCATCAAATTGTAGGTGATTAATTTATTTTATTTTCAATTAAACACTTTTTCGATTTTGATCATAAATTTAGTCAATTTTTTATTTAAAGTCAATCAAAATAATAATTGATTTAACGAATGAATTGTAAGCTTATTGCAAAATTATGAAAAAATTTATATTTTCTGCTTTCCAATATGTTGCCAACAATAAAAAAAGTAATCCCCGATTATTTTCCATATTTTTGAATTAATCTGTTCAAATAAATTTAAGCGAAATTTTAAAAGATGCAATAGTGTCATGCACACTTCATCTGTATTCATGAACATTTAAGTCTGTCTTTTAGTAGGGCATTATTCGTTCGCCAATCCCTATAATTTTCTTACTGGTTGCTTTATTTTCAGTTGTTCAAATTATTGTCGATTGGTATCTTCAGTTCTTGATTGTTTGTTGATTGTAACATGTGTGTGGTAGTGATGATTTTGTCGGTATTTCTCAAAAACAAAAACTTTATTGAGTATTAAAGAAAAAGGAGGTGGTTCCCTAATGACAAATGAATGGTAGTGTGTAGTATATCTGGTTGATTTGTTCCTTGTTGCCAGGAACATAATGAAACAGTAGCAAAGGCGTTATTTTTTGAAAAGTAGAAAGGAGGTAAAATAAGGTTACGCTCATAATTTTTACGTTTATTTATGTAAGGATAATGAGACCCATCAACAACTTGTGTAAACAAACATACATTATTTAATTATATGTAACCTAATTTTATCCATTCATCCATATTGGTTTAATAATACTTACAATGTTGTTACTACAAACATCCATTAAAATCAAATTTATCATTTACACCGTGTAACTAATGTAATGTCTATCTATCGAATTGTAAAACATATTTACTTATGTTCATTGAATTTTAAATTTCGATAAAAATTCACATTATCTTAATAGTATGGTTTGGTTGGTTAATGGTTTTATATTTTTATTTTTCTGTCTATAATTCTCATCATTTTCATATCCGGTTGTTATCTTATTGTATACAAAATGACATGTTTAGATAGAAAAAATATTTAATAATATTTCTTTTTTTTTCTTCAATCCATTGATATTAATATTGAATGGAGTATACGCCATTGATGGATGCATGAATGTTAACTTTTTTTTGTATGAAAAATATCTTTTAAATATTGATTTGTTGGTATTTTAATTATTAACACTCATCATTTCCATCTTCGCCATTGTTGTCGTCGTTATGTTATGTTGTGACTTGACCTGTCATTATTATCTTGCTTTGTCTGTCAAATGACAAATTTTATTTAATGTCATAACGATAAAATATTTTATGGGAATTTTCTAAGATTTATTTAAATAATTAACATAGGCTGACCTTTACAAGATGGACGTTAATTTGAAAAATTGATTCAACCTTTTACATTTCTTATTAGAAAGGATACTGAGGCATTTCAGATTCGAGTAAGGTTTGGACAGGTGGAGACATTCTGTAAGACACTGTAAGACCATATCAAAGATACAGAAACAAATATCGTAAAACCAAATGTTACTAAAGCCCACTTCAGACTATAATACTGAGTCGTAAGAAAATACGTATCTTTAATAATACGAAATTTTCTCCGCTTGTCAAAAAATCTTTTAAAAATTCCTTTGCGTATTTACACCATCATATATTAAATATTATCAAAACAAATACAACCCTGATCTTATGAAAAGCGTATACGTTTTCTCATTTTTAGAGAAATTTCTAAAAATGAGAATACGTATCCGCTTGTGATTTTTCAATCCGTATTTCTCTTGGTTTTATACCGATTTGTGTTTATACCATACTATTTTATATATTTTACACAAAATTTTGACAGATGTTATTACAAATATTATGGTCTGAAGTGGGCTTAAACTTATTTTCAACAATAAAATTCTAGTTCAACAACATTTTTAATTGAACCAGCAAATATATTGTAAACTTCAGTGTCTCAAATACTAAGCAAGGTAGAGCGAAACGAACAATAATTTTGGATCAAGGGTCAGCACCTTAAATGTGTATGAACTAAATTGAAATAAAATGTTTCCTTTTTATACCCTCCACTCTAGTGATAGAGGGTATATATAAGTTTGTCATTCCGTTTGTAACACATCGAAATATTGGTCTAGGACCCCATAAAGTATATATATTCATTAGGGTGGGGCGATTTGAACATCTTAATGGGCGCTTCGCGTTTCTGATTCTTGGGATTGTACTGAGCAAAAAAGTCAACTAGACCATACGTCTACGGTGAAAATCGAGCCTCCCGATTTTGACTTGAAGTTTTTTCTCAGACTTTATTTTTTTTGGAAAATTTGCAAATATTCTTGGGCTCATATTTCGTAAACTATTTGAAATTTTGACTTATTTTCAAAAGTAAAGTTGTAGCTATTGTCTCGGACTACAATTTCTCTGAACATATTACTTAGAAAAAAACTTCGTTTTCATGGTCAAAAAGTCGAAAATGTAGAAAATTCACCACTTTTTGTAATATTTTTTTTGATATTTTGGCCTATTACAGCCAAACTATTAAGATTTTCGATCCAATACTAAGACAAAAATTGTAGCCAAGACAATAGTTAAGAACTCTCTAGTACATAGCAAAAGCATTAGAATGCTCCTTAAGGCAGTTTTGGCCTTGTGAAAGTGCAAATTTTTTGTGAAAATATTGATAAATTACCATTTTCAGTTGTTCATAGCGCAAAATCATAAAAATGTTCTAATTCTTATTTTTTCCACTTTTTTTATCCAAAAATATAATGTTTTTTCTTTGTTTTGTTCAATATTTATTTTGAAAATTCATTTAAAGTACAAAGTAATTGTATTGGTAGAGACAAGGTATGAATCAAGAAGAATTTCAATTTAGTGTATTTTCCACTATTCCAAATCTTTTCGAGATTCCATACGAGGCGCTTTCTTTCGGCCTTCAGATACAGATGCCATTATACCTTCACGGTTTGGTCGATTGAGCACTTAGCGAAGCTCAGTTAAATCGCATACGTTGTCGCGAATATATGTAAAATATTTTTTTGAGTGCCAATGTACGAATTTCTTTACAATCATTGTATAACATGCTCAACAAAACATTTTCACTTTGTGCGAAATAGGAATTACTCTGTATTACGGGATTTATGATGTTACGTAAGTTGTCCACTGGATGAATTTTCCAAGCAGAGCACTACCGTATACAGCCGAATTGTAGTATTTGACATTGAAATACATGGGAACATACACTTTCATGATGTACCTTGCCAAAATTTGTAAATTTTGTGATGGATTTTCTGTCGCAATATACACACGGAGCAATCTACTAGCTTTTGTTATCCATCTCGAATGTCCTACTGTTCCAGGTTTGATGTTTGCAAGATTAATTGAGCAACTACCATTTGAAACGGCTTGGGCAATTTGGTATAGATATTTAACGTCCGTAGAAAGTTGATTTTCAGCATCTGTACTCATTGGAGGAATGTGTTCAAGTGGAATAAGTTGAAAATTTTCGATAACCTGAAAAATGTTTAGATTATTTAAATAAAAAAATTACAAAACTATATCGTATGCGAAGGCTTATGTTCTAGATTTGATGATGACGCTGATGATTCTGGCTGCATCTCCATCTCCACATTCTCTGTATTATCAGAATCCACTGGACTATCCATATTTTTTATATCTTAAATTTTTTAGTAGCACTGCACAGTTTATACACGAAACAATTATTTCTAAAACTTACATTCAAAAACTATAATAAGTAAAGACTAATTATGGGACCGTTCCTTTTGACGTTTATAGGTGGGGTTAGTTGTTTATATGGTATCTGGGAAAGCTGGATGTTTTGTTTACCTTTTATTTTTCGCTATGAACAACTGAAAATGGTAATTTATCAATATTTTCACAAAAAATTTGCACTTTCACAAGGCCAAAACTGCCTGAAGGAGCCTTCCAATGCTTTTGCGATGTACTAGAGAGTTCTTAACTATTGTCTTAGCTACAATTTTTGTCTTAGTATTGGATCAAAAATCTCAAGGGTTTGGCTGTTATAGGCCAAAATATCAAAAAAAAAATTACAAAAAGTGGTGAATTTTCTACATTTTCGACTTTTTGACCATGAAACCGAAGTTTTTTCTAAGTAATATGTTCAGAGAAATTGTAGGCCGAGACAATAGCTACAACTTTACTTTTGAAAATAGGTCAAAATTTCAAATAGTTTACGAAATATGAGCCCAAGAAGATTTACAAATTTTCCAAAAAAAAATAAAGTATGAGAAAAACTTCAAGTCAAAATCGGGAGGCTCGGTTTTCACCGTAGACGTATGGTCTAGTTGACTTTTTTGCTCAGTACAATCCCAAGAATCAGAAACGCGATGCGCCCATTAAGATTTTTTTTCTTCCTTACTAATCGCCCCACCCTAATATTCATGATCCTCGATCGATTTTAAGTCGATCTAGCGATGTCCGTCCGTCTGTCTGTCCGTCCGTAGAAAACACGCTAACTTTTGAAAGACTTTACAGAGGCTACTGAAGTTTGGCATATATGTTTGTCATTTACCTGGTCAGTTTGGAATTGCAATCCAGCACAATCGGTCCAGTGGTTCAAAAGTTGTGAGCAAAAGAGTAAATTTCGGCAAGGGTTTTTTCCGAATTTACGAGATAAAAAACATGATAACTTTCGAAAGACAATAGTGAGACTGCTGAAACGATTAGGTATCTTTGCCGTTCCCCAGGTCTGTTTGGTATTAAATTTTAGCTCAATCGGTCCAGTGGTTCAAAAGTTATAAGCAAAACCCCAAATTTCAGATTGGGTTCATCTTAAATGCCACGTGGTAAACAAGTTTAAAAAGCATTGGTGGTAACTTAGCAATGCTTTTCAAACTTGTTTAGATTTAAAGCAATGCTTTTTAAACTTGTTTAGTTTTAAAAGCATTGGTAACTTAAAAATTACACTCGAATAAAATTTTACACTCAAAAAAAATTTTACACTCAAAAAAAATTTTACACTCAAAAAACAATTTTGTTTTTTTTTTACAAAAATTTCAATATTTTGTTTATATACGTAAGTGTATTCACTCAGAAATATTTTTACATTAAAAAAAAACATTACACTCGAAAAAAGTTTTACACTCAAAAAAAAATTAGTATTTTTTTTTTTTTAATGACAAAAAAAGAGTTTTTTACTCAAAATAAAATATTTGTAATCAAAATTGTTAATTTTTTTCACGTTAAAAATGTACTATCCATTGTGGAGGGTATTCATAGATTCGGCAAAGTCGAATTTAACTTTTCTACTTGTTTCTAGTTCAAATTGGCACTATGTTACGACTGCTGTGGAAGCTATACTTTCAATTGGGCAGAAATCAAATAATTGACATGATGGAATAACAAATTCTCTCCATCCAGACCGCAGGGCAAGTTGCTATTGTGGGGAAATTTTAAAAGGTAGAATTGAGCTCTTTATAAAAATTGTAACATATTGAATTTTGACATCCGACTAATCAGATAGTGCAGCTCTGTGTTCTGTAGTTTCCAACTCCTCCTCATCCAAGCAACTCCGGCAAAAGTAATTTCACCGCTCAGCATGATTTTCTATAAAGCAGTATCCGGTAATTGCTATATCCACGATCGAAATCTCTTCCCTTAAAAGCGATATCAACTCACTTGTGCGCTTCTGATTAAGAGAAGACCAAATCTGTCGTGTATTCTCACACGTCCATCTATGTGCCCATCTCTGATTAGTCTTATTTGGGGAAGAAAGCCGTTGATTCGGTTAGCAAGTTTCTGGAGGCAAGTTAACGCAGTCCAGTTCCGTTGGCCCCTGTTAGGTAGTTCCCAGTCTTACCGGCTTTGCAATTTCCTGGAATGTCTGTTTGCCCTAAAACGCATATAAGTTGTATGTCAAACTGCTTTTGCATATCATTTAAAGGCATGTGGCAGTTAAGGGCAGATCTTGTTTTTAGAAATATTATCTCGAGGGACTTGAACGCGGCTTGACTGTCGGAATAGAAGTTGACTGCAGTTGAATACAAACATTGCAACTCAACCAGTCATAAACTTCCTTTATTACCAGCATCTCTGACTGGTTAACACTGCAATGGTCTGGAAATTTTTAAAGCTGGTGTAACCCATACTCTTCCGAATAGACTCCAAAACCCACTTTTTCTTTAAGCTTCGATTCATCTGTGTAAAAATTTATAGAGGCTTCATTACCCGGAATACAGATGGATGCTTCAGAAACGTCTTCTATGTTTCCACAGTCTTCCAACGTTTCCGAGTTTCCAAACGTCTTCTATGTTTCCAAGTTTTTTAAAGAATTAGATTGGCAGTTCTGTTCATCCTCTTATAATTCTTAAGTGTCAGCCTATATGCAGACCAGTCCTCGTCCGCTCTTAAATATTTTTCCTTATTAAAGAACTTTATGCAGGAACCTCTGCTCTTCTGTAACTAATTTGACCACAAAAGTGGCTTTCTTATGGCCCTTGGCTTAGTAGCGATCTATTACAATCATATGTTAAATGTTCAACAAGACAGTCAATTACCGCCAAATTCAGATAAAGGTACTTTATCCAAAAGTTCATAAAAAGTATTTTATATTTCACCCAGTTTGTTTTTTTCTGAGTTGGAAGGTTAGGATTACAGACCATGATCATCTTCAGAATGACTTCGGTGTCACTTGTAGTCATCGGAATCCGTGCATGAGCTCTGTGCTGTTGCGGGATATTATGTTTGTTTACGACCATCAGTTTATCCCCCACTTGGCTAATGGCAACCTTTAACATGGCTGCTGGTCTTTCATTCCCAAAAGCAACGAGTTTTACTAGAGAAAATCAGGCATACTCTCAAGTAGCCTAAAGTAGATTTAATTTACTAAACTCTACTTGTCCTCTGGGATAATACAATTATCTATTCCCCCTGTTAATGACAGCCATAACGAGGATACCTTTCACTAGATCATTATAAGGCTCAGGCCAGATGTTGCCGGTCACCTTAGACCTCTTAGGTAAATGTTACTTGCCGGGCGAGAGCATCCTTTTACCAGACTGTGGTGACAATGCCGATACAGCACCCTGTTTGTTAGATGAGCGCATTTTCGAAATCGGTCGACGTTAAAACCTAGCCCCCAAACAAACATCCCCCTTAAATTTGAGTCAAATGACTCTAACAACCATATAATAATTGGTATCCTTTCGAAATTTGACAGGTAAACGTGTTCGACAGAAAAGTTGTCCAGTCCATACTTCAAAAATTTGCATCTGTAAGATCTAATATTTAAGTGATCTCTCATATTTGTAATATTTTCCATGTTCTTAATTTTTAATCTGGATCTGTTGTTTTACTTACAATTAGTGTTAAAGTCACAAGTCTTTAGCTTCCATTATGTCCCACCCAGTTTGTAGCTCTTAACTATTCCATTATATGAAAATGTTCCATAACTTTCTTAAAAACATTGTTTAAGCTTTTTTTGTAAGAAATCCATTTAAAATATCATATGATATATGAGTTTCACGAGTTATAAGTGACACGAATGCATTATACACCCACGCTTACACACATTTTATGAACAATACGAAAACTGGGGAAAAATCAACATTAACAACAACATCGTCGTCAACACTTTACTTAACAAAATGGATAAACACAAAAACTTTAATTAACAAATTATTTAAAACACCCAACTAAAAGTGAAACAACAGCATCAACAACAGCAAACTGTAAACAGATTACAGCCGAAGTGATGATGACGATGGTTACCAGAGATGATAAATGGAATTATCAATATTCAAGGATATGGGTGCTGGAGAAAATATTTTTAAGATCAAATCTTTTGATTCTCATGAGTTTTATTCTTAAAATTTTGTCAACTAACTTATTTTCTAAAGAATTCTTACTTACTTAATCCGTATCCCGTCCGTATCCGTATTCCGTTGTTTGTCCGCATTTTCAAATCTAGCGTTGTTAATATCTCGTCTTTGGCATAAGTTTTATCATGTCAGCCGTTTTCTTTCTCTTGGTCTGTTTCCTTTGCATCTAGCTTCAAACACTTGTCTTGGAAGACGTTCTGCTGACATTCTCCTAACGAGACCAAACCATCTCATTTTCTGTTGGTCCATTATTTCGCTTTTTGGACCCGAAAGGTTCAGACCCCGATGGGCTCAGACCCAGTTTTTTGTTTAAGTATCGTCATAGTTTTTGATCCAAAAATTTTGTCCGTTTTGCTCTATTTTACTTTGTTTTTGAGATACTTAAATTAAGGGCACCACTTGGGTTTTGGGAATTTAAAAAACTTGATTGCTCATAGAGCTTTTGGGTATTTGTCGGTCTTGTTCTATGTGTTAAGAGCTACAAAAGATTATTACCATTTTTGGGAATGAACTTTTTTAAATCCAAAGTTAGGACCCATTGTACCCTAAAATGGACTCCATTTTCCTCTATCTGGCTTAGTTTTCGAGATATCGGCATTTTACATTTTTTGAAATTTTTTTTTGGCAGTAAGAATTTCTTCCATGTATTACGGAATTCCATTTGAGGAAAAAAATGGACTATTTAACAGTACATGAAGTAAAATTTTTTCCTAACAGTTAAGAAAATTTCCTTTAAATTTAAGTTAAATTTAACAAAATTGTGGGGAAATTTTTAAACAAAAGAAAATTTTTCCAAAGTTTATGGTTTTTTTGGATTCACGAACTTGTTCATCTACCGATATTTCCTGCTGTGTAAACTCTCTTCCTAATACCATCGTTCGGTCTTTAACTTGTCCTCTTTTTTCAAATTCGCCTTTAAGTGTTATGAGGTTTCCATAGTTCTCTTTTCAAATTCTTCTTTAAGTTTTCTTGAAGATTTTCGGCCGATTTTGCCATATAAAGATTTTGTGTAATTTCTGCAATTTTTATATGCTCTAGTAAAAATGTAACTAATTCAATTATATCCCAGAAATGGTGGATACAATTATGTAAAATATTATCCAATTGTATCTTATTAGATCAAATCTGACGGAATTAGATAAGAAATTATCCGAAAATTGTCTCTATCAAACTGTATTATTTGGGATAAAATTTATACAATTAAATATTACTTAATACTAGTGCCCCCCATTTCCCGGTTCTCGGTATTCCCGGGAATACCGGTATTCCCGGTTCTGGAACCGGTTTCCCGGTTCTAGATATATTCCCGGGAATACCGGTATTCCCGGTTCTGATCCTGGTACCGGTTCTCAAAAACCAAAAAAATACTATACCATAAAATATTTTAATTACACTATTAAATCAGTATTTCACTAATATATAGTTGTGTTTGTAAAATTTTTTAAAAATCATGTAATTATTTTTTCCTAAATTAAAAAAATTAAATGGTAATGGTGTTTTTCACATGTTTTGTATATTTTTTGGTAAAAGCGAAAAAAAAAATTTAATTCTACAAAATTTCTAAAAATACCAATGATGGGTACCAATACCTTTTCGATACCAATACCCGTTAATACCAATTCAAATTGAAAACCAATACCAATTAAAAACCAATACCTTTATTTGTGCGATACCAATACCGATAAAAAACCAATACCGATTCCCCACTACCAATACCAATTAAAAACCAATACTTTTATTCTTCAAAACCAATACCAATAAAACACCAATACCAATTCATTTTTTCTACTTTCGTATCGGTTTTGTTTCGGTTTTTTGTATTCTTATTTTCGTTTGTTTTAATTGTGACGTCAAACATTTTCTTTCCATCACATTATTAGGTTTTACCTGACTAACGAATTGCAAAAGATGTTACATCGATCAGTAATCGTTTGCATGCAATGTCACATAACAAAAAGGAGTTAGCTACTCGAATTTTAAAAGCCATAAAAACATAAAAGAAATATTTTTTGTCACGGTATTTATGACCCCTAATAAAAGTAGATCTTAAAAAAATTAGACCTTTTCTGTGATGAAATTTTTTCTTTTGCAAACATTGTTAATATTTGATGTATGTATGTACATTGAATGTCACTGCAATCTTCTTTGCGTTGTAAAAAAAAAGTCTAATGTCCTTGTTTGGAAATTCCAAAATTTTAATCAAGCAGACGTTACAAAATTTTATGTCACAACACCAGAATCCAGAAAAAAAATTTTATTGTTTTATTAGAGGCACAGTCATATTATATAAGAATTTAAGAACGCATAATGTGCAGTTCACACTTGCTATTTTTGAGAGTTTAAGGGCTACGTGTTCAAAATTTTTTTTTTTCTTATCCATTACGTTTTTATTCTGTTACTGGTGTTTTGTTAAACAACTTGTTTGTCAATTGGCAAAATATCTAAAATCGAAAAAGGGGCCCCTTGCATGATAACCCATTTCAATCACCTTTTTCAAAAAAATATTTATGTATGAAAAGGATGAAGTTCAGGTATATTTTGTTACAAATGTTAAGTCTCATCTTTCTGCAATTAAAAAAATATCTCCCCTTGACCACCGGAATTTATATGTGCATTAAATGCAATGTGCATCAGCACAGAAATTGTTTCAAGCAAAAACGAAAAATTTGCATTTTTTAGTTTAGGCTTTTAATTTTTTTATTAATTAATATTAATTTTATTTAGATTTAATTTATTATCAAATTCCACTAATTGAAACATTTTGAAACTATTTATTTTAAAAATAACGAAATAAATTAATAAAATTGCAAATAAATCCAAATATTAAAATTGCATAAAAAGTTGAAATAAGGCTTTTCTGGAATAACGGAACATTAAAATTTTTTTTACAAGAGTTTTGAGATCAGCCGGTGCTAATTTTACTAAATAGGTATCTTTTTCAAAAAAAAAAAAAAAAAAAATGAATCTTTGTCCAAAATGGGTTAAGCATGTACTATTTAGTTTAAAGTTTGACTTAATTCTGAATGCAAATACTGCCAAAAAAGATATATATTTTTTTTAAATTGGTTTTTCAAAAAAAAAAAAAAAAACATCCCTCACGCAAAATTCTACTCACTCTCTAGACACTCACTCAGAATTTTTCAACTCACAATCACGTGATTTAAATGGAAATCACTTTTTGAGTCACGCAAATCACGGGACTATCTCCAATTCAAATACATAAACAAGAGACAAGTGTCTTTTCATTTGTTTAATCTATAACATCTGTTTAAACCTCAAGCCTTTCTTTGGTTTAATTTGTCCCAGTTTTCACCCCTTAAGTCTTTCGAGGGTTAATACTAGTTAAAATTTACTTGCTCCACTTTCCGTGCAACTCTGTAAGGAGTAAGCGGTGATTTTAACTAGTTAACCGGTAACGGGATTTTTAAACATTGTTTGTCGTCCCTATACCATACCAGGCACTACGTGCATATAACTACTTAAGGTAATATTTTATTAAATAAATATAATTTTCTAATTTAAAAACTTAAACCATCTTGCATTTTTATTTCTTATATTTGCATATTACTAGACCCGCTTTTACGGCAAACAACATCTGTAAATTTTATTTAAAATGAAGTGTCCACCCTTGAAAAAGTTTCCATGTAGGTCTGAATCCAAAAAGTTTCAAGGCACTTATTTATTACCTTAATATAGTCACTAGACTTAAATGAAAATCACTCTATAACCAAATGATTTAAATGAAAATCATTCATGCTCACGCGTGAATCACAGGACCAGAGACCATCTCCAATTCAAATACTTAAACAAAAGGCAAGTGTCTCTACATTTGATTCATCTATAACATCTGTAAATTTTGTTAAAAATGAAGTGTCCACCCTGAAATAGTTTCCTTGTAGGTCCGATTTCAAAAAGTTTCAAGTCACTTATTTATTACCCTAATATAGAACTTAATAGGTCTATTCGATTACCCAAATTTCTTACTATTTTTTACTACAACTGGAAAGTTTGTTTACTTTTTGTATTGAAAATTTCCAGCTGTAGTAAAATGAGTAAAAAATAGTAGATTGTAGTAAGGTAATCGAATAGACCTAATTTAAATGAAAATCACTCTATAATCACGTGATTTAAATAAAAATCGCTCACGCCTGAATCACGTGGTTTTTTGAGTCACGCAAATTACGGGACCACAGACCATCTCTAATTCAAATACATAAACAAAAGACAAGTTTCTCTTCATTTGTTTCATCTATAACAATGGTTCCCAACCTTTGATTCTCGCCCCACTGGGGGGCAATTTGAAGGTTCAAGGGGGGCAACGAGCAACATTTTGTTAGTTAAATTAACTACAAAAACTATTTACTAACTACAAAAATTTGTTAATTGTTAAAATTTTTACTAAAAACTTATTTTTAATTCTTATTTTACAAAAACTTTGCTAAACCAGCAGTAATTTTTCATTAAAAACTAAAATTAGAAAAATTAGCAAATTTTTCTTGAGTGTAGGGGGAACAAGGCAATTTTTTTAACTTAAAAGTGGGGCGTGGAGTAAAAAAGGTTGGGAACCATTGATCTATAACATCTGTAAATTTTATTAAAAATGAAGTGTCCACCCTGAAATAGTTTCCTTGTAGGTCCGATTTCAAAAACTTTCTAGGCACTTATTTATTACCTTAATATAGGCTTATATTCTGAATTTCAAAAAAATCGGTCAACATTTACGACCTGTAGAGACTTTTGGCCAAAAAACCTACCATCTCGCCCCAGTTTGCACTGTGGGGCGGACAGAAGGACGACTTACGTTAAATTAATTAATATTAACGACAAAACCTTTTGCATACAAATACCAAAACCGATATAAGATAAATACCAATACTTATTAAAAACCGATACCGATTCGAGGCTAAAACCAATACCAATACCCAATACCTAAATAATTCAAAACCAATACCGAAACCTATACCAATTTAACAAAAAATGAAAACCAATACCTATACCAATACTAATATAATTTTAAAAACCAATACCAATACTTTTATCGAATTGGTACCCATCCTTGAAAAATACACATACCGTTAGTCCCGGGAATACCGTCAGAACCGGAACCGGGAATACCGGTATTCCCGGGAATACCGGGAATGAATTAAGAACCGGGAAACCGGTACCATTTCCCGGTAATACCGAGAACCGGGAATACAGGTATTCCCGGTACTAGGGTACTGACCGTAGGCACTACTTAATACTTTTATATATGACCGCATATACATAGTTATATATGCCTCCACATAACACCACACTCAAAATATTTTGTAGGCAAAAACAAATGAAAAACACACTTAAAACCAGTGAATAAACAATTGAAAACCATCCCAGTAATTATTCATTTGATTTAACAAACATCAACATTTATTTTTTACTGTTGACAAAATCTTCTAAAATAAATAAACATTAAAAAATTACGTTTTTTCACTCTTTTTTACCAGCAAATTCGAAAAAAATAACCAACGAAAACATTAAAAATTAATGATAGTTCTGTTATTTTTACCAACAAATTTCAAAAAATAACCTACGAAAACAATAAAAATTAATGATTTCGTAGGTAATTTTTTTGCAATTTTTTATTGAAATATTTTTTTAAAAACTTTTAATAAAATTTTTGGGGAATCGATCCCGCAATCTACATTCTGGCCAGACACTCTGCCCATCGTGCCAAAGTCACTTGATACAAACATGTTTTTATATTTCTATAAATAATTTTTTGATTTTTTTTTCTACAAAAAAATAACTGACTTCTGTAGGTAAAAATTAATGATATTTCATTAAAAAATACCAACAATTTAATTAAAAAATTACTTACACAAATCATTAAAAATCAAAAGAATAATCAGTAGTTTTTACTTACAGAACAAAAATAAATGACTTTAAAAATTAAATGTTAATGAAAGTCTTTATTTTTTAGTGTGTTATTTTTGAAACAAAGGACTGAAGTAGTCATTAAAACTGAACATCAAACAAATGTTTTTTTCTTTTAAAAACGACTAAACGGAAAACTTTTTAAATAAACTACAAACAGTTAATGACATAATTTTTTGAGTGCATATATAATGAAAATTTTATATCAAGCATTACATATAATAATATATGCTATATATGGTGTTATATGGGGTAAAGTGGGACAATATCTAAATATATATTATATTGTACAATAAAATCAAATTGTATCAATTTGATTCCAATTAATACAGTTATATAGTGACAAATTTCGGATCATTTTGTATAGCATCGTGTCCGACTGGATCTAATAAGATGCAATTGGATAATATTTTACATAATTGTATCCACCATTTTTCGGATATAATTGGATAAGTTTCATTTTTACTCGGGTGTTTCTCCAAATTGCTTACAAGTTTTCTGTTTTTGAGATTTTAATAAATTCTTTACATTCTAATTAATTCTGATGATGTGAAAATTCTTGAAAACGACCTTTTCTGAAAATTACCAAATTTTTGAAAGCAGACATTATATGAGTATTTGTTGGTAAAATATCCTAAAAAAGTAAAGTAAACATAAGTACTTTCATGTTAATTCGTAATGGGAAGTAAGTGACCTCGAACTAGATGTCTAAAAATTAGTTAACAAACATTTTTTACAGGAATCACCAAAATCCGTTTGGAGGTTAAAACCTTAAACATGACTTCCGAGAGTCCTATTTATTAAATTACGACTGTTGCATCAAAATCTTAGCCAAAAAAATGGCACCATTGTACCATCTCCATCGTCTCTGACGACACAATAACATCAACGATGAGAAGGTAAAAAAAAAAATTAAAACATTGGCGTATAATTTACAACTGTTTAAGCCAAATAAATGATGATTATGGGACAAAACAAGGTTTTAACACCCAAAGTTAAAACGACTAAAGACAAACACTTAACATTGATGCTACACAAACTTACAAACCAACAGCAACAACAACAAGCAATTAAAACAAGGTAAATGAGAGGAGGGGATGAATCCATATTCTCTACAGTTTGGAGCAGCAAAAGTTTGGTGGGGAGTTAGTAACAGTTTAACAGAGTAACGAAGACGGGGGTCGTCCGTCTGTATTTTTTTTTGTAAAAGCGTGTGACAAATTGACGCTTTTTAATTCATTGCCTTGGCTGCATCAGACAATATTGGTTGTTGTTGTTGTTTTCTTCATTCATTACTGACTGTGGTCAATATTCCAACAACGAAAACTGATTGATGATGATGGTGTTGATGACGTTGCAAAACGATGTTGGCGACATGATGATGATACATGCATCGATCCATCCATCCATGCATTCATACGTGTATGCATCCATACAAGCATCATTTCCAAAAGGTTTTCATAGGTATTTTAAATGCTTTTATTACCAAAGACTGATTAATTGCAGAAACACAATCACAAATCAAAAGAAGTTGTCAATTAGTTGAAACAACTCACACATACAAAGGCTTACAAAAAAAAAACGAGCAGACAGATACAAAAAAACAGTGACTCGTGCTGCTTTCTTTCTATTTTTGTTGGATGCTAGTGATGTGTTTATAAAATTCTGAGTATCGAACTTTGACGAATTTCAATTGATCGTTTATGAAATTCAATTTAACTTTATTGAATTTCAATTGACCTATTTCGAATTTCCATTGATCTTTAGCAAATTTGAAATGGAGTTTTCGAATTACAGTTCGAATTTACAAAATTTCAAAAGTTGTTTCTGAAACTTTTGGGAATCTTCAAGTATTTTTTTAAGAATTACATCAGACAAAAGTTTAGAGTCAAATTTATTTCAATCTTTGAATTTCAATTATTTTTTACAAATTACATCAGGAACCGAGTATAAAGTATATTTTTTATTTAATGTACACTCAGAAAATTATGTAAGTTACTACATGTTAGTTGTTTGTATATTTTACAGTAGTTAGTTGTTTTTAACTACAAAGTCAGTTGTTTTTGTATGAAAAATATCAAACAACTATTTCGTTAGTTATTTTAAGTCGTTTTTTGAACTATAATGTAGTAACAGTTATTTAAAGTAGTTAATTTTATTTTTTTTTATCTCTGAAAAATCTTAAGTTTTTAAAAAAAAAAAAAAAATAATAATTTTTGTTTTTTTTTCACAACTTTTTTTATAATGTATGGTCCCCCTAAGGGAGTTGAGATAGGGTGTTATTATGTTCGGACAAAATGTTGGTAACTAAAAAACAATGGGAGTTGGTCGTAATTTTTACCTCACTATGATGCACGGTAGGGGCCGTAGGAGCTGGTTTAATAAAACAAATTTATAATAAATAAAAAAATGGGGACCACCCTAAGGGTTAAAGATACATTGAGGTATGTTTGCAAAAAATGTTGGAATTAATAAAATAAAGGAGGTCGGTCATACATTTGACTCCACCAGGGGCACTTTAGCGTAAGTTAGAACGGTAGGAAAATTTTTTTTTAAATGTTTTGTATGGGAGCCCCCTTAGGAAGTGGAAATAGGGGTTAGGTATGTTCAAAAAAAAAAAACCTCCAGGGTCATTTCTACACCCAGAAAAGTTTTACAGTAACTTTTTTACAGTTATTCAAAAAGTTTTTATTTAAAGTTGTTTTAAACGTTTTATCGTTTGTTGTTCAAAGAAAAGAAAATATTGAATGATTTATACAGTTGTTAAAACAATAAACTACAAAAGTTACGGAAAAATATTTTTATCACTGATTATTCCGTATAATTTTACAGAAGAACGGTTTTTGTAGTTTGTTATTCAAAAAATTTAATTTTTACTCCACAAAATGAAAAATTGTAAACAGTTAAAATAACTGAAATATCGTTTGTTTTTACGGAAAGTCTAGTCATTTATTAACGTTTAAAAATAACTGAAAAAGTCTGTTGTTTCAAATGAAATATAAGTAGTCCGTTTTTTAAAAGGAAAAACGATTGTTTTAAACGTTTTTTCAGTTGAATTTACTTACAAAATATTTTTAGTGTAGGGCAGTTGTGGGGCTTTTTGAGGACTTTTACAACTTTACGCCCAACTTTGGGGCCCCGGATAGAAATCTAAAACTGGTGAGCTATCCCACGCCTAGATTTCCCACTCGCATCCCACTAAGCAGTGGCGGGTACAGCTTTTGGCTTTGGAGGGGAATTTTTTTTTTTACTGCAAAGAAAAAATCGTAATGCTTTGTCGGACGAGCAAAAACAGGGATACGTTTCATTTGAAAAAAAAATGATAGGAAAGCTACAAAATCATAAAATTTATTAGTTTTTGCCGAAGGATGTTTGTTTTTCATGATCGTTTAGATATATTTTTTTTTTTTTGCTTTTTCTAAATCTGAGAATTTTTCAATAGAAGAAATTCATCCTACATAGAAAATATCAGAGGATGAAAAAATTATTTTTTATAGAACCAATGTCTCAGAATCTAAGACTTCTTCTAAGACTTTTTTCGCGTAGAATAATTTTTGGATTCTAAGAACTTTTTTCCACAGAAAAAGTCTCAGATTCTGAGAAATTTTACTATAGAAAAATTCTCATATTTTAAAGCATGTTTTAGATATTTTCCCTATAGAACAGGTCTCAGATTATTAGATTTGTTCGAAATAAAATTTCAGATTCGGAGACCTTTTTCTATAGAGAAAGTCTCAGACCTATTTCCTATAGAAACTATCTCAGATTGTCACACCTTATTTTCTTTAGAAAAAGTCTCAGATTCTGTGACCGATTCTAAGACATTCTGAAAAAGTTTCCCAAAATAGTGTTTCAAAGTTTAGACTAAATATATTTTAAGATATTATTCCTATGCAGTAGACAAACATTTTTTATGTAAACCAAATTAAGATCTTCTAACGTTTTTCTACACAAAAAAAAACATAAGAGTAATTTTTTTATACCAAAATTCATAATAATATTGAGAGATATTTTTTCACAGAAAATTTTTAGATTAAGTCACGTTTTCCTTTAAAAATTTTCCCTATAAACATTTTCAGATTTTTTTCTATGAAAAATTTTTGGATTTCGAGATTTTTTTCCTTCGGAAAATTTTTTAGAAAATTTTCTTCTTTCTTTTTTCTTCTTTTTATGTCTTTTCCTTTTTTTTCTTTGTGAAATTTGGGGGGGGGGGGGATTTTCCCTTCCCCCCCTTGTACCCGCGCATGCACTAAGCGACCCCATAGCCCTTAAAGAAAGAGACCTAAGCTTTCTTTTGAGTCAAAAAAAAGGGCCCGATTTCAGGAAAAAGTCAAAAAAGTTTTGGATTTCAAAAAATTTTTTTTTTTTTTTTATATAATTTTTTTTTCGAAAAACTGAAGAAATAGCTATCTAAACTGTTTGAAACACATTTTGCTAAAAATAATAGGTATGAAGTTACATGGATGATAATAAACACCTCTTTGGCCAAAATGCCAAATTTCGACCCCCCCCCCCTAACTTGGAGCGTCCTTGACCGATCTCTTTGAAAAATTGTGTCTGAACTACTATCCAATAGGACTAACCTTGGTGCAAATTTCATACCGATCGGAAGACATCGATTTCTAAAGTTGTGTCAGTTGACACGAAAACTCCCATATACTTTATGGAGTCCTAGACCGATATTTTGATGCGTTACACACGGAATGACAAAGTGAGTATACCCCCATACTGTAGATGGAGGGTATAAAAACAAGTAAGCTTGACAAAAAAAGTAAAACTATATTTTTCCCAAGTTATGAAAAATTTACTAAAATAATGAAAACAAGTGAGAGTGTTACATTCGGCTGTGCCGAATCTTTTATACCCTCCAATATGTAAACAACAATATAAAAAAAATTTACAGGGGCGTATTTTTTTTTCTTTTGACATAAGAATGTTGAATTTGCTTAAAAAAAGTACAAAAATCCCTGCAAAAAATGCAGTTTTTCTTACACACAAAAAAAAATCGAGGTAATATTACCTAAAATTATAGTATAAAAATACCTTAGCGCCAGGCAAACGGGGCATTTGCTAAGTTAAAAGGTAATGTTACTTAAAAGCTAAGGTAATTCCTATGTTCGAAAATTTATTATGGTTGACAGAAATCTACCTTAGCTTTTTAGGTAAAATAGCATTGATAAATAGGTGATATTACGTAAATAATTTGGTAGTATTACCTTGCATTAGTAAAGGCATTTTTACACCATTTCCTTTCAAATTTTAAATAAAAAATACGAAAAGCTTATTATTTTTAATTTAATTTATTTTTTTAATTTTTTAATGTCTTAAATTTCAAAGAAAAGTTATTTATATAGAAAAAATTATCTATTCTAAGACACTTTTTATATAGAAAAATTTTAAGATTCTGAGACAGAGAATTTTTCTATAGAAAATCTCTCAGATTCTGAAACATTTTTTTATATAAAAAAACTCTCAGATTCTGAGAAATTTTTGCTATATAAAAATTCTCAGATTTTTATAATTTTTTCTATAAAAAAATTCTCAGATCCTGAGACATTTTTTTCTATAGAAAAACACAGATTCTGAGACATTTTTGTACAGAAAAAATGACAGATTTTGAGAAATTTTTTCTATAGAAAAATTCTCGACACTTAAGAAGATTCTGAGACATTTTTTATACAGAGAAATTCTCAGATTCTGAGACATTTTTTATAATAGTACAAAAAGTTCTCAAATTCCAAGACACTTTTTCTAAATCTGAGAACTTTTTTTTAGCAAAATATCTCAGAATCTGATAATTTTTCTAAAAAAAAATCTCAGAATCTGCGAATTTTTCTATAGAAAAAATATCTAAGAATCTGAGAGTTTTTCTATAAAAGAAATATCTCAGAATCTGAGAATTTTTTAAAAGGAAGAATATCTCAGAATCAGAATTTTTCTATAGAAAAATGTCATAGAATCTGAGAGTTTTTCTAAAGAAAAATGTCTTAGCATCTGAAATCTGAGATTTTTTCTATAGAAAAATGTCTCAGAATCTGAGACTTTTTCTATAGAAAAATGTCTCAGAATCTGAGATTTTTTCTATAGAAAAATGTCTCAGAATCTGAGATTTTTTCTATAGAAAAATGTCTCAGAATCTGAGATTTTTTCTATAGAAAAATGTCTCAGAATCTGAGATTTTTTCTATAGAAAAATGTCTCAGAATCTGAGATTTTTTCTATAGAAAAATGTCTCAGAATCTGAGATTTTTTCTATAGAAAAATGTCTCAGAATCTGAGATTTTTTCTATAGAAAAATGTCTTAGAATCTAAGATTTTTTCTATAGAAAAATGTCTCAGAATCTGAGATTTTTTCTATAGAAAAATGTCTCAGAATCTGAGATTTTTTCTATAGAAAAATGTCTCAGAATCTGAGGTTTTTTCTATAGAAAAATGTCTCAGAATCTGAGTTTTTTCTATAGAAAAATGTCTTAAGAGTCTGAGATATGTACTATTCAAAAATGTCTCAGAATCTGAGAGTTTCCCTATAGAGAAAATGTTTCAGAATCTGAGAATTTTTCTGCAGAATAAATGTGTCAGATTCTGAGACATTTTTCCATAGAAAAAATCACAGATTTTGAGGTATTTTTGCTATAAAAAAATTCTCAGATTCTGAGATGTTTTTTAAAAAAAAATTTTATCAGATTCTGAGATATTTTGCTAAAGAAAAGGTCTCAGATTTAGAAAAAGTGTCTTTGAATTTGATAACTTCTCTATAAATAAATGTCTCAGATTCTAAGAAATTTTGTACCATTATACATACATATCATTATAATTTAGAAACAAGCGAATTTAGAAAATTCCGCGTAAAAACTTAGACATTCCATGTTAGCACTTGTTTTCATTTTTAAAGCTGCTTAAAGATTCCTTTTTCTCTAATTCTTGATGACTTTTTCCCCATCATAATTTTCCTAGAATTGCAAAAATTCGCGTTATCTAAAAAAAACATTTAAATTATTGAATTTACTATTTTTACGAATAAATTAAATAATAAAATTAATTTGCTTACATATTTTGTTGCGAATTGTTAATTTCCATCGGATTTATTGTGTTGAAAAATTATGAAAATATATGTTGAAAAATTTTGATGTTTGTTTTATTTTTATTTAATTTCAAATTATTGTCAACAAATTTTTCGAAGTTTTACCTAAATTGAAAAGTAAAAACTGCATAGCTAATAGGTATTTAAATTACATAGTGCTAAGGTAATATGCCTTATATTTTTAAATTCATAGAAAAAATAAATACCTATGCCAGCTAAGGCATTGTTACCTCGATTATTTTTTTGTGTGTAGGTTGGTTTAGTTCTCTAACGGGGAACTTTTCCCCCTTGGTCCGATTTTACCCATTTCCAAACTAAACCTGCCTAGGAATATAAGACATATTCGTGCCAAACTTCGGAAGTCTAGCTCTTTTATTTTGGACTGTATGGTGTCCTCTACAGACGGACAGACAGACGGACGGACGAACATCGCTAGAATGTCTTAGAATCGATCACTGATCAATAAAATATATACTTTATAGGGTCCTAGACCTATATTTTAATGTGTTACACGCGGAATGACAAAGTGAGTATACCCACATACTGCGGTTGGAGGGTATAAAAAATAAACAAACGACAAATATATTGTATGCAGTTTAAATTGTATGTGGTTAAAGGTGGTAAAACAGCTCAAATCAATATCTTGACTGCTAATTTACGCGAAAAATAAAATATTTCCCAATATTTTTTTTTTAATTTTGCGATTTTTCGCGAAATTGAAAAGGTATGATTTTGATGTTAACTGTTTTGTGACTTGTAAATAAATAAAATTAAATCTGCATACTCAGTTTTTGAAGATATTTAAAAAACTTCTTTGTCAAAATTTGAGAAAATACAAAAGCACTAATTTCGCGATATCTCGCGAATGCTACGATTCGCTGTTAACAGTTTTGTCACATTTAATCAAATAGAAATCGAACTGCAATTACACTTTTCGTCGACACTAAAGTTGAACCAAAACATCGCTGAGGCTCACTGTCAGTGTTACCGTTGAGAATTTTGAAAAAGTCGCAGAAAAAGTGTTTTTTTTTTAAAAAGTCGCACAAAAAAGTCGTTTTACTAAATAAAAGTCGCACATTTTTTTAAGGGTTGAAGATTTTTTTTTAATTTTGTTTTTGTATTAGGGAGTGAAGATAGGGCTTAGGTTTGTTTGGAAAAATTTTAGGGTACAAATTTCAAAATTTAACTCTTTTTTGGCGTTTCCGGGGCAGTTGTTGGGCTTTTTGTGGACTTTTACGACCAAACAGAAATAAAATCTAAGATCGATCATGGGGATCGATCCTCCCTAACTTTTTTTCCAAACATACCTATGTAAGCCCTAACTGTCCCAAGGGTGCCTCTGGAGGAGTCAAATGTATGACCGAAGCCCAATTGTTTTTTAACCCTAACCCCCAAAATTTTTTCTGACCATACCAACAACCTATCTCCATTTCATAAGTGTGTTTCCATGCAATATTTTACGATAGTATAGGATATATCTAAAGGAATGGGATATATCTTATGAAATGGGCAATATCTTTTGGAATGGACGATACATATTTTTATCGTAATTCCGTTTTTTGATGATTTTTGTTTTCATTTGATTATGCATTTTAACAATGTAAATAATGTAAAAATCTAAAATTCGAATATTTGGTAAAATTATTTAAAATTTGTGTAATTTCGCAGTATATGGTTTAAAAAAGAAAAATGTCGCACAAAGTTGCAAAAAGTTGCAAAATTAGACAAGTTTAAAAAAATCGCACAAAAAGTCTCAAAGTGTCAAAAAGGTTGCAAATTGCAACTAAAGTCGCTTAACGGTAACACTGCTCACCGTGACCATCCTCAAAACATTATCATGTTAAAAATAATATATTTCAGCCTAAAGTATGTTACGACTACTCGTTCATTAAAGTAACGATTACTCTAAAGAACTCAATTTATACAACACTAGAAAGTACTCTTAAGGATTCAGAAGTTTCATTTACAAATTGTGCTTATGTTGTGTCTTTTAAAATAGTGATAAGTTCATCTTTAAATTGCTCTGTTTCTTTATTTTTGTTCTTTTTTTTATTTAGAGTAAAATAAAATTAACATTAAGTGCTTGTATAGTGATGTCAAGTCAACCGTAAAATAATAAATGCATTTATGATTTTTTGAAAGAGAAATAAAAAAAAATTAAAATAAAATCCATCTCGTTATATACACGTAGAAAAAAACCAACTATGGATTTTATTTAATTCCAACAAAATTCAGAGGAAGTGTGTGCTCCAATAGCATATTTTCGACCGAAATTTTGTTGATGCAACCAAAACTTGGTTGATGCAAAAATTAAATATCCATATCCAAAGCAGAATTCAGTTGTAATAACCAGCTTCTAATTAGAACAATCCCAACATTTGGTTGTCACAAATGAATTTAGTTGAAAATTTATTTTTCCATGATCTTAAATAACTTCGATGTCTTCAATTTCCAATTTTTAACAAGATCCAGAAATAAAAAGTAATTTTTCGATTCCGCTAAATAATTTCAAATCTTTGTTATCACACCTGAATCAGTTGATAAGAGATTCTGTTCGTTTCTGTTTCGTTCAAGCACATCTTAAAAGTTAAGTTTTTACAATTTATACTTTAATTTTTTACCGTGTATTTTTTTTTCAACTGATATCTGTATTTCAGTTATATGATTGTTTCCCCGTTCTTGTTTTTAGTTTTTTTTTTATGGCCATAACAAATAAAAACCTTTCAAGATATGATGACGATGGCTGGTGCCATCCATACACATAAGCTGTCTTTTTATTCTCATATAACAAAGTGTTTCCAATCAACATGCCAATGTCATTTGCATGGCATGCCACCACCGGTTATCATAGTTTTAAAACCTAGTTCTTGCCTATGAATATCTATTCTATAAAAGGGAGACTTGTGGATTTGAAAATGGGTTGTTGGATATGTGAAAACACTTGGCGTCTTAGTTGTGATATTTTGCATTACAGTTGTCATCTCCATTACAGTTCATGTCTTTTAAGTATTTAAGAAATAGTTGTGACATTTACAAAATTTGATAACATTAAAATTTTTTTTTCTATAAATGGTAATGTTTTGAGTTCTGTTAAACAAAAATTAATATATTGTGTTAGAGGTGTAGAATCGACACTGTAGATTTAATATTGGAGTCCATCATGAGATATTCAAATTTAAGTCCTAACTGAAAGTTTTTTTTAGATTAAGACTCCAAAAATTCAGTTTTTATGACCAATTATTTCAGGAGATCGAAAAGTTCTTAAAAGTACTTTTGTCAGTACGTTTTTTTTTTCACAGGATCATACATCCAAATTTGGAATTTTCTAAAACCATTATTTCAGGAGATAGAAAAAGTACCGAGAAAAAAAGCACCAAAGTGCACTATTTTATCTCCTAAGAACCGAGTTTCGAGAAAGTACTTTTTTAAAAATCGTTTTTCCATCGGACGATTATTCCAAATTTAAAGTTTCTAGGACCATTATTTCTGGAGATATAACAGTGGCGACACGAAATAACTCCCACATGAAATAATTCCCACCTAAAAAATGAAATAAGTCCCAAAAAAAACTCCATACAAAGTTGGGAGTTATTTCATATGAAATAACTCCCAATTTAGTGGGACTTTTATCATTTTTGTTGGGAGTTATTTCATAATTTTTTCGGTGGGAGCTCTTTCATATGAAAGAACTCCCACTACAATAGCGATGAAATAACTCCCACTATTGTTTCATTGTTGGTGGAGGAATCTAGAACGTTTTGACTAGAGTATTCAAAACCGAAACCGAAAACCAGTTAACCGGTTTTTTCATTTTTAGAAACTCGACCGGTTTCGAATACTTTTGAATTTCGAATATTCGAGAAACCGGTTTATCTGTGTCGGTTAACCGGTTTTTATAAAAAGTTATAATATAATGGGTTAAAATATGTATTGAATTTACAAAGTTTTTTAGAAACACTAACATAACTTAGCGGTACTACCATAATCAGTTTGTTTATATGTTGGTATGTCAATATCAATATATCACCGAGTTCCGGATGTCCATCTCTCTCCCTTATATTGAAATCAGTATCTATTTTTTTAAATTTGGCACCTTGGAGTGCTATGGCAAAGCATTTTTTTTTTTTGAAGTAACTTTTTGAAATTGTTGAAATCGGAATTGGCTAAATCAGCCCAAATGAATATATTAGGACAGATGCCTGAATTTATTTGTAATTGTGTTCTGTAAACAATTCAATAAAAAGAAATTTTGAAATAAAATCTCTACGGATTTCATCTCTCAATTGCAAAGGATTTAAATTTATTTGTTAATTCCAATAAACCAAACAATATCGTTGAAATATCGAAGCAATATTACCTAAAAATCACATATTATACAAAACAGTAGTTATTCATTATAAAGTGTACCATGAAAACATGATATCGTTTTCGCTATCGAAAATCCTGTCATATCGATAGTAATACCGCCTTATTTCAGATTTTACGGAAAAACCATTGTTATTCCTAACGATAACGATATCGTTTCGGTGGGAAATTACGAAATCATTTTCGCTTTCGAAGTTTTCAGCGAATTGGGCGGTAGTAAAATCACTAAAATTTTGGAATGTTATCAAAATTTTGTTAAATGGGATATCGCAAACGGTGTCATACAGATGATACTATTTTCGCTATCACTTATCCATTTTGCGTTTATTGGACTATGACTTTTTTGTAAAAATATTATTTAGTTTACTTTATTTTTACCCTGCAGAATAAAAACCGAAAAACCGGTTTAACCGGTTTTTTTGCTAAAACCGAAACCGGGAACCGGTTTTTCAAAAATTAGCTTTTTCGAATAAACCGAAAACCGGTTTTTGAAAGTGGCCGGTTTTTTGAATACACTAGTTTTGACTTATGATTTTGGTACCAAATTTTAGGACAAAGTGCTTTTT